>OX421941.2:4800000-6000000 GCA_949128155.2 Xanthia icteritia | reverse complement strand
GGCAATCGTGGACGACGATTAGAATGGGTTCGGAACCACGTGGACTGGGGCCGTGAGCAATGGTCCAATGTGCTGTTCACGGATGAATCCAGGTTCGGCTTCCATCCAGATTCACGAAGGACGCGTGTTTGGCGAGTTCCTGGACGATGGAGTCGTCTTCAGAACCCTCAGGAAGTTCACCCATACCAAGGAGGAACAATTATGGTTTGGGCAGGAATTCGTCTTGGAGGACGGACGGATCTCGTTTGGGTGCGGGGCAATATGACGGCAGAACGATACGTCCAACAGGTGCTGGGGCCCGTAATCTTGCCCCACAGAACACAAATGGGGCAAGATTTCCTGCTCATGCACGACAATGCCCGGGCACACACGGCGAGAACGGTAGCAGCTTGGTTACATACACACAATGTTAGGGCCTTAGACTGGCCTGCTCAATCGCCAGATCTAAATCCCATTGAGCATGCGTGGGATATGCTGCAAAGAAGAGTTCTGAAGGAAGTTCCTGAAAATCTGGCTATAGAAGATCAACTTTTTGCGCACCTTAGAAAGACATGGGACAATATTCCACAGCAAGACATTGACAACCTTGTTCTGAGCATGCCGAATCGTTGCCGATGTGTTATGAACATCATGGGCGCTTTCTCAGACTACTAACTTCAAGTTTATAAACACAAATTAAATAATTTTTCTATTTTTTTCAGTTTTTACTCATAAATTAAAAGTTAATTCATATACGGTTTCCGTCTATGCTTCATTTTTTTTCCATAAAATCCTGAAATTTTAATCGAAGTACCTTAACCATTATTGAAAAATGGTAGAATATTAAATAACGTATCTTTTAAATATATACATGTCATATAAATAATTAAAACATTGATAGTAATTCGCTTTTTTAAAAATATCCCTAGACCGTGTTGATGTGTGTATCACAAGGTATTCAGTTGTAACATTTAACAGATTTGTGTAATCTTTAGAATATGGAATGCACACACATATGTTTCGGGTCGGCACATTCGTTTCGGCAGTATTTGATAACAAAGTCAACCCGAAGCAATTACTGCACATTTGGCTTTCATACGACACGTGCCGGTCGGCAAACTTTGTTAGGCATCTTCGCTTGGTCATGTTCGGGTCGGCTCGGCATAATTCGAGGTAAACTGAGTGGCTATTTGCCGAGTATTTATTTACGTATAATCGATTTTGCCGTACGGCTTTGCCGACCGATCCGAACATGTTTGTAGCACCCTTGAAGTCAGTTACTAGTTCTATGAGGACAGTTATCGTCCCTCTATGCAAAGTTAGTCCTGGATACAGAAAATTTTAACGGTTTGAAATTAGAACTCCTTGAGCATCATAGCATGGTAAGCCTTCATATAAAAAGTTTCACACGAGATACCGTTTTCAAAGTAATAAATTCATACTCTCTTAAGCTCCAAAAGAAACGTTTTCTAACGTCGTCGTGGAAAGTTATCAAAAGCTCAACAGCTCTCAGAATTATCTCGTCTAGAATTAACTGTCAAAAGAAACTCGTCTAGAAACCATTTGTACTGTATGAGAAGGTTTTTCAAGAAGATTATCTTTTCAATGTATCGTTGTAGAGATTATGGTAATCGAACTACCTATAGAATGTTTGCGAAACATTTTTAGTGGTATTTTGCGTAATATTCTATGATAGGTATAAGACGTTTTGAGTGTTCGTATATAAGTATATTTATTTATTTATTCGTGTAGTAATATTTGTAATGTGGTAAGACAAACGTTTTAGATTAATTATTAAACGACTGTCCAAAAAAGTATCACAATATGGTTTCAGGGTTCATGTATGTATGTGACACTGGCTACAAATAAAATTCAATAAGTATAGCGGCAATATGGTTCCATCTTCAAATTAAAAAAATAAACATGACATGTGTAGAATAAAACTTGTCACCAAAATGTATAAACAAAAATAAATAATTAAAAAAAAATCACTCTTAGATTAAAACGTGTTTCACTGACTGTAATAACGATTTTATATGTTCTACTTGTTTTTCACTTTTTTGGCAGGCCAAACGTGTTTCTTTTTTTAATTATTTATTTTTATTTTATTCAAGGGATACTAATGGGTAGTAAGATCGAAAATGAAATATTTATTATTGTTTTGTCAAACGGGAAAACGTTTCCGTCACATGGATTTTCACCTCATGATATTAAATATGCATGAATGATAAACACAAATGTCTTACATTTTCGACAGGTATTGGAAGATATCAATCCATTCTGACACATGTCCATATTTCCCTTAATATCGGTACTAAAGCCGGTGTGATAAGGGACAAGGGGACCTTTTCTTATCGGACACACTTAATGCTAATACAATTTTAGGTCACAATGGTTCTAGTAATCGTGATATAATTTGTTATTTATGCTGGTTTCGATAACGAGTTCAAAAAGTTCCGTTCTGGGTTTCCTTTATTTAGGTAACCAGACAGACACCATCATCAGACTAACTGCAGTAATGTCTCTCCTTTCTCCCTTAATCCATCCAAAGGTTGACTTTAAAATATCGCTTTTAGCGATAAAACCGGCCATTGTGTCACCCCTTGTAAAACTTCATTTATATCTGAATTTTTTATGGTGTACATAATATAGAGTAGGTATTCTATACGATTGTAAAAAAAACCCTGTGAATTCAAATAAAAAAATGAAATTCCATTTTTTTCGTTTATTTTCGGCCAGTCTATCCATCGTGAAAATTAGGTTGGAGTCTCGTTTCCCATGAAATTTATGGGAAAAGTTTTTTGCGATTTCTAACTTTTCTAGTACCTACTGAAACCTCAGTTGGTTCAATAGAGGTTTTGATCCTTATAAGAAACAGGATCGATTGGAATCATAGAACGTTTTTGTGAAAACTGCCTGGTTTTTTGCTGACTGTGCATTTTTTTCAAAAGCTGTGAATGCAGATCAAAATGTCTCAAAAAATTAAGAGCAGTCTCCTAAGACCGTTTTCCTGTAGCTACAACGGTTAAGGTAGCTGCCCTTACTGGGCAGCAAGGGCAGCTACATCTCAAAAATCCACATACATTTATTTTTTAACCTGAATGGGTTAGCTCTTTGCGGGCATTTTACCTAATGGTAAGTGATGGTCAGGCCGCAGGTGAAAGCGAGCTTCACCCGAAATCCTCAACCACAGAGGAACTGGCCATGTTACCTCTAACTGCCGAAAAACAACAATAATAATAATAAATAATAAAAATGTTTATTGATTCAAATTAATATACACAGACACATTTTAAAAACAGGTGCTAAGAATAATACAATAAGCATAGAGAAAATAAAAACATAGCTTGTGTACAGAGGATTTAGGTCTACAAAACGAAAGTCTATGCATACAAAAAAAAAATATGAGCCCTGTCTCTTAAACTAGGAGACCTGTATCTTAAGAGACAGTGATCAGCCAAAATATTAATTTATAAAAATGAGATCACAAGAGTGAAAGTGTGACGATCTTTGATTTACAAATGAGAATTTAATGTTAGCATTACGATGTGCATGAATGTGTATATGTAAGGGAGAAGAAGATGTGTAATGTAAGAGTATGTGTGAGGTTGGGGTAGGGTGTGTGTGTGTGAGGGTGATGGAAGGTGTGTGTGAGGGTGATGGAGGGTGTGTGTGTGTGAGTAAGTAAGTTTGTGTATGTTTTGATGGGGTTAATTATGTCAAGCGATGTATGATGATAGTAAGGACTCTGTTTTAGTATAGTCCTGCTGAATAAGCCAGTCAGTGGTTTTTGATTTGACATTAAATTTATTAAGGTCTATTATGTCTAGTTCTTTCTGAATTCTTTTGAAAACATGAAGGCTCAAGACATAAAATTGGTGTCTTGCAAAAGAGGTTTTGTACTGTACACCTGGGGGAACATATGTGCGCTTACTTGGATCAGATGGAGGTAAGCGAGCATGTACCCTCAGGACCGATTGCAGAATAAAAAGCTGCCGCACCGTCAACACCCTGCAATCAGCGTAGAGCTGCGCTGTAGGATATCTGTATGGTTTCCTTAGCATAACTTTAAGTACAGCCCTTTGAGACCTTTCTGCTCTCAAAAGATAGGTCTTTGCTGCTCCACCCCATGCCGTTATACAGTATCCAATGACCGATTGGCATAAAGTAAAGTACACCATTTTTAGAATGTCGATACTGGCGGATTCACGGAGAGATTTAAAGATGTGAATGAGACGAAGTGTTCGGGAAGTTAATACGTCAAGTTGTTTGTCCCATTTTAGTCCATCGTCTATGTGCACACCCAAATATTTGACACTGTCTGCTCTAGCAATGGAAGTGCATGTACATGATATTAACTGGTTCTGGCATGAATGAGCCGTTATTGTATAGCTACTTGTGGGTTTGGAGTTGGACCGGATCGCAAATGGTATGTAATAAGTTTTTTTTAGGTTTAATGTCAGCAAATTTATGTCGAGCCAGTTCATAATTGCAGACATCGCTGATTCCGCCTTTCGTTTCACATCTTCCCAGGAGGGCCCATCAACCAAAATCGCTGTATCATCTGCATAAGCATAGATCTTACAAGCTGGTATCGACATTCTACAAAGGTCATCTATGTAAATTTGAAAAAGGGTGGGGCCCAGAATGCTCCCCTGGGGGACACCGTACAACACAACTTCTTCATCACTGTAGCTAGAGCCAATCTTTACCAGCTGGGTGCGATTCCTTAGGTAGTCTTTAAAGATTTCCAAGGCCATGCCACGTACACCTATAAACTCCAGCTTGGAAATCAGATTGGGGACAGAAACTGTGTCGAAGGCTTTTGACAGGTCCAAAAATAAACCAAGGCACTTTATTCTACGGTCTAGGGTCTTAGCAATAGATTGAGTTAGATCTAGTACTGCATCTTCAGTGGAGACTCCAGACCGGAAGCCGTACTGATTGTCCGCTATAATATTATATTTATCAAGAAAGCTTCTAAGATTTTTATGAAGAATCTTTTCGAGAATTTTTGAGAGTGACGTCAGGACTGAAATAGGCCTATAGTTATCGACACAGCTTCTGTTCCCGCCCTTAAAGATTGGGTGAACTATGGCTCTACAATGCTGTTAACATTTGACATTTCTCGGGATCCAAGGTCCCGGACCTTTGGAAGGCGTACGAGGGGCCGAAGCCAACTTGCAGAGGCCCGTTTGACGTGTTTAATGAAACGAGGCACCAACCGACGATTATCCCTGTACGCACTATGCTAGTGCACCCAAGGACAACCCCCGGTTGGTGCAGGACTGGCAAGATATGGAAACAAAGATATTGGATTATGGGTTTGGATGGCTAAGTAAACTGGTTATCTAGAACTATGGAAAGACTATGGCCCCTGGCTGACCAATATCTTATATAAAATACTCAGGTAAAATAGCATTACATCTGTTAACATTATTTTTATGGCGACAGACTTAGATAATATGGTGGTAGCTAGCCAGGCAGACTTAGAACAAGCCTTACCACTAACCAAACCGAGCAGATATTTTTCCCCGCACTGGGAATCGAACTCGGGACCTCTGGATCTGATACAGGTGGTCTAAGTTGTAGACCACAGAGGCGGTTATCTATCTCCGTAATTCAAATTAGAGTTTTCAAAATATGAAAAGAATCACGAATGTAATACAGTTAATATAGTACAGTTAGAAATAGCCTGCTCAAAACATAAACACTTTTTATTTAAATAGTAGTAGGTACCAAACTACCCTACAATAATTTAAATGACTAAGGTATTTAGCATATTTTATTTCAGTCTCCTTAGTAAATCTGTTTAATGCGACCGTATTTTACCAACTTAATTGCGAACACAATCGTTTTATTATAAAACCCGAACATTTTAGCTTTGTAATTAAAATCACTGGGGTATTGTTTAGGAACAAAACGATACAGTTATATACATTGCCCATATAAATTATCCGCCAATGTTGGGCCAACAAAAGTAAACAAAAAAAAAACAATGGCCGCGTAAAATCATGTTTAGTATTAAACAGCTGTAAGTACCTATACATTGAGCACGGAATCAATGTATTGGTAATTACGACTTACAAAAGGTGTTACATACATACGTGCAGAAGCTGACGCCTTGTTCCCATTGGGGGCTGACAGAAACTACAGAATACCACTTGCTACGATCCTTACATACTCGTTTTGCATTGTTTACGTTCATAAATCTGGTGATACACGCACACCGGTTGCGAATACTACGCACCTGACCATTCTTAAGAACATCACCAATGATAAGGTATCCTTCTAGGGCGTCTCCTCGCGGCGTTTTCACTCACATCTATCTGCCTTATCTCGCCCAAAAAAACAAAACAAAAGGTCCTATTGCTTTCAAACTCAAACTCAAACTCAAAGCATTTATTTCAAATAAACCAATTACATGCGCTTTTGAATTGTCAAGGGGTCGGTCAGTCAGAAATATGAAGCTAGTCGCCCATTCCAAAATTTGAAGTTATACATGTGAGAACGATGCAAAACATTAAACGCGTCCGTTAGAAATAAAAATAAAAACTAATTCAAACATTAAATTAAATTAAAATCGCCGTGGCAGCTAAGAGATGACCAGTCCCTACTGACGGCGCCCGTTCACAAACATGACTCATGGATTAGCACCATTCAGCTCAACCATTTTGAAGGCAGCTAAATGATCCAACACACGTGCCACCGTCAGCGAGACATTAGAGTGACATGCATGACATACTCTCAGCCGCCAGGGCACATTACATTCAAGTCAATGAAAGACATACCCAGTACCTAAATGGTAGCTTTATAGTCGGTACATACTATATAATTATATATATTTCAATAGGCCCTTTTGTCATAAACCTTTTCACCTTATTTTTTTTTGGAATGGATGGAATGTCGTTTATTTGACTTCGCATCATTTTATTGTTTACAATTTATTTGTAATATAAAAATACACTATGGTCGTCTTTTTCACAAATCATTCAGAGTATCCAAGTGACTTCTACAAGTAGGTTTGTTTTAATTTTGCATAGCTTCTTAATTATCAATTTTACACTTATATTCATGATTATGTGTATCATGCAAGCCGTTTTTCCATAATTTATAACATTGATTACTTAGTTGTATTATTATTTAGTCTGATTTTTGTAATAATTTTCTGCCGAACCAAGGACTTAAAATCAAAATTCAATAAGAAAAAACGCTTACCACGACAAACGATACTAAAGCTTTTATTCCGCCATCTTAATTTCAATTGAAAGGGTCATTCGTCATTCCTTTAAATTTTTTAGCGCGACGAGCAAAAAACGAATGAAAGGGAATTATTACGAGGAGCCTACATTCCAATTAAGCCGGTTTTCTTTGACCTTGGAGACCCCAGAGGAGGTCACAGTGGTTCCCCGGGTCTTTACCCGGATTATAATAAAACATTTTCTTGAATAATGCCTGGCTTGTGGCGACGTTCACGTAACTTTAAGGTTTACGTAAATAGCAGCATTTAGAGAGATTTATTTAACAGTACTAGTGCTGTTTTATTGTTTGTTGGTTTCCTGGTACAGTCGGGAAATATACTGGCTTGAATTGAAATGCATACCCATAATAAAGAGCGTATTCGTGTACTTAATCTTAAAACTTAAGCATTATGTTCCAATTGATCTGCCCCCCAATCGCAATCTGTTTCATTTTGACAGTTCCACAACATTCATTGCGTTATTTTCGTTGTTGAGCAGACAAATTTTTGGAACATATGAAGCAATGGATTAGCAATGTCTTTCAAAATGATTCAGATTATGATTGATCGTGTGTTTCGCAACTAGGGTTCTGAAATGCATCAGCGTAGTGATCTTTTCTTACGTAAACAATTGGATATAGCAATTACCAAAATAAGTCAAATTACAGTAAATTGGGACATAAGGAGCAGCGTTACTTTCCTAAGTCAAATAATATTATGTAAAAGTTCAAAGTTCCTAACTTATTTAACTCGGGTTAATCCAGTTTTAATACCAGTTAAAGACCCTTATTTTACAGAACCAGATCTAAAGTATACTCAAGTCTAATTTAAAACTTTAGTTAAATCTACAATAGTTTTTCGTCTTAAATAATCAGGTTAATGATTTCCTTTTGTTTAATATTTGAATAATACAAGGGGTCTGCAGGCTTTGTCGGGGTTGCGGGAAAGTCTGAAAGGGATACCGTGGTCCCTGGCAACGTACAGGCAACTGAAGGAACACGGGTGGGTTTTAGTCAGTAAGAGTCTGACACTGAGTCCCTCCCGCTCCGCCCAGAGCGGGAGAAGTTATTTGATAATTTCCGAACCAAAAAAAAAAAAAAAAATTCTGCAGGCAAAATTTTATCGAACTGTGTCCCTGGTTTCTAACATTTTTATTTTAAAGGGTGAACGGTGGTCTTATTTTAGCGATAAGAATCAAATTCTTAACCCTAAAATACCTACTAATCTTATTTTTAACCGACTTCAAAAAGGGTGGAGGTTTAATGTTCGTCTGTTGGTATTTTTTATCACCGCTTATTACTAATGATCGCCTGAGAGGCTATATACAAATAATATTTGACCTATCAAATATATACCAAATAACTATTCTAGCTCACAATAAATGAAAAAAATATGCTCAAAAAGGAATCAGTCAAAAATTTACCATATAGATAAGATAGAATACTCTTTATTGTACACCATAGACATTACAGACAACACTAATACACAATAACACATACATACATATAATACTAATGATAACCTCCCAGGCGATCGGATAGTCAATATCTCAGTACGGTGTAAGCTAGCCGGGCGCGGGAGCACCCTCTAACGCATTGCGGGTTAGTGCCTGAGTTGGCACGGACGTACAAAGCGATGTGTACCCGCAACTTCAAATTAACTAATAAAACCGACTGCATGCGGCCTCTCAGGCGGTGATTAGTACCTAATTTAGGGTTAATGAAGAGTACCGATAACCGCACCTAGCATCTCGACACGAAAATACGTCCATTTAGCAAAACAACTTAATAGCAATACGACTCACAACAACCCACACTTTATTTAAAGAAAATGTCAAAATACAAGCTCATCATTAATATCCTACATGCCAAAATACCACTTTCTCCTACAAAATCAATCACACAGAAAACTGCGTAGGTTTCCCTTCCGGAGTTGTCCGAATACCGGAAGCCTGGGGGCTGTTATTTGTTTACTTGAGATATACTCGTATTTACTAGATGACATTTACCACAGGTCAGGGGCACAGAGGGATGGGATGGACCGGTAGTAGCGGGGTCAGGATATCCTATCGGTCCGATGAGACCCCGCGTCGATGGCCTAACGTGTTTTCAGGAAGACATAAATTGCGCAGTATTTTTACGGCTCTAGTTTGACTACTCTGTATGACTTTTTATATTGGCAGCTTTTTATCATCTTTGATGGTATACATAAAAAAACTAAAAATGTCTATTATGCTTATCATAGAAGAAAACGCGAGGAAAACTCACCTACACACGATAACATTACCTACTGTTATCGACGCTAATGGAAATGGCTTCGTGACGTCGCGTCTGCCACCTGACGGCGCGTGCGGCGGCGGCAGGCCGCTCAGTAAACGAGCCTTTAGTGGGGGGGGGAGGCGTTTCACGAGTTGATCGCCCAGTCTGCGTGCAGCTCTCACCGAGTCCACAACTGTCTAAAAGTATTTACCTGCCGTCTGTGAAGAAGGGTAACAAATATCAACGTCTGCATAAGTCCTATTTTGTAATTCCTAAATAAGTTTGCTTAAGACAACTAGGTATGTAAATTAAAGGCAAATAATGAAATGTGCTGAATATGATTTGAGATTATGATCTTTTATGTATTTTGATAACAAGTTGTTATCAAGTTGTTGTTGTTGTGTTTGTTTATTACATTAAATGAATATTATACTAATCTGTATTATTTCCTACACCGATTTTATTTAAGTAGGTACAGACGCCAGCAGGTCAACCTACCCGAAACTATCAATTTTTATAATCAACTTTGAACCTTATGCTTTAGTGACAAAGTTGAAAATCTATTAAAGAAATTTGACAGATTGTAGTAGGTTGATGTACTGGCGTTTGTACAATCGAACTCACAGAAAAAAATAAAGCTAGCTCTCGCCTGCAAATACCTCACGGCCCACGTTATTTTTACTTAATTACTTAAAACCTTTAATGACGTCATCGAACCACTCCCCCATACATTTTAAAAGTTAACGGAAGAGGCGTCAATTCTCTCGTTATTTGTTATTTACATTCGAGTTTGATTAAGTCCCGGGCATCACTGAGCCAACATTTGCTTTAGTTCACTATTTACAGCACTTTATTGAAAACCCCTTCATTTTTACTAGTTTTATTGTTCTTGTTCCATTGGCTGTAGTCCGAAGTACTTGTATGTTCTTTTGTGAAAACAAAGCTTGGTTTTTGCAAAAGGATTTTGTTGAATCAAGCTAAAAAAATAGGATTTGTTTGGATGTAATATACACCGATTTAAAAATAAAAATAAACTAGTTAACAGTTATTCTTAAAGATCATTGCTCATTCATATTGCAACAGATAGATATCCAATAAGTTCTAACGATGAAAAAGCTAAAGCGAAATAAAAAGGCTCTTTTGACTTCATAAATCACAACGACATAGGCACTATCATTGCCAAAAGTAGGTAATACAATTTATTAGAATAAACATTATTTTTGTAAGACAACCCTATTCCGTATCTTCGGTCCTCATCCCTCCAAATAACGCTGAATAACCCAAAAATACCATCTCTTTCAAGCCACAAACAAACATGTTATCACATTCGTCTCTAATTCCGAATACCATTCATAAAAGGACGAAAGCATTTACCCGATTTAATCAGCGGATTACCTTAACCTTAGAGAAAGCCGGCGCATATAAAGGAATTGGTCCCAAAAACATCAACGTGATCCATATAAACGACGCACCGAGTGATATTAATGGCGTAGCCTTGACGTTTGCCGGAATTACCCTACGCTGATATGTCTTCTCTAGTTGAATAAACAACTGCTTTGATGACGTAATTGATTTTGTCGTGTGTTCTCATGTTGTTTCTCTGTGACGTGTAACTTGAAAATTTGGTCTGTCCTATCTCTGTCTTCTCATTAGGACCACTCGATTCATACCTACAAGGGAATTACAGGGAATTACCTTTTCAAATTTTACTGAAGATGTTTACTGATTGAATCCAATTTAATCTAAGGTCATTGGTTGCTTTTGGTTGGGTTCATGGCTAAGTAATAACAGCCGAACGGGTCGATCGATCAGGTTAACTACGCTTGCCGCGGTTGGTCCGTGGATGGGTGACTGTCTTTACATACCGAGAGCCCTTCGTGCCTTTGGAAAGCACCTTAAACCGATAGTCCCGGCTGTCATTCGTAGATCTTTGACAGTCGTTACGGGTCGTCAGAAGCCCGAAAGTCTGACAACCAGTCCTACCAAGGAGTCAAAGTCAAAGTTAAAGTCAAATAATTTATTTCAATTAGGCACATAAAAGGCACTTTTGAACGTCAAAATTTACAAAACAAAAGAATTGATTCTAGTCGCCCCTTCCAAAAGGTAGATTTCGTATGGATAAGAATGGGCAAGAAACTCCAACGTTACTCTTATAAAATGTTTTCACAATATCCTGTATACATTTGTCTAGACTCAAAATTGTCCTATGGAGCGGGACCAGCATGTTTCCAAGCATTTTTATCTTTGATAAGAATTTAGCGTAAGAATTTAATCAGCGGGGTAGTTGATCGAAATGGGTTTCATTTTGACAGTTCACCCACTCATATGGCTTTATTTATTTATTAGCATTACTCAGGAACTGGGTTGTGGAGGTCAGAAAGGCAGTCGCTCCATGTAAAATACTGGTATTCAGCTGCATCCGGTTAGACTGGAAACCGAGCCCAACATAGTTGGGAAAAGGCTACGTTGATGATGACGTAGCCATAGTGAGATTAATACACAATTTCCGTGATATCATGTGAAGCATTTAGTATAGTTTAGAACGCGTAATAAAGACGTCACAAATATTCGTGATAGAGAAGTTACTGAGCCTATATCGAACGCCATTTCGACAATTAATTTCGGATTACTATCTACGAATTGTTTGGTAGCTCGTTAAAATTCATTGCCTATTATACTAAGGCGTACAATTATTGTGTCTTAGTAAACTTTCCAATTAATTTCTGTTGTAATGAAGGTTTATGTTTGTTCAGGTATTTATTTACTTTGTTTGTTATTCATAGATCAACGCTATTGTTTACTTTTAATACTGCGGTAGCTAAGCCCGCGGCTAGTCTACGTGAAGAGTTTTAGGTGGTTTACTTTTTCTAGTACCGTACCATCGAAGAAGTTCATATCTATACACCGTAAGGACTATATCTGCTTGCAGCGCTCGGCCGCTATAGAACCGGGGCGGTAACAGATATGGTCATCGTGTTCACGGGATTTTGTTTACAAACTGCTTAGATATGAAGTTATTCGATAGTACCTAAAGGTGGCCAATAGTTCAGTTATCTTATTATATTATTTACTTTCATCATAATCAGCCTAAAATGTTCCCATTTCTGGGACACAGCCCTCCTCTCTGTGAGAGCGAGTGGGCAGTGTGGCGTGGTGGGAATCCACCACGCGGGCCCAGTGCGGGTTGGTAGATGTCACATGTCTTCGAATTTTTGGTTTTAGGACATGCCTAGGTTTCCTCACAATGTTTTCCTTCACCATTTTGAGAGCTTTTTAATTTGTTTGTTGTTAATAGATTATTGCTACTGTTTATTTTTAATATTATTGTTCCAGCTAAGCTCGTGGCTATTCTAAACGTGTAGAATTTTTAAGTGATTTCTATTTACTTGTGTTGTTGGTATCGTACCTACTTATGGTTATTCTTTAATACTAAGGCTCGACCGAGATCTCGGTCTCGGTCTCGGCATTCTGGCTACAAATCCAACTGAGAACTCGGTTTCGGTTCTCGGCTAAACTTAGCCGAGAATCTCGGCCATAACTGAGACTGTTGTTAAGTATTAATTTACTGCATCGTCAGCTAGCTCATCAAACATGGGCGCAACAGATGAATCCAATTTATGGGCAGGTCATGATTCCATATAGTTTGAAAATGAGCCAATTACCAGTGACGAAAACAGTTCAAATGCTGTAAATCAAATAAGGCTCGATAGCTTGCTTAGAGAGTCAAGACTGCAAAGAACCGTATTCGTCACCTTATAAAGTACTTGGCATGCAGCAAAAAAGTTTTAATCAGCGCCGCCTACTAGTGTAGCAAGTGAACAGCTCTTTAGTAGAGCTGAATATTTTTGATCACTTATTACACTCGTAAATATATAATATTATAAAGCAAAATTAGCGCATTATCATTTTTTTTTTCACGATTTATTTATTCTCGGTCTCGGCCGAGATTTTATGTTATTCTCGGTTTCGGTCTCGGTCTCGGCCGAGATCGAAAAACCTGTCTCGTCAACCCTTAGACAATAGCCAGAAAATCACTGACGTCACTAAGTCAGCTATCTAATTACGCAACACATTTTCGTAAGCGATTACGACAAATTTGTTTCATTTTGACAGTTCAACAACATTCATTGCGTTATTTACGTTATTGAGCAGATTTTTTTTTCGGACTTATGAAGCAGTGGATTTGCAATTTGTTTCAAAACGATTCAAATTCCAATTGATCGTGTATTACGTAATTAGGGTACTGGTTACCAAAGTCCTCTTAAATACTAGTCGGGTCTATGGCAAGATTTTACTGCCCAAAAATTCTGTTATCAGAAAAGTCTAATTTAGACTTAATTTTAGATAGTTTTCGCAACATATTTTAATTTTAAATGTTTTTCAAACATCTATTGTTTTTTTCCTATATTATTAAATGAGCAATATTTGTATATATACAGGGTGTTTGGTGCATTGTGTGCCAAATTGAAATGGTCGACTGCAGGGGTCATCTGCTATCCTTTCAGACCCCTCAAAAAAGACCCAAATTAAAAAAAAAATGGTCTTTTAAAATAAAACAATAAAAAGTCGGATTTTTTTTAACGAATTTTATTGATTTATTAAAAAAACCCAAAAAAAATGGGTCTTTTTTAAATACATAAAACAATAAAAAGTCGATAAAAAAATCCACAGGACATGAGAAGTGTTAAGGGGTCTGAAAGGATAGCAGATGACCCTTTCAGTCGACAATTCAATTTGGCACACGATGCACCAAACACCCTGTATATTATTATTTGCAATCACGTTCTCGACAACGGCTCTAACGATTTCGATGAAAGTTGCAATATAGGGGTTTACGGGGGCGAAAAATCGAGCTAGCTAGCTGAAAAAATTCATTTTCTCTATTTTGAATACCAGCGCTGCGACACTTATTTTTAAATGCCGTAGCATCATGCTGATCGCCTTTTGGCCACGTACAGGATTATTTCTGTTTTTATTTGCATTTCACTTTTGCTTTTTTTATGTTTCTATGATTGTGTATAGTTTAATCTGTGATCTTCCTGTGCGAGTTCCAATAAATACATTTTTCACTTTTATTGCCACTTAAGTAGTATGCTATAAGTAAACTGATGGTTTTAACAGCTTACGCCTCAAAAATATAACAAAAACTCACATCTAAAAAATACAAAAGAAAATTGCGAAAATATTGCGAACGAAGATTGATTCATAATACTGACTCGGTTTCCCATCAACCATGTCTTACGTAAGGATAATCTAAATTGCACCCCACACCTGGGCATCGCTTATGGAGCCCAAATTACACTCGTATCTCGTACACATGACGAAATATCAAACTAGAATTTTCCAGTATAAGTTGAACTCGCATTGTTTTAGCTTTCCTTACAATGACAGGTCAGATCTTACTGGTATTGTCTAGCTGGATGTTGTCGTCCGTACCAATTTATCACGACAACAATATTACGGCTTTTCTTATGTGGCCGTAAAAGCTGATGGATATACCCAAATGTTGGAGAGGTCTCCTCAAAAATATAGGACAATATTTTGAACTGAGAGTTTGCTGCGGAAAAAATATCAATTTGTAATTTGATATTGTGCTCGTTATACTTGAGTGACGACAATCTAACTTGATTTTTGCTTTATTATTATTCTATTTTCTAATCTGACAAACCTAAACTACCATGGCCTGTTCGAACCTTATCTCTTGAAAATGCGATGAATGTTTCAAAATTGACTTAAATGTCGACAAAACAATGTCAATTAAGTTCAATTTCACTTGACAACGGTTTTTACTCGGTAATTTTTTTTTAATGTTGCTCCACTCTAGGAATTTCTCCTGTATCGTGGGTGCGTTTACAAACATTTATAATCACATACACAAACAGCCAGCAGCAAATTGATTCTTGATTCGACAAAAATTATGATAATGTTATACAGTAGTTGTGAGGTGAGGGTCAATCGTATCTAAGATGACGATCAGCCACGCCCATGACATTCAAATTTTCTTATGGTTTTTGCAATTTTCAGGTCAGTATCAGGTTGTATTTTGATCAAAAGATGATTCGCGACCATAACAAATATGTATTTATAGAATTATAATCTTTACAATCATTAAGGGATCTCACGCCCTATATGGTCACGACCATGATTTTTGGTCGCATCGACCAGGTAAACTATAGAAACAGGCTAGATGCGGGATACGTGTTGGTTTCTATAGCTTACCAGGCCCTGCAATCGCTATACGACAGAATTCAGTCGCAAAGTCGTAATGGCATCCATAGACGCGCGCGACGTGCTTCACAAACACGGGATTTTCTCGTGCTTTTCAAGTAATTTTGACCGTCTAGGGACGCCATTAAGACTTTGCGACCGAATTCGATCGCTACTCGAGACTGCCGCCCCTGTTCGGTGCGGTCGTACCAACGCACCGCCACGACCACGATTTTTAGTCAAAAGTCGTGGTTAGATTAGGCTAAGTTAGATTTGTTATATTTAATGGCTTTTTCATGAAATATTGACATTTGAGAACAAATTTAACTTATAGAGGTGTGTTAATGACTAGCTTCCTCCAGCAGCTTCGCCCGCGTGATATCTTTATACATTATAACCTGTGTTACTCAGTGATAATATAGCAATCTACTGTTGAAAAAGTTTTTAAATTCGGTCCAATAGTTTATCAAAAATCATAAATAATAAAAATACAAATCTCAATACTGACTGATGTCAAAGAGAATTGATGAGAACAGAGCTTTAAAGCATGCTTGTTTCCGTAAGTACAATCCAACACATTTTTCTGAAAACATCTGAGTTAATTCAGGATTGCACTTTGTCAGTAGAGTTTGTTAAATTATATTATTTATTATTGAACGTTTGAAACTTAAACGATGAGCCGTTTTTGTTTTTAACCCCCGACGCAAAAAGAGGGGTGTTATAAGTTTGACGACTACGTGTGTGTGTCTGTTTGTGGCACCGTAGCTCTTAAATGGGTAAACCGATTTGAATGCGGTCTTTTTATTTGAAGATTATCAGATCTTTTCTAGTTGGATGTGAGCGTCTTCCACAGGTCTGATCGATTTGAAATTTGGTATTCTTTTGCTTCAATGATATAAAAAGAAGATAGTACCTTGAACTGATGCTGCAGCATCACCTCTCATCACTCCCTTACCAACTAACAGCAAAGGTGAATAGGTTATAGATGGTGATGAAGTAGGAAGGAGAAATGAGGAAATGTTTGTGTCGGGGTTTTTAAATTAATATTTAAATGTGTCAGGTCGATTGTATTAATATTCAGGTGAGTTTTTGTTGATATCGACTCATTTTCACTCCGCTTTTGATTGACTGCGGTTTGCAGATTGATTAACCATGGACATATCGATTAGGTAATAGGGTACCTACTATCATTAGCTCTTATTTGAGAGTTGGTTTGTTTTAATACATAAAAAAAAAATACGTTTATTCTGCACAAACAAAACGCACATTTAAATAAAATAAAAACACAAAATACACAAATACAAAAGTAGCCAAAAGCCTCGTATTTAGCCAACAAATAAACACATAAATAAATACATCGTAATGTTTAGAAAACTTATTCATTCAGGTTTTAATGAGCTATAAAACACTTTGTTCAATCTTGTCTAAGTGCAAATCTTTTATGATTTCCTGTTTTATTTCGCAGTCTAGCTAGTCCTTATAAATGAATTAAGTGCAATTCACAAATGCTTCAATTCAATAGTTCTTTTCAACAAGTCTTGTTTCGCTATTCCTTTGTGAGGCACGTTTTCTCAGGCATTAGTTAGTCTACCTTTTATACAGCCTTTATGATCGGAAATCGGGAATTTTCCATTTTATTCGTTGCCTATATTGGACGTATATATCGTATCACATTGAAACGCATGAATGCTCAATATCAAAGCGCCGGGATGATTGCTTGAGACTCGCGGTGGAATTATATATATTTCAGAGTTTTGAAGCTCCGAGTTATCCCGTACAGAGAAAAGTGCCAGCGAAGGCACGTCATGAATACAGAGAGGCATTTGACGAGACGCTAATCTAAATAAACCGTCCTCAAGATTGTTACATAGAAAATATTTGGGGGTTATTCGCGGGCCGTCTGCGTAAATTCGCTGACTTCATTCTGAGAGGGGTAATACGTCGTTATTGTATGAACATATTCATAATTTTTTATCATATTGTTTTTTTCTTATTTTTTGTCATTCCACTTTGTGTATTTCATTTCATTTCATTTCACGTACCTACCTTAGGTACGTGAAATTAAATGAAATTAAATTTATTGTTTATTCTGTAAATAGGATATTACAATCACTTTGACACGTCATATTAAAAGAATTTTGCTAGATGAATTTCCTATCTGACTACTCTGAGAAGTAAGACCGAAACAAAATCAGAGGTCACAGTCTCTTTTAAAGTCCAGACATAATCTTGATCATATGAGGACCATGTAGATTAGTGTCTGAAATGGTCTTTTGAGGAAAGAACCACACAGATTTGAGTGGACCTGTCCAGTCAGTGCAATCATTTGTCAGTAATCGTGGAGCTCAACTCAGAACTTCAGAAGCTCAACTCGACGAACAATACCAAAGAAAGGACATTTGGGTAAGCCGCATAAACTACTCAAACTGCCAGACCATCATTAAAACTAACTGAGAAAGAAAAAATTAAAGAAAGAGGAAAAAAAACCACATAGTCCTCACATTCACAATAATTAAAACTTTACAATACTTTACAAAGTAATCATGTCATTCTGTGTATAATTTTCAACAATGTTAATATGTATATAACGTAGAATGTGTACCCAATTGATAGAATAATAATAACTATAAATAAAAGAAAAAAAATGCGAAGCGATCCATTGGAGTGATTTCCGTAAATATGCAATTTCTAAGATATATAATATCTAGGACAGCATATAAGTACCTACCTTAAACAGATTAATATTTAGGTTAATATTATTAAGGTAATTGAAGCACAAAATCCTTCACTTATATAATTATCCAAGTTTATATAAATACATTACCCAGCAAACAAAATATTCGCTCGCTTAGTCAATGTGACGAAGGCAAAAGCATCGTCGTCGGACTAAAGTGACTTACTCTCGACTTGAATTTGACCTAATTTAGCTTCTCTCTTGTTTACAGGCAGATCTAATCGCAGTGAGTAGGTATTCTTGGTTTTATATCTGATTTTCTATTTGTTTCTTGATAAATATTTACTGAGGACTTGATAGATGGGGAAAACTTTGCGAATCTTGTGAACAATTTGCGAGTGAAAAAATTAAATCAATATTTGAGCTACTATCTTTTTCTGTAGGGTTGTCAATGTTAGCATAATTTGTAAAATACTTATGGGTCAGCATACCACTGTAGTGATATTAAAGAGATGCAACGTGTTAATGTCTGCCTGCGTTTGCTCAACAGATTGTTGTATATGATTAATTGCCTACCATCACAAAATGAAAGCAAAAACCTTTGAAACTGCAGGCTGTAAACAGAGTTAGATAAAATACCATTTCTCTTATCACCATCGAACTATAGTAAACCCGTAAAATAATTGAAACCAACAGAACAGTTCAGAATTAACATTAAATATTCAAGCGATTTGTTCCCTTTAGCACACTTGCAACTCACATGAGCTTGTGATCCAAGCATTTATGCCGTGATCCTTAAGTTGAGTCAGGAGTTACCTTAACGAGACCCGCGGGAGTACTCGGTCCGGTCGGTCCGACATACTGAATCACATTACGAGCTAAGTGAGCCGTGGTGGACGGGGATCAGTGCATTTTCATTTGCAGTTGTAGGAAATTAACTTTCGCAGTCCGCGACGGCTTTGGGTGAATAAAATCAGTGGTTACAAAACCAGCTTATGTGGGCCTCTTATTCTAACGAAAATTTGTACTACGCTACGCCAGCTCAAGGTCAAAATGTTACGGCCGACGTGTGGTCGGACTACTGCTTTGAGTAAATAAAATAAGTACAATGTCTTATTTGAAGCTTTGAACCAATAATACATCATTAGGATAAAAAAAAAAAAACGAGAAGAGAACAAATTTTATTTACAAAACAATATTTGTTCAAGTATTAATTATTTTACACAGTCATTATATATGTGCAATCAATGTATAATAATTTATTATTGATTAAAAATAAAGTTACGTTATGTTGAGCAATTATCAACAAATATAATTTAGTCAATTGTTATTTTAATGTTATCCACATCAAAACAAACAGGTTTAAAATGAATCCTTCTGCAATCCATAATCAAATATCAAAATACATTCGCTAATTCCATACTCATCAACGTATTTTAATTAAAACAAATAGTAATAATATACACTCCATATTGACTATTGATTGATTGATTTGCATCCCGATAAGCGTGTGACGTAGGTGACAGGACTGGGTGATCTGATTAGATCGGTCATTGATTAGTGTTATTAGGTGCTCAGGGTTCATACATTTTCATGATGTTTAGGTTACCAGGCAATTTTAGTTAGATCTCAAAATTCAAAAGTCATTTATTCAAACTAGGCTGAGAATCAGCACTTTTCGAACGTCAAAATTACATAAGACAGTCCCCCAAAACGCCCACCCTTCACCACTTCCTAGTGATTTAGCTGGGAAGAAGAAGTGGCGCAACAAACTCCCCAGCAGCACAGCTGTCTGTTCAGTTAGAAAAAATTGAATCAATATAATAGTATGCAAAATGATTTACATTACGCAATACAAAACATAATTTAAATTATAACAATAAGCTAGCACACGCCCATATACCAACCAAAAACAATATCTAAATAAAAGCTTTCAGGCATAAAGGGCGTGCCCGCTCACATATAACTTAGCTTAGCTGTAACTAGAAGTTATAATTGATAAACTAGGACCATAGAGGTAGAATAAAAAAACGTCGAGGTCGCTAGCTAACCACATATTGCAATACAATCATAAAAAAAACATTGTAATGAGTAGATTATGTCAACTACCATTTGTATAGGTATTAAATGATGGAAGTTGCCTGAAAAGGATCAAAATGTAGCGCTGAAATGATGAACAATCTAGCTAAGACTGATTAAAAATGAATAAAGTCATTATCGTAGACAATTTCAATTATGGTGGATCGATGGATACACAAACGGACTATCAAAAGGTAGAGGAAACAGGTGGAAATACTTATTTACGAGAGCCATCATCGTCAACGTCGAATTAATGAATGAATGATTTATGTATTTGCCAGAATACCTAATTATATAGGTATATAATAAATATATGCTATGATATTAGTAGATGTTTTGACTATATGCGACTTTTCAGTCGTGTAAATGCTTTATACAGTTGACATATAGACTGTCTACATTTAAAGAAAGAAAAGAAAAGAAAGAAAATACGTTTATTTGCGGGAAACATGACGCAAAAAATAACACAATAAAAAAAAGGACAAGTTGGGGAAAATATGCGTCACTTCCACGTAAAACGGCCGTCACTCAGCATAATGCTGCTTCCTTATGCGAGACAGAACCCCAGCGCTGATTTTCAGCGACAGCCGGCGTTGACGTTATGACATCGACCGGTGCAGCATACAATAAGATATAAAAATAAAATAAATATACAATAATTAATCTACATGTTTATATAAAATATAATATTTAAAATGACAACAGTCCGTTCAGACTGCTGCTGCTCTAGATTTTAACGACCAGACATACATGGTGTAAATTTCAGAACATTCCATTTCTACTCTATAAGTGGCCCAAAATAAAATGCATGTTGTACTTTCCATGCATACATTGAACAAGCTTCTGGCCATGGCTTAAGATAACAGACACATTTACTTTCGTAGTTTACTGTAAGTATTATTAAGAATATCAGTAGGATAAGCTTATTTTTGTATTTAATAGTGAGCTATTTACAGTAACTAGGGCCTAGAGCTGGATCGATACAAGTCGTTAGCTTATCAATCCGCCTACCTTATCTAATTACAGATACCTACTTTAACTGCCATTAAACCTCCATTATAACGACTATACATTTCATTTTTTTTATTTATATCTTTGTATGGCTGTGTACCTTAGTAACAATGTCCAATATCAAATAGAAGTATTGGAGAGATTATTTCATAAACCCGTACTGAATTGAAAAATAATATGGAGTTACTTACTTAGGATTGTCATAAAGAGCGTCCCTCTTTATGACAATCCTAAGTACGTAACTCCATATTATTGTCCAGAACACTAAACACATCGAATTATATCACAGTAGGTATATTTACAGTACATAATATCAGGATTTCGATAGTGGACCGCCATCGCCAGCGGCTTACAGATTTCTGCTCAAAGAATAATAAAGGAGTACAAACATTTTTATGAAACTGATACTGGCCACGAGTATCATGAAAACTTTATTAATACATAGGTAGTAAGGTTGTATTTAGTAAGTTGGATTTCTAGATCGAAAGCGGAATAAGTTTGTTGGCTGGTTATTGTTCAATCTAGAGTAACGAAAGCTAGCGTCGATTCGTTTTGGGAATTGTGAGACAGAATTTTTCATCGTTGGATTTTCTCGTCAGGATTTTATTAAGGCGACAATTACCAGCTTTTAATGATTTTATACTGAAGATCACGTCTAAAGTAGTAGTGTTTATGATTTAGAAAAAATGTATATTAAGTTAGAGATTTTTTTTAATAACTTAATCTGTGAATATTTTAGATTATGTTTATATTAAATAGTGTAATAAAAAAATAAATAAATAAAAATTGTTTATTGACACAAAAATTACAACAATGGTACTTAAGTATGAACAGTCTTAGGATGTTTGTAATAATATATGTGTACTGATACTGAATCCCAAACTAGGCCAGGAGCCTGTATCTTGGGAGACAGTGTTCAGTCGCAGCAAGAGGTACACAAAACTGTTTGTACATAAGGTTGCTGATTATTAGGTAAATTACGCTATAAATTTTAAATTTTCGTTAGTATATGTGAGTATGTGATTGATAGTGTATCGTGGTATGTGTTTGTGTCTGTGTGTGTGAGAGAGTGTATGTGTTTAAGTGTATGAGTGGATAAATTGAATTAGTAATAAGGTATTGTTGTTGGTTTAGTTAGTGGTTATTGTTGATTGTATTTTATATTAGATAGCTAAGAAGGTCTTCGGTTGTTTGATAGTCAAGTAGTTGAAGCCATTCAGTGATTTTCAATTTAACTTTGCGTCTACATAATGTAATGATGTTAAGTTTCTTGTTTAAATCGTTGTATAGTTTAGCGCTTGTGCTACGTGTTTGCCTTTTTGCGAAAGAGGTTCTACAAACCACACGAGGGCATACAGATGATAAACTGCGTTTATTTGAGTTTGGGATGGGCACATCTCGGTGCTTTTTGAGAACAGCATTCAAGATGAATAGCTGACGAACTGTGAGGACCTTGCAGTTTGAATAAAGGCTCACAGTCGGGTATCTGTAAGGTTTCCTGGTCATTACCTTTAGGACGGCTCGTTGAGCCCTTTCCAATTTAATAAGGTGCGTTTTAGCAGCTCCACCCCAGACTGTGATGCAGTATTGTATTACAGACTGGCATAGAGACAGATAGACTAGTTTTAGCTTGTCATGTGTTAGGGCATCTCGTAGGGATTTAAAAACGTGTATCAATCGCCTCACTCTTGTTGTGACTAAATCTATCTGTTTATTCCATTTCAGTCTGTGGTCAATCTGTACGCCCAAGTATTTTACCTCTTCGACCCGCGTAAGTTCAAGACAGTCACATTCGTTGCAATTAGAACAAGTGTGAGCTTTAATATAGAAGTTTTCGCCAGGGTCGGTAATTTTCCTGAGGGAGAATGCGATATAGTTGGTCTTTGTTAGATTTAGTGTTAGTAGGTTATTTTTTAGCCAGTTCATAACTATGGATAGTGAGTATTCGGCACGCTCCTTAACAGTTTGCCAATTTGGACCCCAAACAAGGATAGCAGTATCATCTGCGTAGGTAAAGATGTTAGTATACGGTAATTGGAGTAAGCAGAGATCGTTTATGTATAGGAGGAATAGTGTGGGGCCTAAAACACTACCCTGGGGCACACCGTAACTCACTGTTTCTTCATCACTAATATAGCTCTCAATTTTGACTCGTTGTCTCCTATTTGTGAGGTAGTCTGTAAACATTTTATGGGATAAACCCCTTACTCCTAGCTTTTGTAGTTTCTCCAGTAGGGTAGGGACAAATACCGTGTCGAATGCCTTTGAGAGGTCTAGAAAGATGCATAAGCATCTATTTTTTGCATCTAAGTTGTCAACAACAGTATTTGTCAAATCTGTTACAGCGTCTTCTGTGGATAAACCAGGGCGAAAGCCATATTGATTTGGCGCTAATATACTAAATTTTTTTAGAAACGTTTTCAGCGCTCGATTCATTATTTTCTCTAAGATCTTAGATAAGGCTGAAAGTACTGAAATAGGGCGATAATTGTTAAGGCAATCCCTTTCACCATTTTTAAAAATAGGATGTATAAGCGATTTCTTAAAGACTTCTGGGAAAACGCCGCTACTAATGGCAAGATTACAAATGTGAGTTATTATAGGTGTTAGTACCTGGTAATTTTGTCGGAGGACTTGAGAGGGAATATTGTCCCACCCTGTAGCGCTGTCAGAACGAAGTTCCAAAATTAATGCTTCTATAGCGGCGTTTGTGACTTCCAAGATGACCAATGAATCGGATGGGCTGTTTTGTTCGAGTTCTTGTGGAGAGGTAGTTTTTATATGAATGTTGGCGGTGTTACAAATTTTCTCAGCTAAATTCTTACCGATCTCTTTAAAGTAGGTACAGACATGGTTAGTAGACGTTTTCGGGTTGTCATATAACTTCAATAATTCTTTTGCACTATTTTTGTTCTTCTGAGTATTTGTTATATCCCTAATGGCTTTCCACAGGGCTTTTGGGTCGTTACCGGCATTTTGAATTTGGGATTTTTTAAAATCAAGCTTTAATTTACAAAGGAGGTTATTGCAGAAGTTACGGTATCGCGTATATGTTAGTTTTAGGATCATATTATCAGGTGCTTTTTTGGACTTTGAGTGGAGTCTATCGCGGTTTCTAATGCATTTTAGGAGACCCGGTGACATCCAAGGTTTTAGAACTCGTTTGCTTCTGGAGACTGTTAATGTCCTAGTGTGTTTCGCAATTGTGTCTGAGAGGAGTGTGACAAGCATATTAGATGCAACGTTTGCGTCGGTAACTGCTAGAATTTCAGAGAAGTTGGTGTTTTCTAAATCCATTTTGATACTATCATAGCACGTACATGTTCTAGTGTTATGGTGTCGATTGTGAGAGATGTTTTTATTAAGACTTAAAGTAATGGGCTGATGGTCGGTTATGTGGGATTCCAAAATGAGTGTTGTAGAAGGAAATTCTGATTTAATGAAAAAGTGGTCGAGGCACGAATTAGCTCGAGTAGGCTGAGCATGCGAGGGAAACAAGCCATGTGAGGCATTAAGCGTTAGGTATTCTTCACGAAATGGATCAGTTGAAGTCATGCTTATGTCGATATTAAGGTCCCCTACCAAAATAATGTTTTGAGTTTTTATATTGGCGTATACGTCATTTAGGCTGTTAATAAAGTTATTAAATTTTTCTTTGGTTGATGAAGAAGGGGATCGGTATATGGCTACCACACTGATACTGCGATCTATTTGACAAACGAGACAGTTTCCTTCTTTAAATATTGGTTCGTTTACTTTACACGTTAGATCTAATTTGGTATAGATGATGATGCCGTCATTCTGGTTTTGATTTAGTCTGGTATAATGACCCGTATATCCTGCAAGTATAGGCAAGTTATTAGATTTTTTAAGCCAGCATTCCGTAAGTATTATTATGTCTAATTTAATGTTCATGTCGGATATTAACATGCAGAGTTGGTCAAAATTTTTAGTTATACTTCTGATATTTAGATGAAGTAGTGTAATGCCTCCTCTAGTATTAATAAACAGTTTACAGTCTTTCGGGAGACAGTTGTAAGACGTCGTTACCTCCAACGAATCCAGGTCAGTATTAACGTTATTTATGTTAGCCATTTATAAGTTAGAGAAACCCAAAACCTTAGCGACCTACAAAGTGATCTCTTTGTAGAAGAAAGTGGAAACATGATGGAGTATATGAAAAGCCGACTGCAAATGTGGATAGCATAAAAGTATAAAAGGTATTGTGTGTTTTTCTGTACATAGTGTGTGTGTGATGAATGTAAGTGTAGAGATTTAATTGTAATTACATTTGTGAGGTATTTGTGTGCATTAGTAATATAAAATCCATGCATTATTATATGGAAACAGTATATAAGTTTAGACAAATAAAAGCGTATACTAGTGATTGGTGAAGATTCTAAAACTAGTCACTGTTTTGGTTTCAGGGCCAACAGAGATTGTTCAGAGGAAATTAGTATTTGCTTTTCACCATGAGATTTTCGAACGAAGATGTTGCCGTTAGAGGTCCAGCAGAACTGGTAGCCATGCTGCTTAGCAAATTCACGAGACTGGTAGAACAATTTTTTCAAACTTGCCGGGAGATGATCGGCTATATAAACTGCCTGTCTCTTACCGGCGATGTTTAGTTGTTCCGTGTTCAGTTTTTCCTCCACAGTTTTTTTGCTGTTATTATAGTCCCGCACGGCTGATATGATTTTTTGCTTCATTTGGACCGATTGAAACTCTGCGACAATGGGTCGTGTTAGTCCTGGTTTGCCGGGTATGCGGTAAATGTCCCGAAGTTGAGCTGGTGTGATTCCTGAACTAACAACCTGACCGATGGCACAGATTGTGTTTGTGAGGTCCGCACTGGTCTCCTTTTCGATGAGCGGAATGTTTCTTATTTCAATGCATGAAGATCTTGACTTGAGTTGCAGATCCTGTACTTTCTTTTCCAGATTTTCAATGCATTTGCGTTGTTCTAAACGCTCCTTTTGTAAGTTTTCTAGTCCCATCCTGATTTCTTCATATTGATTGTTTATGAAAGCCATAGATTGAACGATTTCGTCATTCGAAGTCTGAATTTTACTCGTTTGTGACTTTAATTCACGGATATCTGTAGAAATTTTCGTGATAAGCGAGTTTTGTTTATCACATATTTCGTTTAGCTTCGCATCTAACTCGGTTTTAAAATTATTCAGCATGCCCATAATTTCTTCTTTGAGATCTAGATTATGCGTTCTTGGTGACAAATCAGATCGGAGGCGTTTATGTCTAGTCGTATTTACGTAGGAAACCTCACTAAGTAGATTTAAATCGGTATCCGATTGCGTGTGCTCAATAGTAGAGGAAGCAGGAGTTGGCGGAGTGCGTTGCAACGACATATCGAGGAAGAATATTTAAAAGAGGGTAAACTTTACCGTGCTACGAAAATTAGATATAAGTAATTGCTTACTCAAACGTAGCGAAGGCGCAGGAACAATAAGTGTAGGTTGTGACGTAGCTTGAGTGCGGTGTTGTTGTTCGTAGCAGATATATTCGGTGCGTAGCTCGTAGCAGATGTCAGTGCACAGCTCGTAGCAGATGCCGTAGGCGCGTAGCTCGTAGCCGATCCGCTGGCGTCCTTGTTCGTAGTGGTTTTTGTTTTTGACGAGATACGTCACTCGTTCCGTGGCGCAGTGGTTTAGAGCGCGGTCTCCCACGCAGACACTGCCCGGTTCAAATCACGTCGAATCAAAGTTCGTGTTTTTTCAATTAATTGAGTTAAAACTGACGAAATTTGCACTATCTCTGTCTAGGACTGCCCACTGGGAGGGAACAACAGGTATAAAGTCTATAGGAGTAACAAGGAATCAAACTGTTAGCGTGAGAGCCAATCAGAAAAAAAGATCACTAGGGCCAGCAACACGCGTACGATCACCACCAATGTTACGACTGAACAATCTGTACAGAATAAATGAATCAATTTGTACAGTTATGTCTAACGCGGATGAAAAACTGAAAATCACGCAAAAACTATCTAGAGTATTTTTCTGAAACCTTTGCCATTTTAAAGATAAATTAATCTATCAGTATACGTGTTTTATTATAAAACCTTTTGTTATGTATAATAAATTAATAATACGTCTAATTTGGGACGGCGCTCCTTGACGGGCGAGTCCTATTATTGTGTGGAAGTACGACGCGTTGCGTGAGGTCAGCACAGAACACGCAAGCTAACCACTCAAGGTCACTGGCATTTAGTGGCGTCTTAAGCCTGTCGCAGTCCAAAGGATTAGAGGTTACAAGTTGATGTGCTTATTCAATGTCTTCACCAATCTACGAAAGCACCGAATTATGATGAAGGTAAGGAATATGAGAATAAATAAAATAGATTGATGGATAAATAAAAATATGACCTGGAAAACACACGTTGAAAAAACATGCAAAAAACTTAGCCAGTATTCGTATGCTCTCCATAACTTAAGAAAAGTGTCAAATCGGGCAACATTACTAATGGCTTATCACGGGTATGTTGCATCTACTTTACGCTATGGCCTCATATTTTGGGGGAACTCACCAGACAGAGAAATGGCGTTCAAAGCCCAGAAACAATGCATAAGGGCAATGTGTGGCATACAACGCACAGACAGTTGTAAGCCACATTTTCAACAGTTTCAGTTACTGACATTCCCGTGTCTTTATATATATGCAGTGGCGATCTTTGTCAAAGCCAATCTACATCTTTATACACATCCAAGAAGCACACGACACAAAAATAAAATATGCCTAAGACGTCATAAAAAAGCAGTATTTAGTAAAAATATTTTGGGTATGGCACCCAAAATATACAATAAGTTGCCAAAAAGTATCACAGACCTACACAAAATGGACAAATTCAAATTAGGTTTGCACAAATTCCTAGTTGCCAAATGTTATTATTCAATTAATGATTATTTAAATGAAAGATGACTGATTTTATTTGAAATGGCACCACAAATATAATGATTATTGACATTTTGATTTGACTTGTGTATTTTTATTTTGACATTTCTCTATTTATTATGTAACTCAATTTTAAATGTATTCTGTTTTAATGTAGCGATTAGTAACCTAATATATTATATAAATTTGCACACCTCATTAGGTTATAATACAATGTACCTTTTAAACCTGTAACATATTTTTAACATGTATTATGCAAATAAATGATTTGAATTTGAATTTGAATTTGAAATTTGAATTTGAATTTGAGAAAGCTGATGTATGAACAGGCGTTGTGATAATCTAGAGATCTTCTTAGAGAGAGAAGGCTCGTTCCGTCCCGCATTAAGAAGAAACCTACTCTGCCATGTAGTTTTACAATAATAAATAGTGTTCCTCCGCTGTCTTGTGTTAACGATTTATATGATTTGTGACCTTTGCAATGTAATTTTTCATGTTTGCGATTAACTCAGGCAAAAATACAGAAGAAACAAATAAAAGGTTAGAAATAAAACCCAGTTTGAATATGACAGCTTGTAATTTATACGTTACTGATAAAATACACCGCCATCTTGTAATTTATAGCAATATGCTAGGGCCGTAGTTGTAGGCACATAAAAAATACATGTGGCGGAAAATAGAATACTTCTGAAGCAGAAAGATCGGAGATAATAATGTATTGAGATATTTGCTTCTGTACCTAGTAAAGGCGAGTTATGAGAGGTCCGTTGAAGTCGATCGTTATTTCTGAAAAAGAAACTATTTTAAAAGTAAGTTGTAACTTGCTTACGTTTATTGTTTTAACCATCCAGATACTACGGATATTTCAGACTTAGTGAAATTTACTTATTTGAAATATCCGTAAAATCTGGTTAGCGATGTAAGTAAAATCTGGATTTGGCAATAGTCGGATGTCTCAATAGTCGGATGTCTTGATTGCAAGCCCCGTAAGTAGGTATATCGTCGTATATAGTGTCGTAATTACTAAAAAAGAAAGGAAACACGTTTATTTGCGATAAAACATGACGCAAAGAAAAAATACAAACACAAAAAATTTAAAGTTTTTTTCTTAACCTCTGCTTCTCTGGAATCGACACGAACGATACCTATGCTTATTATTTTTCTGTAAATGTTGACGTTCAAAAGCCTTTTTTGTGCCTAATTGAAATAAATTATTTGACTTTGACTTTATGAGAATAACTCATGCCGTGGTATAAATATACCAAATCAAACTCAAACTCAAAGCATGTATTTCAAATAAACCAATTACAAGTACTTTTGAATAAAATTGTCAAGGGGTCGGTCAGTCAGAGAGATGATGCTAGTTGCCCATTCCAAAGCGTAGTAAAGTTCCTATGGAGAAGAACAGGCATGAAACTCCACGGACCTATTTCGATACGCAGTAAATAAAATGGTAATAATGTAATGGTAATTTCCATCATTTCTGGTAGCAACTGTGAAATAATACGTTGTTATTTGACGGCCCGCCCGCGTCACAAGGAGATGGATTATTCAAATTTCACTGAAGATACTTTCTTGATCTTGTTGTTATTGAAGACTTTTTGATATTTTTGGAGTCCAGTTGTTGATTTTTTCCTAGGGACCAACATCAGCTTAGATACAGTAGCCAAAGAGACCATCTCCTTCATCTATATTCATTATTTGTAGGTACATCTATACATAGTATAAAACACCGCGTTGTTCTTCTAAACTACGCAACGGATTTTGAAGCGTTTTTCACCATCATTTATTTGGAAAACTTATTCCGTAAGGTCTTTGTGTATGACACGTCCGACGTTTGGCTCCCAGACTGGAGCGGGCCGGGGCTGCTTTGAAGCGGCTCCTGCCCAATCTAGGGGGTCCAAACGCCTCCTGCCGGAGGCTATACGCGGGGGTCGTGCGGTCCATGGCCCTTTACGGGGCACCGGTTTGGGCGCGTTCATTGAGGCAGCGGCCAGCTCGCCGGTTGAACGCGTCCCAGAGGGTCATGGCCACCCGGCTGGTCCGGGGATACCGCACGATCTCCGGTGAGGCGGCGAGCCTCCTTGCCGGATTACCGTCATGGGATCTGGAGGCAGAAGTCCTCGCGCACATTTGGGAGTGGCGCGAGGAGGCGAAACGCCGGGGCGTAACTCCGCTGCCGCGAGAAATCGCGGCACAGCGGACAGAGCTCCGGCGGGATCTCATGGCGTCATGGAGAGTGCGATTGTCGCAACCCAGTGCTGGGCACGCCACTATTGCGGCGATAAGTCCCCTCTTTGAGGAGTGCCTAGAGAGGCGCCACGGCGTCCTCACCTTCCGCCTGACGCAGGTCCTCACCGGACATGGTTGTTTCGGGAGGTTCCTGTTTCGTATCAGGCGGGAGGAAACGCCCGGGTGTCATCCCTAGTCCAGGCCATGGTACGGAGCGAGAGGGCATGGGAGGCCGTCACCTCCTGCGAAGCAGTAATTCCCGCGAAGGAGGAGGCAGAACGCGTGAGGGAGAGGCAAACTTCGCGCCCTCACGCCCCTAGCCGCCGCAGGAGACGCCCTGGGCGTCGGGAATCACAGGCCGATTCCCGGCCACCGTAGGCGCGGGCTTGCGGACGGTGAGCAATGGGTAGCTCGCCGTCCGATAAGGACCAGGCCCGGGTCGACGGCGCGTTGTGTTCCACGCGCGCCTCAAAGAGATGTCAGCAGAAGTGAAGGGGTCCGTTAGGACCGATGCCTGCCGGGGTTGCGGGAAAGTCCGAAAGGGATACCGTGGCCCCTGGCAACGTACAGGCAACGGAAGGAACACGGGTGGGTTTTAGTCAGTAAGAGTCTGACACGCCCTCCCGCTCCACCCAGAGCGGGAGAAGTTATTTGATAATTTCCCACCCAAAAAAAAAAAAAAGGTCTTTGTGTATGACACATAAATATTAAACTTACTTAAGTATTATAATAAAGAAAGGATAGATAGGATAGGCAGTCGCTCCATGTAATCTATTGGTATTCAGCTGCATCCGGTTAGAATGGAAGCTGACATATTTGGGAAAAGGCTAGGCAGATTATGATATTATAATAAAGAAATCACGGGTTTTGTCATTTCATTAAAACTTCGCGAAGCAGGGGGACGTTAGTGAAGCTACTAAAGCAATTACTTAAAACTATTAATTTGTTAGTCTGTGACAACGAGCTGATGCAAAATTTTCAGTTTTGTGGCTCCTAACTTGCCTGAGTTCTTGGTAGCAAATCCCTACGCTTTCCTACATTATGACCATTTATATTGTTTGTATATATACATATAATAAGATGTTAGTAGATGATTAGCAATTTTAGCAGTTGGTATAGTGCGAGGAAGGGTGAAACCCTGACCCACATTATTCCATATGCTAACTTCATCACTAGTTATCTCAGTTGATCTCTAAGTCCACTACAGGAGTATTGGCTTGCCCCTAGCATCGCCACAACTGCGCTTAACTGATACTTAAACATACATATATACATCCACTAATTATTACTTAAACATACAGGGTGTAAAAGACCCATCACATGGCCGTTATCTATGCATTCTGTACATCAAACTAAATAACATTGAACAAAAATTATTGCTGCGAAACGACTTTTATTTTGGTGTGAAAAATCGCAGTCTACAGCAGCGCGCAATATAAAGCTCGTCAGATATTGTGCTCTTAAGTGCATTTAACGGTTCAGAAGTTGTGGGGATATTTAAAGTTAAGTTATACAATTAAACCTTGTTTTCGTGAAAAAAAGAAAGTAATGGGCCGACAGGAGTGAAAACTAAAGTATATTATGAATATTGTGTCAATTTTACCACTGTTATAAATTTATCAATTGTACCTTAAACCTTTAGCAGTCTTTACCAATGTTATTAATTTAATTTAATTCAATCAATTTTAAATATTTTGTTGATCATTTTTAATCATGTTTTAATTTATAGAAATTATCACCTTGTGTGTGTAATGCTAATAATTGTGTGTGTGTTAATAATTTTTATGAATTTACTTATTGTTATTAATGTATGAATTTCTTATTTATCAATTCTTATAAAATTTTAGAAATTTTTACCATTTTATTTTTATGCAATTCTTACCAATGTTAAAATTTCAAAGAATGACAATTTTACCTTTACCAATTTTATAATTTTAAATCAGAATTTCCTAGATTTTAATTTTATATTTTTTAATATAAATTACACTTTTTACCGATGTTACCAAATTTTCAATATTAGCGCTTATTACTATGGAAGTAAGTTAGCTTATTTGTCTGCTTCATTGTTTTATGCATGTGGTGTTTACCTATAAGTAACTGATGCAGATGTTATTTTTCTTTAAAAAATGTATTATGTGTTTGTATCAGTGTAATCAATTTTTGTGAAGCTAATTAAAAAAAAAAAACATAAATCTATGAAAAATAACAGTTAAGCAGTAGATTCAGTCTTGGCCAAGCACAACATGTCTTACTCATAGCTACAGATATATTTTTAACATTAGCATGTCGGTGACGCGAACCCATAAGATTTTCCCCTACCTAAAATCGCACATCGCGTTTGAAGAAGTTTTCACTTTAAAAGAAGTTGGAACCTTCAATATCACCGTAACCAGGAGGTTCCCAGATATGGTCTAGTACAAAAACATATATCACAATGACGTGGAGGACAAGTGGCTCTCGGCTTCGTTAAGCGTTTCTACATTATATTTCGTACATTTTTCATATCTCGTGTAACAATACACACACACAACCGGTATAATGTGACGTAACTGAACAGAAACGTAATATGTTGTTATGCCGTTATTCCACTGCCCATTTCGGGACAGGCGGGGCGGATTATTCAAATTTTCATGTTGTTTGGTCGCCCCGTAGTCCGTACTTCGCGTTTTAATACCGTGGCGTGTCGTTTTAGCTGAGCCGTTGTTTTTTGTCACGCGATACGGACAACAGAATGCCTGATGCGATTATAAACAATCTCAGCAAAAAATTGAGTAATTTTGTATGTATTTTTAGTAGGTTCTTTATTTAACTGAGTACCGGATAGATCGGAGGAATGTTTTGAACTTCTACGTGTGCCTACACTGAACCACCAAGCTGCATTGGCCTCTCCTAGTGGTTACTACTAACATTAGGTACATTATAAGGTATGCTAAATATTTTATTTGTACTATAATAACATAGAGCTGTTCGCTCTGCTAAGCCTTGTGATAAAACCATAAAATTTGACATTTTAATTATCATGTAAAATCATTAAAATATACCAGTTTTATATACATATTAACATTGTTGAAAATTATACACAAACTGACATGATTACTTTGTAAAGTATTATATTGTTTTAATTATTGTGAATGTGCGGCCTATGTGATTTTTTTTTTCTATTTCTTTAATTTTTTCTTTCTGTTAGTTTTAATGATGGTCTGGCAGTTTGAGTAGTTTATGCGGCCTACCCAAATGTCCTTTCTTTGGTATTGTTCGTCGAGTTGAGCTCCACGATTACTGACAAATGCTTGCACTGACTGGACAGGTCCACTCAAATCTGTGTGGTTCTTTCCTCAAAATACCATTTCAGACACTAATCTACATGGTCCTCAAATGGCCTGACCAAGATTATGTCTGGACTTCAAAAGAGACTGTGACCTCTGAGTTTGTTTCGATCTTTCTTCTCAGAGTAGTCAGATAGGAAACGCCGAACTCATCTAGCAAATTATTTTAATATGACGTGTAAAAGTGATTGTATCCTATTCACAGAATAAAAAAATTTCATTTCATTTCATACCAATACAGCTATTCCAGGTGGATTTTTGTTAAGTTCATGTTCAAGTTTTATACATATTTTTTCTTAGTATATAATTAGATCCATGCGAGAATATAAAACTTGTGAATTCTGGACTTCAGTAAAGGACTCGATACCATTAAACTGGACATAAATACACAGTACAGTCTACACAAATGATCAGGGATACCATTTAAAAAAAACTGTTAACAAAAACTCCAAAAAAAACACTGCAAATTGAAAAGTAACTTTAATTTCGGAAGTTGGTGGCAAAAAACGAAAATACAGAACCAAAATCGGTCCACAATGACGTATATCGATGAAAACAAAGGTAAAAAAAAAACATACAAACGAACGAACATAGAACCACCTCCTTTTTTAAGTCGGTTGAAAAGTGCTTTAGAACTGAAAAACACAACCGTATAGTTATCGTCTACCAGAACAAATATATTCGTTGCAATAAAAAACAGCATTTTAGCGAACCTCGTAAAGCATGGGTTTCATGTGACGTATCCATGAATCTAACGGTTTGTGTGTTGTACGTTGAAATATTTACGGTTCTTAAAAGTCAGATGCCGTGGAACCTTTTATTTGAGTAACGTATGATTGTTGTTTATTCAGCAAAGTTTATTTAAATCTGTGTTTCTGTGAGTTGACACTCGCTGATATGCCTGATTTTTCAATAGCAATTAGAACAGCTCCCGAAGAATGTATCTTCGGTACCTACATTCGGTAGGTTTGATCGTCTGATAGAACCGGGATCCTGGAATGCTCCTCAAATTGCATGGGTAGGTACTTGCAACTTATCATAAAATCTCTAGGTATCCAACACCCAAATAGGTCATGATTAACTTATGAACTATATGCGAACTGGGCTCATACAATATATATTATTAAAAATAAAAAATAAACAACGAAGAAGACCATTGACACGAAAAGAATAACAAGACCAATAAAACTGAACGCGATCAGCATATCTAAACCGCGTTCAAGAGATGTCAGTTTCAATATAAACACTAACGTGGTTTATGTGCTGATCGCGTTTAGTTTCATTGGTTAAATTCGCCCTAAGTCATCTTAGCCAAATAAGCGGCAACATACACTATCAGGAGATAAGGGCTCCATTGCCCTAGTAACAGGGAATCGATTCCGGTCGCTTATCTATTCGATAACCCCATGACATCCAATTACACCCCCTTAAATGAGTTTCCCTAAGTCGAAATCCAGCTAAATCGCTTCCACCTACCCCGGAATCCGTAGATTTGCCTCATTCCTATCAAATCCTTCAGAATAACAACTATAAGGCCTAGCACGCACTGCGATTAAAAAAAAATATCGGCATCTTATGTATCTACACGCACTGGTGATTTAAAATCGTTGCAACGCTGTATACTGAATATAAACCAAGCGAATAAAAATCGCGAGAATTAAATCGCGCTTATATAATTCGCAGTGCGTGCTAGGCCTAACTGTTGCTTACTTATACGTGCGGATAAACTACTTTGTTTCGTATTTATTTATTTATTTATAGGAGGTTTAATTATAGATGAGAACAACCAGTCGCATATTAAGGCGACGATAGCCGACTTTTATTATACTGAAGATCACGTGTAAACAAGTAATGTTAATGATTTGGAATAAATATATGTTAAATTTGAGCATTTTCTTAATAATTTAATGTATGAATATTTTAGATTATGTTTGTATTACATAGTGAAATTAATTTGTAAAGCTATGTCTAACGTGGATAAAAAACTGAGAATCACGCAAAATCTATCAAGCGTATTTTTCTGAAACTTCCACCATTTTAAAGATAATTTAATTATTGATCTTTTAGTATACGTGTTTTATTAAAATACCTTTTGTTTTATGCATAACAAATTAATAATGCGTCTAATTTGGGACAGCGCTCCTTGGTGGGCGAGTCCTATTACTGGCTGGACGTACGACGCGTTGCGTGAGCTCAGTACAGAACACGCAAGCTAACCACTCAAGGCCATCTGCGTCTTAAATGGTATAAATAATATTTGAGTTAATATAATATATTTATAAGGAAAACAATTAGCTTATCTACTACGAGTATTACACGATCGCATCACATTCACACATATTGTTGATGGCTAATTAGGGACTTTCAGAAATATTTTTTTATTTCTTCGTGATAATGGCAATATTCCTGTAGTTTATTGCTGTTTTATTAGAATTAGAAAATACTAGCGTATAACGTATTCTGGATATTATGCAAATTTGTTATTTAAAAAAAAACAAAAAAGTTAATTCCGACCCCATAATAATATATCTACAAAAAACTAATCTGAACCCTTATCTGCCGAAAGGAATTGTATGCAAAAAAGTACAAGCGTTATTTATGGCAGCTAGCAACAACACCGAAAGGCTTAAACCGGGACCTTTGTAATCTCAATAAATGTTACCGGTCTTTGTTCCTTATCTGTTTTATCTTGTAACAATTCATTCGATTTTGTAAAACGTGCTTTCAAATCACCTTTAGATTTAGAGATAGGTAGGTACTTCCTATTCTTCCTACACGCCTGGTGGATTTTGATTAAAAGGTTTGTCACATAATTCTTCAGAGACAGTAGCATTCTTGACATTTGCTTTAATTGATTGTAGACTTTGTATTGTATATGCTTCCACAATTGAAATATTTCAGCTAATACAACCTCAAATCTGGGTCTTCTAGATTTACTTAGAAAGAAAGAAAGAAATAATAATATTTATTTGGACACAGTTCGTCAAACACATAATACCAAAATAAAAAAAAAGGGAAAATAATCATAAAGCGATAATAGTGTGTGCCTCACGGCTGCGTCAAAAAGGTTCATTTCAGCATTAATGCCCGACAAATGCTGTCTGACGCTGGTTTTCTAATGAACCCTTATGGACAAGTGACGGGGAGTACCAACAGTTTCAACATACCTAATACATAATTATTATACCTCTAAATAAATAAATAAACTACATAAGGTCTATTTAAATAATTGTTTCGAATTAATGTTATTTCCACACCAAACAAACATCAACTTTATGACAGTGTAAATAAAACTTAATTCTTATGTCTATCTATTTCCCCATAATTACTACTCGTATAGTCATTCTTTTGATTTGCCTTCTTCCTATGCCAGTACTATCTTCTGTTCATTACAATATAGATTCTATATTATTCCTGTTACAACACCCCAGAAAGTTAAAATTAAACAGAGCAACAAATTACTTTTATCTCTCATGCCTGTAGCATCATTTCATATGTTGTTCCCAACAATTCGACAGAGAAGTTACTTCGACACTGTAACTTCTTAACTTCGAAAGTAGGCAGTCTTCGAACTCGTTTTGTTTCGTACCATTCGTGATCATATTACCTGAAAGGAGAAACTCTCTCATTTATCACGAGGAAAAGTCTTTTAGGGAGCCAACTATTTAAGCAATGTAATTTTTCTGTTTTGGATGTTTTGGGATTCTGGACTTGTGTGTGTGCGCCTTAAGAAACGAACGAATGGAGAAACTCTCTCATTTATCACGAGGAAAAATCTTTAAGGGAGCCAATTATTTAAGCCATGTAATTTTTCGGTTTTGGATGTATTGGGATTCTGGACTTGTGTGTGTGCGCCTTAAGAAACGAACGAATGAGCCCTAGTGAGGGCTTGAACACAAGCCCTCACTAAGGTTCATTCATTCGTTTCAGTAACATAATAATGTTACTGTGTATATGTTATGTATGTGTATGTTACTGTGCATTAGAGATACGTTTTAGGTGGAAAATAAGGCAATATCTTATATTGTAAGTACTTGGGCAGTGTCTAGTCTACAAAAAACTCTAGTAATCTAACTAGTCAATTCAGTAGCCTATCTAAATCTCCGCCAGGTGTTGAATGGCCTAAAACTTACAAGAATTGCAGCAAGATGTACTAAACATCATTTATCGTCAACATTTTAATAACAATCTCAAATACACTATGACAATCTCCAGATGTATTTATCTATTTGATAACATCGCACAAACAGTACAGCTAAAACTGTGTTAATGGAATAATTTAATCAAACCATAGATCTTCCGAATCAGTTCTTAAGATAGAGGACAGTTTTACCACGATTAAGGTTGGGATCGTGTGCGAACGTTTTTAGAAGCGAAGAAATTGGGCCCAAAAAAAACTTGATATAACACTTTCGTTCGTAATGAACTTAAGTATTTACTGTTTTAATTTATTATTCATCTACTTCTTCTATTAGGTACCTGACACTACACATAAGTATATCATTTTGTTTAATTCATCATCACAATCTGTACCTGTATGATGTCTAACCCAGAAAAAACTGTGCCAATAAAGTCTATCCACGAAACACCGCTGACATTTTACACCAACCATTTCTAAAAAGAAATATTGACACAGTTACCGTTACATTCGGGCTGTTAGTTGGCTCAAAGCGTATGTTACATTCAACAGATGGGTCACGTCCAAAAGGTTTTAAAAATGGAACTTATTTTCCGCCACAAGTGAAGCTCCTCCCAAACCATGTGACAGATGTCACAAGATGTCTTCCACCCTGATATTTCCGCGACCCGTCACGCCTCCTGTTTGACATGTTTCCAGAAGGAAGTTGCACAGATCTGATAGCCTACCAACTGTCTACCAATAACTTTGGATAGAAATGGGAGCAAGTGGATTTTATCAAAATTGAGGACGTCTTGAGTTCTTGACAGGGGTCGAGTCAAATCTACTATCTTGATATTATTTGTTTTGATTGTGAGCAGGTATTGATTCTAGGTTTGATGGGTGGACAGTATGGTCATGACTCATGACTGTTCCTACAAGGTAAACATGTAACTGATCCTCTAAAAACTTTTTGATCTTCTAAGGATGAACACTTTTTTAAATTAATGAATCTTTAATAACTTTTAAGGTTCTATCTATGAACACTTTTTAAAATAAACGAGCCGCTTTTTTATTAATTTCTGTCCTTTTCTCACACTTGGTCGCAGTAGCAGTAACTAATTTAGGATACCTCAACCAAACGAGTTAGGTAAGGTCAGAACTGCGACAGACCGCGCGCGAGCCGAGTAAACGAAGCGAGCGGTACTCGCGGCAGCAGCCGGCGAGCGCTACATCCAAGTTGGTCGCAGTTACTTGGCTATTTAGTATTTTTAGGACCCGAAAATAGATATTATTAGAGGTTCACAAAAAAAGCGTAATTCATTATATTAGTGTTCAATAAAATTTTCAGGAGTGTGAAATGGGAATTATTTGAGGTTCGATTAAATACATGCCTTCCTAACATACCCTAGACCGATATTTAAATTTTTCTTAAAAGTGATAAAGTAGTCACCATACATTTTTGGGTACCTATTATGCCGAAGTCCTTTTTTGTCAGCCTTATTAACAGATTAAAACTGGATTTCTGATTCTTGAATCAAATGGCATGAAAGTATAGGCGATTAAAATATAATTTTAATAAAGAAATGATGTCACAAAATAACCACGTACCATGTAATACAAAACGAAAAAAAACATGTTTTTACAAAAAAAAAAAATGAAAACAGAACCCACTAAGCAGCTTTGCAGCTTCAATAGAATTTCCATATATTTTCTAAGAAACATTTCTTAACCACACAATCAAATATTGAAAGAAAATGTGATCGAGAAAAAGCCATAAATACGCCTCTTTCACGTACACAATGATCTATTGAGTATTGCGTCGATGATAAATTTCCCATAATTTCCATTGGGAATTCAACACCCTACCCTTTCTCTTTTATAACCGACTTCAAAAAGGAGAAGTTTCTGTGTTCGTCTGTATGTACTCTTTTAAATGTATTTTCATTGATATTTTCGTAAATTGTGAACCGATTTTGAAAATATTTTTTTCATTTGGCAGAAAAAGCTTGCGCGGGACTACCGCGCAAGATTATAAATTTTATTAACTTTGCTTCGATAGTTTTTGTGTTAGCTTCAATAATACGTATTTTCCTCACTTGTCTTTGGGGTTGATGTTATAATAACTTCCTGTCACTGTTATTTACATATTAGGTAGTGGTATTCGAAATTGTATGGGGTAGTATCACAACTAAAAGTGAAAAATAATAAAGAAATACTGGATGAAATTTCTTAAGAAATACATAAGTAGTACCTTTGTACTCACAATTATGATTATGTAATCTGTATCTATTTTTCTGTGTGTACATAAATAAATAAATAAACTTTATACAAAAAAAAAAAAACATCTGACTTCAAAAAAAAACACAACAAAGTGAAACATAAATTTAATTTCGGAAGTAGTTGGAAAAAAACGAAAATAAAAAACCAAAAAAACACTGAATTTCGAATTTAATAGTTATTTTTGTACAACAAGAGAACAAAGTTGGTTTTTGCTGCGAGTGACGAGATGCAAATAGCTTTGGTCTCGTGTAACACATACAACTATTCACCTCAACAGCGAGAACACATTAACTAGAGGTGAAAATACAACATGATAAAAATTAAACCACAACCACATGTATATTTGTAAATAAAACAAACAATATGAAAAAAAATAAAGTTAAAAGTAGAATGATTGCAGTTTTGCAAATTAAAAGTAACAGTTTTGTTTGGAACCGATATTGTTGAGTTTGAGTATTCGCAGAGGTTTCGGCTTCCATACTTATCGATTGTGACGGGAGAATAGTGAAAGTATGTGACGCAGCGGCGGTATTCGGGACTCTGGAAGTAGACGGGTGAGACCAAGGAGATGAGGTCTGTTTCAAGTTTATGGTCTCTACTATACGCTTACATATTTTAGATTTATTTTGGATCGAAGCCTCAATGAATCCTGTCGTTTTAATGTAGTGAGGTCGGCTCCTGAATCAACGTGACCGAAGTTCGCCAAAAGAAATGTCCAGTGCAAAGTTGAGGTTCCTGTAGTTTTAGAAAAGTTGCTATTTCTCGCGGTGGCAGACGGCCGCGTCCCGCCTATTTTGTTATTCCCATAGACTGTCTCGAACACTTATCATTATGATACTGCAAAAAAATCGATCTGTTTGTATTAGCAGGGCGTAATGCCTTAAATTTTTTCAATAATTTTGGACCTTTTGGATTTGTGCCTAATGGCATTCTTTTCAGAAATGCAATAAGTTGTTGCAGTTGTTAATAAGCTGTGGGACTGGTTTTAATGCTTAAAAATATCATAAGTTTATCGATATTTTTCGCGAGACTTTTTACGCCGGAAACTTAATTCTGCATTTTTTACACGCTGCTTCAATTCTTCCGGTGTTAAATAGCAGACGTCACTAGACTCACTCATATTTATTTATTATTATTTTTATAATATCCAACGTGTGTCGACATTTTGTAGCTAGCGTAGCGTAACAGAAGAAGAAAAAAATAAAAAATTGAAACCCGTTATTTTTAAAAGATGCGTTCTGAAACTGCACCCCCTATGTACATTATGCCTAATAAACTTCGTTTTTTTTTCAACATTATCTTTATTTGATTTGAAAAATATATAATTGGATTATTAAAAAAAAAATACTAACTACATTTATGAGCGCTTGTCCTAAAAGTGTGCAACGTAGCAAATAGCTGTCAAATATTTACTTGTTTTGATTATTTTGGCAATATTACTGAATGGAAATATGAAATGTGGCTAACTAGCGAACTAGAATATTAATAAATAATGAATTGCCATTACAACACAAAATTTTATGTTGTAACCGTTTTAGGTGTTAAAAAGGCATTTGGAAAGCTTCCAAATACAATTTTTATTTATAAAATTATTTATTCGGTGTTACTATATTAATTATTGCAATTCATAATCAATATTTTAGTTCACTAGTTAGCCACATTTCATATTTCCATACGGTTTCATTGCCAAATTAATCAAAAGAGCTAAATATTTTACAGCTATTTGCGACGTTGCCAACTTATAGCTTTTAGCCCTCTTAAAACCTTAGCAGATGATATGCAATTTGACGATTTTTATGTGTATCCGAACGTTTTATTGTTTGTTTCCTTTTCTGGGCCTACTAGGTATGGAATTTGAAAATCAAACTTTGAATCGACTTGTTTCTATCTCTCGCTTTTTTGGTATCAAAGTGAAAGTGACAGAACAAAGTGAAGTTCAAATCATTCGAATTTTGTGAGTAGATCCAGCACTGTTCTGTTCAATTAAAAAGTTATTGTCTCACGGTCGCAGCAAAATCGAATTTTGCTCACTTTCTTGCTCACTTCTCCTTGATTGTCGTATGTGCACCCACTGGCTCATAAGAAAAAAATGGCCAAATGTCGTATGTGCACCCATGGGCTCATAACTACTCGGTCCTAATTGGCCAGCATTTTTTGATATATATTTATATACCTACAAAACGCTTCGACATCCGTGCGATTTTGAAACGGATTGTCTGGACTCGGGAAGGGTTAAACAACAAGCATGCTTCTTGCTGCAAACCTGCGAGGTGCTGAGGTGAAAAGTTGTTTTTAGCTTTGTAGTGTTTTTTTTTTGTTCATTCGATAAAATTGTTTCTCTGTTTCATATTTTCGGAACATTCTACTAATTGATGTTTTGTAGCAACACAATGTTCAATTTTATTTTATTGACAAAGTAAATGAAGTTTCTTTTTTCAATTATCAATGCGTGTAAAACAATTAAATACTATTTTCGTATTACAAAACTATGTCGCTGTTCGTTGGAAAATAATTTATTTAAAAAAATTATATTGGGTTTGAATATTGAATAAGTACGGCTTTGTTCACTCTCGTGATGATTTATTTTACGGTAAATATTATTTGTCGGTTAAATTCGTTTGCTGGACGCATTCGCGGTTTTAGTCCGGTAACCGATTATTAAAACATTATTCATAGATCTATTTGCTATACCTACCTGCTATTTATATTAATTGGCTTCAAACTGGGAATTGTAACATATTTCTACTTCACATTTTACGAAGATTTACTCCATTTGAAATAAGATTAGACATTTAAATTAACCGTTTTTACAGTCCGATTTTGAGTTCTATTGCGTTTGTGGTATGAGAAATGGCAGCTGCAGTAAACAACTGGTATGGTAACCACTTTTTTGCTTCTAATGCCATCCTTATGTCTACGGTATAGAAGTCAAAATCGGTTGAAGGGACTGTAAAAAAGGTTTACTTTAATGTCTAATCTTATTTCAAATGGAGTATAGGTACCTATTAATTGATATTTAAATAACTTTTTTTTTTTTTTTTTTTTTTTTTTTTTTAAACTTTGCCCCACACTAGGAAATTCTCCTGTGTCGTGGGTGCGTTTACAAACATATAAACTCACATACACAAACGGCCAGACCCGGAACAACTAATTGTAGGTCATACAAATATTTGTTCCGTGCGGGAATCGAACCCGCGACACGCAGCGCAGCAGTCAATCGCTTAACCACTGCGCCAATTTATTTATTAATCAGATATCAGTGGTGGCCTAGGGGTAACGGCCTTGACTTACGACTCGTAAATAGGTCGCGGGTTCGAACCCAGGCAGGCGCTTTACTTTGTGTAAATAATTTCATCACCACTGCTCTCAAAACAGAACCAAACATTCGAAGAAATGCGACATCTACCAACCCGCACTCAGCCCGCGTGATATATTACAGCCCACTCCCTCTCTAAGAGGAGAAGCGTGTGTTCCAGCAATGGGAACATTATAGATTGATTATGTTTATGCTACGCCGCGCTTTTATTTAGGCATTCATTTAGGTGTCGCCTAGTGTTATTGATAACGGGCACCAGTATTTCAAAGAGTTCCTTTGCTAAAGTGCAAGTCTTTGGCCACAGAGTATGTAATGTTGTAACAGTAATTACGCAATATTGTCTTTGTCTGTGGCCTTGACATCAACCGATGAAGAATCATTTTATAAATAGCGTTTATTTGTTGGCTAAATACGAGGCTTTTGGCTACTTTTGTATTTGTGTATTTTGTGTTTTTATTTTATTTAAATGTGCGTTTTGTTTGTGCAGAATAAACGTATTTTCTTTCTTTTTCTTTTCATTTTTCTTTCAAGTAGCTTCACCAACTATCTTAACAAACCCTCTTTAGCTCCTCACAGTATAATTAAGGAGGTGCTTTATACCCAAAAGTTAGCAGTTCTTGGTTCATAATCCTGTTTAGGGATTATATCCCTTTTACAAAGGCTCAAAGGTCCTTATCCACGGTCACACATTCGTCTTTATAGCCCAGTCTATAGCTTTAAGAGGTGGCGTTTGCAGATGTTTAACTTAACATGTTAATGTTTATGACGTGAAGGGACCAGCTGTTCAATAAACTTAATAGAATATTAAGTCTCTAGACCCCTGAGGAGATGTCACTTTTGAAATCAACCGCGGTGAGAGTAGCATTACGATCTGGACATCTTCTTTTTCTTCTTTATAATAAAAACGAAATGATGTTCGTTAGTCTCGCTAGAACTCAAGAACGGCTGGACCAATTTGGCTAATTTTGATTTTGAAATATTTGTGGAAGTCATAAGTAGGTAGGTAGGTATGTAGGTAGGTTTTACAGTCTCCCCAGAGATGTGCCCTAACAGGCGCTGCACAGAGGGGGTTCCGGATTGGTCTTTTGAGAGATAACGGTGCCCCTTCCATGTGCAGATGGTGACCACCGGGGTGGTTTTAGTGTGGTAGGAATCCCATACTCCCCGGTTTTATCCCCAAAGACCGGGTGCCTTTTGAAAGTTTCCACCCGAAAACAAAAAAAAAAGGTATGTAGGTAGGGAGGTATGTATGTAGGTATTTAGGTAGGTAGGTGCGCCGTCGATAAGTACTTTGTGCAACCCGTGCGAAGCCGGGCCGGGTAGAGCTAGTATTAAATATAATTGAATATACCACCTATTTTCAAAAAACTACAAAATTGACATTTGATATTTTCACGCTGGGAAAGTAGAAAATGTGTGAAAGAAACTTGTAAAATAGTCAGATTGTCGCCTGTCACCTATCAGTTTTATTAAATTCACTTATGAAGACTTATGCAGTTTCACCTGCATAAGGCCTCATTTACGGAGACGCGGGGCGTCGCGCGTTGCGTTGAGCGGCGCGGCCCGCACTGAATTCAAATATATGGCGTTGTATGAGTGCGTTTACGGAGAAGCGATTTTAGACGCGTTTGTTTGAATTAGGGCGTTTTTTGCGGCCGAGCCCGCGGATGGCACCGACGCGTCCCACGCGGCGTTTATCGCGGCGGCGCACGCAGCGGCAATTCTCGATAAAGCTATGCCCGCCGCGTGCTTCGCTACACGCTTGAGGATTCGCCGCGGGCGCCGCGGCGGGCACCGCCACGCTTCCCGTCTCGCTTCTCCATGAACATGGTCGTATATTGCTATAAGTTTGTGTTTACGCGTGCGATGATGCGTGCCGCTCCACGCGCCGCCCCACCGTAAACAGAAAAAACGTCCGACGCGCCGCGAGACGCCACGCCACACGCGACGCGAGACGCCCCGCGTCTCCGTAAATGAGGCCTTAGTCTCCATCGCGTGAGAATATCGGGATAAAAAGTATTCTATGCCGTAACTCAGGTCATAGTCTACCCACTTGCCAAATTTCTTCCAAATGTGTTCAGCCGTTTTAGCGTGAAAGCGTAACAAACAAACTCACTTTCGCATTTATAATATTATATAAGTTAAGATACTCCGGGATATATGTATTTGCGGGGCAGACGTATTTTTATTAGTTAGACTCTCCGAATCAGACATTTAATGCCTTTGCACAACAGTGAGAGAGAGGCTGAAAAAACATCCTACCTGCTTTCAATTTGATACCAGCAAGTTCACCAACTATTCTAGTGTTTTTTTTCGAGCGCAAAATGATACCATGATGAAAATAAATGCTATTAAATGCAAGTATTGATCATTATAAATAACATAATTAGAAAGAAATAAAGAAAAATAGGATTATTTGTCACAGAAACACGTGCATACAAAAAAACAACAATATAAACATAACAGAAATCTTCGGCAGCTGCACGTCATGACTGTGACAAGAAGGTTGATTATGAATCAAGGGTCTAAAACATGATAATATTTACATAATGTATAAGCTAACAGACTTAAAATAAAAATATGTACGTACATGAATACTAAAAGGAAAGGAATTCAAAAAATTGTCCGCATAAAGTGAATAAGAGATAGAGACGTTATTGGACGATTTCTTAATTTTGTAGTACCATCCACCAACCAAGAAAAACCAACCAACAACCAACTACCACCAAACATCCAATACCAATTGAATTTAAATTTTAATTACTTATTAGCTAATAGGCTAGATTGTAATGTGAATAAACACACTTTAACACTTATTTGAAAATATTCTTAAAGCCAATTATTTTTATTAAAAGAGTAACCGTGGAGTCTTGCCGGCTCTTCTCCATAGGAAACGAACAATTGGAACCGTGCATCTAGCTTCTGACGTTTCGTAAATGCCCATGTAGGTTTATGTGAAATAAAATATTTTGAATTTGAATAAAGTATCAAGTGTTGTGGAAAAAAAACTATTTTCTTCGATCGAAGCTTCAGGCAGTTGTTTTACTCGTAACAAGTAATTCTGGTCTCACTTTAATTTTCAGGGATGATATTGAATTCTCTTCCAAGACCTGAACACAATATCATACCTATTAGATGCACGTGGATGAGCAAGCGCTTAGAATTCCAGTTACCCACGCTTAGTTATCTATTTCTATTGGATTGACTAGCGTATCTGAGACTCGAGAAGCAGCCATGCGATGACGTAATGTATCTAAGACCGTAATGCATCTAAGACAGGACTATTATGATTGCATCATTAATTGTTATAACTGTACTTACGATTCAATAAGATTGGATTTCTCTTAAATGTATTTTAAAAACGTGAGCACCATGTATCTATCACATAATTAATTAATCTGTTGTTACTTCATTTTCAATTCTTTTTACCTATTGTGGCATAGTAATTTTATGCTAGGTGCATCGTCTTCACGTATAATTATATAACTAATGTACCTATACAAAATATTGTGAAACATTTTAAAAGAGTAACGGTGGAGTTTCTAGCCCATTCTTCTCCGTGCGAAAACTACTTTTTGGAAGGAGCGACTAGAATCAATTCAATTTTTTGTACATTTTGACGTTCAGAAGTGCCTTATAAGGGCCAATTTGAAATAAATGATTTGACAAATACTTATATATATGTTCGTTGGAAAGTATAATTATTAGACCCTCATTATCCTTCACAAAATTAAAATTGAAAAACAATTTTGATGAAACGAGTCAATGTTTGATCTTTTCACATTTTGTATGTATCTTACATAAATTTTACTATGATCCTTATATTTTATCCTGTCAAGAGCAAAACCATCTACAATCTACATTATTATAAATGTTCCTATTTTCGTAATAATATTCTTACCAAATACTCGGGAACCAGAAAATCAGATACCCTTTCAACACGAAAGTCTTACCCACATAAGTTTTGCAGTAAAGCGGCGGTCACGTAACATAGTTTGATACTTTTATCTCCAATCCGTGCTTACGCTCTGCAATCTTGTAATGCCGTCTGAAGGCTGAACAGTTTTACCTTCTAGTCTAGAGGTAGCATCGTATTTGCTCTATAATAATCAATTCTTTTGATTTTTTCCTTGACGTCGATCTTGAAGACTATTCTCTGAAAGTAAAGTATTTTATTATTATAGGTACTTAAAAGTTACCGAAAAAACCGATTTTACAACCATACCGTACAAACACATTATTGGCTTATTATTTTATGTAAGGCTGCGTATCCACCAGAGATGACCGACGATGCGTAACGAGGAATGTCCGTAAAACTAACCAATAACAACGCTAGCTGAGCTCAAACTATGACAGTGAAGCGATGTTATTGGTTAGTCACACACACATATCTCGCTTCGCATCCTCGCTCATCTCTGGTGGATACGCAGCCTTACATAACATAATAAGTCAATAAGGTGTTTGAGTGGGCCATAATCCACCACGCGGGCACAATGCGGGTTGGTGGACGTCACATGTCTTGCAATTTTTGGTTGTTTGATGTTGGTACTATGATGTTAATGAATGAATGAAATGCACCGACCCCAGCGTGGTTTAAACGAACTCGATAAATCAAATGAACCCCAAAATTTGCACTAGCCCCTGAAGCCTCATGCTTCATGGCGCTACAGAGACCATTGAATATCAAGGAGTAGACCGGGGGGCACGGTAATGGTAGGGAAGACGTGCCCTTAGGATAAGGAAGGATTTTGCATCCTTGAGTAGGCAATGGAATAGTGGAGAGACGGTTGATTTTTATTTCTGGAGGAGTGATCGGGTGATCTTTTTACGAGGGCGCCGTTGGTTCAGGTTCAGCTCCAGCTTCACCAGTGCATCTGCAATTTGTTGTTTCCAAAGACTTCGTCTGAGGTTCTCGCTGCTATTCGTTTTAGGTTTCTTGTAAATCTAGCAGTCTTCTTAGGCTTATCTCAGTCTTCAGCCGTGTCCATCCAAAAAATGATTCCCTTGTCGAAGTAAGTCATGTCCTGTTTGAGGTTGCCATACATGGGTAAATAGGTCGGCCGGCTTTCTTGGATTTGGTCTTGTACTGCATGTTACAAATGTGGTTTGCGGAGCCTGTGCGCATGTGCGAGCTAGCACATTCTTGTTTAAGACTTGATTAACCACTCTCGTTGTTTATATCCACGTAGGTACTATGATGTTAATAGTAATAAATTAACTCGCATTCAAATACCACATATTCGGAATATGCTGATGTTTCTGTTTGCTTAATAGTTTCACCGTACTTACTGTCTCACCCACGTCATATTTGCTGCAAAATCAAACTCAAAGCAATTATTTCAATTAAACCATTTACAGGCACTAATGAATTGTCAAGGGGTCAGTCAGTCAAAAATATGAAGCTAGTTGCCCATTCCAAAGCGTAGTAGGTTTTTATGGAGAAGAACGGGCAAGAAACTCCACGGACACTCTTGACAAAACCATGATACCATGATATTGTTACAAAATATTGGTTACATCATTCATGTTGAAATTATACATGTGAGAACAATGTAGAAAGAAGTGCACGTAAAAGCGTCCGTAATAAAATAATAACAACAATTCAAAAATTAAAATAAGCCGTGGCAGCTAAGAGATGACCAGACCACAAACATGACGCATGGATCAGCACCATTCAGCTCAATCATTTTGAAGGGAACTTAACGATCCAAAACACACGCCACCACCAGCGAGACATTTGAGTGAGCATGACATACTCTCAGCCGCCAGGGCACATTCAAGTCAATGAATAATGGGGAAAAACATCTTCAATTTACATACTTTAGGCAACTAACTCATCTTGTCTTTTTCCATCGCTCTTCATCGGTAACTGCAATAAATTCAGCACAGAACATAGCGCGCTCGACATAGTTTGATACTTTTATCTCAAATCCGTACTCGGCATTCCCGCAATACCGGCAGAACACTACTTGAATTAGCATCCAATTTGCTTAATGGCCGTTAATACGAGCTTCACGTGTTAATTCGACTCGTTACCTAAGTGCTTTAGGTTTTGCAAAGAGAGTGCTAAGGGTTTTTGCCAGTTAATCGGTTTTATATATTTTTTAACATGAATTTTTCGTTTAATAAAGTTTTATCGTTTATGTTTTAGTATGGGACGTTTGAAAAGACAGACCGTGACCGTTCAGTTCTATCATGCACTGCAATAAGAATGTGGATAGATCGTTTTAATTTCATCGTAGGCGTAATGATTTGCAAAAAAAAAGGTTATAAAACTAAAACCCAACTACAACAAAAAGTCATCTAAAAATGTATAAACAAGACATCATAGACGGAAAAATAAAAAAAAACCGGTTACACGTGATAGATACATAAATCGAACAAATTATGTGTGACTCCGGAGTTTTTTTTTAGTTAGTTACTTTATATCCTCTAGAGGGCGCCATTTTTAATGTGACTTCAATATAACCTATAACCAGCGGATGATCAAGACGCTTCCAACGATACCTTATTTGTCAAATTATAATGAGGAGTTTAGAAGTTATGAGGTAACAGATGAACATACATATATACCGGTCAAAATCATAACCCTCTGTTTTGCTTCGCCGTATTCGGGTAATTAGAAGAAATGTTTTGTGCAAAGCTTTATTTAAAATGTATTCTTGAATGTATTATTGTAACTTAAGTAACATAACATCACGCCTGTAATCCCGAAGGGTTAGGCAGTGGTGTACCTATAGTACAACCATATTTGCCAGTGAAGTTTAAGGCCCATGTAATAGGGGGCGAGCCTATTGCCATGAACCGGGCACGAATAATAAAACATAATTTTAAACACAATTGGAGGTATTTCATGTAAAACATAGGTACCCTAATAAAATGAAAACAATTCAACATCAAGAATGTGTGACATGTATATGACATACAAATTATTCGTATTATATACTAATTTTAGTAGTTCGTAGGTTATTAAAAAAAACAGCAGTTTCATTGAAAAGTGCAATACATACGCGGTCAAAATGTGTGAAAAACTGATATTTAAAAAAATACCGACGAAAAATTTCAACGCAGGGGGCTTCAGAATCATATTCTGAATCCATGGTAACAGTTTTCGCATCGATGACCCTGCCATCCTGTCCAACTCCGCAAAATCATTTAAATAAATAGCGACTCTTGCTATGACAAAACAAAGCGCAATTCAGGTCGCACAGCGCGAATTACTCATCTAGAAGTTGCCTCTCTTTCTATCACATCACTCTTTTATCTTCTGATTACGTTACGCCAACTGAATTGGCCAGACAAGACGAGCCCACCGCGTACCTACTTGTGGCTTTATACCTAAAATACGGAGTGCGCCTACCGGCCTGTTACCGGGCCGCCTGGCCCGTTTCATCGGCTGAACAAACAGGGTAGCTTGGAAAGTGTGGGCAAGCTTCCATGAATTACACACACGCCGGCCTAGTGGACACACAAAGCAAACACTAGGAGCGGTTCAGTTGGTAGGCTACGTAAACAGGGATGATTTTTCTAGATGAAGTTGATACTTTTAGCAGATTTTATTTTTAACCCCTGACGCGAAGCAAAAACCATAATGACTCTTAACTAGGTATTTCTACTCTCCCACATAAAAACAAAATTAGCTCAAAAGAATATTTTACAAAAGTGTTTTTCTCTTGTCCTCTAAAAATAACTGTTCTTTAAATAAAAAAATAATTTTACTAAATTAAAGGAGAGTTTTGCTTGCGTGGCCGCAAAAAAATATACAAAGCTGCCAGTATTCGCGTGTTCACCGCAAAAGTTGTTTATTAGTTGAGTTTAAAACCAGAATAGTACTCGAATGACCAGCAACTTATTTTGATATAAAATAATTTACATTCTTTAGTGGCCAGTATTTGTATGTTGTAGTGGTAAATATTTTTGTATTTAGAACACTTTTCATTTCGTTTTCCGCTGTAGCTTGGTACTTGTAAAATGTAAATAATGGTTTAAACTAAACATAAAAAAACAGGAAATGACTTGTGTTCTTATTACATTAACTGTGAGGTAATTGTAATCAGAAGTATGAGGTAATTGTAATCAGAAATGGAGGTAATTGTAACTATGTAATTATACAAGGTGTAGAAACCTTCACGAAGCCGCTCATGTATACGCATTCTGTACGTCATACTAAGTAACATAGTTTGAATTTCCGCGCATTATTTGAGAAAAGTACTTGGCCGCAACCTGCAGGCATTGATGGGGCCGCAACCTACAGGCATTTATGAACTCATGTAGGTGTGCCTCGGCTTCGCTTCGACCCACATTTTCGATCGTCCGTCAATGCTCCTGTTGCAGGCCGCGACAGTAATGTAATATAGTGCAAAATAATTGCTGGCAAATATTTGGTATAAAAATTCGCTGATGACGATAGTGCGCAATGTAACGCACGTAATACATTGTGCTTATGTGCATGATACAGTACAGGGTTCGTGGGAGTATTAAAAGTTAAATTAAAACATTTAAAGCTTGTCTTCGTAAAAAAACATCGAACATAGTTGAAATGTTGACCTTCAATATCTCCGTAACTAGAGAGAACCCAAATAGGGTAAAATCCAAACAAAAAAAACTTAGAGAAGAACAATTGGCTCTCGATTTTTACACCCATTATACAACTATATAATATTTTTTAAATAGTTTACATGCAAAAAAACAAAATATGAATAGTGTCATATTTAGAAAACAGAGCGTCCCACTCGACTCACAAAACTATAATTCAACAATACCAAAATAACAACAAAGTTACTTACCTAACGTAGCCTACCTACAAAATAATAGATATATTATCACCTACCTATTCATTCAACTGTCACACGTAACTCGTAAACAGATCCCTTGAAGGCTGCTATCAATCCAAATGACTTATCGCTCCAAGATCGAGCCTCCCCTTGACAAGGGTGTATGAGGTCCATACAATTATTGTAGGACGGTATGACATGCGGTATCTTGAATAGAATGAAAAGGGACGGGGTGTTTAGGTGACGTGGTTGAACCCGTACGCATAATACGCGCTTTGACGTGGACTTCCGTACACCAGACCGTCTTACCAACGTGATTGCACGTGGACTAAGCGTTATGTGCTCCTGGTACATGAACGCGAAATATTAAAGAAAACTACGATTTTTGTCCGACTACGGCGAAGTCCAAAAGGAATGGCAATGTTTTTGATTCAATGTCGGTGTGTTTTCAGGTTTAGGATAAAAGGCAAAAAATATTGATCACAATTTGTGGAAAACTTTTTTGCATATTGTGTGCAAAAATAATGCATAGTCTAAAATTAAAAAGGTTTATGATATATGTATTTAAATTAGTGCTAGTTTTCATCCTTCACCTTTGTTTCGATGTTTTCAGCAGCCAAATATTTAAAATTAACAGTCACTCTGTATAATAAAGATATTCTGTGAATACATGACAATAGAGCGGAGAAAACAAAGGAATTTATGATTAATTGATATTTTTCCGTTTATTCGTGCGAAAAGCTCGAGGTCGAGCCAGCCCGACATTTCTGTTGGCTGGCTCGACCTCGAGCTTTTCATAGCAGTATCATAAGCAAAAGTTACTTATTTTTGTTAATATATGGCGGAAATCATATTCATTCATTTAAGTATTAGATACTCTTTTTATGGACGAAAAGCCCTTTGAGAGTTTCGACCTTAATAATGTGTCCCTTTGATACTTGTATTGAGAGTGAGAGTACCTACCTATATGCATGATTTATGAAGGTACCTACCTATTTAGTTGACTAAACAGAATTTGGTCCTTCTGACTCGATTTATAAACAAAAGGCAAACTCTGGTCTTTAGGTACCTATTGAAAAAAACACCCTACTTAAACTTTCCGGAAAAAAAACCATACAATACTATAGGTATTATAGCATAATCAGCCTATAAATGTGTCCCCGGACACAGGCCTCCTCTCTGTGAGAGGGAGAGGGCCGTAATCCATCACGCGGCCCAGTGCGGTTCTAGGACATGCCGGTTTCCTCACGATGTTTTCCTTCACCGTATTGAGAGCAGTATCATGTCCACCCAGAAATATTTTATGGACTTCAGAAATGAAAAATGTGTGAAATTTTACCGAGATAAAAGTATCTTATGTGTTGATCCGCAGGTTATAAACTGTCTGTGTGCCAAATTTCATCTAAATCCGTTCATCCGTTTTAGCGAGATTGAGTAAGAAACATGCAAACATACAAACTTTCATATTTATTATATTTTATGTAGGATAGACTTATTAACACAGGCAGACTTCAGCATTTATAATAATACCTTTGTAATTAAGTTAACAGATTCATGTTTCAGAAAATAAACATTGTTTCATAGAAAAGATAACAGCCAGTGACGTCATTCAACTCCATTTATTTACGGAGAATGTGCGTAGGGTATGATGTTCTGAAATCAAAACATCGACCCTCCCACGCTTTACCGTACCGGATCTCTCTTCAATTTATTATGACACAGAGACTCAAACTGTTTATTAGAGTGTCGCGACTTATAATGTAAGAATTAGGTTTTTTTTCTGTATATGGCCTTTCGCAGATCATTCTAGGTGTTTGTCGGCTATTAAACCGGGCTATCCTGTGGTGCCTTAATAAATTAGGGCCTCCAGTCAAGGCATAACACTTATAAACTAAGAAAGGCACACCCTGTGTGGCATAATACGGACCTCGCCTTAGGGCGTCACTGGGGGAGGGCAGCAAGGGACAGACAGGATCAGATCGTGATTATTGATGTGTAACATTTTTCCTCTCGCTTTCCTGCAATTTTTGGGAGTGATTTCGTGAAAAGAGACGGAAGTGTGTAACAGGAAGCCGGGAAGCGCGCGCTATTTGATTTGACCAATGAGCGCGCGCGGTGCTAGAGTTGGCCGTCAGATGGTACCAACACATTTTCCGAGAAGTTGGTACAGTCAAGATGTCAGATGTTACACATCGTATGCGACTTCTGTAAGACTCGTTTTTAGTTTCGTTCCATATTTATTATGTGTATGTTTTTATTATTATCAGCTCTACAAAGTCCTGCGGGCCTTTTAAAATGCTGTTACCAAACGGGTGTGCTTGCCAATTAATTGTATTGGTGAGCGTATTTTTTATATAGTATTCTCCTTTAGTATCTGAAGAAAAAGTTACCCAATTACTCCCACTTTGCTTTGTAAATAAGGCAGGATTTATTATTGATCCATGAAAAATGTGTTTCGAATAAGTGAGTTGGTACTGTAACATTGCTAAGTCCATTATGAATACATGTATAAACGCGAGCTTTCGTCAGTTCCTACTACCTTTATATGCAAACTCATGCTAATTTTAAAACAGCCATTTCCGTATTTCATGTTTGAGTCGCCTGGGAAATCACAAGCTGAAAATATTTTTATAGAGTTCATAAAACGCTGGACTAGTACCTGCAACTGCTAGCATAATAACATCTGATGCTTTATTTGAACGAAGCACGGTATTTTATCTGTAAATATAGTTTTTAGAGGTATAAGGAACAGGGTGTAAAGTTCACTCATTCTCTATAAAAAAGGGAGGATCCTCCGACTAGACGGGTGGCGTGTCTGGTGGGCAACTGCCCAACGATTGATGTCGGATAATCTTAAAAATGTCGTTCGCGCGGTAAACTCTACTTGCGCGATGCAGGATTTGTGTGAGGTCAGGTCTTTGATGCGTAGTTCGCATGTAGCAATGTAGATACCGCCACAAAGTAATAAATAATATTGCCTTGTTTGTAGCTTGATGTATAGAATAATAAAATACACCTACACACATGCATACATAAACTCACTCACAGAATGCCACCTGAGGCCCTAGTGTGGGTTTCTTTTAACCATCTCGACTTTACGCATCGAGCGCGTTCGGTGCTCCGATTGGCAGCCGGCCGGCTTTCACCAGTGAACGGCCAATCAGAGCGCCAAACGCGGTCGATGCGTAAAATCGAGATGGTTAAAATAAACTCACACTAGGTCCTCTGCTAAGATTCTTACATACTCCTTTAGCTTCGTTTACGTTCATACATCTGGTCATACACGCACGCCTGTTGCAAGTACTACGCATCTGACCTTTCTGAAGAAGATGACAAATAAGGTATAATGTCTTTATAGGGTGTGGTCACGGAGTATCCACTTACAAATACCTGTTGTTTGCCTGTTGCCTTAATTGATTCTCTCAACTTGACCAATGACCAAGAGCTGTGATAGCCTAGTGGTGTGATCATCGGATTGCCAAGTCATAGGTCTCGAGTTCGAACCTTTCACTTTTCGGATTCATGTGCGTATTGTATAATTATCACTTGCTCCAAAAATGGTGAAGGAAAAACATCTTGAGGAAACATATTTCTCGACGGCATGTGAAGCCAAGTCAGAGGCCCATGAGTGGCTTTAAAACTCTGACAACAGGTCAGTCACTAACCACACGATAACAAGAGAAGTCATGATCAAACCTTCAACAATGCATTCTAAACCCAAATAGTATATTCTGTGAGCGCAAAAAATCAGAGTACAGTCTATTGTTAAGACCAAAGTAATCTATGGAATGTCCAAAGTACATTAATTGTCCATTCAAACTATAGTAGCGATGTCACTCCACTGTCAAATAAATCTCACTTTGATGTAATCTTTTTGGAACTTATTTAGTTTCGCATTGAATTATTTCATATTTCAAACCGAAGCCATTTTGGATTCTGAATATTAAAGTTTTCAGAAAGCTATTTTATTTATGTAAAAAAGAATATAAATCTATATTCCAAAAACAGCGACATTCATAATATAAATACTAGAAACAAAGATTTATTTATTGTGCCCAGGACTAGGCTCCAAAAAATTTATAATTCATTTAAGTGCCAAAGTATACGCTTTTACAACAAACTCCCAAGCCTTGTTAAAGGACTGAGCCTCAATAAATTTAAATCATTTATTAAAAAGAAACTATGTCAAAAATATTTCTATAAAGTTAAAGATTACTTAGGCGACTTAAAAGCTTGGGACTAATTCAGCTACTCTGATGTCGTCAAAGCAACACATAAGTGTTTTAGAATCAACGACTACCTATATGATCTTATAATAAAAGTCACTTTATTTTCATTTATTATTGACATAATCTACTCATTACAATGTTTTAATTTTTTTTATGAGTTGTATTGCAATATGTGGTAATATAAATATTTTTGCATAAGTACTTATTACCTTTAATATAGAATCAAGTTTTTCTAGCTGAACAGATAGCTGTGCTACTGGGGAGTTTGTTGCGCCACTTCTTCTTCCCAGCTAAAGCACTAGGAAGTGGTGAAGGGCGGGCGTTTTTCGACTGTCTTATATAATTTTGACGTTCGAAAAGTTCTGATTCTCAGCCTCGTTTGAATAAATGACATTTGAATTTATGTAAACACTATCTTATGAGCATCAGTAGTGAGGTAGCTGTTACTAATGTCAACTGTCCCGAATGTCACTTTCAACTGAAACAGTTGAAGCGTGCCTGCACGGGAAGCTTAGGGTAGTGTTGAGCCAGTGTAGTGATAAAATCAGCTTAAATACTGTAACAACAGGATTCTACAAGTACGATTGTTTTTCAAGCAATCCGCATCGACATAAAAAACTTCCAACATCGACATTTATATCTCGATCGCTAACACTTAGGCACACAGTTTCCGATACCTTTAGCTTCGCCCACTATCGTCCATCACTACTATTAATATCGTGCATCCGCAGTCGACAATTTTGAGAAACACTGAATTAGTCTATTCATCTCGTTTCAATACAGAATACGGAAAGCATGAAAAGATGTCACTGAGGCAGTTCCAAGCAAGATTGATGACAGTTTCTCTTAAAATAACGCTATTCTGTTGAAACCCGGGGGAACAAGAACTTTTCTAGTTGGTGAGAGATGAACGAGGTTTTATTGAAAAGTTGTTTTTGTGGAGCTTTTGAATATTGTTTGTGGTGCTGGCTTTAATGCATTGATGGCGGATGTCTTGTTTGTTATTTTTGTAAGGTTGGCGTTTCGTAAAAACTAACGTAGTAAGTACCTTTTTTTTTTGGATGGGAAATTATCAAATAACTTCTCCCGCTCTGGGCGGAGCGGGAGGGCGTGTCAGACTCTTACTGACTAAAACCCACCCGTGTTCCTTCCGTTGCCTGTACGTTGCCAGGGGCCACGGTATCCCTTTCGGACTTTCCCGCAACCCCGGCAGGCATCGGTCCTATCGGACCCCTTCATTTTTTCTTTTTGTACTCAATCAAAAGGTTACGGCGATACATTGAGTTAAAATGTGCCATGACGTCACGAGTATGTAGATTATATACTTACTTGTGACGTAGCGACCCCCACTCCCCAACTTTAATGCGTTTTATCTAAGTATTTTTCTAAATGTTAAAGCAAAAAATATATGTGTAATATTTTTTTATTATCTGGCTGATGGACTAAATAGAATTTCTTTTTTTTTAGCCAGGCATCATCCCTATAGTATGGATTTTAAAAGAGACTGTGACCTCTGAGTCTGTTTTCATTTTGTGTTTCTGGCTCAGAGTAGTCGGCTAGGAAACGCCGACGAGATTGTAGTTTAAATAAAAAACTGACGTTATAAAAGTTTATTTTTAACCAGTTGAGAGAGTAAATATCATGGATTAATTTTAACGGATTTAAATAATGGGGGTTTGTATGTAGGGATAATCTTTGGAACTACTGGTCCGATCCGAAATTCTTTCGCTAATGGGAAAGTTCAGGATTGCCGAGTGTCATTAGAATATATTTTATGTTAAAAAGAGAACCAAACATATATATCTATCTACATACCTTCCTAAAATCACTAATAAGATAGGAAACGGTACGATATCGTTATCCCTTTTAAAAATAATATTGTTATCACATATGATCAAATAAAACTGGAGGGTGCTAAATAAGGGCATGATTACAACAAAACGAAATTAAAAGCAAACATGATCTTGCACACTCTGTTTGCTTATGTTTCTAATCAACTTGTGTAACCTGCCTTTATATTTGTCCTACCTTAATACTCTGAGGTCGATGCTCTTTTGTTTACAGTAAATAAGCGTAATAGCAATTGAACCAAGTTAAGAGAAGATGTTTGTAAAGAACAAAAAAAACGAATCTAGATATTTCTTAAATATATATACTCAAAATAATATTATAAAGAGGTAAAATTTGTTTGTTTGTTTGTAAGTTTGTATGTAGGGGTAATCTTCGGAACTACGAGTAAGATTTTAAAAAAAATTGCATTGGATAGTCCAATTCTTGAAGAAGGTTATAGGCTCGCGAACGAAGTCTCGGGCAGAAGCTAGTCGCTCATAATTACGTAAAACTGGGTGTATCCCATAGTTCTAGAGATACTTAATTAAGTTGCAAGACTAATTTTCTTGCATCGTTTATGTACTTACAAATTGTGCAAAGCCTAACGACAGTCTGTAATTTTCCAGAATCCTTATACTAAAAGCATCACGCGGCAAGATAAGTGATAGCTCTAACAATAAATACGAGTTTGATTTGTGATTCATTCATCACATTGTTATGCCCCATTGATAAACACAATGTAAATTTCGTTACAAATATTTCCACTAGCGCATCCAAGTTCGCCATTAAGACACCGTATTAGTTTAATTTTAAATTCTGACCCCAACTTATCTAGTATTTCTTTTGTTTCAGGTTTCAGCAACATAGCCTTAGGCCTTGGAATTATCATTGCAACGCTTCTCAACCTCACCGACTGCGACATCGTCACCGATGCACCGAAAACCAAAGAAATATACAATAATATATACCAACGGGATAGTCCCAAAGATATACCGGAACCTGAATTACTGCCTGTACTACACGGGAACGATACTCGATGCCGCATCTCCGAGTATTTGTGTACAAATAAGAAGTGTATACCGATTAATCGATACTGCGATGGTTCGAACGATTGCGGGGACTCCTCTGATGAGCCGAGGCATTGTACACGTGAGTAGATTTTTGAATATTTAACTTGGTAATAGAATACCTGACCTAAAAATATCCTTCTTCTTTATGGTAAAAAGGAACTTAATAACATTTTGATAAATAAAGTTAGATAAATGGTTACTAAAAAACCTTAATAGGTTGGCACAAGAATACAATAAACTAGACAGACATTTAACAGCTAAAATACAAACGATAAACAAAAGCACGCAAAAGGAAACATTAATAACAGCAGTAAAGTAGAAAGAAATAGTCCCCTCTCTACGCGAGCATAAATTTTAACACTTTTATAATCCCTTTTCCGAGGAAGTGGTTCCTACATGACGTGGCAACAGCTGAGAGGAGGTAAGGGTACAGCTTATATATATAAATATGCATATAAGTTGAATTCCCGGACTAGAAATGAGTAGAGTCGACGGAATATATATTTTTTTCTTGAAGATCAAAGTTTTTTTTGATCGCATGAATAAGTAATTTATCTAATGCTACTTGCGTTAGATAAAGGTTACGAAACTTTGTGTAAGAGGAGATTAAAATTTCAAGTTTTTGTTCAAACATCAAGAATCTATCCGAGACCGGTTGAAGTGTTATTACTCTGATAAACTTTAAGGATTATTGGAAAGGGTATATACGAACTGTTGCCGAAATTCCAGCATGTTGTTGCCTAAAGTTTTCTTCAGTTACAATTTTCATAGCTATTTGAGAAGCAATTCCAATAAGTGACTGACTATTTGGATATCTTATACACGTTTGAATGAACATAATGTGCTATAACATCAAAAGATTTGGCGTTGTAGTTTCATTTTAGCGTGGCTATTAGATCAGTTTTTCTGTTGCGAAATTCTTGGTTATTTACTGTTAGGAACTGTAAACACAAATTCAAAACATTTATTACAGTCTACAATTTAAAAATGCCTGTAATGGTTTGGATTTAAAGGAAGTCCTTAATAATTCAAAATATTGATTACATATCATTCATGTTGTACCAAATCTTCCGATAAACTAGATACATTTCTGTCCTAAATAGTTCAAAATTGGTATTTGAAGTTCAATATTGTTTTTAATCAAAACAATCTATAAATGCCAAACTTTAAAGGAACCTGAGTATAGCTTCTACCTTCAGTTCTATATACTAAAAGTACAAACAAAACTCCTTATTCCTGTACTTACATACCATCTTATAATAGCAGGAGTATATACGCGGAAACTAACTAAGATACGGAATAGCACGGTTTGTTAAATACATTTCCCCGAGGGAAATTTAAGTCTGACAGAATTCGTAACGAATTAATTGTAAGGAAACAGTGAGAGGCGGAATAGATGCACAATATCCGTACACAAGAGCCTCAGAGAAGGGATTCTGCTTCCTTATATGTGTATATACGGTTTTCCTAAGAATTTTGAGCGTTAACTCGTCGTCGAATTTCATTATTGAGTTGCCCGTCATACATATTTAAAATTTTGTTTACGTTTTTTGTATTAAGTTACACATTTTTTTTTGAAAAAGTGCTGTACCTACTTGAGTAGGAGACGAGAACTTTTTCCAAAAAAATGTGTATTAATTTCGGGTTGATTATTATGTTGACGTAACGTACATCGTAAATGGAATGAATTTCGTTTTGTGTATCCTGAATTTGTTTTTTTTAACGACGACACTTAATATACCTTTGATAATTATCGATGCAGCACATTTTAAGTCCATGTTAGCTCATTCTGTGAACGAAGGTTTCCATGTTCACCTGGAACTGTAAACCACGCTTGGAGCTGATAGCCTGTCACGGCTTAAGAGCTTAACATACGGTGCGACGAAGTGTGACAGGATTATTTTATAGCTTGCACGGGTATTTACTGTTACTTAATTTGGTCTCTCAATTTAACACCGATTTTGCGTAAGACAAGACGTGTGTTATGAATTATTTCTAGAAGAAGTTGGGTGGTTTTCAGATACAAAACTTAACGCCATTTAACAAATTCTGAAAGGAAAAGGATGAAAACAACGTCTCGCATTTATTTATTATTTATTAAATGTGTACTTTACTGACTACTAAATAATACAATACACGCGCAGGATAAACGTTTATAAAACAAGTGTAGTGTTGAGCTTCTTAAGTTCTTAGTTGAGCTACACGATTACTAACAAATTCGTGTACTGACTGGACAGGTTCACTCAAATCTGTGGGGTTATTTCCTCAAAACACCATCTCAGATAACCTGCTTTGTCCTCATATGATCTGACCAAGATTATGTATATAAGTCTGGACTTTAAAAGAGACCTCTGAGTTTGATTCGATCTTTCTTCTCAGAGTAGTCCGTTGGGAAATACTGAACTCATCTAGTTTTAAAACATAATTATATTTGACGTGGAAAAGTGTTTTTTCGAACCAATTTACAGAAATAAATATAATTTATAATGGGTGGTCTTTTCGCACATGGCGACCTCTCACATACAACCTTGATCTTTTAAAGTGACTGACTTTAAAGGCTATAAAAATTCCGTATCACTACAAAATTGGAAGACCTTTTATGGTGTATTTTCATTGCCACCTTTGTAAAGAAACCGCGATCTCCTATTATATAGGACAAAGGAGTGTACTCCTTATGGATATCATATACACTATTTTTATATATATTTTCATACTAAATTGCCAGACCAGTGTGACTAACAGTATTTTTGAACTTGGTTAGTTTATCATCTATCGGTCCTATTTCCGTTAGATTATAAACTGTCGTATAAATTGTGAACTGCAACAAACTATTTATTTTTCGATAGTTTACAATATGGTGTGACTACGAGTCTGCACCCATTTTTATTCGTCATTTCTAGGTACATTCGCTTGCGCGTTACTTTGGCCGAAACTACGGAATTCGCTTATGGAGTAAACCCCCAGTTACTTATTAAACATAATACACATTTGATACGACAAACTCAGAACTCTCTCTATTGCTTCCATATTCCTACTATTCTCTTCTATCTATAACTATACTTTATCGTAGTAAATGTATTCTCCATCTAGCGAGTTTTTGTGGCAATCTCGGGCCGGCCGCTACCTCGGCTGGAATCTCTCATGATCTGCTAATGGAAATTTATTCCCCCTCTTTGATTTAAACTCCGTCGTCGGCCAATGATTTATGGTTCCCGTTGAGGGTAGTTTTTGTTTTATATTAATTGTCTGTTTTTTAGGGTTCCGTATGCCCGAATGAAAAAAGGGAATCCTCGTAGGATCACTCGTGTGTCTGTCGGTTCGTTTAAGGGACCACATATCAATTTCTGTGACTCGAACACTGATGTGGTACGTAAATAAATGAATTTTGAATATGGAAGACAAATAAAAATATTTAAAAAAAAGTTTTACGCACTGTACCGGGTGACATATCAAATGAAAGAGCTCTTACTGTGAGGACTCAATTTTTTTTTAATAGTTTTAAAGTTTATTTAATAGCGTTTATACAGAAAGTGCGCAACGTTTCAAATAGCTGTCAAATATTTCGCTGTTTTGATTAATTTGGAAATATTACTGTATGGAAATAAGAAATATGGCTGACTAGTGAACTAAAATGTGGATTATGAAATGCAATAATATTTAATTATTTATTTATGCTTCTACTGGAACGCCATACAGCAATTACACCAACGGAGCAAAAAATTACTTCATGTCCCGGTTTCCATCCATCCTGTCCGCGGTGGACATGGAACGGGCGGCGATGGATCACGCACACTCATGCAGCGTCAAGACACTTCTCCATAGTCTAGTTACTCCATCTATATTGCGCACATTCTTTGCAATTTTTGAGACTCAATTTTATTTTATTTTTTCATTAAAAAAACGGAATCGTTTTATGTGTCTTCCCGTCTGACAGATGACACATAAAATATATACCTATATCGTAACACGAAATATTTAGTTTTGGATGTAATAAAAGTATTTCGAAACTTTCCAAATGCCTTTTTTACACCTAAAACGATTACAACATCAAATTCAGTGTTATAATTGCAATTCATTATTAATATTCTAGTTCACTACTTAGCCATATTTCTTATTTCTATACAGTATATTGCCAAATTAATCAAAACAGGTAAATATTTGACAGCTATTTGCGACGTTGCCAACTCTTTGAATGAACGCTCTTAAGAAAATAGATGAAATTTACCATTCCTCCATTTATCTCCGAAACTACTGAGTCAAAAATTTTGAAAAAATACACTGGTAAATCTTCCAATGATGTGCGTACAAACTTACATTTTTGCAGTTGGAATGTACATGTTGAACCACGCACTTTTTCTATTTCTATGTTGCGCATGAAATTGTATAGTGGTGGATTAAAAGCGACTCATAGTATATGGATTTTTACCGTTTTGATTGCTGTAAATGGTGTAATAAGATTATCATTATTATTTTCTCTCTTATCTGCCTTCTTGAACCCTACGCTTGCTCCAGCTCTAAATGACTGCTACAAGGAACTGCGTGTAAAAAACGTTGCACAGATTTTAAACTATCTGGTAAGCCTAAATCCTGAAATTCATATAATAATTGCTAATAGAGTAACAGTAAGTTAATATTACATTCCGGAATAATTAAACTAGTAGATAATTAAACTAGTAGCGACATCACTTTGTGTATGTCAGGCCTTACACTAACTAATACTACTCGAACTAGGCTGTCTCTAATACCGTAACACTATAAACGGGTAATTTTATGGAAATACGCTCCGCAGTATTAAATTCCTATCATGAATCGAGTGTAATATCTGCCAAACGGTTGATATACGTCACGTTTGTTTAATTAACGTTCAACTCACTATGTTAACTAACATTAATTTGGTGTATTAAATCTAGCAATTTAGTGGTGTTCGTGATATTTGGAGTTAAACGCTTCGTTCCATTTTTAACAGTCCATTTTGTGGATGGGAGACCAACGGCTGAACGTGCTTGCCAAGTCACGGAGGGGCCGAGGCTCGGAAAGCACTTATGTCGTTGGTCCTGGCAGTCATTCATAGATCTTTAAAACTCATTACGGGTAGTCAGAAGCCCAACAGCCAATCTTACTAAGGGGTATCGTCTTACCCAGTAACTTGGTTGTGGAGATCAGATAGGCAGTCGTTGCATGTAGAATACTGGTATTCAGCTGCATCCGGTTAGACTGGAAGGCGACCCTAACATATTATTTGGGAAAAGGCTAGATTTTTTTACCATATATCAAGAACAGCCTGAAATTGGCGGACTCAATTGTTTTCCTAAAAATGACGTCAACTTTATTGAAATGTTTTTGAAGCTAATTCAACAAAAAGTTTTATATCAAATTGTGATACTGGCACGTTAGAAAATATTATAAATCGACCTCTTTGTAAACTCTAGCCGTTCACTCACCTGCATCTAAAGACGTATGAAAGAGAACCACTAAAAGCTGTACATTTCGCCGACCTCCATTGCTTTCAGAAAATCCTTTTCCTTCCGATATAACTAAGAAAACGTAAGTAATCTTGAAACTGACCTCGACCGACCCGCACCTCCGATTGGCTCAAAGACTGATGGTACTCCTTACCTCCAATCTTATTGAAAAAGCTTACAGATGCCTCCAGTATTTCTCGAATTTATCACTGCAATATCTAAGTATTGTCTCCCTTAGTTTTATTTAGACGTCAAAACCAGATGCAAGGATTTGGAATTTGGAGAAATGTCTTCCATATTTCATGGGGAGACGCCTATTGAAAGGTTTTGTCGATTTATGAATTTCTTTTACTTGAATCTTGAATCATTTTAGGAATGGTTTTGAAATAATATTATTTAAATGGTTTTTGTAGTTTCTTGGTAACAGTTTCGTTGTTGAAATTAATTAAATCATATTGCACTAAGTTTAAAATTCATGTTTGATTACGGAAACTATTTACCTATCTTCCAGAATTCAATTATGTAGGGTAGATAGGCTATTCATCTCACATGTAGGTGAGCTGGACTGTGCTGTGTGCCTACAACAACGGTGTATAAATAGGAATGTATATATAGCTTTCGGGAATTAATTATATTTATATATACTTTATTGTAGACCAGAAAATAAATTGAATACTACAAAACATACAATGGGCGGTCTTATGCTTTCTGCGATCTCTTTCAGGCAACCAGGTTTATTAGGTATGTCTCTGTGGTCAAAAGGTGCCTTCTCCAACGTTTTGAGAAATGAAATGAAAGTTTTTATTCTGTAAATAGATATCGAAAACACTTTTATACGTCATATAAAAAAAAAATAAGCTAGATGAGTTCGGCGTTACCTATCTGACTGCCTCTGAGAAGAAAGTTCGAAACAAACACAGAGGTCGTAGTCTCTTTTAAAGTCCAAACATAATCTTGGTTTGGCCCTATAAGAACCATGTAGACATCACCAAATACAGCCTAATCTGAAACGGTTGCTGCTTCTACTCAGCCACCAAATAAGTATACAGTTTTTACCAAAAGTATCTACGTATTATACGCATAATACGTAATCAATAAAAATTACAAAAAAAAAGTTAATTTTAATACCTTTCCCACTCCATATAACAATCTTCTTCTTTTTCTTGTTTTCGTGTGGTTAGTGACTAACCTGGTGTCAGAGTTTTAAAGCCATCCCTGGGCCTCTGACTTGGTTTCACATGCCGTCGAGAAATTTCTCTCAGGCATGCCCGGTTTCCTCACAATATTTTCCTTCACCGTTTTAGAAGCAAGTGATAATTATACAATACGCATATGAACCGTTTTAGATGCAAGTGATAATTATTATACCTACAATACGCACATGAATCCGAAAGTCAGAGGTGCATGCCTTTTTTTTTTTTTTTTTTGGGTGAGAAATTATCAAATAACTTCTCCCGCTCTGGGTGGAGCGGGAGGGCGTGTCAGACTCTTACTGACTAAAACCCACCCGTGTTCCTTCCGTTCCTGTTACGTTGCCAGGGGCCACGGTATCCCTTTCGGACTTTCCCACAACCCCGGCAGGCATCGGTCCTATCGGACCCCTTCACTTCTGCTGACATCTCTTTGAGGCGCGCGTGGAACACAACGCGCCGTCGACCCGGGCTTGGTCCTTATCGGACGGCGAGCTACCCATTGCTCACCGTCCGCAAGCCCGCGCCTACGGTGGCCGGGAATCGGCCTGCGATTCCCGACGCCCGGGGCGTCTCCTGCGGCGGCTAGGGGGCGTGAGGGCGCGAAATTTTCCTCTCCCTCACGCGTTCTGCCTCCTCCTTCGCGAGCATTACTGCTTCGCAGAAGGAGGTGACGGCCTCCCATGCCCTCTCGCTCCGTACCATGGCCTGGACTAGGGCCGGACGCAAGAGATCCCCGCCGCCGATCGCCTCCACGAGGACACGGCGATGCTCTGCCCAAGCCGGACAGACCTCCACCGTATGCTCAACCGTGTCCTCCGGGCGATCCACGCAGTGATGACACCCGGGCGTTTCCTCCCGCCTGATACGAAACAGGAACCTCCCGAAACAACCATGTCCGGTGAGGACCTGCGTCAGGCGGAAGGTGAGGACGCCGTGGCGCCTCTCTAGCCACTCCTCAAAGAGGGGACTTATCGCCGCAGGTGTATGCCTTGAGTTCGAACTCGAAACTTATGACTTGGCAGTCCGACGGTCACATAACTAGGCTATCACTGCAAAAAATATAACAATCATATTATCTCACATATTACTAATGGAACCAAAGAAATCATGGCCAAGTGGCACAACCCAAGCTTGGAACTACGAGTAGAGAATATAATAATTGAGTTTGGGAATGCGGAGACACAGGCGCAGGTCCCAATTCAATTCTATTCCCATTTCTGCCAAGTAGATCTGTTCTAACCGCAACACCATATAAAGATACTATTTTATGTATAGTTTTGCTCCCGACTTTGCAGGTTTTGGATTTTATTTTGTTGTAGAAATGGCAAAGTATTTTCGGGCAGACAATTTGATTTTTGCATTTTAGCAGGGATTGTATTTGCGTCTTGTGCATTATAGTTTGTTTATTTACCGAACCAGGTTTCATTGGTTAGTAGTTCGAGATAACTTCATCAGACAAACATAGGTTAACCACAGGCATTAATTTATACCCTAATGAGACAATTAGTTAATTAACGTACCCAACAGTAACAATAGATAGGTACAGTCACGAGCGCTAATATGTATCCACTTAGAAAAATTCAAAAGCGATTTTCTCGTGGAATAACGGCTATAGCTTTGAGATAAGATCTATTTCATATTTGTGTGGGTTCCAAAATACTATGATCGTAACAACATACAATTATAATCAACTAAGTAGGTGAAAATCACTTTTTAAAGTTGCTAAGCGTATACATATTAGTGCTCGTGACTGTACTCAATCCTGGTTGCCTGAATCCCTTACAATATTTCAATATTGTGTCCAGTAGGTATAAATATATATCCCTTAAAGCTTAGGTTAGGGTTTGAGCTATTTTCTGTCCATAATAATGCATCTATCTACCTGCAATATTGCTATGAAATGATACAATTAATACCGAATAAGAGTCTTACAGACCAGGGCAGCATGGCACAAGAGGCTCCTCCCTTTTGTTATTGCCTATATGTACTCAATAGCGGGTGGAACAAGGCTAGCAATGATGATAATACAATTAATAAACATTTAGGTCGGCATACCGAATCATTGATGAAATAAGAACTGTCTTTATTTGATGAAGATTGCCTCGTTGGTCTAGTGGTGGCAAGCGCTACTGCTGAACATGAGGTCCTGGGTTCGATCCCCGGATAGGGCAAAGTGTTATTGGGTTTTCCATCTGGAATTTCTCAGTAGTAACCCTTAGTCTAAATTTGTGCCCATCATTTCAGCCGAAACACGTCCACAGCTGGACATAGGTCTCCTCCTAGCACCGCCACTTCGACCGGTTCTGTGCTTCCCGCATCCAGCGCTGTCAATTGTGCCCGGTTGATGGCAATAGGCCCCTGAGGCTCGCCCCCTATTACATGAGACTTAAAGATAACTGGCGAAATGTGGGTGTACTACAGGTACACCTCTGTCTAACCCTTTAGGGATTACAGGCGTTAAGTTATGTTATGTTTATAAAATGAACTAACTGGAATGACAATATACCCAGTCGATTCAATATAGACTGGGTTTATTTTCATTCCAGTTAAATCACCCTACAGAAATAAGTTATGCGTATGCAAATGCCAAAGCGATCGATCAATCAAGTGTACCGTGGGACAAAAACAAACAGACTAACTTCCTCATTTATCTTGTAACCAGCAAAGATTTATAAGATAGTACAAGGAAATAATATTTATATTCAACTGGTGATCATAACATAACTGTTGGAACTGGGGTGGAATACGAATTATATTCAGTCTTGTAATAAACAGAATCCAAGGCACCTATCCCACGGCCGAATGGGGAAGCTACTAGCTATCAACGATTTTCTCGCTCATGTAACGTACGGAAGATTGTAGATCCCGTGTAAGTAAAAGAGATAGATTTATACATATTAATAGTTGATCGCTGACTGTTCACACTGCCGGCGAGTACTCGTATGTCGCAGCGACGAGAGCTATCAAAGAGAGAACAGGCTCAGCTGCTCACGATTGGTACCATCGAAGGAATTCATATCTATACACCGTAAGGACTATTTCTGCTTGCAGCGCTCGGACGCTATAGAATCGGGGCGGTAACAGATGTGGTCATCGTGTTCATAGGTTTTTGGTCATCGTGTTCGGGTTTTTGTTTTCAAACTGCTTAAATATGAAGTTCTTCGATAGTAAAGAAAGAAAGAATAATATTTATTTGGACACAGTTCGTGAAACACATAATACAAAAATAAAAAAGTGAAAATAATCATAAAGCGATAATAGTGTGCCTCACGGCTGCGCCAAAAAGGTTCATTTCAGCATTAATGCCAGACAAATGCTGTCTGACGCTGGTTTTCTAATGAACCCTTATGGACAAGTGACGAGTAGTACGTACGCATGCCAGCGTGTAATCGCTACTCGCCAACTAGTTTTAGTTGCTAGCTCTGGGGTACCTAGGATGCCTTAAGAGGACATATTTTCCTGGTAATAAGATGGTGAGAACTTAATAGAACTGATAAGAAATTCAAAATTCAAAATATTTTATTTCACATAAACCTACATGGACACTTATGAAACGTTAGAAGCTAGGTGCACGGTTCCAAATGGTCGTTTTCTATGGAGAAAAGCTGACAAGAAACTCGACGGTTACTCTATTAAAAATAATTGGCCATTAAAATATTTTCAATTAACAGTGTTATTAGGTATGGGAGAACAGCAAGAAAATGATGATGGTCAACAAATCTACAGTCCACTAAGCCTACAGCGTTCTCTCATTCACAAAATAGAAAAGAATCTATATAAAGATAAATAAATTAATAAAAATAAAAACCTATTTTAAACGAAATGACATGGCAAGGAAAACCTTTCTTACTTATTTTGAAAATTGAGCATTTTTCTTCTCGTCTCGTGTTGAACGTACGAGATAAGTTCAAGCCGTAATGCAAAGACTTCATCATCATCTACATCGTAATTTCAGCCGAAAGATGTCCACTACCGGACTTAGGCCTCCCCCAAGGATCGCCACCTCGACCGGTTCTGTGCTTCTTGCATCCAGTGGATTCCTACGGCCGTCATCGGTCCACCTTTGACGGCACGGTTGGCGCAGTGGTTAAGCGATTGACTGCTGCGCTGCGTGTCGCGGGTTCGATTCCCGCACGGAACAAATATTTGTATGACCTACAATTAGTTGTTCCGGGTCTGGCTGTTTGTGTATGTGAGTTTAAGTGTTTGTAAACGCACCCACGACACAGGAGAAAATCCTAGTGTGGGGAAACGTTTTTTTTTAAAAAAAAAAAAAAAAAAAAAAAACCTTGTGAGAGACCTACCAACGCTACGTCTTCCGGTACGCGGTCGTCTCTCGAAGACCTTTCGGCTTCGTCGAGCATCTGTTCTGCGAGCAATGTGCTCTGCCCACTGTCACTTAAGGGTATCTAGCCCTAGCCTATGTCGGTAACCTTGGTTCTCCTATGGAAAAAAGCTTTTCGATTGGCTACTTACGTATTTAAAAAAAAATGTTTTGTTCCTTGGCTAAAATAGTTTAATTTCATCAAAGGATTTATATGATTGGCTAGACGGATAATATCGACCCATGTTAACATTAATTATATCCCTCTACATTGATGTAGGTAATAGTAATTAATTACCTCTTCTACCTATTTTCATATACCGTCCAAATACCTATTCATTATATTATTATTAACAACTTTATCGACTGTGATAATGATAAAGTATAATTATAATGATCTCTTTAAATTAAACTATTAATAGATACTTAGATACCTGTAAAGAGTAACGGTTTGCAACATAATAAACAAAAATAACGAATGGAATTATGACATTTCTGACGAAATAACCACAATAAAAGCATCTCTTAACTTCACAACAAAGCCTTATATTCTCTTGCCGTTTAAAAAATAAGTAGGTAAATAAACAAAAATAAACATGGCTTGGCCTGCGCTTGGGTAGATAGCACGTTATTTTGCTCTTTTTTATTGTTCACCCACACAGCCTTCAATGGGAGTACGCCAACTAATTTCAACTCTGCCGACACTTGACGTGTTTACTTGGAAAACTTCATATTTTTCATCTTGGAAATATACTTTGTTGGAGTCTGTTAAGCGATTTTGGTCTTTAATAACATGTAGGTAACCTAGTTTGGAGTTTGTTTTCAGGGACGGTTCTAGCTTATGATATTGTTACTTTGCTGCATTGCGCATTCGGTAGGTATAAATTCCGATAATGCTGGGACGTCAATAGGCTCTCGAGCGGGACTTGTCGCTCAATTAGCAACCACAGCAATTCCTGATGCGAATTCGTCTCTAATGAGCATACATTGACCACCAGCACCCACAAGTACCGATTTGCGGCTGTTAATTCCAGCATAATTAGTTCTCAGTTCCATGCACTAATGACGCAACTAAGCGCGCACTTTGCCAGCTAAGACAATTCCAGCAAAATTTACATCCTTAAAGGGTTCTATTAAATTTGAACAGGTAAAGTACAATGGCGTCCCAGCTAGACGCAGCCTAATGGCTTGAGTGAGGTAGCTAATAAGATCACGCGGTTCGTTAATTTAGCCTGGCTCCCCTCACTAATTTACCGAAAGGTGGGCTGTACTTAAATGAAATAATAAACTGTGGGTCCTGTTCCTGATTTCGTATTTTTTTTGGGAAGCTAATCCAGTTTTGTGGGCATAAAAATCTTTATGCGCTTGCGTTTCTGGTAATGTTCAGGGAGGTGATAATTAATGTAGGTGAGTTGTAAAGTATGATGGATTGAAAAGAATCGCATTAAATAAGCGTTTGAAAATTCTTAAGATAAAAGTTTCTCGAAGAATCTGCAATAGAAACGTGCGGAATCACGTATAATGTCCATGCATGATCGAATCAGAAAGGATGTGACCCATTCTGCTCCAACACACTGCTCCAAGATTGCCCTCCTTGTGAAAAAAAATGGGTAAAGTTAAGATATAATCACTAAGTATCCTGTGCGGTACTAAACAAGATTTCCCGTCGCAAATATTTTGTAAAACTGAGCCCAGACATTTTGAGAACACAACAAAAAAACTTTCAGTCTTGTTAAGAGATAATAAATCAACAATGTGACAATTCTGAATCAACAAAAAATGAGGATTGTTTGTTACATAATTTCCACCGACATTCAAAATTCAATACGGCTCGGCGTCCGAAACGTGACATCAAGCTCAAGATTAAAAACTCAATTATCCGACTTGCCCATCTGTCCACTGCGTGTGCCACAAAAAACTGAGCAAATAGAAATCACAAAGGGTTTTTCCTCCCGTTTTCACAATAAACACATGGTCGTTGGACGGTAAACGCGGCCTACGGCGGATTGAATCCACCATTATTAAGTTTTAATGACGTCGACCACAATGCCAGGCCCCCAGGCGATAAACAAAGGATAATGGCCGTTGTGTCGCTCGTAATAAGATAAATAACCGTAATCGCAATCTGCCCGCCTGCGCCGCGAGTGTAATCTCGAGACGTTCAAATTAAATATGAATCAAGTTGGAAAATGTATATCGATGTGATGTCGAGAGAATAAATTGAAGCTTTAGATAGTTTGAATAAGATAAATGATGTTTACATTAAACGAAGGTTTATGGATTTCTTATTTTTATTTCATCGTAGCCTCAATACTAAATCAAACTTTCTTAAGATACCTAGATATTATTTGCTCTTCTCCGAAGATAAAAACTCATTCTCATAATATCGATCCTAAAAACCGTCCAAATCGTAAAATGTCCCACCATTAGTCGACCAGTTTCACAGAGGGAACTCACAAAGTGATTCTAAAGTGATACATTTTGCTCTATGTGCACTGGGAACGCACGACATCACGAACACTCGTAAAATTCAGTAGTGGAGCGCAACACTGCAATTTCAGTAGCCGTTCACAGACAACAGTATGTTTGTGCGATCTATTTGAGGCCATATCCTGGCCTCCTAGACTGTGGAGTAAAAGAGCGAGTTAGCAATACGTTTTAACGGTGCAAATGCTACGTGTGCGCATTAAGGAGTATCAGAAATGGCGGGTTGGAATTTCAGCAACCGTTTACAGATAGTTTTTTTTTTTTTGTACATTTGTACCAGTGTCACTACGGCAACTCTTTTGCCGTTTTTTTATCACTCGGTCGTAAAGTCAAAGTGGGACATGAATGCGGATAGCAGATAGATTGCCAAACGATTCCGATAGTCACTACGGCGAATTTGTTCAAGTCCTTTCTTTTAATTTTTATCTAGATTTTCATTCATTTTAGTTGGATAGGGAAAGATAAACTTGAAATAGTATCATGTCGAAGTAAAAAACTGGTTCCAATTTTAAATTACACGATAGATATGACTTTTCATAGTAATTTATTCGGCCGCTAAACACAACAGATATGGGTTTTCACGTTAACATTACCGGCCGCCTGCTCGCATGTATTTATCTGACCAGTACAATATTCTAGATTTATCTCGAAGAGGATTGTCAAAATAATGCTAGAATTTCCAAGCAGACAAAGACACTGCTTATGCCTTTTACACCTCTCTCTGTTTTATGTTTTGAATAAGGAATCACAAAAGATAATGCCAATACATAATAATTATCTTGTTACTACAATAATATCCACCGCTAGCGTTCAAGCCACGGCCTGTACGAACTTACCCTTCCCTTTGGGCTAATTTGCTTTCGACGCGAACTTTGGCACGTTCCATGTTTACTAGCTGCTAGTGTAGCAGATACTAATCCCACTCTCATTACTGATGCAAATTTAATACAAACCCGAGTTTAGTATGGACCGTATTGTGTTTACGTCTTGCGTACCGTTCGGGCCAATATCGGAATGTAGTGCCAGGATACGGGTTGAAGATCGGAATTTAGGGAAGCATAATTTTATTTGATGTAAGATTTACGATTATGTTTTATCATCTATAATATAATAAAAATGAAATGATGTTCGTTGGTAAGCGCATCACTTGAGAACGGTTGGACTGATTCGGCAAATTTTTGTTTTAAAATTTACGTAATAGTCCGAATCCGGTACCTATTTATAAAAAGAAAAAATGGTAAAATTGCCGGTAAAATGGGAAAATTCGGAAAAACTGAAAGTGCATTTTCTGTGGGAATTTTGTGTGAATTATTGAAATTTGGACAGGACAACGGCTGCCTGGTCAGCTAGTTTAACATAATTTATTTCTACGACTGGAAGTGGGAGCCTCAAACAGATGTATACGTACATCAAAAAGAACAACAACTTTAGATTTTCTAAAAAATTTGTTCCATTAGTTCGAAAGTGAGTTTTTTTGTTTTCACGCTAAAACGGCTGAACGAATTTGGATGAAATTTGGCACATGGGTAGACTATGACCTGGAGAAGGATATATGGTCCTTTTATCCTGGTCCGTAGACGAAATCGCGGGTAACAGCTAGTACAGTATAAAGTAGCTACAATTAAGTACCCAATGTTTTGTGGCTATGCATTGATACGGTATTATGGAATAAAGATTTTAGACAATTAAATGAACTCTTGTAATACATCTTTTTGAGGCCTGACTGTATTTTTTATGCAAAAACGTAATAAAACCGTGGAAGTTTAGCCTTAGCCTTAGGCGAACAGTATTTACGGGCAAATTATATCAGTATCCAATATCCATTTTTGGATACTAATGTGAATTCCTGCTTTATCCAGAAAAATAAAAAATATTTTTCCAAAAGTAATCTTCTCAACCTCCAAAAAGATCTCAAGTTATCATCTCATCAAAAAAAATCCTTCTCTATCAAACATTTAGGCTATTATTATACCTTTATCAAATTATATTTTCCATTTGTCAGTTTCCCGAGACACAATATATTTATTAAATGAACATTGACAGTAAGTGAAAATAAATTGCTTTTGCAAGACGAAGTGAAAAATGATAACAAGTTGTTCAAGAAAGAACAGTCTATTTAATTTTAAGTCCATAATTAATAAAGGCTACTGCTGTTTTGATGTTTCAATTATAATTTAATTAAGATCGTAAATTACCAAAATGTTACGATATTTTATCAGCTACTTGCAGGAACTGAATTATGATTTACCCAAAATTTGTAAAGTTTGCGCCTCAGCTTCTCACAAATAAGTTGGATGGAAATTTATCAGCTCTAATCTATACAAATAAGTTTTTGTGACTTTGTACGTTGGGGGTAACTTCGGAACTACTGATCCGATTTCAAAAATGATTTCACTAATGGGAGGCTACAGTATTGCATCATAGGATACATTTAAGGGTACGCTAGTCGGTCATTCTTCCATACAAACGTAGTATGGTGATTACTTGTTGGTTTGACAATATTCGTTCAAAACTAAAAACTTTATCAATTTGTCGTGTCATTATCTAGCTCTATAAGGAAGCAGAATGAAAAAAAAATTGGTTTGGAAGTTATGAGCGTCGAAACTTCTATATTTCAACAATAATTTTGACTCGTCTTTGGGCGTAAATAAATAACTTATGTAGTTAAAAAATGGCAAAATAGAAACCGTACAGCAATAGATAATTAATTCAAAAGTTAAAATTATTTTATTTTGAGTAAATACATCCAGTAGTTTTTCCATAATATCTATACGCCCAAAGGTCTGTTCATGAAATTTTACGCGCTCGTTTTCGTTATAAATCATTGTCTATTTAACTAAATAAATGAATAAATATATAAATAAAAACTAGATACATAAATACTAAATGAATAAAACTTAATAAATCAATAATTAGACTAATTAACATGCATATTAGTCACGCCCACCATCGAGTTCGAGCCGTCGACTAGTGTACCCTTAACGTAAGTGTGAAGTCGCGGGCAGAAGCTAGTCTATTCAATATTTTATTTCACAAGCACTAAACATCCTGATTGTACCTAATCAGGATTTGGGTGATTGTGGGTATGAAGCATGGAATAAACCCCTTAACATGATTTCAATTAAAAAGGTATTTCTTAACAAATATTGTATTGCATTAATGGTTAATAAAAAATACGCACTCGCTGGTTTCTAAACATTAATAGAAGTCGTTTGCCGTCGACAGCGAAGTCTAATAGATAACAACACCAGTTTCCATTGCGTTGCCTGTTCTATTGGCAAAGTTTTCGAATTAAGCTATTGTATAAATTTCAAAGTGGAGCACTAAATACCATGAAAGCGCCAGTTGTAGTGGTAGACAGTTAATTAGGATCGCTACCTAGTTCCCCAAGTTGTTTACGAGTACTACAGAACTGTGCGTGCCAATTTAAACTGTGTGTGAAGCTGTTTTGATTGAAATTGCCTTGTGTTACTCCGTGGTGAGGATTGAGCTAAGTGATCAATTTGTTGGTGTTGCGATTGTCAAGTGATTTTGTGAGTCTTTTTCTGCTGACGATTGGTTTAATTATTTTTATGTTGTGTGATTGTGATTGGTAAATTTCGGTAGCAAAAAATGCGGTTTATATCTGCCGTAAGATAAGTGATGTGCGGAAATTACGCTATCGCGATTTTTCTGCGCAAAATAACTTATTATAAACAAAGACAATAGGAAACTTTATTATATAAAAAATGCGAGGCCAACGCACTTATAAGCCAGTGGCAGCAAAAGGCTTTTCTAATGGCCATCTCGAAGTAACGTCTGTTTATAAGATGACAATGAACAAACTAAAATAATACTGGAAAAAAATACAGACTTTTGCAGTTCTGGAAAAACAGTGCCTGAAAAATGACGAGGAAAACTGACTATACAACATTTTTTTTAGCACCAAAATATAAAAATACTTGTAGCTGTCTTTGCATGAAAGTCCGTTCTGTAACAGAACTCCATGCAAAGAAGTACAGAGAACTAGATAATATTAAAGTACTTATTTTCAAGTTTATTTTCATAGAAATGAACACTAATAGTAATATGCAAATAATATGCAACCAATAGTAATATGCAGATTGGTTGCTGCAACTGCTGTAAAATAACATGAGTCCACGAATAGTCCCAAGATTTACATATTATGAATCCGGGTGGAACTAGATGCGCTTGTAATTTACAGATAAGGCAAGGCTCAAGGCATTCCCGTTGGAAAGATGCCTCTATTCATTAGATGATTTATAGTCCTTCTCTTAAAACTGACATGTGTCATTATTTGTCTATGCGTTTTATTGTGTTTATATGTTATTTTTTTATTATGTTGGCGTTTATTTTACATTTGACATATGGTTTTATAATTTATGTTTTCATGGTATTTTATAATTTTGTTTATTTAAATAATATTTCAAAATTTAATTAGAATCGCATATTTTTTATAATAATATCTGCATCATCGTCATTTTATAATATTTGTGTATACTTATGTTTCATATTGGATTATTTCGAACGCAATGTAGATTGTTACTGAATAAATTGAATTGATAAATCACCACAATGAGGGTTTTCTGAAATGACGTTCACTAGGTGGCAGCACTGAGACGTCAGGTCTGGTCACATGTCAAAAGTGTCAAAGCGCTTATATTTTCTTTAGTCGTTACTAAATGATGAACGAATGAATCGAATGATGAACGTAATCATACATTTTTGAATCATTGCCGAAATAGAAGACCTGTTGTCAAAGTGGTGCCAACTGGTGGCGTGAATTTTCATAAAAACCATCATTATTTAAAGTAGGTACCTACAATAATTGCTATGCGTATTATTTGATTTTTACTGTCAAATTAACGAACAACTCCACCCCACAGAAAAGCTTTATGAAAATGTAACATCGACCGGGAGATTGTCACTAACTTTTAATGCACTCGGAAGTAGATAAGAAATTAATAGGTTTTACGTGCCTTTAGAACTAGGCTACAAGACATCGCCATTAATCTCTTGGAACTTTTAACTGAACGATAGATAACTATCTGTCTGTCAGTTTAATCTTGTTCTGTGTTAATTTAATTAAAAGTTTCATTCAACCGTTTACGGATAAATCTTAGTTGATTGATGAATATCTTTAAGTAATTAAAGTTGGGTTTCTATTAGCAGTTAAGTGAATTCGATAAATAATTAACGGAACACTTCATTGGCTTGAAAATAATCTTAAAATACAGTAATAACTACGACATGTTGGTAAGCTAAGACGACCTAATTTCCTTACAAGAAACAAGTCGATATGTGTTCAGTATGCATGCGGTTTCATAATTATACAGTTCTTGTTAAGTTCAAGAACCTCATCACAAGACGTTAAAAGTTGTAAATACTATGGGGTGGACACGAAGACAGTCTTGTAGCAGTGGCTACGGTAGTTCGTAGCCGAGCTGAATTCGTAGCGAAGTAAACGTGTAGCGGAGTGACAATTTGTAGCTAAATGACAACCAATAGTGGTGTGTTTATAGTTGAAATCGATGAGTTAAGACATTTTTTTTATTTTTTTTTATTTGCATACAGTCTTAATACAGGTTTCTGTTTGTTTTGTAAAACCAGAAATGGTTTGTATTGGTACTCACATTCGCTAAAAGAACACTCCTTAATCACTTAAATATAACTTGTATTTACTTATTATACATTATTCATGTATATTATCCATGTACGTACATTATTTGCCTATATTATAAAAATAACCAAACAATGTAGGTACATGAACAATAATTTGTACGTAACTATTTAAGCCGTAAACATCTATCAGTAAGTACGTGAGTGAGGAATTCGTAGCTGATTGAAAAATAGTCAGAAGTAAACCAGTTTTTAGCTGAGAGAAAACTCGTAGTGGTGCGATATTCTGTAGCTGAGTCAGAACGAGTAGCGCAGGAATAGTTTGTAGATTTTGTAGCAATTGTAGCTGAGCTCACGTAGAAGTCGTAGTTCGTAACTGGGCTCACGTAGCGAAACCGTGGTGCGTAGATGAGCTCGCGTAGCGGAGCCGTGGTGCGTAGCTGACTTTGCGTAGAAAAGCTGCGTCGCGTAGCTGGACTCGCGTACCAATTCCTTAGTTCAACGCTGAATTAGTCGTAAAAGAATCGAATCGAATTTACAGCTGGTAGGTAATTTGTAGCGAAGTGAGATCTTGTAAAAGGGAGGTGATTAGATTAGTGACTAGTGCGAGTAAGAAATGCAAACATGTTTTTGTTAGCACACGTTTTTTTTTGTTTCTACTAAAGACATGACGAGTAAAAACTTATTATTTTTGTTTGTTGAGTTTTTAGAGAAGTAATTTTGGATTATTTTTTTAAATCAAAATACGACTTAAGTATACCTTTTTTTTTTTAAGAGTTGTCTACTCAAAAATCCGTACGAAATACTTAACCCATGCACACAAGCATATCTGACAAATATGAACACATTAAAAGCATGAAATTTCGTACCCAACGTTCCACTTTCCTAATTACGTTATGCAAGAAATTCTGTCCATGTATGAGTTGCTGGAGGAATTTTAGTTATTATGTCAGTATGTGTGCAATTTTTCATGTTCGAAATGCTAGGAGCTCTGGTAACGTTTCGAATAGTTTTCTCTTTGATGCTACAACGGTTTGCCAGAGGAATTATGTAAAAGAGTTAGATTGTTCTTCTTTTTGTTTATTTGCGATTTTTTACGACTCGTTACTAAATATAAGAAGTGGGCAAGTGAGCAAGTTATTAGGCAAATCAAAATCCTAACTAACATTATAAATGTGAAAGTGAGTTTGTTTGTTTGTTAAGCTTACACGCTAAAACGGCTGAACGGATTTGGATGAAATTTTTCACATGGCCTGGGTCAAGACGTAGAATACTTTTTATTCCGGTAGTATGGTCCCGTGCGATGGTTTCCGCTAGTACCTATAAATCGTGAAATAATCGAGACCAGTTTCATGTTTAAAATAGGTATGTATTTGCACGTGTTTTTGTAGTCCCTTACCTATATCATTCCGAGTAACCAACAAACTTTCATATCACAAAACTATTATTAGTTACATACAAGATTTCATCCTAAAATAGTTTCAAAAGACACTTAAATAGTTCTAACCATTTCGGTCCTCGCGAAGCCTTGAAGTCTATTTAAGTAACCGCCTCATTTGCGACGCGAGGCCTCCACCAATTTGTAGGGAACGTGATTACGAAACTAAAGAGGTTCACACCGAGACGAGCGCGTGTTGTGATCGGGACGTGGCACGTTGGCAAGTAACTTGAGCGTGTGTGTATTACAAAATACAAAAAAAAAAAAACGCCATCTTACGTCCGCGGATAGTTTGTCACACATCAGAATCAGAAAGATATAAAGAAAAAAGTATTTATTGGGACAAGCACAGGAGATCTCAATTAAAATAAACAACAGTCATTAAAAAATATATATATATATTTATATAAAGCAGAAAGTCCTGTGCGAGGCCAAAAGGCTCCTATCTCAGCATGATGCTGCGACATTTAATAATAAATGTCGCAGCGCTGGTATATGGGAAAATCTTGAATCAGTATTTGTGTTGGTTAATAAAGAGGATTTTCTATTTTAATCAAAAGTTTCCAATGATTTTATATTAGAATTATTCATTGTTTTTTATGACAAGTACGAGTATACCCCGACCACCGAGAGATTTAATTCCTGACACCTAGTTGGCCATGATAATGAACTAATACGGCCTCATTACTAAACACGATTTATCTTCAGAGCCAGGTTTAACCCATCGTGCCATTTTTGAATTTAGAATCATATTTCGTCTAAGATAAAGCAACAATAATACAAAAACTGTTTTTAAACCCAAGTCAAAGTTGTAAACTTTGTAATAGGAACGTAAATCTCAGACGAAATAAGGTTAGGTTAGGTTAGTGTAATAAAGCCAATAAAGTTTAAATTCGTAAAACACGTATTCTTTTGTACTCAGCGTTTGCAGTCCTGTCATAGTTATTTCACCTCTGGTTTTTTGTCACAGTGATCTTTATTGTCATTGCTATAAGGTTGATCTAAGATGTAAAATAACCGTGAAAGGACTCTATAAAAATGATAAGTGTAACGCATTCACTCATTATTTCACCTTTTAGATAGTAACCGCCTCGCCTCATTTGTTCATTAGCGACGCAAGGCCTCCACCAATTAGTAGGGAGCGTGATTACAAAACTAAAGAGGTTCACACCGAGACGGGCGCGTGTTGTGATCGCGACGTGCACGTTGGCAAGATAAACTTATTTCCGAATCAGGGTTGATTGCATGTTCTTGGCACGGGAGGGTTAGAAACGTGCAGACGTTTACTTACTTACTTAGTATGCATTTGTTTGTGCTCATTTCTTGAAAGGCGACAGTCGTATACAGAAGAGTGAGTAACAATAATCTTCTTCTTTTACTTCCAAAGTAAGTTATTCGTTAGAAGGTATGCTCTTGTTAACCTCTATGAATAAGTTAATTATGCCTGAACTAGGTAGAGGTAACATTAATATTGCAACGGACACTGTCATTTATATTTATGGATTTGTAACGTTTTTTAATAAATGCATCGTAGCAGGTATCTGCCAACCCCTATTAGAAAACATATGAGTTACTACACATATGTAATTACTACACACAAAGAAACATAATTGATGATAAACAAATGTGTTTTTCAGCTCTGATGCTCGACTGGAGTTTACTCCTTCATAAGATTGTCTTTGAACAGGCAAAGAGGGCAAATAAAGGCATTAGAAAAAAAATAAGACGGCCGAAATATCTAGATCGAAGTGTGAAATATGTAATGTTTTTTTTCAAAATTTTTATGCGTGGTATTTATGAATAAAACAAGTGTTAAGCTTGTATAAATTTTACTCCTCATAAAATTTCCATACGGGGGCCTTTATGAAAATAGATTCGTAAGGAGTAAACTGTATTATATAATAGGTAATACTGCCATTTTATCCGTGTACATATAAAACATTGATCAGGAGTCAACTTAAGCCACCTAAACCCATAGTCCAATATCTTCGTTTCCATATCCTGCAATAGTCCTACACTAACCGGGGTTTGTTATTGGGTGCACTTACATATTACATACAGGGATAATGGCCGGTTGGTGCCTCATTTCATTAAAAACGTCTATCGGGCCTCTGCGAGTTGGCTTTGGCCCCTTATACGCCTTCTAAAGGTCCTGTACCCCAGGGTTCCGAGAAATGTCAAGAGACATAAAAATAATAATAATAATTCCCAAACCAAAAAAAAAAAACTTGAACACTACAAAATACCACACTGCCTTCACTCCCATTACATTAAAAGCATAAAACAAAAAAACATTCACTTGGATAACTTCAGATTGAACTTAGAAGGCCAACGACAAGAAAACTAGGTTGAATCGTCATCATGTAATTACTCTGACCTGGCCATACGTGATACATAGAGATGGAAAAAAACAACATCTGAAGGTAAATTGGGCCAAGGACGGAAAGAAAACTAGTTTGAACCGAACAACGTACAGTTGGCACAGAGAAGCAATAACGAGAATGTTATGTGCTATGTTCAAACTAAGATGGGACCTTTGGATGAGATAAAGATGGAAAAAAATAATTGGAACAGAGTTATGGTTCTCTGCGGCACGTTATAACTAAAATATAAAGTGTGTTTTGATAGACATTATTGAACGTTGTCTATCAAAACACATTTTGACATTGCTAGCTGTGTAAAAACGTGCAAAGTGTTGTAATTTCATTTAGATCCTTCAGAAGTAGGACATAATGTCCTACTGCAGTAAAATAAACTTACAAAGTACTTTGTTATGCCATCCCAGCAACGAAATGAAAGCATATAGTCTCAAAAAAATATAGTCACGGAGTATAAACCAAGAGAAGTTTTTTTTCTCCTTCTTTTCGTGTGATTAGGGATTAACCTGGTGTCTGAGTCTTAAAGCCGCCCATAGGCCTCTGACTTGACTTCACATACCATCGAGAAATATCTCTCAGGCAGGCGGATCGTGACGAGTTTTTTTTCTGTAATTGCCATAGTGATGACTTCCTCTTGACGGTCATAGAGCTAAAAATTAGGCTCATCATAGACTCAAAACGTATACGTTTGCGCTAGAATACAGCCCTTGACTAACTTGATTTTTCCAAACATTACATACATAACATGACGCCTGTAAACCCCAAAGGTTTAGGCAGAGGTTTACCCATAGTACAACCACATTTCGCCAGTTACCTTTAAGTCCTATTTAATAGGGGGCGAGCGTATTGTCATCAACCGGACACAAATCTAGACTCCGGGCGGCTACTGAGAAATTCTTGATAGAAGAACTCAATAACACTGCCCAATCTGGGAATCAAACCCAGGGCCTCATATTCAGGGGGCTTGCGACTGATAAACCAACGAGGCATTTTCTCAAACACTGCAGTATAAAATCGCCTCATTATGTTGATCCATCCATTCAACCACCAACCCGCACTTATCTACCAACCCGCACTGTTCACCAACCCTTACAGTTCACCAACCCGCACTGTTCACCAATCCGCACTGGGCCCGCGTTGTGAATTACGGCCCCCTCCCTCTCCTCACAGAGAGGAGGTCTGTGGACCAGCAGCTGATTATGTATTATATTATTATGTTATGCATGTTAATCCAGCAACGCTTAATATCACACAGTTTAATGTACGAAGCAAAAGGGCTTATTGATGTAAACATTGATTGGGTTTCAAAGTACCGCGTGGAATAGATAATAAGGACAAAGTTCATACGCTTACTTTGGAAGCGGGTCGTACAAACTTCCGTAGTAGTCTCGCTCGACTCGAACTTGGTTCTCAGATCAATATCTGGTGGTCTTTAGTCTTTAAATTGATTATTATTGGGCTAAGTTTGGTTTTGGAAGTTGAAATGGGACCTATGTTAGAGATAAATAGTGTATTTGCGTTTTCTGATTAAGATTAGCACAGTCTACGAACTGTTTTTGGTTGTTGTATAAAACTTACTTTACTTGAAAAAACAATTGTATCTAGATTAGCTGGATCTATCTTCTAACTCTGATTGTTGTTAGATAAAACACACTTTACTTGAGACAAACAATTGTATCTAGATTAGCTGGATCTATCTTCTAACTCTGATTGTTGTTAAATAAAACTTACTTTACTTGAGACAAACAATTGTATCTAGATTAGCTGGATCTGTCTTCTACCTCTGATAAAACTTACTTGCCTTGAGACAAACAACTTAATAAAAAGTAAAAACATAAGCCCAATCGGATTACTGTTGTTGTGGACAGGTTCGTAGGAAAATGCTGGTTTTCCCCGATACAAAGGATTTTGTTCCAATTAAATCAGGAATACATTTTGGGTCCAACACAATATTGAATTTAGATGATTATATCCAATAAATGAATAGGTAGCTAACTGTTCTGTGCTAACTTACCTAAACCCGCGCGATCGCTGCACAAATACGCGGAAAACCGGCCTCCGTCGAACGCCCTCTGTCAGCGCGACCATGCGTTCAGGTTCACCGAACAAAAAGTGACATATTAGCTCGACGATCGCGGATTCACGCGACGATCGCTTTCAAATAGGACGCGGCATTTATGACTGATTAGACAGAATTTATTCGAAACTTTAATAGAATAGATTATACAGGATGGCAGGGCATCGACGCGAAACTGTTACCTTGGATTCAGTACATGAATCTGAACCTCCGAAAATAACCTTCGAAAAATTTCAACGCCCCCTGCGTTGAAATTTTTCGAAGGTTATTAAAAAAAAACAGAATCAAATCAAATCAGGCAGGGATGCCACCCTGTATTTAGAAGTAAGTACCATCAAAGAAGTTCATATCTATACACTGTAAGGACTATTTCTGCTTGCAGCGCTCGGCCGCTATAGAACCGGGGCGGTAACAAATGTGGCCATCGTGTTCACACAATTTTGTTTTCAAAATGCTTAGATATGAAGTACTATTCAAAGAAATATCAACCTATCAAAAGAACCGAAAAAACATTAGTCATAAAACCCAGTCACCAATCACTTTCTATTACCCACCATAAGATAGTGATATCAAAACGTTTTCAACACTGTATAATAAGTCAAAATGGAAATAATCGTTCGGCACAAGGAAGCTTGGCATTCGGCCAGTGCTGCAACTAAGAGCTTTATTCTTTAATACTTCCATCATTAACTTAATTCATAAAACGTAGTGAATGCAGTCTTTATTGTTACCGGGTTAAATATACGGTAGTTTGAACTGGATTGTTGAAAAGTTCTATGAAAACTAGAATGGGATTTGCAGTGGCTGGGAAGGAGAAATGTTATTTTTAACCGACTTCCAAAAAGGAGGAGGTTCTATGTTCGTCTGTATGTTTTTTTAAATTGTTATGTATGTCCATCGATATTTTCGTCAATTGTGGACCGATTTTGAAAATTATTTTTCATTTGGTAGAGGAAGCTTGCGCGGAATAGCAGGTACCGGTATTCGAATTTGTGTGGGGTATATAGGTACCGCAACAAAAAATTGAAAAACATTTTTTTTTTAGAAAAAAAAAAGTTTTTTGGAAGTCGGTTGCTAAAAAGATTTTAACGTTTTATTTTTTGTGGTGTCATATCAATGTTTAAACTGTTTCATACGGCTATTTACTATTATTTATAGTTAGTTGAGCGTTCCTGAAACAAATACGTCCGATTTAGTACACAGCTAATTATTATCTAAGCTAAGCATCTTTGCTTTGGTTGGATGTGGTTTTCCACGATGCAACCGTATTGCATGTTACATGTTTATAAAGGGACATACTCAACAAAAGACATTCTTGTCGTTTATTTTAAAACTGCCGTCGTGTTGTCACGGTGTTACTGTTTCGTAAGCGCAGCATATATCGTCACCCTCCCCGCTAACTATTGTATCGCACAGATTGCATCTGCGGCGCTTGAGTCGCTGACGGAACAAAATGTTGCCATTTTAAATATTATATAATTTAGGAAGTATTCTATTGTATTTGTTTTATTTTATTTATTTTATTTTTATTTCTGATTTTGTTATTTTGTTATTTCACTATATGCTGCACCAGTTGACGTCATCACGTCAACGCTGGCTGTCGCTGAAAACCAGCGCTGGGGCTCTGTCTCGCATAGGGTCGCAGCATTATGCTGAGCGATGGCCGTTTTGCGTGGATGTGACGCATATTTTCCCCCAATTTGTTATTCTCGTGTTTTTTTTTTGTTTTTTTTCTCTTTGCGTCATATTTACCGCAAATAAACGTATTTTCTTTCTTTCTTTCTTTCTTTCACAAACTGACGTATCTGCACTGACATTACCGACGTGTTAGTTGTTAGTTTTATGGCCTTAGGGCTTTAGGGCAACTACTAACTCAAAGAGTGAGCCAAGAGCAATATAAAAAAGTAATTAATTCATTAACATGATTGTAGCGCCCGACTGGAAAACTGTTGGCCTGGAAAAATATCAATTGCTAGTTAGGACAGTTAACGGGGAGGGTGACGATATGTTCGCCTATGTTAATGCGAAGTGTGCTCGGCACTTTTTCAGCAACTGTTTGTTATTGGAATCGACCAAGAAAAGGGGATCAAACAAAAAAAGACAAACATCTGCGTAGCCCTGGCTCTTGTACTAGGTGGTAACTTTAAAATCTAAATAACTACCAATTCAAAAAAACTATTATTCACTGGCTAGAACATTACAAGTATGAGGAAACAGAACATCTATTCGGCAGCAGTACATGATACCCAGTCACATTTACCATACACCCCGAACACACACACCTCACAGACACACACACTCACATTTCACTCACACTCACCCTCACTCTCTACAGAACGCAACGGTAATTTAAAATCTTTTATTATTATTACTTTTTTTCTTTGTTCTAGTATATTTGTAAACCTACCTTTTAATGCATGCCTTAACTATAATGTACCTCATTTTTGTCTACATATTCCCTGTAAATTGAGAGGTCCTGGCTCTTGTGATACAGGAACTCCTATAGTACAAGAGCCAGGGCTACACAGATGTTTGTCTCTGAAGTGAAAATAAATAAATTACTTACTTACTTTTACAGGTCGTTTATATTTATTTTCACTTCGTGACTAAACCAAAGTTTTGAAGGATAGGATAGGAAGTGTCAAAGGAGCTTTAGTTTTACCTTGAATGAATTTAAAATGTTTCATAGAGATTTGGTTTTTCTTTCAGCGCGAGCTCGCTTTACTGAACTTATTGGTCAAATATGTTTAAAAGGCATGTTATAAAAAAAATCGCCTAAAATAATTTGGTTTCCACTCGCTCACTGTAGAACCGAATACTAGTGCTCTAGAAGCACTTTAACGGAAATGTAAAAAATAGCAATCTATAGACTTGTCTTGAAACTTATTATTACCAAATGCTTTTTCACACATTCAATACTTGCTCACACAACGAAATAGTTAAAAAACTTCGTAGCATAAATGCCAAAAGTTTATGCGCGAGAGAAGTCGGGAGATATTTTTCCGGCAATGTGCGTAAAACGATGTACTCCCTTATTTCGGATATAATCGACTAAGTTTGTCGTGCCCTGTAAAAAGAGATAAAGATTTAAAATCGAGTTTCTTTCATATCTTATACGGATTATCCTTAGCGGATATCACCGCAAAAACCAAAGTTGAAGTTACATAAAGTCACATTATTCGATACTAGGAAGTATTTAGATGTAGGATGGTAGGGTAATAAGATTCGACATACAATTTTCAAATATGTAGGTAATTATTATTTTAAAATATAAAACAGTAATATAAAAAACCGGCCAAGTGCGTGTCGGACCACGCGCAATGAAGGGTTCCGTAGTTGGAATGAATTTATATTAAGAACAATCTTAACATTGTGGTTGAAAAATATTTTCTCCCATACGGAATGTATCGTCCTGCCAAAAACATACAAAAAACTGCATTACTTTCAATAAAACTTGCGATTAGTAGTACCTGTTCTGTCGGTCGCCATTTTGAACGCTATTCATAAATAGTATTGAAACTTAGCTTGACAAGCAATGGTTCCAACATGACGACAAGGGAGAAGTTATAGTGAACGGTCTGTAGTTCTGAAATAAACAAAAAATAAGTAAAGCTTCCTATTCGCTCTTGTTTGAATACACAGTAACATAGATTCCCTACAGTCATTCTATATTTTGTTTTCTAATTTTATTCAGCTTTATTGCTAAGTTTGGACAAATAAAATAATAGTGGTAAAAATAAAAGAACCCACGTAATATTTTCAGTTACAATTTGAGTCATATTGAGCGTGTCCCTCGCTATTACCAGGACTCCAGCGCGAAAAGAGGATCCCATTTTGAAAATCCACAAACATATATTGTATTCATGGGATAATCCACTGCGGCATTCTCCACACCGCATAATAAACGATAATTCAAATGAATATGCTGAAATTATTCGTATTTTTTGTGCTCTGGCCTTACGAGGATTTTGAATTTTTATGAGCAGACGTGAAAATAACGTGAGAATACACAAATACGAAAACGCGCAACATTAAAATATGAAAGAAGTAATTACAATAATATTTTCGTGGTCCTCTTGAAACATTTACTGGAAAATGCGGAGCAGCACTATTTTGCATTCATATCGTACAAGGGTGGAAAGCGCAAGCGACGTGTTTAAAGATCGCCGTTTGTGCTCGCTTTTCTCTATCTAGCTCGCTGGGGACTTGCTATGAAAATGTGGAAGTATGAGTATAAATTTACCTCGTATTGCCTCCCATTACGGTCGCACGCTTCGGGTATATTTGTACTTTGTCGTGTGTTTTCGCTTCATTTCTACTTTCTTGCATCATTGAACGTTGCACGTCGTTCCATCTAGTTCATCACAGTGGTCGAGCCTCGATTATAAAATGATGGACAAAAATCTTTTTTGTTATATTTTTTTTTAGAAAAACCTAAAAAAAAAAAACAATAATCGACGTATATTTAGTAACCTAATCCGCTTAACTGTTCTTAAAGTGTCATAAAGAACTCTGTAAGAAATCGACACGTGTTTCACTTCTCAACGAGGCGCGATCGGCGCTTGACGTGGCAACACGTCGTGTCTGGGTTCGCAACAAGTCAATCTTCATCCTCAGGATGCCTCGTTGAGAGGTGAAATACGTGCGGATTTCTTACAAGGTTCTTTATGACTATAGGTATACGAACAGTTAACCGGATTAGGCTACTAAATATACGTCATCTATTTTTTTTGTTTTTCTATATTTTCCGACCATTTTGGCTTGAGATTGTTTTTTTTTACGGACCATCACTGTTTTCATGAGGTGATAGTCGTGTCTAATATTAACCAGTTATAGTCGCAGTCTGCACACACTGCATCCAGTACATTAAACCATTTTCTTCCGTGATTTATGTAAACCATTCTAGTGACCGCTTGATGAAGCCATACACGAAGTCCAAACAGCTTAACGGTTAAGACGTTGACTGGCGATCGTGACCTACCTGTTGACTTATTGTGGTTAATCCACTTAAAAAATAACTATAGGTAATTAAATCTCTAGGGGTAAGTTATAACTGCCGGGATTGCGGGAAAGTCCGAAAGGGCAACGGAAGGAACACGGGTGGGTTTTAGTCAGTAAGAGTCTGACACGCCCTCCCGCTGCACCCAGAGCGGGAGAAGTTATTTGATAATTACCCACCCAAAAAAAAAAAAAGGGGTAAGTTATAATACTTACCTACCTCTTAATACATTTGTCTTAGGGACTAAAAGATTCGACTGTTTCGTTTGTCTAGAGGTCGCAAGCGCTGGCGCTAAGCTTGAGGTCCTGAATTCGATACCCAGGTCGGCCAAGTGTTATTGGGTTTGTCCATCAGGAAATTCTCAATAGCTGCCCGGGGTCTGGATTTTTGTCCACATAACATACCTAACACATAATCAGCCTATGATGTACCCAACGCTGGGCACAGACCTCCTCTCTGTGAGTGGGCCGTAATCTACCACGCGTGTCCAGTGCGGGGTGGGCCGTAATATACCACGCGTGCAGTGTGGGTTGATTTTTGCCCGGTTGATGGCAATAGACTCGCCCCCTATTAAATGGGACTTAAAAAACATAACTGGCGAAATTTGGGTGTACTATGTCTATAGGTATCAAAGTCAAATAATTTATTTCAATTAGGCACATAAAGGCACTTTTGAATGTCATCGTTTAACAAAAAAATAGAATTGATTCTAGTCGCCCCTTCCAATAGTATGGAGTCTTATGGAGAAGAAAAGGCAAGAAACTCCATCGTTACTCTTTTAAAATCGTTTACAATATTTTGTATACATTCATTATATAACTATATTATGTGAAGATGACGCACTTAGAATAAAATTACTATGCCACAATCTCAGACCAAATAAAAAACAAAGACAGAGCGCTGCGAACAATACAGCCAAATGTCAATCACGCCAAAACTACATCGCCGCTCTGTGCATACATGCTCACACGCACACATTTACAACCTTTTACAATGACACTACAAATTACAATCAAACTACACCACACAAAGTGCACACATGTTTACGAAACCGGCTTCACTCCAATGTTGATAGCGCTCTGTCTTGGTTTTTTATTTGGTCCGAGGCCACAATAGGTAAAAATAATTCAAAAGAAGCAATGACAGAAAAACTAATTATGTGATAGAGACATGGTGCTCACATATTATTTACAAACATTGTAGAAGTATAGATACGATATTCCAAAAATTTTAACAATTATAACTATTAAGTCATTGTGTGAGTTAGAGTAATTAATCATAGAATGTAAAATCAATGTCATAAAGATAATAAATTATACAATTAAATTAGCAACCAGTTTGATTTTGTCTAAAGCTGTTTATTTCCAAAATTTGGGTACGTCACTAATTTGTTAGCAGAAAGTATTTGGGTAAGTAAACATAATACATACCTACCTGTATGCTACTGAGAAGCTATTAAACAAGCTTTAGCGCTTGCAAAACTTGTGCATTCGCTTTGTTTTCGGTCTTCGAAGGATGACCTTGTTTCTCATCTTCGCAAGGAACTCAAGTGACTCCCAATCCGCCTTCGCAGGAACACTCGCATCTTATGTCACCTCTCAACGTCTTACACAATCCGTCTTATCCCCTCTACCTGCGTGAGCGTTTTTCTGACGCTCGCCCTAGCGACGCACCGTGTAGATCACACCTTAGATCCCTCCTTAAATCTCATCCTCATAAAACAAGCTACTATTCCTATTCCTTCTCTGTCCATGCAGTAAGATTGTGGAACTCACTTCAGCCTAGCATTCGTGATTTAAAAACTGTTTCACAATTCAAATATCGAGTAAAAGAGCACCTTTCTTCTCAACTGTGAGTGTTTATATACGTACTATATTATGTATGTTTATATATTGATGCTTTATGTATTTATTTAAGTATATTATTTATTACGTTATACGTGTAGGTTTATTTCAATATTTTAGTTTAAGACTTCGCATATTTATATTTTTCTCTTCTTGTTCTCACACACCATTGTCTACTTCTTTCTTTCTCATATCTCCTTTCGCAGGTCTGCTGGAAGAAATTTCTTAAGAAATAAGCAGTACTTTTGTAGGTACTCATATATATGTTTATGTCGTACCTGTATCTATTTTACTGTGTGTACATGAATAATAAAATAAATAATTATGTCCCGCAGCTCAGTGTGCCTTTTGACACAGGCCTCCTCCAACGGTCTCAATTGTGCTCTGTCCTCAACAACTCTGGTCCAGTATTGACCCAGGGTTAGGTTAGGTTAGATTAGACATATACCTCTGCCTAACTCTTGGGGAAAAACAGGCGTGATATTATGTTATATAATGGTTTCTACGCTACTGAAAATTGGCGTACCTTTAAATACATAACTATTTCGGATCCCGATGTTTTTGAAAGTAGGTAAGATTTGTGTCCGTTAACGTACCTACCATTGAATTATAGCACAAACGAAATTCCTAGTACAGGCTACATACACATAAAGTAATCTTGTTTTCGAACCTATCACACGTCCTATCATTTCCGATTCTCATTTCGGAAAACCGTATCTAACTCGTAATCTTTACGACCAAACATTGTACAGTACGCGTCACGGACTTTTGCGTGTGTGAAGTTAGTTGCAATTACTCCATTTACGTTAATTTATTCGGAACTAGAAATAAATTTCAAAAAACCTCAGAGATAACCGTGTCCGGCCGGCCCTTCAGTTCTTAAAGTGCGTATTCAGCCGTTTGTTTTGTTAAAATCTCAGCGTGAAAACTAACTTTGCGTTCATTATAACTTGTCCCATGACGCAATTGGTAGCACTAATTGGTCAGTCGCCATTTTGAACTCTATTACAATGAAATTAAGCTTGACAAGTGCCAACATGACGACAAGAGACAAGTTATAGTGAACGGTATGTAGGTGAAGTGAGCTGTGAAGCTGTCATTCCGCCTGATTCTGGAAGGGATGCTGATAAATATATTTATTTTTGTCTGTCAGGTAGATTATTAAAACATATTGGACACATATTTATTCCTTTTTTTACGTAATCATAAGATTACGGCAATACATTGAGTTAAAATGTGCCATAATGTCACGAATATGTAGATTTTATACTTACTTGTGACGTAGCGACCCCCACTCCCCAACTTTAATGCGTATTATCTAAGTAATTTTTTTGAATATGATAAAGCGAAAAAAATGTGTCTTTCTTTTTTCATACCCAGGCGCTCACAGTTTTCACGGTGAGATTTTTACAAAATAATTCGGCTGTTCTGTAGCTAACTTCAGCTCACAGTTATCCGTGACGCGTTCTGTAAATCGAGCAGTAGGTACTGCTACCCTTTCTCGGCCATGTGTCAACACATTGCGCAGGGTCCAAGTCGTCACTCTAAAGCCTTTACGACCGGCCAAGTCAGTTATGTGCCACCATAAAACTCGCCTTAAGTTAGAAAACAGAAACATTTCCTTCGGTAAAAGGAATTTTACAGTTTACGACGAACGCGCTCTATTAAAGGGCTTTCAGAGAATATTTTTTTATGATAGTACGTTATTATTGTTTGTTTATTATTGAGTGAAGTGATCTGTTGGAAGCTGCCGGTCTATTCTGTAATAATCTCACGGTGATAACTTAGGTGAAGTGAACGTGAAGTGAGCAGTAATCCCACCAGCTGCTAGGGACTGACAGCTCACTCCGAGCTCACTTCACCTAAGTTTTCACGGTGAGATGGTTACAGAATAGCACTGCTGGTGTGTTGGTTTTCTATAATCTGTTTTTTTTTCATTACCTTTGTTTTATTTAGACTTTTTAGGGTACCCGAAGGGTGCCAAGCGGAACCTTAAAAGAAATAGCACACATATTAACTCGGAAAGGGATCGTCACCATATCAACTTGAGCCATTCAGTATTCTTTGTATGACACTCCTTACTGCAACGCACACTAATTGGAATCGAATCGTAATCGTGTCGCCTCGGGACAAGCTCAATCGCGGCGATACGGTGATGATCATTTTCCGAGTTGATATGTGTGATATATATACCTTTAGCCTCCGCTGTCCATCCGTCTGTATGTCAGCAGGCTGTATCTCATGAACCGCAATAGGTAGATCAGCCCGGAGCCTGAATTTGTGCCCGGTTGATGGCAATAGGCTCGCCCCCTATTACATGGAACTTACATAACTGGCGAAATGTGGGTGTACCTCTGCCCAACCCTTCGGGGAAACAAGGCGTGATGTTATGTTATTTGTGAGAGCTTAAATTAATAGTTATATTAAAATCTACGTCTCCAACAAAATCCCACGAGAAGGATTATCGTAAATTACAAACCATAGAGATAACCCACGTATCAGAAAAACACACGTTCATGAAGAAGATAAATGGAAAACTTTGTCGATACAACCAACAAAGTTGTTAAGTCACACACTTGAGCACACAATGTGAATTACTTCGAAAGCAAAAGGTAAATATAAGTACGTGTGTAGGTAGCTTTCCTTCCAAAGTGATCAATTGGCTTAAGTATAGTTAAGTATGAGCGTGTATTATTAGAAGGAAGAGTTAGTTAAAAAACGTATCAATTTTCTATAATTATGGCAAGCGAGAAAATAACTGACATCATGTAAATTGAATAACTGACATCATGTAAATTGAACAACTGACATCATGTAAATTGAACAACTGACATCATGTAAATTGAATAGTATTCATTACTTCATTCTAAGTACTGTTTATTTTATTTTATTTTGTTACTTATTTATGTACAAATCTCTGAACCCGAGTTTGTTTTCGTACGTCTTTTTCAGATGACCACTAAAAATCAGCGCTGTGCTGTGACTCCCCTATAGCACAGCATCATGCTGAGTAGAAGCCTTCTTGTCACAGTCACGACGTGCAGCTGCCGACTATTTCTGTTTTATGCTCGTTATTATATAATTATATATAAATATATATCTATTTTGTTAATGTTTCTGATTACTCTTAATTTTTGTATGCACGTGTTTCTGTGACAAATAAATCTATTTTTCTTTCCTATCGAAGTTTTTATTTGATAACATTAAATTTTACCCACACAGAAACTCATGAGTCGTCAAATTAACACTTTAAAAGGAGTTTAACAAGCAACATTCTCGTTTCAAGTAATTATTTGTATATTAAAGCGCACGGTAGAGCAAGAAAATTTACCGCAGGGTTTGGTCGTAACCGTGTTTCATGATCCTCCAACTACCTGACAACTATAAAAACAGAGCCAGTTTTAATGTCACAAGTTTCCATTTACTTTAGACATAAGTAAGTTGGTGTTAAAACCTGTATTATAATTAAAATCTTTATGAACTGTACTATGCAGTTTCTTTACTCAATCTGATGGTATAGAGTTCATTACAGCCGCGGCCTGCAAAAAGGGCATTGATGGACGAAGGTGAAAATGCGGGCCGAGGCGAAGACGAGGCATACATACGTGAGTCCATCAATGTCTGGTTGTGGCCAAGGCTTGTATAGTACTTTACTCAAATAATGCACGGAAATTCAAACTAAGTAAATTAATTATAAATTCCGAACCGAATCAATGACGAACAACGATATTTTTCCACGCACCGATAAATATGTTAATTTGTTTTTTTTAACAACAGCTTTATTTGCAAGCCAAATCGAAATTTAAATTAAATCTTTGTTAAGTTACCTCCGTGGTTACCATGTGTCGAAGTAAAAAGTTTGTTCCATTTTTAAATTATCTCGAAGAAGGTTGTCAAATAAATGCTCGAATTTGCAAGCATGTTTGAGAAAAGTATTTTTTCCACTTCATAAGAAATCTTCTCTTAACCGATTTTCAGTTCAAAAGTCGCAACATTAATCAACGAAAATGTAGGTTCCTACTGTCTTATCACGAACTACCTTTCAGTATCAAACTCGGTTCAATATTCAAAGCGAACTAGTAGCACCGAGCGCAAAATTACTTCCCCATAAAATAGCTGACGCATTGCACGTAATGAACGTATCCCCACATAGCACATTAATGAAGACCAATGAGTGACGTAATACGTAACCAAATGGAATTTACATACACAAAAGCTTTTGGGCTCGTATGTACATAACGTGACATCAAGAGCCGAATTACCCCTAGGGAGTTGCCGGCCGAAAGATGTGAAAGCTTGTCGATAAAACCGCTAGGTATTTTATACCCTGATATCTACTCAGCATACTCTCCCGATTTTATACGTCCATATTGCTAAACATCGTTCGTACCCGGTAAAAACCTGTACTAAAAAGGCTCATTTTTGGGTGTACTCAGTAATGGCTTGAGCTCGTTCGTGTTTTGTTGGCAAGCATTTTGTAGGTCGACTTGAAACTACGATACTTGCTGGTAAACTGCAGTAGATAGGCACAATCTTCAAATGGAAAATGTTAATCCAAAACGTAGCTTTAAGTTTATATTTTCTACGTGAAAAGTAGAAGTTTTAACCAGCAGTTTATTATTGACTAGCGATCCCCGCTCCTGCTTCGCACCGTTTTTACGACTTGACAAAACATCGAGATTTCTTAGTTTTACGTTACTTTAATATTTACGTATTGTACACATAAACCTTCCGGAATAAATTCTCTAAACGATGGTGAAAACCTCATAAAAATCTGTTGCGTGGTTTAGAAGAACAACGCGGACATACAGACCAAACACGAAAAGCGACTTTAATTTATAATGTGTAACGAAGATCAGTATGATCGAAAGATCGTTGCATGACCCAAAATAGCCATTTTTATCATCGATGTAATATCAAAGTATAACAAGACTTGCAATTAATTTTGATTAAAAAGGATCTCGCAATTCATTTTGATTAAAAAATATGAAAATATTGTTGAAATTATAATAATATCCCTCATTACAATACAGAGCACGCCCTATATGCCTGGAGGCTTTTATTTAGATATTGTTTTCGTTTAGTTATTTTTATTTCTGCTTGAGTATAGTTCTCGATGTTTTTGGTTGGTATACCGGCGTGTGCTAGCTGTCATATGGCTATTAATTTTATAATTTAAATTATGTTTTGTGTTGCGTAATGTAAATCATTTTGCATACTATTATATAGAATCATTTTTTTCTAACTAAACAGACAGCTGTGCTGCTGGGGAGTTTGTTGCGCCACTTCTTAATCCCAGCTAAAGCACTAGGAAGTGGTGAAGGTTGGGCGTTTTGGGGGACTGTCTTATGTAATTTTGACGTTCGAAAAGTGCTGGTTCTCAGCCTAGTTTGAATAAATGACTTTTGAATTTGAATTTGAATTAGATCAGACTTAAATAACCAACAATGAACTCGTGCTTTCTTCTCATGCAATTCATTGCTCATCCAAAAATAGTGTCCCGATTTCAGACTCTCAGAAATATCAATATTCACTGACAACACTCAAATTCAACTGCAACTAAATTTAACAGCCTCACTAACCATTAGGCGGGCAATTTCGTCCCTAGTGTCCGTAAATAGGCGTTTATTGTGCAGGACGGACAAGGAACTAACGGCTGCTCATAATACCGTATAGCGGGGTCACCAGCTATGATAATTGAATTAGTCTAGGACACGCGAGCGACTGGGCAACAAAGCGTTCTTCCGATCCTTTCGGCCATTCAATCGGATTATTCGCGCGGATTTGAACTCGTGTCCCATATATCGACTTGAGTGCTTGTAAAGGAAAGGCATGTTTAATCATGCTTGTTTTTTTTTTTTTATTGCTATGGTGTCGGTTCACTGGCTCTTGGTACTGTCGATACTTACAAAGATATGTAGTACTTACAGTTATCTGTTTCTTTAATTAGGTTTAACGTGTTAAATAATAAAAAGGGCGATAAATTCTTTTGAGCTACATAGTATGTTTTTTTTTTTTTTTTGTGGATTTTATGGTTATTGCTGGAATTAAACAGTGATAACCTAGTCGTGTGAGGAGCTTGTGGCTAAGTAATAACTGCCACACGGGTCAATCCATCAGGTTAAGCTACGCTTGCCGGGGTTGGTCTGTGGATGGGTCCATCTTTACATACTGAGACTCCTCCGTGCCTCGGAAAGCACGTTAAGCCGTTGGTCGCGGATGTCATTCGTGGATCTTTGACAGTCGTTACGGGTCGTCAGAAACCCGAAAATCTGACAACCAGTCTCACCATGCAGTCGCTCAATGTAAAATACTGGTGCTCAGCTGCATCTGGTTAGACTGGAAGCCAACCCCAATTTAGTTGGGAAAAGGCTAGGCAGATTGAGCCTAGTTGTGGGACCGTCGGATTAGTCGAACCAAGTCATAGGCCGCGAGATCGAACCCAACATCTGACTTTTCGCATCAAAGTGTGTATTGTTTAATTATCACTTGCTTCAAAAACGGTGAAGATAAACATTGTGAGGAAACCGGCATGCCTGAGAGATATCGATATCGATGGAATTGTGAAGTCAAGTCGGAGGCCCATAGCGGCCTAAAAACTCTGACAGCAGGTTAGTCAAAAACCATACGAAAAAAAAAAGCTGGAATTTTTACCTACACACGTAGGTATACGATTTTGTAAAAAGGAGGCTAAGAATCATTCAGTACTGAAAAAAAGAATAGGTACCTTGAAAAACAATATTTACAGATTTTTTATATTTAATTTATTAAAGAATTACTGAATATTATAAAAGACACAAAATTAAATACTACAATAGTTTTTGATTAATCCGTTGCAATACAACACTTTAATTTAAATCAGAATGGGAATGAAACAATGGCGGGGAATAAAGCGTTCGTTTTCGTGCATAATTGAAACATGATCCTCCATTGTCAATAATTAAACCCTTTTAAGAATTATTACCAATATTGCTATCATTTTGCAGCAATTGAAATTAAAAATTATAATTGGCCGGTAGTTAAACGGTACCTCCATAAAAATATACTGCTCAGTATTTGTTTAAAGGAATTATAAATAATAAAATGAATGCCATAACAGAAAACGATTGGAAATCATATACGAACAACGTATATAAAAGCGATATTTTGGTCTCGATTTAAAACTAAATCAATGTGCCCAACCTTTTCCCAACTATGTTTCGGTCGGCTTCCAGTCTAACCAGATGCAGCTGAATAGGTACCAGTATTTTACATGAAGCGACTGCCTACCTGACCTCCAAAACCCAGTTACTAGGTAACACGATACCCCTTGGTAAGACTGGTTGTCAGACTTCTGGACTTCTGACGACCCGTAACGACTGTTAAAGATCTACGAATGATAGCCGGCACCAACGGCTTAACGTGCTTTTCGAGGCACGGAGGGGTCTCTATTTGTTATGGATGGTCACCCATCCACGAACCAACCGCGGCAAGTGTAGCTTAACCTTCGATCGACCCGCGCGGCTGTTATCATTTAGCTACGAGCCCCTCAGGTAAGCCCCGGGGCAAGTACCTAAGATAACACCGGTATTATTCCACACCCAAAATTGTTTAAAGCCTAACCCAAAATCCAGGTTTTACAAAGGTAGGGGCTGCTAAAAATACGTACAGAAAATAACAAAGCGTCAGCTCAGTTAGCCACGAGCCCCTCTTTGATTTTATAAGTAAATAAACTTTTTACAACTTTATACAACAAATAAAATCTTTTTTACAAAAAAACAACCGACTTCAAAAAATCACTACAACGTAAAAAATAACTTACACTTCGGAAGTCCGTTGGCAAATAACGAAAATACAAAACCAAAGACACCGACTTCCAAAATTTAAGTTATTTTTCACATTGTATTTTTTTTTGGGAAGTGGGTTGTTTTTTTTTGTATAAAAGATTTTATTTCTCGCTTTGTAGTGGGTTAGTTTGTCCGAATCTAAGTTACAATAGTCTAATGTCAACTGCTCATCACCTTTTACAAAATATTGCTTTTCCCAATGCGGGGACGTTAATTGTTGCGGAGTTCTCCTGGTACTTCACCATCAGCTCCACTTCTCCATATGCATTGAAAGAAAGAAAGAAAAATGCATTTATTGTTGGCATTAGAGCAAAAAAAAAAAAACAATGCACATTATAACAAAAAAAAAACAAAAAACAATGATGTCATTGTGACGAGCATAAATTGCTTGGCAACCATATTAAAGTAATCGAATCACAACCCGTGAAATACGTATTAGTAGTAGTTCCAGTGGCCATCTGTGGTCTACATCATCAGTTCCACTTCACCAAATGGTGCTTTCTGAGAGCAACTGCACGAGTTACTATAAAAAATACCCAAATCGCTATAGGTGTGCCTATAATTTTTAAAGAGTTCCCTCGATTTCTCCACGATCCCATCATCAGATCTTGACAATGGGACCATCTCGGAAGGCCCTTTCAAACAAAAAAATAATTTTGTAAATCCATCTATATATGACGGAGTTCTGCCCGGAGATACATAAAAAAAAGTAATATAAACATCCGAATGGAAGTCGGTTAAAAAGAAGTGAAAATCGTTGTTGAATGCAAGCCTAAACAGAAGAATATAAACATTTAAAGAAAAGCTAAATAAAACAGTACTAAATCTCCTGAAAGTTTTAATATCAAGCCCTGTTTCAATTAGAATGCTTGTAGCTATAATTAATTAAAAGTAAGTACTAATTTTGCACGTTCGCTGAAAGAACAAGTTGAAAGAAACAAGTTTTATAATTGAATCAGCAAGAAATCAACTTTGTACTTATGAAACGATAGAATTAAGACTCGGTACGAGATCTTGTCAGACTCAAAATCTAATTCTGTTCTTTAGAATTACCCTGATTATTGTATAGAGAAAAGATTGGGGAATTAATTAGTTACCTACTTACGTTGTTATTTTGTACACGACAGAAGTGGCACTGATCCTCCTCTATTACACATATAGAGCGTTGATTATAATTTGACGTGTCATGCGATTGGTAGCACTGAATTTTGCAGTCTAAGGGTCAGTTCACACCGAGACGTGACGCGACGCGACGATGCTTGAAGAGGCCAGTGGTTTCGTGCTGCGCAGCGCGGTGCCACGAGACGCAGCGCGACGTCTCCAGGCGCATCGGGAAGTCGCTGGCAGCCACATGCCTCGCTGCTGCGTGATGCGTCACACTAAGCCGCGAGGCATCTCGAGGCGCATCGTGGCGCAGGAATTTTCGAATTATCTCAAATAAATGTGTATCTTTTTGAGTAGTAAATAAAGTTATATTTTGTATCACTATCTTACAAAGTACGCGCACGCTTTGCGTCACGTCTCGGTATGAACTGACCCTTAGTTTCAATACTAATAGAGTTAAAAATGACAATTGACAGTTCAGCACTACCAACCACATGACTGCAAAATTCAGTGCTACTTACCAATCGCGTCACGCGTTAAGTTATAACGAACACACTATAGGTAATAATTAAGAAAAAACTATAAAACAGAAAAAAATAAGCCTTGTATAGCTTGTCTAAAACTGTTCAGCGCTGTAGGTATAGCTTGTCCATTTTGAAATGAGGCGCCCCACTACCGCATTTACGCACACGGTTCTGCAGATTTTTATGGGTAATGCGGTAGTGCGGCGGGTCATTTCAAAGTGGACAAGCTGTACCTTCATAGCACAGGTAACTTTTTTTTTTCGTGTGGTTTTCCTCTTGGATGTCCTCCGCCCTGGGTCTGCCTGACTCTTGACTTCAACCACATGGTAATCTTCAACTACCTTTGGCTGGGGTGCTGGAGCACTTGCGCAGTTCGTCACGCTCCCTCAGCCAGGTATGGAACCGTACGATCTTCTTGCGGACCTCGTCACCATCTGCAGTTACACGTTAAGTGAGCGCGGAGTGTTGTGCCTCCTTAGTATAGGTACCTACCTAAGTACTTATTTATTACTACCTTCTGGCCGTGACTTCCGTCCGCGTGGAGGTTAACTATACCATAAAACATAAAATATCCGATGGCACTCTGTAATAGTATTGCTTTCTATCAGTTAATGAATTTTAGTATTCGAATCAGTACTTCCAAAGATTACCTCTTAAAAACCAAGAAACAATCTTACCTCTTTTTTTTTTTTGCGTGGGAATTTATCAAATAACTTCTCCCGCTCTGGGTGGAGCGGGGGGCGTGTCAGACTCTTACTGATTAAAACTCACCCGTGTTCCTTCAGTTGCCTGTACGTTGCCAGGGGCCACGGTATCCCTTTCGGACTTTCCCGCAACAAATCTTACCTCTTATAATAATTTGTTTCGATTTTGATGAGCAACGTTCCCTTAGAACGCGTCCAATATTTTGTAAGTATTTTTTTTAAAGAGTGTCCGTGAAGTTTCTTGCCCGTTCTTCTCCATAGGTACCTACTACGCTTTGGAATGAGCAACTAGCTTCATATTTCTGACTGATCGACTCTTTGATAATTCAAAAGTGCCTGTAAATGGTTTATTTGAAACAAATGCTTTGCATAAAGTCAATATCTGCATTTCTATTCACGTATCAAAAACAAACATATCCGCCCGACAGCATACGTAAAATAAACTGAATCATGTATGTCCTATATATTTCTCGTTTCGTACCCTGACGTTCACGGGCCCGCGATATTACGTGATCTTTGCCTCCAGAATACCATAAACCCGATATTACGGTACGAAATAAAGTAAACTTGGCAATACTAAGTTCTAATCTCTTTGTACAGTCAAACAAAGAGTTAGGTATAATGGGAAAAAATGTTCATGTTTCCAGTACACTGCAAATTTTCATTTTTATCATAGGCAGTGTATAGAGTGCCCCTAGCGGCACTCTATCCCTATCGCATAAAGTGCCGCTAGCGGCATAATAGTAGCGTTGCCTCGGCCCGGCTAAAGTGCCCTAAGTGTTGCATTGTCATTGTTACTATCACTGTCACTGTCACTTGTTATTTTGTTTGATTGCTGAGGTTAGTTCGCTGTAAAACACCATATTCCAAAAACATTACATTCTCTCGTGCCTAAACGAACCCTGGCAGTCGCCGGCCGCTACCACCGCTCGCTACGCTCGCTTGGCTCGTGCGTTGTGTACTGACAGTTCTAACCTAACCTAACCTACCTTTCAACCATTTTCATTTGCTAAGCCCTTAAGGGGTTACGGCTACATTTAAGTTTAGCCAGCTATAGATGAAAGAAATTAACATTAGCCTCTCCTCAAAAAGAAAATAACAAATGACAGTGACAGTGACAATGCAATGCTCAAAAATCAAACAAAATAACAAGTGACTGTGACAATGAAATGCTTACGGCACTTTAGCCGAGCCGAGGCAGTGCCACTATTATGCCGCAAATAGTGGCACTTTATCCGACAGCGATTAAGTGCCGCTAGCGGCACTATATACACTTCCTTTATTATATTCTTCATAACTTTTTATACATAAAAAAAAAGGAAAATCGGTTTATTTTGTCACAGCAATACGAATCCGCAGATATCGAATAATAAAAAAACAAAAGAAATCTATAATCACGAAACAGAACAGATGACTCAGCAGCTGCACGTCGTGACTGTAACAAGAAGGCATGCTTTACACGTTAAGTTTTTAGCATTTACGAGTATGATGAAAAATCTTAACTATTTAGCACACTCCAAACATTGTAAAGTAGTTTTAAGTTAGGTGCCTGTATACATATATCTTTGTTTGAAAGTACATGTACTCGATACCACACCCGCTAGAGAATCACTTAAGGCCAAGCGAACTTTATACAAGGAGTTTCTAAAAATGATGAAGTGCTTTTAAAAGTTAGTTAAGTGGTAGATTCTTGTTGAGGTTAGATTTTATGGTGGATTTACGTCTTATATATGAGTTGAGCTTGAACTTCGTTCTTAGAACACTTAGAGTTAAGTAAGTAGATGTACGTTTATACGACGCGATTTGAGTTTGAAGTATGAAAGAAAAAGAAAATGGATTAAATGTTGTCACTTCTGTTGATTTTATTGTCCTCATTAACGATAACAAGATTTTCTTTTGAGGTAGATCATGGATTTTTTTATTTTTTTTCTAAATATTCTGCTGACTGAAAATATTCGGCTGGGCAGAGGTGTACTATCATGGTAGCATGGAATTAGTATGTACTATACATGGAATATGTATGAACTATCCTATACTTTTAAATGCAATGTTTATGAGCATTCTCTATTTTCACCAGAGCAGAGCTCGGTCGCCCAGGTACCGTAGATAATAAAGCAACAAAATGCAGTGTTATTATCTAGACCATTAAATTCACTGCAGATTCCAAGCTTTTCACCGAGCTTGCATGCTCATAAACATTTTCTGGTTGAATCCTAAAAGCGGCAGAGGCCTGCAACATTTTATAAGCCTATATATTTCCTCAGCAAACGTTTATTAAATAATAGTTGGTACTTCAGTATTTTATAAAAGCAATTTCTACGCTTTCTAACAATTAAACTGTCGCTTCTCATTTATTTGCCGTCTACCATTTTGCAACAGTATACTGCAATTAAGAAACAAAAATAAATAAAACTAGCAGGAAAGAAAATACAACAAGAAGTTCCAAAGTTTTGCTGCTTGAAATCGTAGAAATTTTTGAACTGGTCAAAGTGAATTTATCTTGAATGCAAGCACAGCTGACGTCTTTACAAAGAAAATGGCGGGCTCACGGTTTAAAGCGAGTATTATACGATGCTGCATAGTAAAATGCTAATATTGTGCGGTTTTATAATTTGTATCATGACGATATTATCGTGGAGGTCCACGTCCACGTCACGGCATCACGATAGTATCGCATAGGGAAGTAACTTGTATGGAAATATATGAATACACTTTTAAATTTCTGTCCACGGTAACGTTACACGTTTATGGACGTGAACGTCCACGATAATATCGTCACGTTAAAAATGATAAAAGCTTACATAAGCTGATGTTTATAATTTGCCATCTGTCGCGGCAACTCCTCTCAAATGTTTTGTCATTGTCCATTCTCGCCCAAACTTTTAGGTACCTACAGTAAAATCTTTTGGACTTTAAAAGAGTTTACGATCCCTGTTTATTAAGCTTTTTTTGTGTAAGTTTTTTTCTTTTCACCAGTAATCGGATAGGAAACGTTGATGTCAACTGTATTATAATGCATTTATCAACAAACACCAACTCATTAGGGCCATAGCAGACATGATTCTTTTAGCATTGACAACCGGCGATTTGGCGACTGCATCGCGTTTTGGCCACTCGTTGTGGTCGGTTTGGCGATCGCTTTGTGTCAATTTCTGTATCGAACTTCCGAAAATCGCTGTGAAAAGTATTGTGTCTGCCCTTTTCGCTTTTCGTTCGGAAAACTGGAAAGCGCTCTCTGTCGACGCAACCATGAGTTCGGGTTCAAAAAAAGTGACTTATGAACGCGACGATCGCCTACTCGCGCGATGATCACTTTTGGTTAGGACGCAGCCTTATGCAGTTTGAAATTCCAATTATCATTTCATTTCTTGATATATAAAGCGATGTATCATTTCACCATAAAAACAAAATGGGTTAATCTTTTATATTCAGCGTTATTACGGCTTATTGCAGTTTGCTTTGCTTTAAAGAAATAGCTATACTCTCATTAGCTTGCACGCGATTTTCTTCTTTCATTTTATTCAAAGCTACTATTTCTTTTCCACGACAAGCCAGTGCGGTTTGTCTTTGGCAACCTGTAATTTATTTAATTTTCTATCAACCATAATCGGCATAATAATTGTCTAGTAAATAATTCATTGTAGGAAATTGAATAAACATAGTTTCTTAGAAAACCTACTCTAGGATAAATAATTATTTTTAGAGGTTGAACAGCAGGACGGGGTCCGTCAAATAAATCAACACCTGAGGGATTGCAGTTTGTTTATTATACAAGTGTTATTTTGTTTGTTAATTGTGTTATTTCTCGTATATTATATGTTTTTTAATTTTTGTATTTTACCGCTACTTACGTAGGTATGTATGTCACTTTTTAGTTTGTTTATTATTCTGTACAACGCCTTGGAATTATGTTCTGTAATGTTGTCCATGAAAACTTAAATAAATAAATCTCTTTCCCTCTCTGAAGTGAGATTAAAATAATACTGCTATAAAAGCTGGTGGTAGGTTCCCAGTCTGGACTTTTATGTCATCGTTATCGCTAGAATGTCACTTTTTTCTGGCCCTCTATTATAAACTAATCCGTCATCCGAGCTTCTTGATTAGAGCATTTTGCTCTTTGAACATTCATTGATTACGTAGACTGATACTGTTAGTCCATCACTACCGTCAACGGGACGTCAACGAGAAACTAGATTATTCGAACCGAACTTGAGGTCTCGGCGGTGTGCAGTGGACACGCGGCCTTAAAAATGGTACACATGTATCACTACTTCGGCGCCGTCATTTCGTTTTCGTTGACGTACAGTGGACAAACGTCCTAACATTCACAGTCTGATAATTTAATGAATCAAATTCCATAATGTACCGACTACACTGACGAGCGATATAAAAAAGGCCACTATCATGAAATATTTCCCAAACCACACAAGATAGCCTCTTGAAGTAAAAAGCAACATTCAAGTGTATTTGGTTTTATTTATTAATAGTGCATAAAAAACACAGATTAAACTGTTTTCAATTTTTTTTTACATCATGTAGCTAACTTGTATAGTTTAGGAGATACCTAATTAGATTTTTTTGCCACTTTGCGGATTGCTCGTCAATTTAAATAAAGGAGGAGCTTCATTATAATGTAGAGCCAATTTTTTAACATTTTCTCGTAAGTGGTTATAATAAAGCAAGTTGGGACCTATTAATAAAAGTAGTTCATTACTTTGATCAAAGTCTTTGATGGAATAAGTTTTCTTTGAATACATCAGTTATTATTCCTTACGTACATACATGTAATGATTTGAGGTCTACCTTTATATGTGGTTACATAACACATGAATATGCTGAATGCGTCGAGTTTTCTCTTACGTAACGTCCAAGGACACGTGAAATGTATTGAAGCAAAGTTGAATTACTTTGGGAAAAAATATCTGAGGTTTTCTTTTGTGTGCCGGTGCGAATTCATAAATAGATGTAGATGGAAATCTTGAATTATTTTGTCACGACTGGTCTGCTGTGTGATTGTAACTAGGTTTCTAAGGGATCCATAATATACTAATATATGTTCATCGATATCTTTGTAGTAGCCAAAATACGTAGGACATACGTGCAATGTAATTATGTTGATACCTTTGTAAAAAAAGCTAATGTAATTATTGAGTATTACAACAGTAGATAGGTTTTGCATCTGACATCATTAAAGATGGACTACGTACATGTGGCGGCATCTATATCGCCACATGCGAACTGCACATCAAAGAACTGACGTCACACAAATCCTGCATCGCGCAATTAGAGTTTACCGCATGAACGACATATATAAGACTATCCGACATCAACCATTGGGCCCCCCTGGCTGGAGGCTTTGAGTGTAGAAGCTTAAGGCAGCCACAGGAAAGTCCGGTTAAGCAGCTACGACCCTCTTCTGAGGCCAACTGCGAGAGGCCCTTGTCGAAAAAAAAAAAAAAAGACCATTGGGCAGTTGCCCGCCAGGAACGACACCCGTCTGGTCGGAGGATCCTCCCTTTTCTATGGTGGATGAGTGAACTTTACACCCTGTTCCTCATGCCACTAAATACCTATTGGAAGATATTCATCACCAAAATAACCTTACATGCTTAATTCAAAGGAACAGAATTCCATATATTTTGTTCTTAATATCGAAAAATGTTTTAAAAACTAAGTCAAAATTTCTCTTTTACTTAAAATTCAGTGGAAAACCACAAAATAAATCCAACACAAATCAAGTGCAAGCGTGGAATTGTTGAACATTAATATATTCTGTCTGGTTGTCTCCACGGAACATTAGACTTGCCACAAGCCACACCGCACCCCGACTGCATGCCTCATGTTCGCTTGTAGAAGAACTTATTCGCTTAAATACCTTTTTGTTGCATTTAAATACGAAAATGTTAATTGGTATGTTATTTTAAAAGCCATTATGTTGGTTTGTTTTATGAAATGTTTATTTTGTTTATGAAAAGTTTTGTTTCGTGTTAATACTTTGTTATTCGTGTTTTATTTGAGGGAAACAATTTATTTTAATTAATTCTGTGTTGATTTGTTTTCACAGAAATAAAAACACTTTTCATATTAAATTACTTTTATAACCGATTGTTACATAACAAAATGGTGCTTAGTATGAGTGCTTAGCCTTTTTCCAACTATGTTGGCGTCAGCTTCAAGTTTTTACGGATGCAGCTGCCAATCTGACCTGATTTGCACGAAATTAAAAAAGAAAAACAACGGGTTGCTGTCCGGGAGTGCCGGCAGAAGTGAAAACTTGAATATTAACGTTGCGGTCTACTCTCCCTCCGTCTTACGAATATTCGATCAGGTCACGCGTCCTGACGGTCACGTGTCCTGACGCGAGTTTAAAATTTTTTACCCATCACAAAAAAGTGCACAACGCCGCTAAAGAAGTTTTCACTTCAAAAACGGAAAATCAATGTACATTCTAAGTAACTTAGTTTCGTTTTTCAGCCCCGTTTCTAGGCCAGTTTTTTCTACCTCAAAATAGTACCAAGGACGGTTATTTTTAAAACTAGGTAGCCTAGTAAAATTTTAAGTAAATTATAAACGTAGGCTTTCGTGATGTAGCTTCATTTGTTTTAGTTTACTTGTGATACAAACATAGTTACTAATGTACGTTGATTACAAACTCGCATGACAGTATTTTTTTATTTTTTTATTTTTGGAGCCATTCGTTTACTCTTGTGACTTTAAGAATTTACATACATAATTTCATTCTCATTCTTCCCCAGGGGGTAGGCAGAAACTACAGAGCGCCACCTGCTACGATCCTTTCATACTCTTTGCTTCGTTTACGTTCATACATCTATACTCCATTTGAAATAAGATTACACATTTAAACAAACCTTTCTTACAGTCCATTCAACCGATTCTGACTTCTATACCGTAGGCATAAGGTTGGCATTTAAAGCAAAAAAGTGATTACAATACCAACTTTTTACTGCAGCTGCCATTTGTCATGCTACCAACGCAATAGAAGTCAAAATTGGTTGAAAGAACTGTAAAAAAGGTTTAGTTTAATGTCTAATCTTATTTCAAATGGAGTACAGTCATAGACGCACGCCGGTTGCGAGTTCTACGCACCTACTTCTTTGAAGAATATCACCAATAAGGTCATACAAGAAGAATCATGTGCCAGTCGTATCTTCTAAATATAAGTCAAGGCAACGAAAAAAAAAAAAAAGTGACTGCTTCATTTAGGTCTAGTAGTCCTAAGCGCTACTACTGAGCATGAGGTCCTGGGTTCAATTCGCGGGCAGGTAAAGTGTTATTGGGTTTTTCAATATATAATTTCTCAGTAGCTGCCCGGAGTGATTGGTGCCCGGTTGATGGCAATAGGCTCTCCCCCTATTACATGGGACTTAAACATAACTGGCGAAATTCGGATGTACCTGCTACAGGTACACCTCTGCCCAACCCATCGGAGGAACAAGGCGTGATGTTATGTATGTAGCCAAAGTAAAACGAGTCACAAATGATAATATTATGGCCTCTTGAATCTAGGCAAAAGGACCAAAATATTGCAGGTGTATATAAACTAGAGATAGGAATTTAAATAAAATTCCTAAATAAAGCAACAGGAAAACAAAAGGGACGCTGGCTACCTAACCTACTTTGACACTTAATATAAGTGGACAAGCACTTTGCATATAGAGCGAAAATTAAATATTATTATCATGTAATTCTCCTCTATACATATTATATGAACTACGAGGAATAAGAAAAATATTTCCATTTTGTTTTTAAACGGTTTACGTTGCTGAAAGTTGATTTTAAGTATTTTTGATTCGGTAAGTTTTATCTTCACATTTATTTTTTTGTCCGTTTCAGTTTTTAGCCATACCGTTATTTTATTTATTTTAAGGAGTAGGAATTATATTTATGATGTGGTTACTGGTTTCTTTAGATACTTGCAGAATCAAAGTTTTGTCGATACATTGCAAATGGCAGACTTTGTTGAAAAATTTAATGACTGATGTCCCTATGATTATTTTTTAGCTTCCCTTTCAAACAAAATCACACCAAGGATCGCGTACTTTCCCGGGCGAGCCTTTTTCCAAGGAGCTCTACTTACTTTTATTAAGTACAGACCCTAATCGAAGGATTTCAGTTCTTTCACGGACCACTTGCTCACGAATGGAGCGGAGAACACTGAAGTGGCCACCGTATACGCTACTACCATTTTTCAGCACGCTTAGCATGACCACAATAGAAACGGGTTTTGTCGACGGAAGAATAGACAAAATGACAGATAAACAATCACAATATGTAATTTTTCCTATTCTTCCGTGGACAAAACCCGTAGTAGAACGCCCGTTTCTATGGTTGCCATGCTACGCGTGCTGACAAAAGATAGTAGTATAATTCATGAATTCTTCTCTCTTCTTCACAAATAGGTATCACAGTACAAGTTGTGCCTTTGTAGAAATGCCACATATTTGGTTAATTGATTGGTAACGTTCACGTTTAATTTCTAGCTAAACCACGCGCTTAATCAAGAAACTTAAAATCTGGTTTCAGTTTTCTACAAAATCAACAGATTTAGCCTTAAAAGAACTCACCTAGTGAAATGAAATGAAATTGTTTATTCTGTAAATACGATATCGGAATTACTTTTTAAAGTTTATTTTTATTTTTTTATTTACACAAACGTATTTACATGATTTAAAAACTAACAGACTTAAAATAATAATAATAATATGTACAAGTATATAAAAAAGGAGGGGGGGGGATTATTATAGGGCATCAAAAAATTCGTCCGCATCGCTGTCAACAGGAAAAGTGCCCAAAAGGCTGGCAGCATTGACACGTGGAATGGCAATGCTGATTCTTTGACTAAAGAATAGGCCAGCCCTCTGGTCACGTGAAGAGTCGACCAGCCGCTTGGCGATGTCTTGAAAAACTAAGTGGGCACTCGGACCCCATGGCCCTAGTGTTTCAACCCCAAACAGCTCAAACATATAAGTCCCAATAAGATTGGAGTATTAAAAGTCATATATAAAAAAATAAAAATGCTAGATGAGGTCAGCGTTTTCTATCCGTCGACTCTGAAAAGAAAGGCCGAAACAAACTCAGAGGTCAGTCTCTTTTAAAGTCCACACATAAATCTTGGTCAGATCATGTGAACGAATAAATAAACACCAATTGATTGCTATGAAAACTGCTAATTGATCACAATATTACTTGTGGTTATATAGAAGAGCTATTTGTTTGTATAGCCCGCAACCGTAGCGTATGTCGAACATGCAACGGGCAATTTATTGCCGTTTGAACTCGCTGATACGGTTGAATAATCTGACTGCAGGCCTGATAGCTATTTTTCATTTTTGTGGAAAAAACATGGAAGCTTTTCGCAGAATTTAACTAAACCAATTATGATTTTATTTGGAGTGCGGCCATTTTACACTATCTGTACTATATTTGCTATAAATATGATAGACGTGTTTTCAAGCTATTTAATAGAAACTTTTTTTTTTTTTTTATATAAAAACGTTGCCCCACACTAGGAATTTCTCCTGTGTCGTGGGTGCGTTTACAAACATTTAAACTCACATACACAAACAGCCAGACCCGGAACAACTAATTGTAGGTCATACAAATATTTGTTCCGTGCGGGAATCGAACCCGCGACACGCAGCGCAGCAGTCAATCGCTTAACCACTGCGCCAACCGGTCAAACTAGCGACCTGCCTGCCTGCTTCACGCAGTTTTTATGACTTAACAAAACATCGAGATTTATTTATTCTATTTAAGTGAATATATTAAACACATAAACCTATTGGAATCAATTTTCTAAATTATAGTGAAAACCGCATAGAAATCCATGGATTAGAAGAACTAAGCAGTCACACAGACAGAGGGACACGAAAAACGCCTTATTTATACTATTTCATAGATAATAGATAGATTTACATAGGTAGGTACTATCTACATCTACACTAATACATATAAACAGAATATATTTGCATTTTTGTTTGTAATGAATAAACTCAAAAACGACTGGACCGTTATTAAAAATTCTTTCTACAAAAGAATATTCTCACTGAGTAAAAGGGTTTAAAAAAATATCACGCTAGCAAAAGCCGTATAGGGTATTAAATAAAAAAAACATTAAAATACAGATAACTACACCGTCTTCCGAAATTAAAGTTATTTTTAACCGACTTCCAAGAGAAGGAGGTTATCAATTCGGATGTTCTTTTTATTTTTTTTTATCTTTTCGGTCATAACTCCATCATTTATAAACGGATTTGCAAAACTCTTTTTTGTTTGAAAGGGTATACTTCCGAGGTGGTCCTATTGTCATGAGGTCAAGATCTGATGATGGGATCCTGGAAAAATCGAGGGTACTCTTCAAATATTATAGGCACACCTATAGCGATTTGGGTATTTCTTTATAGTAACTCGTGCAGTTGCTCTCGGAAAGCATCATCAAATCAGCACTGTCTAATTTCTTTAATAGATTTTCAACCTTATCATTAAAGTATAAGGTTCAAAGTTGATTGGGATAATTTGACAGATTCGGGTAGGTTGAAATTAAAAAGTACCTACCTATATAAAGACGAACATATAACCTTCTCCTTTTTTGAAGTCGGTTAAATATATTTACTCCAAGCAAACGACAAATATTGTTAGCAAACTGTTGCCGCGTTGCTTGCGTTACAGAATAGCCCACATAAATAGTTGTATGAAATGCCTCTGCGACAAACTAAAATGTTTTCCCTGTAAGTAATCTTTCTTTGTTTGCCCCATTTGATTCGTATTCCTGTTATTTGCAGTTACTAAATTGGCTAACATTGAAAACAGGCAAAGTTGGCATGTGCTTATAGTTATGTAAGGTTAGAAAAAATAGGAAAGTAGAGGTAAGATTACCTCCACAAGGCTGAAATAGGGGCAAGCTGATATTTATTTCTTGCTGGGGCAGTTTATAAAACAAGGGCGCCTCTATACATTGTTTTGAAAAAGTAATGTAAATCAGTCATAATATATATAGATCTACCTAGCCTTTTTCTCAACTTTTTTGGGGTCGACTTCTCCAGTCTGACCGAATGCAGCTGAATACCTGCCTGCCAGATCTTTACAAGCCAGTTAGTGAACAACACGATACCCCTTGGTAAGTCTGGCTTTAGACTTTTGGGTTTCTGACGACCCGCCAACTACTTATACTTCTGCCGTAACGACTGTCAATAATCTACGAATGAAAGCCGGGACCAAAGGTATTTTTTTTTTTTTATTTGGATAATATCAAATAACTTCTCCCGGTCTGGGCGGAGCGGGAGGGCGTGTCAGACTCTTACTGACTAAAACCCACCCGTGTTCCTTCAGTTGCCTGTACGTTGCCAGGGGCCACGGTATCCGTTTCGGACTTTCCCGCAACCCCGGCAGGCATCGGTCCTATCGAACCCCTTCCGTTGTGCTGACATCTTTTTGAGGCCCGCGTGGAACACAACGCGCCGTCGACCCGGGCCTGGTCCTTATCGGACGGCGAGCTACCCATTGCTCACCGTCTGCAAGCCCGCGCCTACGGTGGCCGGGAATCGGCCTGCGACCAACGGCTTAAGGCGACGATAACCGAATGATTTTATACTGAAGATCACGTCTAAACGAATAGTGTTAATGATTTGGAATGAACATATGCTAAATTAGAACATTTTTCTAATAACTTAATGTAGGAATATTTTAGATTATTTTATATTACAAAGTGAAATTAATTTGTAAAGTTATGTCTAACGTGGATAAAAAACTGAGAATCACGCAAAATCTATCAAGCGTATTTTTCTGAAAGCTAGTATACGTCTTTTTATCAAAATATATATCTTTTAATGTATAATAAATTCATAATGCGTCTAATTTGCAACAGCTTTCCTTGATGGGCGAGTCCTATTACTGCCTGGACTTACGACGCGTTGCGTGAGCTCAGTACAGAACACGCAATCTAACCACTCAAGGTCACTGGCATATATCTGCGTCTTAACGTGCTTTTCGAGGCACAGAGTCTCGATATGTTATGGATGGTCACCAATCCACGTACCGTCCGCGGCAAGCGTACTTAACCTTTGATCGACCCGTGCGGCTATTATCATTTAGCCATAAAAATAGCCCCTCAGTCATAATCTTTAACTATCATAATTGTTGGCCTCCTATCGTGTCATTAGGTGTTTGATGTGACTATAGGGTTGCCAACTTTTTTTTTAAATCAAGTAAAGTATTTTTGAAGCCATTACCTGTAAAAATATAGTAGATACCTAGCTAAAAAATAAAAAAATATTGTAGGCAAGTCTCATTTTTTTTATATGCTTATTTTTTGCTACTTTGAGCCCTTATTAACAGGTTTAAAAAAATGTCCTATAACTATAATTACACTCTACAGGTTACAAAATACCATTAATTCAGCTTTTATGAGATTAATACTGGCCCTATTGCGCTCATTTCGCCATTTTGTATTGACATAAGAATATTGTAGTTTCGCCTACTATATTGTTTTTTTAGAAATATAGTATTTAGGCCTCTAATATATCACGATACTATACACATATTATATGGTAGGGTTGGCAACCCTAGGTATATACCTACCTTCGTTGATATTTCATTTCATAAATAAAATACGACCCCGTCAGTAACACACCAGAGTGCACCGGACGTAGGTACTTAAGGGTAGTCAGTCGTGAAGACCCTCTTAATATACGTAGGTAAACTAAAAACATTATATAAAAATTGCTCAACGCCGCACGAGGAAACAAAATAACTTAGGAGGCATTGCCCTATTGTAGCACAATAAAGGGTAAAAAAAAAATGCATTCGGAAGTTTAGGAAATTGAATAAAAAACGTAAATTGCAAGTGAAACCTTTTGTCTTCATTTCTTTTTTGTTATTCTGCGGACTCCTTAACGCAAAAATTTACCCCACAAAGGCCGACCGAGTAACCATAATAATTACAACAAATAATATTCAATCTATTCGAAATTTCGGACAGACGGCGTATCGTTTCCTCGTCGGCAATTCGTAAATTCACCCCCGAGCTAATTTCGACAACTTGGCCAACTTATTACAAGTTAAATTGAAATTCGGAAAGACTTGCGCCTATCCTACACAGTGGGCACTTTAGGAGGCAAAACTTGGTACTTACAAGGGAAAGTTGCAACCAATTTTTCGTAATATTTTTTCAGCGCAATCTTTCTAGAATTGTCTTTAATTTATACTTTTGTTGTGGAACAAAATGTGGGGAGTTTTACTGCGCTTGGGAAAATGTTTTGCATCCCTGCTTGGGGTGGAAAAACAAAATTAATTCTGTTTATTCAGGTGTATTTTATTTTAAGCACTCGTTTTAAATAAATGCGGGTATTTAAAAAAGTTTATTCAATTAGCATTTTATATAAATTAATGGGTCTTCTTTTGTAAGCTGGATATTATGTTTCGTTTTTCAAGAGCTATGGCCAGTTTCTTTCCGAAATCACAGTTTATGATCAGAGCAACTATCTATATCAGGTCAAGAACCTTAAGAGTGACGGTTGCTAGATTCCAAAGGTGACCAAATCTAACCAACAAAACAGCTATATTCGGAATCGACCCAATACTCATGCACTATTCATCAGCTAGAAGACAACAGTACAATACCTACTGCATTAATTATCGGGGAACATTCCCTCATTTCCAAGTTTAACGGCCAACTCATCAATAACCTTCATCAAATTCGTTGAACAAACGATCTGGTTCGCAAAGTCAGCAGTAGGTTGGTACTGTATTTACAATGCATGGGTACTAAGCGCCCGACGTCGTCCACATATTTGCATATTACAAGCGACAGTACACCTTGCGGTCAGCAGTTGTGGGTTAATAGCTTTAACGCGCGCCCGCATTCGAGGGTTGTATAATTTTTAGTGGTCTGTTCTTGTATCTATTGGTAGAACGGTGATTGAAGTATTTTTGAACTAGTACCGATTTTTCTCTAGAACATCAGCGGAGGGAACGGTTATTGAAGTGTTCTTTGACTAGAACTGGTTTATCTCTAGAACATGGGAACGATTATTGAAGTATTTTTGGAATAGTACCGATTTTTCTCTAGAACATCAGCGGGCGGGGGTACCGGTTAAAACAGTTAATGAAGTATTCTTGGACTAGTACTGGTTTTTCTCTAAAACATCAGCGGGGGGAAGTATTCTTGGACTAGTATTGGTTTTTCTCCAGAACATCAGCGGGGGGAACGGTTATCGAAGAATTATCGAATATCTAGAAGAGCAGGGGTTTATCTTTATTTTGATTGGGCATGAGAAAATAAACACCCCTAATCTGACTGAACGTCTCTCATAGTTTAACCTTTTCAACTTTTTCTTTAAAGTATTTAAATGTTTCAAATATTTAATAAAAAATATTTTACAGAACAAGAAAAAATCTTGTAAGTACTATGCGGCTAAATTCTGGCAACACTGTAAAATTAGAATGTCAGTTCATTAGACATGCATCGCTTTTATAAACAGGCTTCTGTTTACCAGGCGTGGTTCCTTTTAATTACTATAAGCTCACAAAGGGAAGGCGTAGATCTAACGCTTTTTCATTTCAATTATATTTTTCCCTCTTTCGGATAATTATAGGAAAGTTAATTTGCATTCGTGAATTCTTTTCGTAAATTGTTAATTATGAATTTAAAGAAATTGAATGGCATGAGGTTTGCCAAGTTTAAGAGGGAACAGGGCGTGCGATTCTACATACAAATGTGTTCTTCTTTTTTCTTCCTGAATAATGCCTCTAGAGCAATATTTTTGTTCGGGTCGGCTGAGTCGGTATGGTTCGGCAGGTTGTGCCGAACCATGCCGACTGGGTGGCATAATCAACTATATGTTTTGGAAAAGCCACTCGGATTAGTTCGAATTGTGCCTAGCCGACCCTAGCATGATTTAGCGAGGGTAGATGCCGAACGGAGTTTGTCGATTGGAACGACCTGAATGAAAGCCGAATATAATTATGCAGTAATTGCTTCGGATAGTCTTTGGTGTTCAAAAATACTGCCGAATCGGATGGGTAGCGAACAAGTGTGGCACACCTAAAGCCTAGAATGGGTTTTTTTTTAGTTATCTTTGAACTGTGATAAATTGCCGATGTTAGGTAAAAACAGACGTAAGTCATACTAGTAGAAATGTAAATAAATAAAATACTGTACTGTACTAAAGGTGTCTCATTAGTCTAGTGCTCGCAAGCGCTCCTGCTGAGCATGAGGTCCTAAGTTCGATTCCTAGGTCAGGCAAGGTGATATTGGGTTTTTCCATAATGAATTTTAGCAGCAGCCCGGACGCGTAAATACAGAGGCGGGTGCAACACAGACACCCATAGTCTGTACTGCATTATTTTGTGAATAGCTTAAAGCCGTAATGGTCCGACCGAACCTAGCTGCAAAACAGCGGTCTGTGGTGCAGCTGCATTTGTTTGTATAAGGCCATGAAAAAGCGGATTCAACGCAGATACCCATAGTATTACTTTGTATATTATTACTTTGTATATATTATTTCAGCATATATTACTTTGTAAAGTATTATATTTTGTGAATGTGAGGACTATGTGGATTTTTTTTTTCTTTCTGATTTACTTTTAATGATGGTCTGGCAGTTTGGGTAGATTATGCGGCCTACCCAAATGTCCTTTCTTTGGTATTGTTCGTCGAGTTGAGCTCCACGATTACTGACAAATGCTTGCACTGACAGGACAGATCCACTCAAATCTGTGTGGTTCTTTCCTCAAAAGACCATTTCAGACACTAATCTACATGGTCCTCATATGGCCTGACAAAGATTATGTCTGGACTTTAAAATAGACTGTGACCTCTGAGTTTGTTTCGGAATTTCTTCTCAGAGTAGTCAGATAGGAAACGCCGAACTCATCTAGCAATTTTTTTTTTTTTTTTTAAGGTGACTTGTAAATGTGTTTCTAATATACTATTTACAGAATAAACAATTTCATTTCATTCATTATTTCCGTTAGATTATGAACTGTCGAAAAATTGTGAACTGGGTGAAATGGGTTAGGTTAGGTTACAACTGTGACCAACCAAGTTCCAATTTGCTCGAAGCTAGGCTGGCTATTTAGAATTAGCTAAGTTTTATTCCTGCAAAGTAGACAGAGTGAGTACTTATAAGCTGTATTGCAGTCGTTTTTGTTGAAAAAATTACTTTCGGAGCCGATCACATTGCAAACAGTTTTCAAATGTCTGTGGTGTAATCGTGTTTGTAATGCGGACACGACTGCGTTCTGTGTTGCATCCGCCTTTGTATTTACGCAACCCAGAGTCTGGATTTGTGCACGGTTGATAGCAATATGCTCGCCCCTTATTACATGGGAGTTAAACATAACTGGCGAAATGAGGGTGTACCATAGGGGCTCTACCTGGCTCTTCGCGGATAACAGGCGCCATTATGAATCGTATTGTGTTGTTAGTCTACTCAATAGTTAACTTTGTGTAACACAAAGAGACAGTGAACTAAGTATTTCAATTTAGGCCACATACAATATTCAAACGATTACGTACGCTTACAAAAAATACCTTTTTCTTTTACCAATTCTTTTGCAAAGCCTATGTTTTAGTTACTCCCCACCTGTATTTTATATAACTATGATAAAGTTTATTACCTATCTCCTGAGACTCGTATACTCGAGTATAATTTATATCGGTATCGATATTCTTCGAGGTACCGTTATACAGACTCAATATTCTTCTCTGTGATCAGGTACTAAACTAACTTGAATTCTCTCAAGTACTTACTTACTTTCTCGTATGAGAGAAGAATTATTTTCTTGTTTTCATCTATCGTGGTACCGGTAACATTATATGTATAAAACTCATTATGGAATTTTATATAATGTTATATTTGAGTGGACCCACAAATAAAATAAATTATTTATACAATGTGTATCAAAAACCCTGTGAAATCTGAAAGCGGCACATAGATATTATAATTAAATTGCCAAAAAGTAATAAAAAATATTAATAACCAAAATTAAAAAGTTATTGCCATTTAAAATTCAGGTTTTTCGTACCAAAATTACCCCAATTTAATAGAAAACAGGAAATTTTCCACAGAGGTCATAAGTTATGACTTGTCGACACCTGCTAAGTGACGGCCGCCCACGCACCATGTATAATCAAGTAAAACACCACATTTAAAAAAAAACGGGGTATGTTTTTTTTTCAATCGTCTCTTGAACATAGTCTTAGCACGATATCTAACAAAACCCTAACGGATCGGACGGGAATTCTAAATGTTGTATAATGCCAGGTGCATTAGGTATACGACATGTAAAATTCCCGTAGAATTCGTCAATAAATTGATTGTACGTATAAACGTAGCAACGAGACGTATTGCTACGAATTAATGTAGGCGATGACGTCACTAGTACGCTAGCTACGCTTTCGTAGCAACTGCTACGAGATGTGTAATTTTCTTCAACGTCGTTGATTTTTAAATGTTGTACTAGAATATTTTTAATTAGAAAGAAAGAAAATGTGTTTATTGGCATTATAGAAAAAGAAAAAACCTCTAATTGGTTTGTGTCTGTTCGGCATCGAAATAATAACGGACATCTCGTTTATTTATGCTAACGAACGGTAGAAGTACGTAGATATATTTTTGCTATGTTAAAGTATATGAGGTAACTTGAATCAATGTTAAACATGACAGGAGTAAACAATTAAAATGTAATACCATCTTGTGAACTCCACTGACGCAACTCGTAAAAGATAAATATTTGAATTACTCCAGAATATTTATCTAGAACCATTTGTTAAGAATTTTAGGGAACGTTCCTAAAATCTATTATATGAAGTCGGGTTATATACCAAAATCCTATCACAGACCTACTGTTTGCAACCAAATCAAGCATACATATACTGCGTTCGCCATTTTGTTTCCAAACATGTGTACAAATATCTTTTTTTTTTAAATAAATAACTTTAATACCCACAAATAAAGTACAATTTGCGCTAAAACTTCAAAAAAAGATATGAATATTTCAATAGCACTAGTCATTCTGTAATCTACTTAATTAAAACGTAAATAAAGTTGATATTTGTTTGAAGTCGAAATAACATCAAATGGAATCAAGGATATGAATGTAGAATAGTCAGATGGATAGACTACACAGTTTCGACTGTTTAATCGGCAGATATGAAGAGTTTCAGATTTTGGGTGTCTAAGCATTTGATGCATAAACTTAGCAAACATGTCACAGGGAAGACTATATTTAAATTGAGTGTGAACCGAGTAATTACTGTTCCCAAAGGAAATCTAGCAACCAAACACATAAGTACAAAGCCGTAGTATAATCGACCGCATCTACTATCCAACAATTTGAATTTAACAACGCCCTTTTCTCATAGCAATGAGGTGTTTATCGTAGTGTAAGTGTTACAACTACGTGTGGTTGACCGTACATTGGCTCGGAGAAGGAAATGTTAATTGTTATTGGATTTTTCTGTTCACTTATTTGTATTAGAAGCACGTAAACACTATAGAACAAATTAAAGGCATCAAATATTGTAATTATGCTTCTAAGGACGGATTTAAGTAACGAAACTGAACGCGATCAGCATATCAAAACCGCGTTCAAGAGCTGTCACTGTCATTATTGTTATGGAATTTTGACACTGATAGCTCTTGAACGCAGTTTAGACGTGCTGATCGCGTTCAGTTTCATTGGTGAAATCGGCACTAAGACTATACTTACTTACTTAAGACTAACGAAACAATTTGGAAACAAAAACAAGATCTATAATCGAATGAAATTTTTTTATGTTTGTGAAAGGAATTATTTTACTGAGAAATGAAAAGTTAAATCTGCTGACAGATAGTTAATTTCAAAAGTAATAAAATAAACCAACAATAGCCCCAATAGAATTCCCTTGATTACCCTCTCAAATGATCGTAACTTGAAATAGGTCAAGCACTTCCCCTAAAAATCCATTGTAATTGAATACAGCCACAAAGAAACCGAATAAAAATAAAAAAGAAAGCTGGCAAGTCGTTTTATAAAAGCAGTATCAGACAAAATTGTCGCAGCGACGCGCACGAGAATAAACAGAGGTCCGATAATGAAGTTACTTTACAAATAAATAAATAAAAAAGAATGTAATCCTTAGCGGGATGGGGGCAGCCCTCTGTGGGTAAACACCATTACCGTTCCCCGCCAAGATAAGATGAATAGAGGCTGCGGCCGTAAAAATAGATATCGGGTGTTTTGCTTATCCTGCGTTAGCCGTGCGGGCGAGAATTTTAAAGGCCCTGTCGAACCTCCTGATTCTTTCTTCGAGCTATCAGACAGATTTTGACCTGGGAGTTCGTTGCCGTGGCCGACTTGGAAAACTTTAAACAGATTCCGCACCCAGGTCGGTCTCAGCAAAGACAATATCCACAAGTGAGATTTACCGGATGGTTCCGATCTTTAGTGTATATGCGGTGTCTCCCCGCCCCACCGCCATGGTCCGCCTTTAATCTTTTCATCCTTCGTTGCTGAGTTCTAGGCAAAACTAAAAATTTACTTATTTTCAAAAAACATTTCCTGTCGACACGCTAAGAAGAAGATTTAATACTATAATAAACTTCGATATTCATCATCATCATTATCATTTCAGCTGAAAGATGTCCACTGCTGGAAATAGGCCTCCCCCAAGCATCGCCACTTCGACCGATTCTGTTATTGTTAACGGCGAACAGGTGGTTGATATTTTCAAATTCATTTTGGTTGAGTCAGTTGCGCAATGTCATTACATTTTGAAAGTGGGGGTACTTCCAACTGTTTAAGACGCAGATATATGCCAGTGACCTTGAGTGGTTAGCTAGCGTGTTCTGTACTGAACTCACGCAACGCGTCGTACGTTCAGCCAGTAATAGGACTCACCCATCAAGGAGCGCTGTCCCAAATTAGACGCATTATTAATTTATTATACATAAAACAAAAGGTATTTTAATAAAACACGTATACTAAAAGAACAATAATTAAATTATCTTCAAAATGAAGTTTTCAGAAAAATACGCTTGATAGATTTTGCGTCATTCTCGGTTTTTTATCCGCGTTAGACGTAAATTTAAAAATTAATTTCACTATGTAACGTAAACATAATCTAGAATATTCAGATATTAAGGTATTAGGAAAATGCTCTTATTTAACATATATTTTTTTCCAAATCATTAACACTACTCGTTTAGACGTGATCTTCAGTATAAAAACGTTAAAAGTTGGTTATCGTCGCCTTAGTATGACGTCATCCATATACCCCTTTCAGAAACATAAGATTCACTCTTTGTCGTTGAATGGTGGAATTTCCCGTCCCAGCATTCTGTATACCTATCTGAAAGCTTTGAATTGTTTTCCGATTATTATTTGTTCATTGTTGTTGTTACTCCAAAAATGATGTTTGTTTATTGTGTTTGCAGCGCAAATTAAAATCATTTTAACAACCAGTTTTTTTCCAAATGTAGAGGAAGAATGACGCACGCGCTTATATATATTATAATTACATTTTAGGGTTCTGTAGGGTTCCAAAGGGTACCAACGGGACCCTATTACTCAGGCTCCGCTGTCCGTCCGTCCGTCACAGGGCTATATCATCTGAACCGTGATACACTTGAAATTTTTACGAGTGTGTACTACTATGGCCGCTATAAACAACAAATAAATAAATAAAATAAAGTTGAAAATTAAAGGGTACTCCCCTTTAATTTTCTTCACGAAACCTGTTTTCTTGGCGTTTAAAAAAAATGATTATTTTTAAATATACGGTAGGTACGGTACGTTGCGGCACGTGTACTTGTTCGCTTTTTAAGTCGTTAGGAGATCGACTTGCTCCACCACCTTCCCTGGACGTTAAATAGGTAATAGGTAATACGGGCTGGTTTCCGCAACCAATTTTCTACGATACGTAGTGCTTGCTGAGTGAGGTTGCAGATCGTTTCCATCACCATCCCTCAAACCAGGATTGCGAGGTGGTCCCTGGACGGTATACTTACATGACATGAACTCAAACTCAACTCAAACTCAAAGCATTTATTTCAATTAAACCATTTATAGGCACTTTTGAATTGTCAAGAAGTCGGTCAGTCAGAAATATGAAGCTAGTTGCCCATTCCAAAGCGTAGTAGGTACCTATGGAGAAGAACGGGCAAGAAAATCCACGGACACTCTTTTAAATAAAAAAATTGTTACAAAATATTGGCTACATCATCAATGTTGAAATTATACATGTGAGGACAATGTAGAAAGACGTGCACGTTAAAAGCGTCCGTAATAAAAATATAAAAAACAAAGAACAATTCAAAAATTAAAATAAGCCATGACAGCTAAGAGATGACCAGTCTCTACTGACGGCGCCCGTTCACGAACATGACGCATGGATTAGCACCATTCAGCTCAACCATTTTGAAGGGAGCTAAATGATCCAACACACGCGCCACCGCCAGCGAGACATTAGAGTGAGCATGACATAATCTTAGCCGCCAGGGCACATTCAAGTCAATGAAAGACATAACCAGTACCTAAATGGTAGCTTTATAGTCGGTACATAGTACTCACACATGTGCTATGCAATTATACAATGCTAAGACATTGAATTTATACAATGCAAAGATAGTTTTTTAAAATCTTCAGCAGCTCCAACGGTATTTTCAAATGCTAATTAATTAGTTTATGCTTGTGGAGCAGGACCAGCAATGAGCCAAGCATTTTTATCAATTATGTAATCCCCCAACTTATAATATGCCTGCCTACATAGTGTGCGTTTTATACAAGATTTGAATTTCGTCTCATTCAGTTGAAGTATGTGGGGAGGAATTTTATTGTAACATTTTAAACAGTACCCCATGAAAGATGAGTCTACTTTAGCCAGTCTGAAACCTGGTTGAACTAATAGATAATGAACGAATAGAGACATGTTCATCCACACATGAAAAAAAAAACAAAAATACTTTCTTCAAAGAAGTCAAAGGTCTTGAATTAATTAATTAATTTCAATTTTATTGACAATAGTGGTACTTAATGCCACAAGACATTCTCTACCAGTCAACTTAATTCGAAAGACAAAAAGCTTATTCGGACAAATTTCAGGACCAAAATTCCACCCGCCTTAGTAGACAACAGAAATTCTAATACTGAAAATCACCGGGTTGTATTGACAAAAGTATGTACTGTAAGTAGGTACTCTCCCTCAAATACAACGCAAAGGATCTATCGTAGGTACTCGACTGACGCGATCTGTTTGTCGGCAAACATCATATTCTGTTTCAATACACGAGTGTTGGAGCTGGGATGCTGGGAATATCATTTGCTTTTGGTGATTGCTTCCTTATTATTTTTTGTAGTTACAAAAAATAATTTTCTCATCCACAACCAGTCACACCAAGGGGTATCGTATTCAAATTCAAATTCAAAAGTCATTTATTCAAACTAGGCTGAGAATCAGCACTTTTCGAACGTCAAAATTACATAAGACAGTCCCCCATAAACACCCACCCTTCACCACTTCCTAGTGCTTTAGCTGGGAAGAAAAAGTGGCGCAACAAACTCCCCAGCTGCAGTCAAGTCAGATAGTCAGTCGCTCCATGTAAAATACTGGTATTTGGCTGCATCCGGTTAAAATGGAAGCCCCAACAACATAATTGGGAAAAGGAGAGAAGATTCTTTTTTTTTTTGTAGCTAAAGTTATGAATTGCTTAATTCTATTAACATTACTTCTGCTAAATACTCATTTCCTGATGATTCGACAACTTTTCCACAACTAATGGTCGAATCCCGATTACAGAGTCAGAGTCATAATCATGTAAGCTTAATTATCGAACTCGTAATCGCAGTGTTGTCCATCTTCGCTTACTAAAACCCAAGTAGTTTAACGACACTCACAGACGAAAACCCAGTATCCTGTCTTCTCCCGAAACACAAGGTATTTATGTTCAGTTTTTTAATTTACACCCGAAATCAAGGCTTATCTCACTGCTTCCAATACTTTGTTGTACATCCGAATTTCATTAAATTCGTACCAATTAATTAATTCAGCGAAAAGGAACAAACGTGTGAAACGGCATAAATCAATTCATTTAAAATTAAAATTCGATGGGAAAAGTGCGTCACAATTTTCGTCAACGATTTCATTTCCAATCAGTCGGATAAACGGCGCGGTACGATCGCGCACAAACTTTTTATCGCAACATTGAGTTGTATTGTGGATTCTGTGCAGTGGAAACTTCGTAACAAAGGAACGACGAACATTCCCCTCTATACAAAATAGTGGTAACAAAAGAGGTGAGATTCGGATTTCTGCGTCGGGTTTATTCGCTTTGTTCTCAACTCCCACTTTGTGAAATATTTACATGTGACTGTTAATTCAAAGGGGTTGATGTTTATCGTTGGAGCGGGTTCCAAATGTTTAGTACATAGCATGTGTAGCATACTAGGTAATATCGTATTTCAAGTTGGGGCGGTCAATTATTGTTAGGGATCGGTTTAATTAAGCAGTTATGCTCGATATCTCGCACAATAGAACAATTTACGATTCTTGTGTATCTGTCGTGTAACCTGCATTCCAGAATCAGGTTACACAGTGTCGTTGTACGCAAAATTGGAAACACGCGTTCACGTGTGTCGGCGCCCGAATTACGTAACCAAATTTGCTATTGGAAGTGCTTCCAGTGAGCTATTTGCCTTGTATCAGGGACCAGTATGTAGGTATTCGACGACACACGATAGAATTTTATCGTCCTACACTACGCTGTTATTGTCAGGCAACCCAGTTAGGCTACTGGTAGAACGCAAGATTCTGAGCATTCAGGCCCCTTTTGAAAAGGCGTTTCCAGAGTCACTCGGTCGTAAGATCTGAGCAGACTATAGTAAAGAAAAGGCAGGCATTACAGCTATATTTCATTCTACGTTTCATTACACATTTCTCTTTTACTGTTTTATATTTTTCTGAAGTTATGAGTCCTTTACAACTGTAGCGGTTACGATCAAGCCTACTGGGTGTATTTTTGTGTAGAATATTTTATATACATATTTTTTTTCTTTTCTGTACAAGAATTCCCTTCTTTTGAGCAATAGAAAATGTAGTTCCTGCTCTAAGTTAACGTGGTATTAATAGTGTTAAAGATAAAAGTGAAACTAATTCATTACGAACAGTTTATGAGGCATCCCGCAGTTCAGGAACTTAAACCAAGGGTGTTGTCTTGTTTTAATAGGAAATTCAATACTGCTTTAGTAAACTCGAACTTTACGGGGATACTAAGCATGTATAAGTAGGTAAGTATTCATGAATTTTACTGTAATTTGATATGAGATTTTACATTGCAGCCTATTTCTTAAACTTTTTACATACGTGTTTTTTTTTATCTTCTTACTGCAATACAACGAAGTCTGACAAGGACAGGATCTTATATTGTTTGTTGAATAAAATTGTCAACTTTTCAAAAATAGAACACAAACCTGGCTGAATAGAAGAATCCATCTGCAAACAAAACAGCGCGTAAAGAAAAAAACACGAACATTAAAACTAGCACGGAAACTAGAAGTACCGAAATGCATCAACTGTAGGGCTCTCGGCTGCCAAGTGGCCGTACCGTGTCCCACAAACATACTGTCATACCGATACCACCACCATGTCTATACCGCGCTCCTGCAATCAAAGAGAGAGCTTTTAGTATACTGCAAGTTTGTCTCTTTGTTCTGTCAGCTTGTAAAGTTGCCGCGTTTTGTGAGGATTCGATTTGGGTAGTGAAAAGCTGGGTTTCTTTTGATTTCCATTTAACTGAAGACATTCCGTAAGACGTCTTTGTGTGATATAAGCCAAATGTCCTTTAAGTGGTTTAAACCATTATCCAAACATTGAGTGTGTGTGTGTCCAAACATTGAGCGGCAACTGTGCGAGGCTGCCGCGCGCGGCCATACGCTTCGGTCTACCTGCGCGCACAAACATATTTAGGAAACGTTCGTCACTAATTGTGTCTGGACGTATTTCTGCTAACGTATTAAAGGCAAGGCAAATTTATATTGCCAACTGAAGTGCGCGGCGTGTCTCGGATGTGCCGCGCAGTACTGCCGCGCGAACATTCGTCGGTTCGGTCCTAACTAGAGCGCGGCAGAAATGAGTCCTGCAAACGCCGAGTTTTGCTGCCCCGCTCTTGCCGCTCAACATTTTGACACACCTTTACTGACATATTCATACGCTAGAACGATACTCTGTCGTTATTTTGCTATTTGTGTTAAGATAATTATGAAATCGGTCAGTCTTAAACCGAGATTCAAAAGTCAGCAACGTTCTACAATACTCGAACACTCGTAAACAATTGACAATCGCGTCGTCAAAAATCGAAGCTCCCATTTCTGAATGAAAGAGGTTGGCATGACTGGTTACTTTTATACCGGGGTTGCTTATAAACTAGAAAAAACACCATGATGAACCGCCTTTTTCTCGTAGAATGCGTCAGGTGTGGAGGTTCTCATACGCACCAATTTATGAGGGTCAAATTGAGGCTAGGTGGATATTTATAACCGATTTTTCTTTCGTACCATAAAGTGGTCTGAAGATATTTTTTTTGCAATTAATTGGCACAAAAATAACAATGAAATACTTAAAATTATTAATTAATAACTAAACAAGTGTAAAAATGATTAGTATTTATAGCTTCGATTAAAGAATAAGAATATTATTTATTTGCAAGAGATACAAGTATAATAAGTTGATAAATATACAAAGTAAGTTTCCGTCATATTCTGCCAGGGATCTACAGCGTAATTGCGTGACACACAAGTACAGTATCAATGGCTTTGATTTTGACAGTTCAACAACATTTATTACGTTATTTACGTTGTTGAGCTGACATATTTTTCGATTATGAACCAATGGATTAGCAATATCTTTCCAAATCATTCAGGTTGTGATTGTGCAAAACTTACTAGAACGGTTTTTTAGTAAAACACAAAAAACTTTAAAGAAAAGAATTACAAAAACACATTTTTTATATTAAAAAAAACTAAACTTAACTACTAAACTAGAACGAATCGTAAAATTAAATTTAATGTTAAAATAAAACGTAAATATCGAAAATAAATAATGGAAATGGATGGATGTAATTAAATTTAAATGGATGGATGTAAAAATAGAATGTAAATATCAAAAATAAATAATGGAAATGTGTAAGTAATGTAATCGCAGGTATGCTGGAAGAGATTTATTTAGAAATAAGCATCACCTTTTTACGTATTTTTCCGTTTATTTCTTCTTGTCTGTTGATATTATTTATAATTAAGTGTGCACATAAATGATTAAATAAATAGGACTGTAAATAAAAAAATATTTCAATACTTTGTCTATTTGAAATTCGGAAATATTACCTGAGTTGGTCACTGAATTATTGTTATTATTGGGAATGTTTCCGCTGAATCGAAATACGTATGCTTATTTAATATTCATTGTAATTTCACAATACAATTAGTAATTTAATGCGATTTTGGGCACATGATTGTTTACCGAAATAAATTTGCTGTGATATAATTCAATAGAAATGCTGACAATAGGTTCCTGCATTATGAACAGTGCCTGGGCGACCGAGCTCTGCTCTGGTGAAAATCTGGTGACTAGTAATTTAATAGTACTGGATAGTTCATACTGATTCCATGCTGCATGATAGTAGGTACTTACTAATTCCATGCTGCCATGATTGTTGGTACTTACTAATTCCATGCTGCCATGTTATTAGGTACTTACTAATTCCATGCTGCCTACTTACTAATTCCATGCTGCCATGTCATTATTCTAAGGTAGCCATCTTGTTTTAAACTTTCGGTGACCGAGCTTTTGAACGAATTTTCCCAGATATGAGACCTAGCTAGATCGTGTTTTCGCCCCCGTAAACTCCCCTATATTGCAACTTTCATGGAAATCGTTAGAGCCGTTTTCGAGAACGTGATTTCAAATATATATATTGCTCGTTTGGTACCAAGGTAGCCGACATAGCCCGAGAATTGCTAAACTTAAATCTGAAATCGTTTATTGCAATCCATAATGTACAATTACAGGTGGTAAATAAAATAAATAATAATAGAAACAATTATGGACCCTGTCGGGTACAGCTAATTTTTAAATAGGTAGAGAGAGGAAGAGCGCTTTATTAATTTTCCTTATTATTAAGTTATAATTATTTTATATCCAATTACCCTATGTACTTATATTTCCATTCATTCACTTATTCTATTAATATTTTATATGCAATTTTTTTTTTTTTTTTTTTCACTTAAGTGGCAATCGGCATGGCCCATTGCTCGCAGAACAGATGGCCGATGGGGCCGAAAGGCTCTGATGTGCTGACCGCGTACTAGAAGACGTAGTGTTGGAAGGCGACCCACAAGATGGACCGACGACCTTGTGAAGATCGCAGGAAACCGCTGGATGCGGGAAGCAGAGAATCGGTCGAAGTGGCGGTGCTTGGGGGAGGCTATGTCCAGCAGTGGACGTCTTTCGGCTGAAATTATGATTATGATAATGATGATTACTCGTTTAATAGTGTAGGATAAATTACGCCAGTATTCACCGAGGGGGTGGGCAGAGTTAAACAGTACACCCATATGATTTTGTCAGTTATGTTCAACCAGGCACAAATCCACACTCCTGACTAGGCCCACTTGCACCACAATATATTTCAATGAAATGAATTTGTTTATTCTGTAAATAGGATATCGGAATCAACAATAATACTCTCCCCAACTTGGGTATCGATCCGAAATCGGACTACGCTCAGGCCAACCTCGCTAGACCAACATAGCTGTTAATTCCTGCTTACACTGCGGTTAAAATTCATGATATAGCATCGTAGCGTCAGTATGCATGAAGCGTATATAATGAGTCCAAAATAATATAAACTGAATAAATGTGATTGTCGGGTGAAATTGAACGTTTAACATGATATTCATTAAACGTCATTTCTCGAATTTACATTTTGAGTTGAAAAGTTTAAGGAATTTCTCAGTTCAAATAATATGGGTGTGTTTAACGTGTTTGTTAGGGATTGTACTTTTGTGGCTGTAGGGGATTAAGAGAAGTGAAATTAAATGAAATTTATTTGCAAGAATTGTAGCACATTACAGATGGTCGGGTTTTTTAATTTTCTAAAACAATTCGCTAAAACTAGTATACAAAATAATTCAATTAGTTGAGAGATAAAACAATTGAGTTAAAGTTAGAGAAAAAGCTGCTGAGCATGAAGTCTTGGGTTCCTTTCCCAGGTCGGGAAAAGTGTTATAGGGCTTTTCTGTCTTGAATTCCTTATTAGCACCCCACAGTGAGGATTTGTGCCCGGTTGATGGCAATAGGCTCTCCCCCTATAACATGGGACTTAAACATAACTGGCGAAATGTGCGTCTACTATAGGTACACCTTTACACTACCTTTCTTGGAAACAAGGCGTTATATTATGTTTATGTACAAATTTTACGTTTTACCTAGACTTTTTCCTAATTTGGGTGTGATCTAATATCTAATAAAAAAATATGTTTAAAATACTGTAACTGTCTGACGACGGCTCTACCTTGATCATTTTTGGACCTACGAGTATGTGTTGATTTCTGTCTGAAATATTTTCTTGTTTCGTACTATTAAGATCACTTTTATTTTTCCGTAGACGGTACATTTTTTTTATTTAAAACAACTGTTTTTTTTTTTTTTTTTTTTGTATTTTATTTAATTATGCTTTATATTATTGTATAATAGGTATTCATTTTACAACCGCGCCGTACGTAGCGCAGTCTCACTTTTACTTGTTTTTAATTTAGCTATTATTAGAAAATATGATATATACACATATTTGCAATGTGCTCATTAAAACCTTTCTTTTGATACCAATAATGGCATGATTATCTCAATTTAATTTTTTCGGAGTCAGAAATTTACGTGTTAAGTCCGCCATACTAAATTTAGGGAGAATTTATATAGCCTATGTTACCCGGATCATTATTACAAACCTATTGATACCTCATTTATCAAAATCGGTTCAGTATTTTAAGCACTACGGTGGAAAACACGTAAAAGCAAACATACATACATAGACTGCTAAAATCATAATACCCTTCCTTTTGGCTGGTAAAAATAGGTAACTGCAAAGTTAACAAAAATTAGATTATCTAACCGCATACAGCCGGAAATATTTACCAGTCCTTATTGCATTATAGTTCATGAAAATTGAAGAAAATGTCCCACGAAAGGCGAGTAATGACGGCAATTTGATAAATGGGCATGCGGCAAGTTGTAAGGTTTTGATAAGTCACTATTATTAGAGGGTTGAAAAATTACAAAATAATAACTGGCTTGTAAATGATTACCGTAACCACAGTATAAATAAGTACCTACAGTATTCTATCTTCATAGAAAACGGATCAAACGACTCGCTTCGAAATCTCACTGTGCGCGGCAGTTACGCACGGACGCGGAAGGTTTGGCGGCCGTAGGTAATTATTTCAAGGTCACTGCCGAGATATAATACTGCTACTTATTTATTCTGTGCCGTAACTTCTTATCGATTGAGTTGACCTTTTATTTTTCGATCTGCCTAGCAGTCGTGCCTAGCGGTCGGCTTCCAGTCTAACCGGATGCAGTTGAATACCAGTATTTCACATGGAGCGACTACATAACTGACTTCCACAACCCAGTTACTGGGCAACACGATCTTACCATGAGGTACTCATGGTAAGACAGGTTGTCTGACTTTTTTTGGGTTTCTGACTATAACGACTGTCAGTGGCTTAACCTGCTTTCCGAGGCACGGTCACCCATCCACGATCCGACCGCGGCAAGCGTAGCTTAATCTTCAATCGACACGTGTGGCTGGTATCATTTAGCCACAAACCCCTCTCCCTTACCTTTTTTTTTAACCGACTCCAAAAAAAAATTTATGTTCCCCGATTACTCGAAGACTGCTAGATCGATTTGGAAAATTCTTTATTTGTTTTAAAGAGTCATACTTTCTAGGTGCTCCCATATAAATTTTATTAACTTTGCTTAGGTTGTTTTTGAATTAGCTTCAATAATACGTTCTTTTCCCCCTTAGTCCATGTGAATGATGTTATAATAACTTCCTGTGTCTGTATGATTTATATAGCAGGTAGTGGTATTCGAATTTATGTGGGGTAGGTACCACAACTAAAAGTGAACAATAAAAACTGTTTTACAAAAATAACAACTAACTTCCAAAAAAAGAAATACTACAATGTGAAAACACTTTTTTTTACAAAGAAAACAAATGACTTCCAAAAAAAACACTACAAAGTGAAAAATAGCATTAGTTTCGGAAGTCAGTGTCTTTGGATCTGTATTTAGTTATTTGCCACTGACTATTATTTTTTGTAAAAAAGTTTTTTTTTACAAAATAGAAAGGAATTATACTTTTTTCAGCGTAGGTGTGTAGGTATACCAACGAATATTTTGGCAACTTATTAATATTTTGCTCTTTAACATTCATAGTATTAAATTGCTTGAGAAAGGTATATTTATTTCTTGTTTTCCACATTTATTAATAGGTAGGTAAATATATTTTATTCTAAGCATTATTAATGTTGAAATATAGCTGTTTCTGACTGCAAATCCATAATTACAAGCCATGTAGGTTTAATATTTTTTAAGTATTTTTAGCTACGATTTCATAAAGTCGCTAGCTTCACCCGCTACTTCGTCCGTGCCGAAGTCAACCATAAAACATATGCTATAAAATTCGTCAATAGAGTAAATTTCTATCAGTAAAGATGAGTAGTTTCGGAGACCCCTACATACTAACTCACAAATTTTACCTCTTTATAATATTATATTAGGTCTTTACCTATGAAATTGCCGTTCTGCAGTACTGGCCATTTCAAATCAAAATAATTTTTGTTTGGCTAAGAATTCTAATTTCAAATTAATTTTATTTTAAAAACATGTTTTTTTTCCCAAAAGTAGTCATTTGTTTATTGATTAGTGTTACATTTTCATTGCATTTCAATCTTTTTCGACATCATGGATACGTTAAAATTTCGAGTAATTATGGAATATGAGTACCGTCGTGGCAGCAACGCGGCACAAGCGGCACGCAACATCAACGACGTTTACGGAGCTAACACTACAAACCAACGCACCACCTGTTATTGGTTTGCTCGCTTCCGTTCTGGAAATTTCGACCTGAAAAATGAACCTCACGGTCGTCCGAAGACTTTGGTCGACAATGACGAACTAAAGGCGATTATGGAAGCTGATGATACACAATCTACGGCTGAATTAGCAGCAGCTTTCGACGTTAGCGTCAAAACAATATTGGTCCATATATTGCATGGGCGATTACTTCGATTAATACAAATAAAAAATACATGAAAAAAATTCGTTTAAATTTTTTCATACAAACGGCAATTTCATAGTTAAAGACCTATTATATATTTTTTCTTTTATTGTTTCAAAAATATCAAAAGGCATCAACCCTGCCTTTACATATCTACCTACGAGTACACATTTGCGCAAAACAAAACCTTTGTACTTACATATACAATGACGTCACGCCATTCTCTGTGAGACAAGAACACTACTCAAATATGACAGTTATGTTCATTTGAGAGTCCCGAGGTATCCTTTTAGGACGTCGGAATTAGAGGGCTGGACAGTGGAAGAATTCTTTTGTCTCGAGAGATTTAACGTGAATTTAGGGTTACCTAAACGGGGAAATACTTGATAGAAGTTACTTTTTAGACGACAATTTAATACAATAGGAATAGTACCATGTTACGTTGTGTGATTAGCTTTTTCCCGTGGCTTTGCCTGCGCGGATGTCGGAAAATTTCCCACCGGGATTAAAAGTACCCTATGTGTTAATCCAGGTAAGTATCTGTGTGTCAAATGTCATCCAATTCCGTTCAGTTGTTTTTCCGCCGATACGGAACATACATCTAGACGAACATCCGGACAAAAATTCTACGTTCCTTAAAATTTTATTATTTGTATAGATGTTTATAGATTTGGCTGTGAAAATCACATCTCTTCCAATGGTTTTATTTTATTGACACAAACTCTCAAGCACTTGAATATTCTAGAACGTAGTTCATACTAAATTATGTACACCGTAATAAAATATAGAACTATGTATCAGTTCCTGTTGCAACTAGGCTGCACTGCAGTATTCCGCATAGGCGTCAGTGTGATAGTTCTGTTAGTATTCCGTTTGAAGCCGTCAATACCTTTGAAAATGATACAGCCTATATTTCGACTGGTAGCTGTAGTGTCCATTAGGATGATACCTACCGTTGTTTGCAATTTTCTGTTTTTGGGTTGACATCATATTCGAAGTGACTTTAGATAAGGGTAGGTTACAGAGTTCCGTGGTTATTACGAATTGGAATAGCGGTTACACCATTCCAACTTTTATGTAAGATCTAAATCTGAAGAGTCGGAAAGTTGAGCGGTCAAAAGCGGAAGAGTAGATTCCCTATCATCGTGTAGATGCACAAGATGTGTATGCTGGTGGTTGTCCACAGTGCAGCTTATTCCGATAGTCTCTTGAGCTTGCTCGCGCATTCCACGGCATCAAATATGCAAGATGCATCACAATGTTTAAAAAGACACACAATACAACTGGCCGTATTTAATCGATACCGTTTCTATGCTCTCCGATGCCGTGTGCCGTACCTACGGTGTGAACCATAACATAAAATTTATCTATAAAATCTTTTCACGAAACAAAGCTTTTGCTCAAAGTGAAAATATTGCTGATAACATCACTCAGCACTAGAAAATTAAAAGCAAAGACGAAGAAAAGCGCTTCACCTAATCTTGTTATGTCAGATTCAAAATGGACGTCGTCGGAAAAATTCCGTTGCTTTCCTCGGTACTGAGGTGCCGCGCAAAATAAAAAGAGTTGAGTTATCGCTGCACGTCATTGAAAAATGGAGCGGCCATTAGTTTTAACCCTTTAAAACTGTAACAAGAACATATTGCTGAACATACAAAATGAGGTATTTTGATGGGGGCAATATGTTTACATTCTTGACGAGAATGGATTTCGTAGTAAAAGTCTTTATTGATGTTCCCTGTCTAAGTATCAGTCTCTTTGACAGCAGGGTAGCTTTATACGGATAAATATTCAACAACATTGTTGCTATTTGGTCAAAGAAAAGATGTAAGAATTGTGTGATGATATGAAAGAAAAGTGAGTGAATAATAGCGTGGCGGTGAACAGGGGAGAACGCAAGAAGAAAACGTATTGCGCCTACCCCAAGTAGGAAGAAGATGATGGTCTTCTCCATTAAAACTACCAAAAACTGCCTATAGCCTTTTATCAACTATGCTGAGGTCGGCTTTCAGTCTAAAGGGATGCAGCTGAATAGGTACCAGTATTTTACATGGAGCGACTGCCTATCTGACTTCCACAGCCCAGTTCCTGGGCAACACGATCACCCTTGGTGAGACTGGTTGGCTGGTTTAAGATTTAGCAGTAATATAGATTGTATATTGGATTGCTTCACGCATCTGTTGCCTTGTCGTGAAAAAGTGCCGTATCTTTTATCGTGAGCCGTAAAACGTCCCAAGTCCTAAGAAAAAGGTTACTACTATAGCGATTGTAGTTGTGCTCAAGGAGCGTGGCACGTTTCAACGTTTTTCTTTCGTCATCGGGTCGTCAGACTTCTGGACTTCTGACGACCCGTAACGACTGTCAAAGATTTACGAACAACAGCCAGGACCAACGGTTTAAAGACCTCTCCGAGGCACGAAGGGGTTCTCTTATACCTAGAATATTACTATCATGCTAAGCTATTCAGGCTAATTCCCCCCTCGCTCTCACGATGCTCAACTCGACGCGGATTTATTGTTTAGGCAATCAACTAGAGAGCGTTGTTACAACTTTCTGTCCTACATCATGTTGCAAGCCGCGCGTCCCATCACGAACTTCGCTTTGTTTATGACATAGCTTGTTTGTTTTTACTTTGAAGAGGGTATTTTTTTCTTTCGCATGAATGCGAAGTCATAAGGATTATGGAAGATAAAATACTTTCGGTGATTTAAAGGTTTTTATGAGGAAATGTAGCCTGCTTATCAACAAATCTGACTCTGTAATCGGGATATCGACTATTTGCTCTAGAAATGCAGACGTCTCATCAGGAAACCCGTATTTAGCAGAAGCATTGAAGTAATTAAATTAAGCAGTTCATTTCACTTTAGCTACAAGCAAAATCAATCTACCTAGCCTTTTCTCAACTATGTTGGGGTCAGCTTCCTGTCTAACCGGATGTAACTGAATACCAGTATTTTATATGGAACGATTACCTATCTGACCTCGACAACCTAGTTACTGGGTAGTGCCATACCCCTTGGTAAGACCGCGGACTGAAATAATGTGGCCTGTTTATGCTATTAGGTAATCAATGTTTACTCTTCAAAAGTCAATTAAGTGAATAATTAAATAAGTTAAACAACTTTAAATTAAAGTAAGCAGTAAGCATCAAAAGATACTTTTTGGTATCCACAATTAAACAGCATTAAAATTTACCTTACAATTTTCAAGAATTTTAAGGGCGATTGAGTGTTTAATTTAAAATGTATACATTTTAGGTAGCTATTTATTCAACCAAAATTAAACCCAATTCTGTAATAATTAACGTAATCAGCCTATAATGTACCACGGCTATGACACAGACCTCATCTCTGTGAGAGGGACCGAACTCTAATCCACCACGCGGGCCCAGTGCGGGTTGGGGATGTCACATGCTTTTGAATTTTAATAAATACACTTTTGCAATAAATACACCAAGTTAAAATCTCTTCATCACTCAGCCAACAGTCAAAAATTCAAAATTCAAAATTCAAAAGTCATTTATTCAAACTAGGCTGAGAATCAGCACTTTTCGAACGTCAAAATTACATAAGACAGTCCCCCAAAACGCCCACCCTTCACCATTTCCTAGTGCTTTAGCTGGGAAGAAGAAGTGGCGCAACAAACTCCCCAGCAGCACAGCTGTCTGTTCAGTAAAAAAGATTCTATATAATAGTATGCAAAATGATATTTACATTACGCAACACAAAACATAATTTAAATTATAAAATTAATAGCCATATGACAGCTAGCACACGCCAATATACCAACCAAAAACATCGAGAACTATACTCAAGCAGAAATAAAAATAACTTAACGAAAACAATATCTAAATAAAAGCCTCCAGACATAAAGGGCGTGCTGTAAAGACTTAAGACCTTAAGGTGTGCTTCGAACTTAAAGTTTATCAGGAGACACAAAGTAATTAGGTACTTAAGTACGTACATCAACACCTAACAAAGCTTAAGAAAACTTTCCACCTATAGTCTATTGAAATCCTTATTTCTAATGAATAAGTAGATTGGAATATCAACTTTATATAAGTGAAAATGAGATTGATTTCAGAGTGACTAGTTCTATGGAACAAGTCATAAAAAAAATTGTTGCGGTGCAAACTGAACTTTATGTGTGAGTATTAAAGTGTTTTTTCCAAAAAGACATATTTGTTTACATGTTTCGAAACTAAACGTAATATTACACCCTTTGTAAAAGTATCGTCTTTCACAGACGTTTAGTGTTGAGCTAAACATATAACTTTTATGTCCATCATCTTTGTAAAATAGTCCCTATAGTCCTTTATGAAGGGAAATGAGCTCCAATATATGTCGTTCTTTGTTCGAGGTTCGATCAGTGAGCTGTAAAAGTTTATCTTACAATTTGTTGTGAATACGGTGACCTCATGATAGGATTTGCTTACGGGTAGGTATGTCCTAATAGTAACATATAATACTATAGATTTTTTTAATGAAATTATTAGGTAACATTTAATCAGATTGCTTAAAAAATTTAAATGTAATATTTATGAATTAGAAATGTTATATTATGAGTATTAATACTTTATTTTTTGTAACTCAAACAGCAAAAATAAAAGGCTATTTTGTTTGATTTTATTTTATTTTATGTTCTGACGGCAGATCCAAATTAGGAATACCCTGGTCTTTGTTGAATGTGTGTGTAATCATTAATGAAATTTTTACTTTTTATCGTATTTACTTAAAGGCGTCATAACCATAACTGATGCTGGTTTTTAGTCTCAAAATGTAAATGAGATATACAATGCCAATTTCAGACAGATCGATATGTCTCATGTTTGGATGTATTTCTATAACTTTTATCTTCACTGCATTTCTTTTTTGTCACACTACAGTCTTATACAGTCATTACTTATTAAAAACCTGGTTCTTTTTAATAAACGATTAAAAATACTACTTTTCAGCCATTAAAAAGATGATTCTATTACGAACCAACGTTATATTTAAGAGCAATTCCAACTCCTCTAACGCTTATTTTCAACACTATCGTAGCTAGTCTTAACAAGATTTCTCGTGTCCAATCTTTTGAAGATCACTTGGACAGCCAACGGAGGAGAGCACAAGGGATCTCGGGCATTGTTCTATAACTCGCTACAAATTTAATCAAAAGAAAAAATTGACCTCTCCCGACCTCCCCACGTTTTTATATCAAGAAAATGCGAGTTTTCGCCGGTTTTAGGAAGTTATAATATCCTTTTAAAAGGATATGTCTTGACAAAACGTTTCTGAAGTTCATTGTAAGTGATATTTTATTCATAGACTTTATATTAAATAAAAGTTAAATTATATTTCTGTATTGTTGAACTAAACGAGAATAGCTCAAGCCTTCATGAATACTTAAATAATTCGGTCCAGCAGTGTGGGTAATTTCACTGACCACTCAATATCGGCCAGAAATACGAGTATGTATGTTTCTTGATAACCGAAGGCTGTAAACACGCCTCTCGGTTACCTTAATCGCGGAAAATATTTGTGTTATTAAATAAAAACAACTTATCACAATTCATAATAGCTGATGATGTTGATGGTCTATGTGAAGCAAAAAAAAAAATGTTACCAAATTTTTTTTATAAAAAAAAGTAGGTGTGTGTCATTAAAAAAATCGCTACGAATTCCGTACAACCAAACATACAACTACATAAAAAAAGCAATAACATACAACACAAGAAGCAAAAACAAGTTTCAACTAATGACTGCACGGGCACGGACTAATTGCTGCAAAAAAACAATATTGGTTGAGGAAGCACAGCTGTTCAATAACTTACCAGAAGAGTTAAGGAAGTGTGATAGTATAAACATATTTTTAAAAAATCTTAAGATACATGTATGCCAGCGCGGTGGTATTTATTATCGCCGTATTATGCTGAGATAGGGGCCTTTTTGGCCTCGCACAGGTCGTTATTATTTTGTTAGTTTTTTTTTTATACTTAAGCTCCCTTTTTATTTTACTTTTTATATAATTTTTGTTTTTATTTTTATTTTTTTACTGTTTGTATTTCCTGTGCGTGTCCCAAATAAATATTTTTCTTACTTTCTTTCTTTCTTTCTTTCTATGTACCCTGTAAGGTCACCAGAGGCAAATATAATAACTACAATTAATTAGATGTAAGCACTTTTGTATCTCATTCTAAGTGAACTGTTATAGTTCTTATGAGAAAAAAAATTATTTAAACCCATGTGTCAGGTTCGACAAAAAAAAAACCAGCCGAAATATCTAGATCGAAATGTGAAATATGCAAGAAGTTTTTTTCAAAAATATTATCCGTCTTATTTACAAATAAAAACCAGCCGAAATATCTATATCGAAATGTGAAATATGTAATAAGTTTTTTTCAAAAATATTATCCGTTTTATTTACGAATAAAACCCATGGATGTTTTTTTTTTTTGTCGGACCTGACACATGAACCCATGTGTCAGGTCCGACAAAAAAAAAAACCAGCCGAAATATCTAGATCGAAATGTGAAATATGTAACAAGTTTTTTTCAAAAATATTATCCGTATTATTTACGAATAAAACAAGTTAACGCTTGTATTCACTCCTCATAAAATTTCCATACCGGGGGCCTTATATGAAAATTTATTCGTATACAGTAAACTTCAAAAAACAATAAAAAAAATACCTAAGCACCTCTCTAGTCCCTACAATCAGTCTAAGAAAAGAAAACAATACATCAGATACTCAGGAACAAATGTTTCTTTGTCTCCAGGCTGCAACAAGACATACTACGGCGACATCGGTCGTACCTACGAGCTAGAGCTGCATCGGCCTCGCGAAGATCTGGTGCCTTACGTTTGTCTGCTGACCATCACAGCTGCTGGAGGGATCCATGGGGACTTGGTTCAGGTTAGTAACATATATTTCAGTTACGATTAATATGTATAGCGGGCTGGTTTGTGCAACTCCACGTCCAGGCGCGTATTTTGGGAACAATTAGGGCTTCTCTCCAGGCGCGAACATGTAAATCCAGCTGTTTTTAGCGCTGAATGCATGCTAAACTTTGGTACCAATCGGATTTTCAATTATTAGTTTTGTACTTTATTATTGAACAACCTGACTAATGTTAAGGCTGGACATATAAATTATATGTATACAAACACCTTCAAATATACTCGTAATTTTCTTTAACTTATCAATCAAGTTACACTTCAGAATTGTTATACTAAGTTAGGTACTTTGTAAATTATGTGATGCAAAGAAACAGTTTTGAATAATCGTATTTTTCAAATGAATATTATTTTCATCATACTCCAACGGTCTTACTGTAAGTTATTCACAGCTTCAATAACTTTCTAAGCTTAGTTCAACTTGTTAAAAATATGAACAGCTGCTATCAGCAGGGTATTATTCACTCAGCGTAAAATAAATTAAAAACCTCGTAAGATATTTACTTGTTAATATTTACCCAGAACATTTTAACTTCGATAACTAAGTCTTTCATCCCTTCAAAGCTGTTCTAATTAATTATATTGTGAGTGGCGGGTAACACTATTGAATTTTCTGCTGCAGAACTTCATCATACGTTAGCAGAAAATCTTAAAATAATATTTTATAAAATATGACTATCTTTCTAGAAATAAAGGTTGGAAAATATTCGCAATATCTATTACACTTTTCATGGAAAATGTTTGTGAAGTTGCATAGAAAAGTAATAGTGATAGAACGTCAGCTATTTTAATATTAAAGTTGCATACGATGGCGGGGTAAAATTCAAAATGTTTAATTTTCAATTTTACCCCGCCATCGTATGCAACTATCGCAAGGGACAGTGCAATAATGGGTAGATACCTTAGAAATATAAAAAACTTCTTATGTCTATGGTAGATGAGTGTTTTTGTTTAAAGCAAAAGCGTCAGGGCAACCCGTCATCAATACAAATCTCTAACTTCATATAATAATAATATTGAATGACTATTTCATGAAATCATGAAATTTAGGACTATTCTAACATATGGAGTTGTATTGGTGATTTTAATGATTATAATTCTGTAAACCCATATTTGTTACGGTCGCGAATCATATTTTAATCAACATACAACCTGACCTGCAAATACCAAAAATCGTAAGAAAATTTGAATTTCACGGGCTACCCTGGGGCATGCCCCTTAATTTAATCAAGTAACTTATGTTTGTTACTTGTTTAAATTAAACAAAAACACTCATCATAAAAGATACGGTAGAGTGTATGTTTTGTTAATCATACTTAGTTTCTTTGAATATTGCGAGCTAATCTTCATGGATTTAAGAAGATAAATGGTAAAAATTATGAATGATTTTATTTCTGTTAGTAGGTTTGTAAACACTTTTAAAACATCAAAAACAAATTATGTTTTACAATTAGATGAGTCCGGAGTTTCCTATCTGACTACTCTGAGAAGAAAGATCGAAACAAACTCGGAGGTCACAGTCTCTTGTAAAGTCCAGATAAAATATTGGTCAGATCATATGAGGACCATCTAGATTAGTGTCTGAAGTGGCTTTTTGAGGACTGGCTGGACAGGTCCATTCAAACCTGTGTGGTTCTTACACAGGTTTGAATGGACCTGTCCAGCCAGTACACGCATTCATCAGTAATCGTGTAGGTTAACTCAGAACTTAAGGTACATACACATACTACATATAAAGTATATACATAGTATGTACGTTTACAAGCACTAACAAAGAGTACCTCGGTACCTAATGTAAATTGACATTAAGGTGACAACCGACGAGTTCCCCTGGGGTAACTCCGAAGACTCTGATCTAAGATTCCCATTTAACTCTTCTAAAATCATAACTCCTGGCTTTACCATTCTGTAGCAAAAAGGGAAAACCCAGGGGACTTGGGGAACTTCATTCAAGGGGAACCGCAATTTTTATAGGAATTCATGTGTCTGTCACTCGAAAATAGTAGTCGGTATCTTGAATGTCTGGCAATATTGAAAAGTTTATTAACAGTTTCGCTTAAAAAGTTGCGCGTACTTTTTCATTTTGTAGTGCAACGGTGAAGTATGATAAAAGGCGAGTTTTACTGTCTATTAGTACAACAACTTTTTTAATATATTACATTTTCTGCAGTCTATACGGCCAGGCCGTAGTTTTTAAATATTGCAGCCTTGTAGAAACTATACCCCTTTTAGAATCGCTTTTAGTGTGACCAATACCATAACGATTTGTTTGTAATATTTCTCTCACATAATAATGGGTTTGTGGTCCGTAGTTAATATCATTATACTGCTGTTATAACACTCGAAAATATCTGTGGTAAAACCCACACCATTTCCAAGGGATTACACAGTTATTAAGTACCTGAAACCCGTAATGAAAACAGCGAAATCAAACACATTTCGTTATCAATGAGAGAATATTTTTAGTGCACAATTGATTATAATAATCAAGTATTTATAACCACTCTTTTAATTTTCATAATGACCATCAATATTTCATTTCTGATCAAAGTGCCAGTAAAAAAATATATTTTTGAAGAAGATCGTGGATGAAATAATGTGTTTAATTCGTTCCATTTTAACAACAAAATAGCTACATAAAAATTATATTTTTCTGGAACAATCTAAACCTGAATCACTTGTCTCCTGAATTATAACATCTAACCACACTCCTTTTATTTTGTACTATTTTTTTTTCCACGACGTGAAGTTGGCTGTATCAAAATATAACGCGAAATATAGTCGAGGACCCGTAGAATGACTGGAGTATGAAAAATGTGCTGTCAGAGAAGTCATTTTACCCACCTTTAGCTATAGCAACCTATATAGTCACCCCCTTTATATCCACTCTGTAAGGGCAGGGTAAAATGTAGGGCATGACGTCGAAGGATATTTTTATATTATGGTGTGACACTTTAAAATGTTTTAGCTTTTTAGGTCGTGTGCCTATCATGTGAAGTGGGTTTTATAGGTGACTTTTCGATGTCACAATATTTTACTGTTTTTTTATGTGAAATATGCTAATGTTACTTTGTTCTTATTTATTTTTAAGGCACACTTTGAAATATACACATGATTTTACCTACCAATATTAAAAAATATATATATAATATTAGTACCTACTTACTGATAAGGTACCTACTTAATATAAGTACCAAAAGTTATTTAAACCGTTTTGGTCGTCTTATGTCTAAGTATGATACCAAAATACACTCACAGAAACTTGAAATGTACCCTAAGCCTAAGTCACTTTATATTTCTCTAGTTCATCCTAAGGTTGAATATCTCTTGCACGTCATAAAACTACAAGGTTATTTGTCGATGCGACAATTAAATAATTTCAACCTTAGTGATGTTTCAATTTAGTGTTAATTGTTGTCAAAAGTGATAAAGCAACTATGACCGACCAGGTCAAGATGTGATGGTCATAGTTTCTTAGTTGCTATTCAAATATTGTCAGAGTCTGTACAAGGGGGGTCTATGGACCAGCTACACCAAAAGGTCGCTAGATGTCTTGCGCGTCCAATATAATAACATTTTCAGAATGCTCTTGAGACTGCTCCGTTTCTGTAGTGCGTCGGAAATGTTTGCACAGAATCAAACTGCACGCGTAGCATAACAACCATAGAAGCGAGTTTTCTACGGGTTTGTTCGACGGAAGAATAGACAATATGACAGATCGTGATTGTTTATCTGTCTGTTTTTCTATTCTTCCGTCGACAAAACCCGTTTCTATTGTGTTCATGCTAAGCGTGCTGACTGACAGCTTACATGCGATCATACGAAAAAAAATTGCATCATTAGTAACTAAAACACGGGCCAGTTGCAACAGCATTCTGAAAACAGCGTCAGATAGTTTTAATTCTCCCATTTTGAGGCATTTTGTGGAGAGGATGACCAAGTGAGAAACTTATATCTTACTTGGTCATCAAATTTAAACATAAAAAAATATATTACTACTAACACTAGCTATAAGGTATTACTAACATTATGGATCTTACTTGTCCGATTAAAGAAATTTTGATTGCTAAGCAAATATCGCAAATAGAAAAATATTTAATGGGAGCTTTTTCATAACGCTCAACACGAGGTTCGAGGGCAGAAAGAGACAGAACACAATTACGTTTTGCATTTGACATAAACTCTTGACACATGACATTGACATGTAACAGCTCTAATATTGACGTATCTTAATATTTACCAATACCTTTACCCTACCCATTCATCAATTTTTTTACTAGCGAAGAATCTCGCTTATATTGTCTTCTATTTTTTAATGTTGGCGTGTAACTTTGGCGTGGACGTCATAAATAGCTTCAATTTGTTTTTTTTTTTGTGGCATCTCGCAGGTTTAATGGCATCTAGGAAGTTGTCGGCTGCTTAACCGGACTTTCCTATGGCTGCCTCAATAAATTAAGACCTCCAGTCAGGGCATGAAACTTATAAACTAAGCGACTACACGCTAAGGGCAGCCCCTGTGGGGTACGAACCTCCGCTTAGGGCATCGCTTGGGGAGGACAACAAGGAACAGACTGGATCGGATAAATATAAATAGCTTCCAGGAATATTATTTCGATTTATATTGCTTTGCTGGAAGTGTCGCAAGTATAGTAACAGACGAATACGGCCCACGCTTTACGTGCACTATAGGTCAACTGAGAGGATAACTCCAAAATTTTTTATTGGCTTACAAAACAATAATTTAACATCTTAGTTGGATACTAATACGAGTACAATGGCTGAAAAAATTACAGCCTCGTTGGTCTAGTGGTCGCAAGTGCTACTGCTCAGCATGAGGTTCTGGGTTCGATTCCCAGGTCGGGCAAAGTGTTATTTTTTTTTTTTTTTTTTTTCTTTTTTTTTTTTTTTTTTTTTTAGTAGTAGCCCGGAGTCTGGATTCATGCCAGGTTGATGGCAATAGGCTCGCCCCCTGTTGCATGGGACTTAAACATAACTGGCGAATTGTGGGTGTACTATAGGTACACCTCTGCCCAACCCTTTGGGGAAACAAGGTGTAATGATATGTTTATGTTAAAATTTACGAAAAGTCTACGTAGGTACCTACCTATACTTTGTTCGCAAAATCTTTCCTTCATTAAATTATCTCTCATTTTAATAAGAGCTAACTTAATCAATGAGTTAGTTAGTTTCATAATATTAAACGTAGCGTTAACTCAACTTCAGTCTTCTACCAACAGTTTTTATTCCCTGATTCTCTGAAGTAACTATAATTACCGATTTAATTTTCCTACTTAATTAACGCTACAGTTGCAGTAGTACTTTTAATGAGGAGAGAATGCTGTTATAACGCGCACACCTTACTAATTTCGGAGACAAAAAATGTAAGCTATATTTGAATACTATAAACCATTTTTACTTTTCTTTACTTTAAGGTAAAGTAAATTAAAGTAAAATTCGTTTATTTGAACATTAAAAATACAATATGGAGATAGCGTTGGTCCCAAACTAGGCACAGCTTTTTTCTTTTCTTTTTTAGAAGACAAGAAGACAATACCGATTGAAGTCTTAAGAAAAATACAGACTGTGGTCAAAACGAGAGGATATTAAGTTAAAAATAAGACCCTAAGTATATAACACAAAATCACACCTGTTTTTCCCCGAAGGCTTAGGCAGAGATACACCTACATTTCGCCATTTAGGTTTAAGTCCCATGTAATAGGGGCGAGCCTATTGCCATCTACCGGCCACAAAACGAGACTCCGGGCTGCTACTGAGAAATTCCAGATGGAAACATAAATCGTAAATTTTAATAAGTGCAATTTTTAATCAATCTAAGACATCACACACAAATTGCCAATCCAGTGATATAAAAAGAGTTATTTTGTCCATTACACTAACTTGTAGGTACTCAATAGTAATCGGCGGCATCAAAAACTCGTTTTATTCACAAAAATTAGGTCAAGTATTGGAAAGTGAAGCGTAAAGGGAAATGAGGTAAAACCAGTTTGTCTGTTAAGACAAAAGTAATTGAAAAACGTTATTCTTCTTACGAATTTTCAAGTGCCTTAAGTACCATTCATTGTTGAGAAAGACTGAATTTACTCATCTCTTAAACATTCTGTTTCACTCAAAACATTATTTGGACATTACTAAAAATAGCATTTCATTTCAAAGAAAAATACTTGTATTTTCAAAGGTAACACTCGGGAAACCTATTATTTTGAATTTCGTAACAGGATCTGGGTTTAGATCGTTACATTAATTGCGGGCTTGCAAAATGGCGGGTAGGGTACAGAGGGTGTTTTAATTTCTAGTATCATTTACAATAAAATTTGGGTCACCAGTCCATTAAAAGAGGAGCGATACTTTGGGATTTTGGAAAACAATGGCATTTCCGACTTCATTCGCCTGTTAGACCCTTTGAAACATGCCTGTGGGTTTAAGCCTGAAATCTTTTTTGAGCAGTTATAATAATGTACAGCTTTTCAAAACTTACGATAATAGACAAACTTTACATCATTTAGGTATAGTTTGGTAGTGTATTATTAGGTTTTCCCATCTGGAATTTCTCGGTAGCAGCCGGGAATCTGGATTTGTGCCCGGTTGATGGCGATAGGGTTGCCCCTTGTTACATGGGACTTAAACAAAACTGGCGAAATGTGGGTGTACTATAGATACACCTCTGGGGAATACAAGCGTGATGTTATGTTATGATATAATAAATGTATTTTATTTCTTTCTTTCTTTATGTGTAGTTTGTCTATTATCGTTATGTTTGACACGGATGTAACGATGACATTACTATGTTATGACCTTCCACCTGACACCCTTTGTTCCGCAATTACTAGCCTACGATACGCTAACAAGATTGACTGTAGAGACGCAGTAGATAGAATACTCTTTATTGTACACCATAAAAATTACAGACATAAATTTAGCAAGAAAGAAAGAATAATATTTATTTGGATACAGTTCGTGAAACACATAATACCAAAATAAAAAGTGAAAATAATTATAAATCAATAATAGTGTGTGCCTCACGGCTGCGCCAAAAAGGTTTATTTCAGCATTAATGCCCGACAAATGCTGTCTGACGCTGGTCTGGATTTAGAAATTTTACATAGGGTGACACAATGGGCGGTCTTATCGCTTAAAGCGACCTTTTATAGACAATCTTTGGATGGATTAAAGGAGACAATAGTGCAGATAGTCAGTGGTGCACCATTTACAATAAATACATACATACATAAAGCATAAACTTTTTCATATAAATATACATATATACATAGATTATATAAAATTATAAACGTGAAACAAGAGCAAGTAACTACATGTAATGATGATGTTTAAGGAGAGGGGAAGTGTTTTTTTACCAGATTTTTAAAAGTGGTTAAAGTTTGAGCACGCCTTATCGACACGCAAGACATTCCATAACCGTACTGCTTGAACTGTAAAAGACTTGTTATAAAAGCTGATGGAATGCATCGTCGTCTCAAGTTTTCCGATGACCTCAGATGTCTGTTATGTGTGTCATGAAGGAACTTGAAACGTTATTTAAGATAAGAGGGGTATAGGATTGAACAGAATACTGTAGAGCTGAAATAAGATATGAGAATTCCGGCGAAGACGTATGGGAAGCCACTTGAGTTTTGTACGAAATTCAGAAATGTGATCATATTTGCGCAGGCCAAATATAAATCTTATACAAAAGTTTTGAAGTCGCTCAAGTTTATCTAGTTTATCAGTATGCTACGTAATAATCATCATTTAGTAATCGGCGCAAACAATATGACTAGCCTAGGGTTGCCAACTTTTGTTATATCAAATATAGTATTTACAAAGCCATCGCCAGTAAAAATATGGCGAAAAAATGTAGTAGGTATGTTCCAAAAACATTTTAATTCCTTAAATGCATACATTTTGGTACTAGGAACCTTTACCAACAGGTTATTATTTTTTTAATTCTCTTTCCTACTTAATATTTGAGTCTAAATAATACCATTAATTCAGCTTTTATGAGATGAATACTGGCCCTATTGCGATCATCTCGCCATTTTATATTGAAATAAAAAAATATTGTAGTTCTATATTTTTTCTTTAGTATTTAGGCCTCTTATATAGTAGGATCCTATATTATATAGTAGGGTTGGCAACCCTAGACTAGCCTCACCTTCAACCGTTCACGTTAAGAGGGAATAGGAAGGAGGAGGAGGAGGGGATAGTATTTGAAGAAACTATTGCCGTCTTCTTACCTCAAGTCTGCCTACGCAGAGTGCGATATGGGACAGCTGCAGTTCAGACCGATTATATCACAAAAAAATATTGACGAGATCGACGTTTCATATTCGAATTTTTCTCCTCGAAAACGGAGCCGATTCAATTATTATTTACATATTATTTTTTTAAGAAAGAGTATTCCTAGGTTCCTATCATTTTCTTTAATGTTAAAAACTTTTAGAATTTATCTAGTAGTCCTCTAATCACGGCAGTAACGATGGGGCATTTTTTGTAATTTTTGGAGGGTCATATTTCCTTTACTAATAAGTTGCTGAAAAAAAGTAAGTAACAGGGACGTGTCTACAGCAGACCTTGATTTTAGGAAAAATAAATGAATGCTGTAGAGGCATTATTCAGGAAGAAAAAAGGGGAATACATTTATATGGAGATTCACAGGCCCTATTCCCTCTTAACATAGCCGGTCGCTTCGCCCACAGCTAATGAAAAACTACGCGTAACATAGAAGCGAACCTAATTTAGCTTAGCTCTCACTGGATGGTCGTCACAGACCCTCTCACGATAAACCGACCGACCCTTTAAACCTTCACAATTATGAGGTGTAAGCATATGCCTGAGCTGACGCTTTGTTATTTTCTCTGCGTATTTTTAGCAGCCCCTACCTTTGTAAAACCTGGATTTTGGGTTAGGCTTTAAACAATTTTGGGTGTGGAATAATACCGGTGTTATCTTAGTACTTACCCCGGGGCTTACCTGAGGGGCTCGTAGCTAAATGATAACAGCCGCGCGGGTCGATCGAAGGTTAAGTTACGCTAGCCGCGGTCGGTTCGTGGATGAGTGACCATACTTCCATATCGAGACCCCTCCGTGCCTTAGACATTAGATCTTTGACTGTCGTTACGGGTAGTCAAATTGCCAAAAAGTCTTACCACGGAGTATCGTGTTACCCAGTAACCTGGTTGTGCAAGTCAGATAGGCAGTCGTATGTAAAATACTGGTAGTTAGACTGGAAGCCGACCCCAAAATAGTTGGGAGAAGACTAAGCAGGTTGATTTTTTATCTAAGGTATCTACTTACTATGTAAAATTAATTTTAAAAAGATATCACAGCAACTTAGAGGCTGGCGATTATTTCCGTTGTTTTTTTTTTTTGCAAAATTATGAGTGGCTTAAGCTAATGTTTTCTCTGAAAACAATACTCAGTTATACATACCTAATGACATCTTTACACTTGTGCATTAGACAAAATACTGTGAACTTTAAACTTCTAACAAAACACCACTTAGTATTTTTTGAAGTTACACAAGACCAAGACACAAACTTACTCTTCGACGCAATCGCAAACTTCCACATTCCAGGTTGTACACCTCCTGAACAAACATACAAACTTCGTACCTACATACAATAACTTACTTTATAGGTATGTATAAGTAAGTACCTATATAAAAGACACGCTTTCTTTCTCTCAAAGTAAACAGCTCTGCAATACGTTGATTGGTTCTCAGCAATCGATAAATCTTGGCCCCTTGGGCTGTCAATGACAGGCAGTCGATAGAATAGCTGCCTACCGATACTATCAATAGATCTATCTTATTTCAATGGTATTGTTGTTTTCTTTCAAATAATTGTTTTTCAATTCGAAGAAGTAGGCTGGTGGAAACGCAAAATATACATAATAGAAATAATATATACATGGTCCCATTAAAATAGATGGACCAATTTTAACATAGCGTTCAGTAGGTACGTCTAACCAAGGATAACCAAGCAAAAAAAACTCTGAATAAAGTGATTTTATTTTGACCTAAAATAATAAATGGCGTTGGGTAACCAACATTTTTAGTGTATTTTCGTTAGCTGAATTATTTTTCTTGTAAGTATCTAATGCGTTTTTCTTATTATTTTTTTAACATTTTCCTTATTTTGGCGGTCTGAATGATTTCTAAAAGTTTGTCCACCTATTTTAATGGGACCTTATATAATAGAAAGGCTATGCGAAGAAATGTCATAGAAAATCTGTTATCCCATTTCTCAGTGAATCCACCTAACATAATATAGCAAAATTTGATATTTTACACTTTTAGGACAGCAACCCTTGATTAACATAAGAAAATTATTTATTTTGTCAAAATACTGGGTATATTACAAAATACTAACGAAAATAAACCGTATTTTAGTCCATACGTTTTATCACTACGAGATTTGCAATACCATAATGCACGATTCGGCATATTTTCATCGAAAATATTTTTTTTAGCACACAATGCGACCTGGCATACAGTGGGACATATGACACGAGACATTATAACTAAACTGAATGACAACCTATAGGTAATAGGGATGTCGATCAATTTTTTTTTTTTTGCTCATCTGGTAGATTATTAAAAAATATTGGACACGTATTTTTTCTTTTTTTATATAATCAAAAGATTACGGCAATAATTTGAGTAGACAATACGATAAAATGTGGCATGACGTCACTCCCCGGTAGATTTTATACTGACGTGTGACGTAGCGAGCCCCCACTCCCCAACTTTAATGCGTTTTAACTAAACCATTTTTTTTTAAATATGATCAAGCAAAAAATACGTGTCTAATTATTTTTTTTATCTGACTGACGGATTAAATAGTATTTTTTTATTCCCAGTCAACATCTCTATTGCAAGTAGATTTTGATATTGTTCGTATAAATATCTTTGTGGATATTTACTTTTGCCCGCCCAAAATTCGTGGATGAAATGGTTGACATTAATGACGTTTCAACCACACCTTTTGCAGAATTAATTATTTTAAAAGCCTTTTTTAATGACAAAGGGATTGGCAATTTAAGCTTGTGGGTCCTAATTTAAATCTCAAGGCTTTTGGCAACTTTGGTGTCCGAGGTTTTTACGATGATATTTGTAACTCAGTTAAAAATAATTTAGTAATAATCACTTAATCTCTTACGTAGGGACTACAGGACCTAAACGTGCCTAAACGCCAGTATTATAAAGCTTAAAAGTATATGATTCACTGCAGTAAACAAAACCAGAAAAATACATGATACTCTTCAGGATATATGCTAGTAAGATAGTGTGTTGAAAACATAATACAACTAATTGATATCTCTACAAAAAATATTTAACGATTAAAAATCAATAGATATAATAATATACATGCAATCTTTCTTATTTTTGTCTGATTATTCTACAAGCAACATATTACCGTAATAGTGCTTTATTGTTTAATCCAATCTTTAGTTTTTGTGTAAATAGAAATTCGCTTCATATTTTGAAATAAATTACCTGCGTTGTCAACGCGCTTCTCTTTCTTTTTTATGCAGTCCGACAGTGACCGCGCTTTAGCTGTTGTAAGCCTCTTAAACCTATCTAGTGAAATGAGGTGTACTATACGTACATCTCTGCCTAACCCTTCGGGGATGCGGGCGTGTATATGCACGTTCTGTTACGTATTGCTACGGCGTAGCAGCTACGAAGATGTCACGGCTACGCCAGTCACTGTTTCGTAGTAGGTGCCGATTATTCTTGAAACTTTAGTGAACGAAACATGGCGTGTTTTACGTAGACATTTAAATGAAAAAAAAAAGATATAGGTATGAATAACTTGAATGAAAGTTAGTTTTTATAGATATAGACAAGAAGATCCCATAAAACAGTAAATACTCCATATCATAATATTACTAATACAAAAGTAATTCTGTCTGTCTGTTACCTGTTCACGCCTTAAAGGCTAAAAAGATTTCTGTGAAATTTGGCACACAGGTAGACCATGATCTAAATTAGGACCTAGGATTTGTATCCTGGCAGTGGGATAAATACCGAGCTCCACGCATGTGCAGCCATTGGCAATGGCTAGTAGTAAATAAGTTTGATTTTTGCTGGGTAGGTACTTACAAATATAAACACTATAAAACCATTCACACTCACCCTCAAACTCACAGCACAAAACAAAGTTACCATTCCGTACCAGACCGCAGGAGGCAACTGCAGGCGACGTGTAGCCGCGACACGACTGGTTTCTATAAATACATTCCGTAGCTAGCGACACGTCGTTGTCAGCTACGGGCGAGTGACAGGCGACACGTGCAGCCCGACCGCAGACCAGTAGTGCCGCCAACGCTCGAGCGATAACACGTTTTTCTATCTTCTATCTACCGACTGGAATACGGGCTGCTGCCACCTGCGGTCGGGCTCGAAATCATGACTGCAGCGACATGATGCCGTTACATGTCGCGTGCAGTTGCTGCCTGCGGTCGGGTACGGAATGATACCTTTAGAATCAAACAAGAGTCGATTGCACAAAATCGAAACACATGATTAAATCACTACCATGTTCTGTTTTCATCCCTACCATGTTCTACATTTGAAATTGAACATGCCGCTCGGCATTTGTTTCCATTCGTATTGCTTTATCACTTTGTTTACGAACTCACATACGATGTGCCATCAAACTTAACAATGGCGAAGTTAATATTGCCTAGAATGTTACAATTTCTCGGAGCTACGGTTTTATATATTTTATAGGCGTGTTTGTAAATGGTGTAGTATTTTTCCTGAATGTAGCTTGTGGCCAGAATTAAGTGCTGCTATATATTTCTGGCTTGTTACAGCTGAGTTTAAAATAATACCTACCCTAAAAATTAGATAGCCCTGAAAAGTATGGCCGGTAAATAGTGTGTTGTAAATATGTGCAGTTGTGTTATATTACTTATTGTTATTATTTTATTTTTACAATTTTAAGAAAGCTTACAGACTATAATACACGTAAATGGTAACGAAACAGTAAACAACTGACAATTGCTAATAATAAGCTTCCACATATAAATTACAAAGTTGTAATACAGGATTAAAGAAAAAAAGAAAAAAAAGGTATGTATGTACGTGATAAACCAAAAATATTCACCCATTGAAATATTCCCTACTCAAATTTGTCCTGATTCTTAACGCACTCGTGCATAATAAATCAATTTCTAAATACAATGGCAGGTTGTTGAATAATATTGCACTGCGTATACAAAAAGCGTTATGCCTAAATGGTACTTGTAATAATGGTCGTAATCTAAAGTTATTTTGATTGATCCGAAGACAATTTTTTTTTTTTTTATTAACCATAGTAAACTAGTGCATCTTTGCTTACTTCAAAATGTTTACATAACTTGTTGGTGACTAGCTTTTGCCCGTGAACTCGAGGCCAAAGCCCGGAAAACGGTGGTCGGATCAAATGTCTGAGCAACTGGAGGTCGCACTCCACCAGGCCACTGATCGTAACAGATGGAGGAAACGGAGTTACGATTCTCAGCAGTGAGAGAGCCATTGAGAAGAGAGAGAATAACAAACTCCAACCATACAAACGTTCACATTTATAATATTAGTAGGACTAGGAAGTAGGATAGTAGATTCTCTTTGATGCAATCGTCGTCGGAATCATCTTACTCCATCGCAACAAATACCTACATAATGTTTAACCTAACGCTAAATTATTTATTCATTCAAGTTTAACACCTTTATAGTGAGACATCTTCCATTATTCCCACAACCACTTGTACACACATTAATTACTAATGATCGCGTTAACACCCACGAATAACACAAAGACTTGGTGGGTAATAATCTAGATATAACCAGTATAAGCTGATACTTTGTGAAATATGGAACTAAAAAGCTTACAGGCTATTATTAAAAAAAAAAAACCCAAATTTTGAAAAAATGCTTTATAAGTACATATTAAGACAAAAAAAGATTTTAAAAAACTTTGAAAAGACAAAAAAGAAAAACATAATAATAATGAAATAATGGAGACATCTTCGCCAAATAAACCTTGATATTCGTATTTGCAACTAGGTAGCATTTGTATGAGATACCAAGGTGTACTGCGGGGTGGGCATAGGAAGCCATCACCTCCTTGCTCGCGAAGGAGGAGGCGGAACGCGTGAGGGAGAAGTAAATTTCGCGCCCTCACGCCCTTAGCCGCCGTAGGAGACGCCCTGGGCGTCGGAAATCCCAGGCCGATTCCCGGCACCGTAGGTGCGGGCCTGCGGACGGTGAGCATCGGGTTCCTCGCCGTCCGATAAGGAGCAGGCCCGGTTCGACGGCGCGTTATGTTCCACGCGCGCCTCAAAGAGATGTCAGCACAACTGACGGGGTCCGCTAAGGCCGATGCCTGCCAGGGTCGCGGGAAAGTCCGAAAGGGATACCGTGGCCTCTGGCAAGTACAGGCAACTGAAGGAACAATTCTTAAAAATTTTGTTTTTTTTTTTGTTAAGTGATGTTAAATTTGACTTTCAGGTTTTCAAATAATCAATAAGCATACATTGTAAGTGATAGGTACTACAAATTGGCACCCACAGGCACGTTTTATGATCCATTTGTTTACATTATCTTCAAAAACTTTTGGAATAGACTATATTACCTTGTTTGTACGATTGTATGTCTGCACCACGAAGTATTTGTTTGCACCGATAATTAAATTATCATACTGTACTTTGCTTAGTAACATTAATAATTATCTTTTTGTTGCGGGAAAGTCCGAAAGAGATACCATGGCCCCTGGCAACGTACAGGCAACTGAAGGAACACGGGTGGGTTTTAGTCATTAAGAGTCTGACACGCCCTCCCGCTCCGCCTAGAGCGGGAGAAGTTATTTAATAATATCCAAAGAAATAAAAGAAATAAAATACGTTTATTTGCGGTAAACATGACGCAAAACAAAAGAACACAAAATAAAAAAATAAACAAGTTTAGGGAAAATATGCATCACATCCACGCAAAATGGCTATCGCTCAGCATAATGCTGCGACCCTATGCAAGACAGAGCCCCAGCGCTGGTTTTCAATGACAGCCGGCGTATCCCACACAAAAAAAATGGTACAACTTTTTTTTTTCACACAACAACATACAGAAAATGCGCATAACACACATAAAATGACAATTGATCGCAATTTAGTTCATTGCGGTATTTCCGTTATTGAGCAGATGAATTTATTAAACCTATGAAGCAATGGATTAGACATATCATTCAAAACTCTCGGATTGTGATTGAAACTGTGATAATACGCAATTACGGTGCTGATCACCTAGTAATAGGCTTACTTGTATATCCGATTTCCTTACATTTTCTAGACTAAATAGGTATCTATGACTAGTGAATTCTGAGGTTGAATGACGTAAATCTATTCAGGTACATACTGTACAATAGGTTCACTGAAGCGTCCAGTGGCGGGAGAACGTAGAAAGAATATCTATCTACGTCGTTACATAGGTAAGAAAAAGAAAGGTATTCTTTTCTTTCATTGCCAATTAGGCTAGGCACAAACGAGCCATCAGCCACAACCACCGGTGGCTATCGCCTCTTGCTGCGGTATTGAATACTGCTGTAGCGGGTGGCCGCCACCAGCGACATGTGTGCGACGAATCCATACAGAACGTTTGAAAAAGCGTGGGAACTGCTTGTCGCTGAGCTACCGACGGCTGTGGCTGGTGGCTTGTTTGTGTTCTTAAAGTGTTTTAAGTTCTATTCAGTTCCCATTTGCCATGCAGGATAGTAGGTATCGTAGAATTCCAAATTCCACAACGTTATTTTAAAATCAAAGATGGACTTCGAATCTCTTTCCATAGGTACTTATACACTTATTTGTTTCTTTACTTATACTTTACATAACACATGCTTTTATAATAATAGCTATACCTAATATTTGCTATTTATTTGCCAAAAATGTAAACAAACACGAGTTTTAGTAAAAACAACTGTAATGCCTACACAAAAGGTTCAGTTTGCACTGCAACATACTTTTTCAACAGTACTAGTCAGTCTAAAATCAACTTTATTTAGACTTGAATAAAGTTGATTTTGTTTAAGTGGAAATAAAATCAATTGGAAACAAGGATTTAAATAGACCTTCATTTTACTTAATAAGTTTGTAATACTTGGCAGCAAAACAAAACATAGGCCCAACAGACGTACAATTTTAATCTGCAATGCGTACCATAACTAAATTAAGAAGAACATTTATATTGCCGTACCACCCTACATGGGGTAAGGCCGTGGGTAAGCCCAGCAATAATTGTCGTTAAATCGGTGACACGGCTTTACAAACTCCTGTAACAAAACCGTTGTAATTACTCCACAGGTACACTCTCATTACGACCCATTTCGTCTTTGTTTTACCTCCACGTTGTTCCATTTCAAACGGTGTCCCTTTAATTTGCATATAATTAAAAAGAGTTTACTCATCGAATTTTTTCCTTACCTTTCATGGTGCTCTGTCATTAAGGCTGATTGCAGACGACAGTTTTTGAAAGACCGATAGTTAGGTAGTTTGCAGTCTCCGCCGACAAAAAGTAGGACGTCGACAAACTTCTCCTTTTGCTATTTTACATTAATTTCTCCACCGGTAATTTGCGCTTTTACAATTTCTAACGTGACGACTCTTATGTGTAGAAATACAAATGTATAGAAATACTTGCTGTTACTGTTATCGTAAACGAAAATTTAAAAACGTCTTCATTTCTTTCCTATAATATCCTAAATATATAATGAATGCGAAAGTGACTTTATTTGTTTGCTTGATTATTACACTTTCACGCTAAAACGGCTGAACGTATTTGGATGAAATTTGGCACACAGAGCCAAATTTCATCACACACAGGCATCACAGGCCTGGAACCTATTCCAAGTCATGGTCTACCTGTGTGCCAAATTTCATTCAAATCTGTGAATATCAGGATAAAAAGTATCCTATATCCTAACATAGAATACTTTTTAACCTGATATTCCCTCGGGATCGAGACTTATGCGGCTGGAACCGCGGGGCGCAGCTAGTTATTACATTATAAATGCGAAAGTAAAGTTGTTTGTTTGTTACACTTTCACGTTAAAACGGCTGAACGGATTTCGATGATATTTTTTTTTTTTTTTTTTTTTTTTGTGTATGGCATCTCGTAGATGACCTCTGAGGCCATGACTACTTAACCGAGCTTTCCTGCGGATGCCTTAAGCTACTAATACTCAAAGCCTCCAGCCAGGGGCGAATAAACTATTCTAATTAAAACTAGGCGAGCGCTCGCTAAGGGCACCCCCTGTGGGGTACGGACCTCGGCTTAGGGCGTCGCTGGGGGGAGGACAGCAAGATGGGACAGGCTGGATCAAAGATATGTTATTATTATTTGTCGGGGAGTTTAAAGCTACAGGCTCAGCATCGACGCGGGCTGGCGCATCGTCGAGCAAGGGTCGGGGTGGCGATGATATATGCCACAATTTATATTTTTATATTCATAGGATACTTTGTATCCCGGTACGTTCCCGTGGGATAATCTTACGTTTACCCGGGTGAAGCCGCTGGAAAAAGCTAATATTTCCATACATTTTACTTCCTGTGCTATCGTGATGTCGTGACGTGGACGCCTAAGATGATATCGTCACGTTAAAAATTATAAAACCGCACATTCAGTAAGTACAGCGTTTTACTTATTTCGCGTTTTTTCCTCGGACTCATTTTGTGATTTATCAGGATCTCATGAACCCGAAATAAACAACGAGTGATTTGGCGTTGGTTCTCTTACACCATCCCTATCATGCAACTTCAGCTCGGTCACCGATTTGTCGGTCGTCTGCAATCCAAATTAAGTTGGATGGAGTCCGAACGCTGCTGGGGCTGCAAACATTTTGCATGTAAATAAATTGTTGGCAGTAACAAATTGGAGTCGTTAGTCATGTTGCTAACTTGAGTTGGTGTCACATATTTTACGGGCTGTTCCGAACATAATGAAGTAGAAATATCCGTGTTTACGAACTCTGAAATTACTGAAAATATACCATGGTGTGGTTGCTAATACTTAAAAGGTGAAAATCAAATGTGCAACCAGTACATCCATGAAGATATTTTAATTAATGTCTCCGGTTTTCTTAGAGTTCTACATAATTATAATAATGAATGTTTTGCTAGTACATGATATTACTACGTTTTACAGATTTTTTCCAAAACCATACATTCATTAATTATTGTATTATATGGAATGTATTTAATTTTAAATTGCTTTCCGAAATTATAATTTTCATTACAGGCTCAAATAAAATAAAATAAATAAATTAGGAGCTCGTGGCTAAGTAATAACTGCCGCACTGGTCGGCCCATCAGGTAAAGCTACGCAAGCCGGGGTTGGTCTGTGGATGGGTGAACATCTTTACATACCGAGACTCCTCCGTGCCTCGGAAAGCACGTTAAGTCGTTGATCCCGGCTGTCATTCGTGGTTCTTCGACAGCCGTTACGCGACCCGTATCGACTGTCAAAGAACGAAAGTCAGAAGCCCGAAAGTCTGACAACCAGTCTTAACACGGGGTATCGTATTACCCAGTTACTGGGTTGTGGAGAACAGATAGGCAGTCGCTCAATGTAAAATACTGGTATTCAGCTGCATCTGGTTAGACTGGAAGCCAAGCCCAATATAGTTCGGAAAAAGCTAGGCAGATTGATTTTTGACAGGCTTTAATTAAATTACTATACAAACACCGATTCATACTAATTAAACTATTGTGTTTATACACAGGAAGTGTATTTAATAATCATTAACAATATTCAGTAATTTCGAATTCAATGTAAAATAGGATGATGGTACGATTCAAAAACTTTATGGCGGCTCGGAACATGAGGCGAGTCGCTGCGCAGTAACAAATTCATGTGACCACGGGGGTCAGGGGTGCGGTACTGCGCAGTGAGTAGCGCACTTCAGAGCCGTCATAAAGTTTGACGCGTACTACACCTATTTAGTAGTGAAATATTAGTATTATTCTTTCTTTTAAAGTAACTAGCTCACGCCATGCCGTGGTGAAAAGTTTTTTTTGCCTCCAAAGTAGAAAGTAGGGTAGTCAATTTACGTAACAATTCATACTTACAGTCTACACTTAATTTTGATTGATTTCATATCGTATTTTTTTTTTTTTTTTAATTAATGTCAGTTTTGTTTACCTTTTATGCAATAATCACTATGTACTATCTTTAACTCTAAAAATGTCACAATTCCGACTCCCAAGATACAGGCAAATACCTGGTTTCGGGGTCACCGTTCAATCTGCTCTTGTACAACCTGATTAATAATAAATAATTGAATTTGACATTATGAAATTGAATTAATTTCCCTGACTGTACCTATGTAGGTACTTGGTAGATACACTGATATAGTCGCGGTAACCCTTTCGAGATTTTATGCATCAATGACTTTCATATAACACGTTTCGAACCCTAAAATAGTATCTACCTAACCTTTTTTTCATGTTCCAGATAAAAAATAAGTCCAGAAAAGAACTTGACATTTTCCTTTATTAATTAATAAAGCAGGGTTCACAAAAGGGTACTGACGTAAATAAATCGATTACGTCAGATACACGTGTCATCATAAAATGTGACGTATTTCCTGTTGGAAAATACTTTCCTCATTGTTTTATTTTATCGACATAAAGTTCACAGTGCACAGTGGACATAAAATATTAATAATAATTTGATATATTTTATGTGCCATTTGGCGAAACGTACACGTGACGCTTTAAATATTTTCACGAGGTATTTAGTTAAAATAGATATGAAAAATCTATACTTATTTATAAAAATATTATTTGAAAAGGTTAAATTGTTTAGTTTGTAAAAAAATATTTCACTAATGGGCAGCTACACTACAGTACTGAAAAAGAAGACTTAAATAAAGTTATTTAATAGAAATGATAACAATTTTTTTTTTTTGTAACTATAAAAAAGGAAAATTAGTCAACTAAAGAAATATGTAAAAATGTTTTAACTTATTGGTGTATTTTTTTTAATTAACTTAAAATCGCGAAATATCTTTCATTTTATTGGCGGACACGAGATTCAACCAAAATCAAACGCATCGCCATTTTCAACCGTATTTGCATGCCGCGATGCACTATTGTCGCTTCACCTCCTTCCATACCTAAAGATGTGCTTATTACAGCGCCTTAATTCAACACTATGTTTAAAATAATTATCCTAAAAACCTTTGTATTTCTTTATAACCAACACAGTAAGTTAAACCTTCAACATAATTTTATTATATCAACTCGTATGTCTGATAAATGAATTTAATGTTTATTTTACAACAACGCCTCTATTTTGTACCAACTCTAATTTCGCTTTCACAATTATATGAACATCGATTTATTTTTTATTTCAGTAATTCGATACTAATGTTTTTTTTTTAAATTTTTGGTATCCATGCCATTTTTGTTCTCTACTTTCCTTGCCAATACTGTGATAATGATTGTCCGAATATAAAAAGACAGTGAGACTCTTTATCATTCTGTTTTTTACGAGTGAAGAGCTCTTTAGAAGTTGCTTTTTGCAATCAACTTAATATTTTTATTCCATTTTATTTAGCTATAATTCAAAATATTTTATTTCACATAAACAAACCTACATGGGCACTTATAAAACGTCAGAAGTTAGGTGCAAGGTTCCAATTGGTCGTTTCCTATGGAGAAGAGCCGGCAAGAAACTCCACGGTTACTCTTTTAAAAATAATTGGCTTTTACAATATTTTCAAATAACAGTGTTTATAGGTATGGCAAGACAGTGTAGGTCTTTCAATAAGTACCAGATACTTAACAAAATAGAAGAGAAGTCTTCTAGAATAAGAATGAAATGAATAGATTAACAAAACGCTCGTTCATTAAATAATTTGCATCTCTACACCATAAGATAACTTTTAAAAGGCAGTGTCCTGAACAATACACGAGACGTGGCTACGCGAAGTCGCCTGAGAAAGTGGGTCACTTGCTATGTTCACGCGGTGACCGGAAATTGTGTCCGTACCCTCCACGCGATAAATATTACTTAGATGCCGATGATACTGGAATTTTTGATTTAAAACCAGAGTTTGTATTCGTTATTGGTTGTAGTTTGTAGTTGAATTATGTGTTTGGAGGATGGTTTTGGAAACATAATCTAGGATTGTTATTGTCAAACGCGAATAGTATTAAGGAAACGCTGCACGTTGGCTCTACGATTATTCATCTAAAAGTTGTCTGTAAAAGATCGCTTTAAGCGATAAGACCGCCCATTATGTCACCCTATGTAAAATTTCTAAATATATATCTGTAATTTTTATGGTGTACAATAAAGAGTATTCTATCTTCTATCTATCTATTTACGGCTTCACACACGTCGATTCTATTTTCAAACAAATGTTATGTTAAATATGAAATATACCATCACAACAAGGAAGCAGCAAGTGAAAAGCAGGTTTCAACCCATAAGCAGTGGGCATACTGAGTAGACTGGACTGAAACATTACTTAGAACCAAGGCTATGAATTCATTCAAGTTTAAAAATGCCTTTGCAAGATTAAACAACCTAAAAGTTTAGATTCAAATAAATAGTTCTAAGTGTTTGGATCTTTGCCTAATTTTGTAGGCAAAGGGCCAACAGATTCAACAACACGCCCCCTTCAGAGTATACAGTAATAAGAAATAAAGACAAATGCGTATATAGGCTTTACAGCAAAAAAAAACACCTTAAAACTATAAAAAACGAAAATTATGCTAAATGCTTCTAATGCCAAAAGGGCCTATTTTTTTGTGTGGAAAATTATCAAATAACTTTTCCCGCACTGAGCGGAGCGGGAGGGCGTGTCAGACTCTGACTGACTTAAACCCACCCGTGTTCCTTCAGTTAAGGACTTTCCCGCAACCCACGGCAGCCATCGGTCATCAATTTCGCTGACATCTCTTTGAGGTGCGCGTGGAACACAACGCGCCGTCGACCCGGGCCTGGTCCATATCGGACGGCGAGCTACCCATTGCTCACCATCCGCAAGCCCGCGCCTACGGTATGCCAAAAGGGCCTCAGCTCAGCATAATGTCAGAATGCCACGTGATGCTGATTTTTAGCTGCAGCCCACGAGTGTCATACGCTAGAATAATAAACACATAGGGAAGTGCATGTAATCGCTAAAAAGCTTAAACTTAGTAGAATTCCGGAGGTGAATTTTTCTCTTAAAGAGTAAAGAGTTATTCATAAAAGTCAAATGTCCCTTCATAAATAAAACATTCCTCAAATTTTTTTTTTCTGAAAAAAGGCTAACGCTACAAAAAGATATTCACTTTGTACGACCACAGAAAGGGTTCGCTTCATTTTCCAAGTAATTCAACAACTCTTTACAAAATAATTCTGACGAAAAAACAAAAAACGGGTTTCAAGAGGGTTTCATTACTCGCTTTTTTCCTTCGCCTTTTCAAATCAGTCAAAAGTTCCATGTGATTGGCGGAGCTTCCCGAGGAGAAACTTTGTATAGGCTCTTAAGACGCTGACAACAGCTAAACCGCGGTCACTGTCGGACTGCATAGAAAAGAAAGAGAAGCGCGATGACACAATGCCTGTAATTTATTGCAAAATATGAAGCAATTATCGATTTATTCAAAAATGAGTTGAGTAATCGGTAATAAAAAACAACCAAGTTCTGCATTAAAATAAGACGTTCTTGTTATTAATTATAATACCAACGTATGTTGGTATTTAATACAGATATTTTGGATTAAAACTCAAGGGAAAGGGTTAGTTTAACGTTAAATTGTATCGAGTTTTTTTTTTCAAAACGTGTTTTGGTAACAATCAAGTTCTGAGAAATATGTTCGAGATTCACATATATTTTTTCCGCTACCACAAACTATACGGATTTGGCAATTTTTTTGTTTAAGTCAAGCCTACTTTTACCGTTTGCCTGTTGTCAGCGTCTTAAGTACCTAGTCCTTATTGAAGTAAGCAAGGGAAAACATTTTTTGGGCAGTATTCCCTAACCGAGTTATTTGTTTTTTTATCAAGCATGTCCATATAAAATTAGCTTTGCTGAGTTGAAGAAGTACTATTAATAAAAAAAATTACATACAAAATCAGATATGTATTGGCGGCAAAAAATATATAATAAATGCTACGGATCCGCATTATCGTAAGAACCCCCAGTGTTAATCCCATTAGAAGCGTTCATTCCAACAGTTGGCAACGTCGCAAATAGCTGTCAAATATTTACCTGTTTTCCGTTTTGATTAATTTGAAAATATTACTGTATGGAAATAAGAAATATCGCTAACTAGTGAACTAGAATATTAATAATGAATTGCAATTATAACCCTGAATTTGACGTGGAAACCGTTTTAGGTGTAAACAAGGCATTTGGAAAGTTTCCAAATACTTTGTTTACATCTAAAACTAAATATGCACTGTTAAGATAATAATTATTGCATTTCATAATCAATATTTTAGTTCACTAGTTAGCCTTATTTCATATTCATACAGTAATATTGCCAAATTAATCAAAACAGCGAATTATTTGACATCTATTTGCGACGTTGCCCACTTTTAGATTGCACGTTCTTAAAAGCGCAAACTAACTTGAAAAACTACACCACGTACCGTAAGACCTGCCACCACATTTTAGATTTATTAACACGATCGATACATTTAGAAGACGCCTCCGGCGCAACGGAGGCTAGAAATGATTAATATGAATGTTTCATTGATATGAATCCATGATGTAGTTATCTATTATTTATTGGCGACCGTTCATTGTTTTTTGTACAACCATACCATTTTATTTCTTTCCTATCACACAGCACTATATAATTATATATAATTGTTTTTAAACAAATATCTAATCGAGTTTAATATTATTTATCTATTTTTATTTAAATATGGAACACTTACACACTGTAAAACTGGTTTACATCCGTTAGACGTCCTCGTAACATAAGGTCCAGTTGAAAACCAGCGTCAGACACTAGTTGTCTGGCATTTATACTGAACTGGGCCTATTTGGCACAGCCGTGAGGCACACAGTGCTATTCAAAGTAATTTTTTTTTTGTTTTTGTGTAAATATTGTGTGCATTGACCTGAGTCAAATAAATTTATTTTCTTTCTTTTTCTTTCTAAGAAAACAGGTTATTTTTGGTACGTAGTATTTTTTTTTAATTTGACTCATCTGATGTTTGTCATTAGAATGATAATTAATGCTAGACAATATTACAAATAAATTACAATTATCCACGAAATTCAGTATTGGCTAACGCAACTCTCACATGCGCAATGAAATAAATTAAATCACACCAGCCAATAAAAAAACAATCAGAACTAATCCACCATAAGGTGCCACGCCACCTAGGGGTTCCCGTGACATAATTTCCCAAAATTTTCGGGTCTGACGCGCACGCAAATGGGCCGTGGGTCCCTGGGACAGAATATCAATGTTTCCCCCAAATTTTACACATTCATTTTAAGATGGAAACTGTCCTTCAAGTTCGACACGCAAATTGAATGTTTAATTTATTTTTGAAGTATCAAGGCTTTCATGGTGTTACGTGAGGTATAATTTTTAATATTAAGCGTAGCGAATTCTGGAATTGCTTTGATTTGACTGAAAGCATTTGATAATGAAATCAGTTATTTCATGTTTATCACTGTTTACGTTTTTACTCTAGAAATAGCTCTAGCAGCATGCGTAACATGGCAACTCTAGAAACTGGTTTTCTACGGGTTTTTTCGACGGAAGAATAGACAGATTGTGATTTATCTGTCACTTTGTCTATTCTTCCGTCGACAAAACCCGTTTGTATTGTGGTCATGATAAGCGTGCTGAGTTTTTTTTGTAGTACACACGTCTAATAAATAAAACCGTAAGTAATAATCGGCCTATATGAATTTGTTTCACAAAAGTTGCAATGTCTTCATTTAAATTCTAGAAAACTTCAAATAAAATCAACCTTGAAATGCAAGCCAAAGAAAAAAAAACAAAACTACAGGGCATTCAAACATTTAACTGAAAACTAATACCAAAAGAAAGTAACCAACCTAAACAAAAAGCAGCTCACGTTTATGCAGAATCAGTGCTTTAATTCAGATCTGCTGAAACATGCCAGTGAATAGTTAAACACTGCGGAGCTCGGATTTGGCAAACATTCAGTGGAGATCCGTGCCCGTTTGATGTGCCTCGACTTAACGCCGATGAATTAATAATTACGGATACCCGTTACCAGTTCTAATGGTCCTTCGGTTCGGATATTCGTGGTTTAGTTATAAATTGATATTGTTGATTAAGGTGTAAGGTGTTTAATTGTTTGGTTTGTTCATATTGTTTATTTTTGTCTTTGTTTTTAACATTTCTTTTTTAAAATTAAATCGTTGGAATTCATTTTCGTATTATTATTGTTGGAATTGACCACTATTTCGCCTGATGGTACCTATCTAAATAATGATGTGGTTATTTTTTCTCTTGTAATTATAATAGCATGGCATCTAGTACTTTTCTGTTTTACATCATTATCATAATTTCAGCCGAAAGACGTCCACTGCTGGACATAGGCCTCCCCCAAGCACCGCCACTTCGACCGGTTCTGTGCTTCTCACATCCAGCAGATTCCTGCAGCCTTGACAAGGTGTCAAGACGAAAGTCTTTGACCAGTGCGTGTTGCCAGTGATGACCTATGTTACTATTTTACATGTTTTATTAAATTCCATCTTCTATCACCCAACGCAATAAATTTTAACTTTAATTTTTTCCTTAAAGCCAACCTGCAGTTCGATCCTTATGCAAAATATTCTCCAGATAATGTCAACCTTTCTCCGTGTAACCAGAGCTATCCTAACAAAAATTCTAAACATTTTCGCCTGAACTGCATGGCATGTGTCAGGGCTTATATAATATAAATATTACTTAATGCTATATAAAATATTTATCACCAACATTTTTCGAGTAAGTGAGAACTAGCATGAGAATTCCCGGTACAGCTGCACTGTGCAGGCAATCCAATTTCAGCACGTTGTTATAAGTTATAACTTACAGTATCTGGTAAACTTATCTGGACAATTTCCTGTATGTAAATAAAACAGGTAGTTTTATTTTATGAAAATAGAAGCACGAAGGTACGGCCAGAAATAAATCTAGGTCAGTATTATTCTGAACATAAGCGAAACATTTTACCGTACGAACTGTAAGTTAAGCAAACTGAAGTTAGACGAAGATAACTTTAAATTTGAAAGGAAACTTTGAAGGCTGACTCTACCGTATCATTTGTGAATATTGTACCTACGCTTACGTAAAGTTTAAAAATATCCATCTCAAACCAAGAGTCCAATTAGTTCAACCGGGTTTCAGACTGGCTAAAGCAGACTCATCCTTCATGGGGTACTGTTTAAAATGTTACAATAAAATACCTCCCCACATACTACACTAAATGAAACGAAATTTAAATCTTGTTTAAAACGCACACTATGCTGCCAAGCATAGGCTAGATAAGCTGGGGGATTATATCGCTGACAAAAATGCTTGGCTCAACGCTGGTCCAGCTCCACAAGGGCGCATAAACTAGTTGATTAGCATTCGAAAATATTGTTGGAGCTGCGGAAGATTAGAGAAACTGTCTTTGAATTGTATAAATTCAATCTCTTAGTATTGTATAATTGCATAGCACACGTGTGAGCACTGTGACCATGTACCCTCTATAAAGCTACCATTTACTGAGTACGTCGTTTATTGACTTGAATGTGCCCTGGCGGCTGAGAGTATGTCATGCTCACTCAAATGTCTCGCTGGTGGTGGCGTGTGTGTTGGATCGTTAAGTTCCCTTCAAAATGGTTGAGCTAAACTAAAGATCCATGCGTCATGTTCGTGAACGGGCGCCCTCAGTAGAGACTGGTCATCTTTTAGCTGCCACAGCTTATTTTAATTTATAATTGTTTTTATCTTTTGATGCTTCAACATGAATGATGTAACCAATATTTTGTGACAATATTATGATTTAAAATAGTGTCCGTGGAGTTTGTTGCCCGTTCTTCTCCATAGGAACCTACGTTTTAAAATGGGCAACTAGCTTCATATTTCTGACTGACTGACGCGTTGATAATTCAAAAGTGTCTGTAAATAGTTTAATTGAAATAAGTGCTTTGAGTTTGAGTTTGAAACTTTCATAAATCTAGTTAAAAACGGATTAGGTACTAAATAGGAGTACTCGGAGTGTGGATTAGCGACAAATCCGAAGCATAAATTAGCCAAATCTCCGAGGAGAATGCAGTGACAGTCACAGTTGCATTTTGCCTGCCAAGTTTCAACTGTGACGTGGTACGAACACATAGTAAATTAGACCCATGATTGCGTTTCTTGTTCGTCCCAAATACGGGATATTTGAGAGGAGAGAGGGATTTGAGAGAAGGATAAAGTTGGGCAGTACTTTGAGTAGATAGATCAAGGGGAAGTTGCTAGCGTGAAGTGAGATGGCAAACAATGAGACCACGTAAGTACGTACGTAAGACGAAGTAAGGTAAAAGCTTCTACTATTCGAATTATGTTACGAGAATAACGTAAGTAAAACGAGAAAGCCGAAATGAACTTAGTTAAAAAAAACCAGCCAAGTGCGTATCGGACCACGCACAATGAAGGGTTCCGTAGTTCGGATGAATTTAGCCCAAAAACAAACTTTGCATTGTAGTTGAAAAACATGTTCTCCCATACAGCGATATACACATGGTCAATTCTATAACTGCAAATTTAAGTTAGTAATAGCAAAAAAAAATTGATAAAACTACAAATTATCGATTTTCGGACCTTTCCTTTACATGTGCCGTGAGACCTTGCTTGCTGCCAAATTTCATGATTTTAGGTCAACGGGAAGTACCCAGTATGATTTATTTGCAAGGATCAAATATGTCGCATAAATGGCCGTATTTTTTATTGCATTGACTTAGAAGCTTGATTTTTTAAAACTTGGACCACTGACCTACGTATTTGATATTAATTTCAACTTGATACCTCCACGCATTTCTGAGAAAAAGGGTCTTACCAGACTGACAGACAGCCAGACAACGGAGAGATTCTATAAGGATTCCGCTTTTTCCTTTTGAAGTACGGAACCCTATCAACTCCAGTGGCTCAATACATTTTCCGTGTAATTTCACTGGTTAACTGTATAATTATTTGATGCAGCTCAGTAAAATATTCACTATTAAATCGTTATTCTACCATAGCATTTTGTTAGAATGGAATCACGCGATAAAAAAAGAAGAATATTTCATATTATTTCAAGGGTTAAACTTGAAAGACGCATAAAATAAATTAGTACATATCGTTACAAGAAAGCTACACATAATATAGCTGAGGTTTTTTTTTATCAACATACATTTAATAAAACAATGTTAATAAAGATTTTATACCATTCCCCCTCTAAAAAGCATAGTTTATTTACTGTTTCCTGTTTTCACTTTTAATCTATTTTGGTGTTTGAATTTAGAACACACCAATATATTCGACCTCCACCTCAATGCTATACAACCTCCTTGCGAAAAAATACTCGGTACAAACTCCTTGTGCAAAGAATACTCGACATACAAACTCCTTGTGCAAATAACTCCTCGAGATTTGATTGGTCGACATTTTCGACAAGGAGTTTAGCATTAGAATAAAAACTGTTTTGTGTTCTTTGCTGTCATTAGTAATTTGGCGCTAGGTATTTTGGAATACCGTAAGTTGTACGAACACAAATTGTTCCAATTTTAATGTGCATTTTAATTAATTTAAACTTCCTTTTTTCTTCATTGAATGTATATTTTCGCTTAAATCTTTCTTTTTCTCGTAGTCATGGTATAAAGTATAGTATGCAACTCTTGAATAAAACGGATTTATATCGAGGGCCATGAATTACTCGCGTCACTCTGGATTCTAAAACTTCATCATGAATCACTCCCTACGGTCGTGATTCAGTCGTTAGGATCCTTTACTTGCTCGTGATTCATCTATGGCCCTCGCTTTAAATCCTTCCTTTATTCACTAATTGCATAATATACTATTTCATGAAAATTATCATAAATTTTAAGTAATCCTGAATATTCCTTAATCCACTTAAGTCCATTAAAATAACAACAACAAAAAAATCACGGATATAAAAACAACATCACACATTATGACTGTTGGAAATAAAAAATGGAATGGTAGAGCGTGGTAACCCGATGGTTTATTGATGACTCCGCTCGCTCAATGTTCACGCAACCAAATATCGAGAATTCGGGAGATTTTTAAAAAATAAATTTTTATTTTTATTTATACTACCGAAATGGTATTGTCGTTTGTAGGGGAAATATTTCACCATTTTCATTTTTTTTATTTTTTTTTTATTGGTGTGATTCCGTTAACAACTTCTGAAGGTTGCTGGGATTAAAATATTAAAGTGCGGTGAAAATGAATTGTAAAATCTGCAACCTGGTATCTGATTTCTATTTTAGAATAAATATTTAATCGTAGGTAGGTATTAAAAAGCCCTTTTTAGAATACAGGTGATATTTAAACGAAACAAGTTAAATTAAAACACCACTCATTTTTTTAATTCAGTCTGTATATGTCCATGTTTTGTTCATTTAGGTCTCTGCTAGAACTTCAAAAGCTTTGTTTAACTTTTCTGTGCAGTCGTACGCTTGCTGGTCATTCTTCACAATCCATGTGGACCCAGTTTTCCCTTGATCTAAAACTTTTAGTATGCCTGATACTGCTGATTCCACCCTGTAAGTAAACATTATCATTTAACTTTCTTTTAATGAATTTGAATATTGTAATTTATTTTTTGTTAATCTTTAGTTGTATCTTCGGTACAATTTTAACAGCTAGGTATAGTTTAACTCCAAAATTCTGTAGGGATTTATTACGAACTCAAATACGAAAATAAGTGGGTACTGTCCGTTTGAATAAACTTTTGAGTGAGTTCTTGCAACAGGAAAGGACCAAACCACAGACCTCAACTTATTATAAGGACTTTATATCTTTTGCCATTGTCTTTGCCAACAGACTTAACGATTTTTCGATACAGGTTTAGGCCCTTAGTGCATGGCACGATTTCTTTACGGTACGGCGTATAAACCACGCCGTAGGAAAGAACGTGTTTGTCAATAAGCTTTCATAGTGATCCATACAACACTGACGGCCGTGCCTACACACGGCGAATAAACCGTCCTTTTTCACGGCATGAAAAACGTGTGTGTACAAAGGGCCTTACAGAAGTAGCTGAACTAATAGATTTTCATATAAATTATTGAACGTATTATAATAGTATTCCAATGTTGACTGGTTTTGACATTTTACCATAGGTAAGTCTGACTAACCAAACTATACTAAAAAAAAGCGGCCAAGTGCGGGTCGGACCACGCAAAATGAAGGGTTCCGTAGTTAGAATGAGTTTATCCCAAAAACAAACTTAATATTGTAGTTGAAAACCATGTTCTCCCCTACATCGCTCTAATTCACGGTCAATTCTCCAACTGCAAATGTGAGTTTGTAATCGTATTTTTGTTTGTGTGATAATACGACAAATTAACAATTTTCGGACTTTGGCCTTGCTTTCTACCAAATTTCATGATTCTAGGTCAACGGGAAGTACCCTGTAGGTTTTGATTTATTTGCGAGTATCAAAATATGTCGCATAAATGGCGCTATTGTTTTATTGCGTTGACTTAGAAGCGAATTTAGAGCTTAAAGAGACTGTCGACCTACGTATTTGATATTAATTTAATTTTGATACCTCCACACGTTGCTGAGAAAAAGGGTCTTGACAGACTGATAGACAGACGAACGGCCAACGAAGTGATCCTATAGGTAAGGGTTCCGTTTACCCTAAAAACTATCTTCATATTATCCATTCAGACATTTATCTAAATATCCATGCACGTATTCGCAAAGAGAAACTTCCACTAGTCAATTTTATCTCGAAACTCGTTGCTACCAAACTATCTTCATCAACACGAACTTCATCTAGAACGTATAAGTAAGGCTGCTTATACAAGACAGTGGAGCGTTTAGCGATGTTCAGAGCGTGCATGCCTGCAGATTTATGATCCTCTTGGCTAATGCCAAAACAGTATTGTTTTGTGGGTCGAACTTTGAGCGCAGTGGCAGCGTTAGAATTACATTCACGGATAATAAATGCAGCATGGATAGTCATCGATAATCATACACTGCCACTTGCTACACGCAATTTTGTGAGCATTATTCTGTAATCACCTCATAAGCGAACTATACCTAATGTTCTCACTACTGGGTCTCAGGCCTTCAAAAACTGGCTTGCTAAAATCAAGTGTACGCCACGCGCACCATCATATTTTTCAGAAGTGGTCATCTGTCTGAAGGCGGTTATGTCTCACGTGCTAATTCCCTACAATCAATCATGCCGCTCACCCCGCTCCACGCTCCGCTACCCTATGAATTCAGCCTAAATATCCTCACCTCTGTCTCACGGGCACGCGGGATGCGATTGGCTCAGCTGAATCTTTGTCGAAGTTTTCAAAGTTGCTTCTGTTCAGGATAGCCGTGTCCGTCGGACCGAGGCACACTGTGATAACTCGCACTTTGGTCTCTGAATATACTTTCTCTGCCTGTGAAAAAATAGGTGAAAATATGATCAATATGTTCGTCTATTTTGAACTATACTCAATTTGAAATAAGATTAGACATTTAAATAAACCTTTTTTACAATCCGTTCTACCAATTTTGACTTTTATACCGTAGGCATAAGGACAGCATTAAAAGCATGCTGCCAACGCAATAGAAGTCAAAATCGGTTGAACGGACTGTAAAAAGGGTTTATTTAAATGTCTAATCTTATTTAAAATGGAGTATAGTTACCTACCATGTTTGATATCTTAAAAACAATCTTTTAGAAAAGATTTTACGTTTAGCTACAGATTCTTTTTAATAACACATAAAAAATTAAATTAGCCAGGCAATTAACATCCCTACTTAAAGAGAAAATTCAGAGGCGAACATTTAATTTCGTTTCAAAAAAGCCTTTTAAAATTTTCTTAACACAAAACACTTTAGATAAGTTTTTAATTAACCTTGACATTTTGCCTTTGATCTTAAAGTTCATCATGCTCCTGGCCTTTTCCCAAGTATCATGATCTTTTCCGTACATCTCCATTATTGTGCCATCTCAGAATACACTCCCTTTTTTGGTCTATCCTATTCCTGCAGCTTCATACTCAAAGCCTTCCTCACGAAATGTTCCTCATTCTTCCGCAAGACATGCCCATACTAACACATTACTTTTCCCTTATCGGCACCACCTTGTAACTTGATAATTCTATCCATTCGCGTCCCTTCCATTCTCCGTCACCGCGTTCTCGACCATACCTTTTTTTTTGGATTTGATATTATCAAATAACTTCTCCCGCTCTGGGCGGAGCGAGAGGGTGTGTCAGACTCTTACTGACTAAAACCCACCCGTGTTTTTTCAGTTGCCTGTACGGTTCCAGGGGCCACGGTATCCCTTTCGGACTTTCCCGCAACCCCGGCAGGCATCGGTACTATCAGACCCCTTCAATTGTGCTGACATCTCCTTGAGGCGCGCGTGGAACACAACGCACCGTCGACCCGGGTTCTCGGCCATCCCTCGCATTCTCTTTTCAGCTTCATGCCTTACATTCATCGCCATCTAAGTGATTACTGAGATGTGGATGAATGAATGATCAAATGTCATCAAATGACAGAAGTAGACAAAAAAAGGCCTTACCCCCATAGCAATACTGAACTGCAACACAGCAGTCTTCGTCGCCGCATACACAGGCAAATGGGTGCCAAGGTTAAGTGCCAATAACGATGATATATTAACGATGGTGCCCCCATCACCTGCTCTGTTGACCCCCATAATGTCAAGAGCCTTCATTGTACTGGTGACCGTTGCAGTCTGAAAAAGTCTTGGGTAATTTAGTGGCAGTAAAACTGGATGGTGGTTTTATAGATAACTATAAATTTATTATGATACTATATAAAGGGGAAATTACTGTGAAATGACGTACTTGAAATATTATGAGGCATCGATTGGTGTAAGGTAATGGTGACTACTTTTATTTATGGAACAAAATAATAATAATCTATAGGTATAAATGGAAGTTGGTATAATTAAATAAAAGTTGGTCATTATACGTAGTTTTCATGGAGAAGGATTCAAACTCAAACTCAAATCATTTATTTTAATTAAACCATCTATAGGCACTTTTTAATTGTCAAAGATTTATATAGATTTATATATCTACGTATAGGTATTTTTATTCCCGACTTCCACGCGGGCGAAGCCGAGCACAAAAGAATCTTTTATTTTATATGTAATAGAAAAATAATATCTAATAGTTCAAAATGTGATATCACGTGTAACGGAAAATTTTAAGTCAATATTGTATGTTTCTAACGTAAAATTACTTTGAAAAGGGCAATATTTGTTTTAATCAAATCTTGTTTTATTTTATTATACTTCTAATTTTAGAAATACTCAAGTTAATTGGATTAGTCAGCTACTTTACTTTCTTTTATGTTGTTTATATAATAACATCAATCTGCCTACCAATTTCCGGCCGTACGCAAAAGACCGAAACATAATTTCATTAATTACAAGGCATTCAAGTCTTCCCTTCTTCGTTAATTTACCAATTGTTTAGTTTTATAAGTTTCAAAATTCATTTTTGCCATTATGTATGCATAGACCGCTTTTTGTATCGGATATAATATACCTAATTGGGTACTTACAAGTTTACGATAAGATCAGTTTTCATTCTTGAAATCTTAAGAAATTTCGAAAGTAGCCAGGCAACTTTATTATTACGAATGAACCTTCAGGGGCCAAATTCTACTAATTTAATGGTCTTTCTTTTGTGAGTTTTTGAATGGTAAATCTATCATAAACTCACAATGGAGAGACCACTGCAATGTTGGTGAATTATTAGACTTAGCCCTTAGATCTTAACATGCTACTACCCATTACATTAAATCGTCTACTTTTACAATGTTTGTAAATATGTGAGCACCATATATCTATCACATAATTAGTTTATCTGTTGTTGCTTCATTTTTAATTCTTAATTCTTTTTACCTATTGTGGTATAATAATTTTATTCTAGGTGCATCGTCCTCACATATAATTATATAACTAATGTACTTATACAAAATATTGTAAAACATTTTAAAAGAGTAACGGTGGAGTTTCTTGCCCATTCTTCTCCATGCGATAACTACCTTTTGGAAGGGGCGACTAGAATCAATTATTTTTTTTTGTACATTTTTGACGTTCAAAAGTGCCTTATACGGGCCTATTTGAAATAAATGATTTGAGTTTGACTTTACAACAAAACAAAAGAGATGCGACATTTCACACAACGCATTCCGAATCTAATCGAATCAAAACCATATTACTCATCCTAACTCACGCGAGAGCATATAACTCACGGAATTAATATCGGCCACCTCGTGTGCGTTCGTTCGTAGACATCCGAAACCGCAGCGTAGTTTATTACGCTGTCGAGTCCCCAATATTTACTTACAAACGAGGAAACAAGTCTATATATAGAAAAATATACTCGTAGTTTGACTTTGTTCTTAAGCTCAACCCACACACAAAGCGGGTGCGTTTCGGGCGCGGGTCGGGACGGGAGTACGGCGGGCTTGTATGTATTGTAATTATTTGTATTATATGGATGTCAGCACACGAAACGCGTGCGCGGGTCGGGCGCGGAGCGGGTCGGGCGCGGAGCGGGTCGGCAGCAGGAGCCGCGCACGCTTTTCGTGTGCAGTTAGACTTTATTTCTACAACTGAGAATTTGTCAGAACAAATGTGATTAAAAGTGATATTTCGCTTATTACATTTCCTATTTGTGACCTTTCAGCCTTTAGTATAACCTCTAAGCCCTTTTGAACTCTGTCGAGTTAATTTGTTTACTCACAAACAATTATACAAATATATCCACAATAATACAATCGTAGTTTGACTTTATGCTAAGAAACAAACATGAATAGCTTATTGTGTTGACCATTTTTGATCCGTCGAGCCGTCCATATTTACTTAGAAACGATGTCACAAATATTTGTACGTAGCCGTACTTTGTTCCTAAACTGCGGAATTGTCATATGAAACGTGAAATTATAATTAATATTTCGCTCATTGTGTTGTAATTTGTAACCTTTCAGTATCTTTTATCAACCTGATTTCTAAGTCTGTTTAGCCTTCCTTATTTATTTACAAACGATGAAACAAATGTACCAATATATAGTTGATCTTTATTGCTAGAATTAAGGGATTGTTGTGATCAAGCGTGAATAACAGTGATAAATCGCTCATTTTGTTGTCCATTTGTGACCTTTTAGTCTATATTATTAACTTTGTGTATAAAATAACTTTGTTAAGTCCACTACCCTACTTGCTCGACTTTATTCCTGGATTTTCGAAATTGTTGATGAAACAATTTCGATCGTAAATATTATTAGTGACCGTTCGCTAATATTACTGTGTTGCTTGTTTGTGATCTGTCAGTCTCTAGTATTATGAGTACACCGTGGTTTTTTAGGGTTCCGTACCTCAAAATGAAAAAAACAGAACCCTTATAAGATCACTCGTGTGACTGTCTGTCTGTCGCAGCCAATTTGCTCCAATTTTATTAGGTATCTCTGTGACCCAAACACGGACGTGTAACGTAAATAAATGAATTTTGAAAATGGGGGTCACTTTTGGGGGGTATATAAGAAAATTTTAAAAACGTTTTGCAAACTGAACCATGTGACATATTAAAATGAACGGGCTTATTGCGAGGATCTCATTTATTTTATTTTATAATAAATACTTTTAAAGATATTTAAGAAAATAGATGAAAATTTACCATTATCTCCGAAACTACTGAGCCTAAAATTTTGTAACAAAACAGAGAATAGTTCTTTACTTAGATTACAGGAAAACCTATAAGAAGTCTATGGTCTTAAAATAACATGGTAAATCTCTCAATATTGTGCGTACAAATTTACATTTGCAGTTCGAATGAATGGGAACAGATGTGTTTCAACTACAACATTAAGTTTGTTCTTGGTATAAATTCATCCTAACTACGGAACCCTTCATTTTGCGTGGTCCGACTCGCACATGGCCGGTTTTACTCTATCATGTTGCAAATATTAACTTGACTGATGACCAACTACCCCAGTTCAAAGGCTATTCTATAATTTTAAAACCTTGGAATGAAAACTGAAAGCTATTTGTGGTCTTATATCTGTGGTTAGTGTCACCAATTGCCTTTGTTTCTTTCCATTCGCAAAAACGTTATAATAACAAAACTGTGTAACTTTGGTTTATGTAAAACATTTACTTTAATATATATTTACGAAATTATGATCGTTATTTTTGCATGCCTGCAAAACATTAGGTTCTAGTGAATCCTTCAATTCTTGAGTAGGATTTGGTTGTTTGCAGCAAAACATACGGTATTTTCAGCTTAATAAGTTTAAAATAAATATTGTACCTAATACTTACAAAATTAGTATCCACCATCTTTTTAATAGTTCTCTCATCTGCAGACAATACAGCTGCATTGTTGATCACCCCGTCAAGTCTTCTGTACTTGTCGAGAACTTGTTTGTAAGCCGCAGCTAGTTGAGCTTCTTCTGATACGTCACACTTTATGAACTTGGCTCTTAGGGCTCCAAACATGTTTATAAGCTCCGATTCGAGAGCGGAACCTTCTCTGTCCGCCACATCGAGGAAGGCGACATGCTGGAATTCAAATATAAGGTGATTTTGATAAACAAATTAAACTGATTTACATCCGTAAGACATCCTCGTAACATAAGGTCCAGTTGAAAATGAGCGTCAGACACTAGCTGTCTGGCATTTATGCTGAACTGGGCCTATTTGGCACAGCCGTGAGGTACACAGTGCTATTCTAAGTTATTTTTATTTCTTTGTTTTTGTGTAAATATTATGTGTCTCGACCTGAGTCAAATAAACTTATTTTCTTTCTTTCTTTACAAATCATAATTATTCGCCATTTCTTGATAATTTTTTCCACAACGGGTTGGCCATTGGACTTTTTCGCCTGTGCGTGTATATTCGAGTAATACAGAGCAACCTGCACTCTCATTGCGTACCACACTTTCAATCACAATCCGAAAGATTTTGAAGGAAATTTCTAATCCATTGCTTCATATATTTAAAAAAATTGTCTGCGCAACAACGTAAATAACGCAATGAATGTTGTTGAACTGTCAAAATGAAAGGTCCATTTTAAGTTTGTTACGCAATTACTCCGCTGGGTGCTGGGTAAAATAATTGCTCATATTCGAGCTGTTATCAAGAGTGTTCTACCTAAAATCATGATCAATTTTCGTTAACTGGACCATAGGTGAGTTTATGAGTGAACACAACCTTAACAAAACAATATCATAGGAAAATAGACACAATACCTACAACAATTTGAACTTAAATTGGATAGCAGTATGCAGTAAAACAGCTGTTGACAACACCTAGAGCTCATTCACACTGTACCCGTCATTGACGATACGTCATGTCGGATGCACGTTCACATTGCATACGGAAACGAGTTTTTTAGCTATTCGTCAAAATATCCGAATAGATTTTCACACGTCATTCGTGATTCAGAGTTCAATCTTGGACGAACGCTTCAGCAGATTCGTCACAAAAAAATTGCGATTCTTGTTTTTTGACGAACTGGATTTTTAAAAGACGGTATATGTTTTAGAACGTATCCGTTATTCTTCACGACACTTGATTCGTGATTCAGAGTTTAATCTTGGACGAAAGCTTCAGCGGATTCGTCACAAAAAAATGCGATTCGTGTTTTTTGACGAACTGGCTTTTTAAAAGACGGTATGTGTTTTAAGATGTATCCGTTATTCTTCACGACACTTGAGTCGTGATTCAGAGTTTAATCTTGGACGAAGGCTTCAGCGGATTCGTCACAAAAAAATTGCGATTCGTGTTTTTTGCCGAACGTGATTTTTAAAAGACGGTAAGTACGTCATTTAAGACTTATCCGTCATTCTTCACGATTCGTGATTCGTGTGAATACGGCCATTTAAAACAAACCATTGTCGCCACCAAAAAAATACACGAATCCTGAAAAATTTCGATACGGCAAAAAACACGAATCGTCCTCGTGTGAATGAGCTCTATTTGTTGTGCGCTATTTGTTTATTCTGAGAAGAGTAAAGGTAAACGTGCTTTATCTATGCGGAGCGGCAGAATGCATCATAGTTTTGTCACGAACAGATAGATTTATTTAAACAAACATAGTGCACTGCTTTGCCTTGTGACTAACAATAATTATTTTACTTTATGTTGCCTTGGTATATCTATGTAATTTAGCCACTTGTTAGACAAAATTACCAAAGCCATTATTAATTCAATTATCGTCGCAGGTCACTGCTGCATCAAAATTTGATTATGTCTAATTTTAAAATGTTTTTTTTTTTAGTTGTCCGGGGTCCCAAAGGCTGGCTTTTACCTTTGCCAGAGGCTAAGCATTGCATGTTGCAATGCCACCAGTCTCTTGCGTACAGAACGAGTCGATACTTAGACGAATTTTTAGACTCCATATTTTAGTTTGTTAATAGTTTTAGATAGGTTAGCATAGGTATTACATTGTTATTTTTATTAATTAATTAGGCATAAGTTGTTATTTATGTACACATCAGTTTAATTCTGAATAAATCTATGAACAAATAAGATTACTTTTCTATCGAAACAATTCCTGGTTTTCAAAAAACCATGCAATTTTGAAAATATTTCCATTCCTCAAGATCGCTCAAAGTAAAGAACCGCAAGTAAACTTGCGGTTCTTTACTTTGAGCGATTTCCAATCTAAAAACACTCCATCAGAAACTGCTTCGTACCCAAGTTTGTTGCAAAGTAGACCGATGGCATACTTAGCGCCCAATATTGAAATTTTGTTTTTACTTCAACAACTTCTACAGGGACTTACTTCAACAGGCCTTAACTTTTTGACCACACAGTTCCGGAAAATGGACCGTTTAGTAACAGCTGCGGTGATGAAACAAAATGCAACATTCGTTAATTAAATAGGGTTTACTGTTAACTGTTTGTTCGTGTATTTCTAAACAGGAAGGGGTAACTTTCGAAACTAAAATGTTTGTTAAACTAGAAATAAATTTCAGATTTTAGTTTCACGCGTTGACTTTGTATCCTTCTGCAGTTTTGTTTCACAAGTTATCATTTCAATTTGGTTATACATTACAGTATTGTTAAATAATAAACAAATTATCTTATTGTTTAACCGTAGGTATTGTAGATATGCGGTTTTCGTCTGTCTACAAAGATATAAATCCAAGGTTCAGATAGCGAATTACCTCATTGAAGTCATGTAAACAATTTAGTACGGCTGTGATACCTTTGCGATTCAATGATTGCTAGGTCAATGTCAAGTCATTCATTCTTTTAATGTCATTACTCATTAGGCGTGTTCATTGATAAGCACGCTGACTCTTTTCACGTATCATTGTGATTGGCAAAACTTGGGTAGTCGTCGAAAAAAATTGTGTTGACGGTCTCGTCCGAGAATGTAGTTATTCTTGATTTCTGCTGCCAAGTAGGAATTCATTTAATTATTAATATTCTGAAAGTGACCTGTTGAACGGCTGTGATGACCACATCACATCCTTTCAACAGGCCACTCAAACAGAAATGTCTGATCCGACCATATATTTTACTGACATCCACAAACCAATATGGATGCCGGTAAAATATAGTAAGATCAGACATTTCTGTTTTGTTTTCAAGTTATATATAGTTTGACCCATACCCGATAATATTGCAGGTATCTTTACGCAACCACTTTCTGTCAAAGGTCGACCTGTTACCAAACCTATACTGACAAGCAAAATAAAAAAGCTATTTGGAAAGTGCCAAAAATCGAAATATCTCCTAAATCACACAAGTTAGCTACATGAAGTAAAAAAAATCTTGAAAACAGTTTTATATGTGTTTTTAATGCGCTATTAAATACACTTGATTGTTGGGTTTTACTTCAAGAACCTATCTTGCGTGGTTTTGGAAATATTTCATACAATAACATAATTGATCACGTTCTACATTTCTTTGGAATTTCCTGCTACATACGTGCCGGTTACCTTTGTTTTCGTGAGAAAATTGCAAATAACTTCTCCCGCTCTGGGCGGAGCAGGAGGGTAATATCAGACTTTTACTGACTAAAACCCACCCGTGTTCCTTCAGCTGCCTGTACGTTGCCAGGGGCCACGGTATCTCTTTCGGACTTTCCCGCGACCCCGGCAGGCATCGGTCTAGCGGACCCCTTCAGCTGTGCTGACATATCTTTGAAGCGCGCGTGGAACACAACGCGTGGTCTCTCGGACGGCAAGCTACTCATTGCTCGCCTGCCGTAAGCCCGCGCCTACGGTGGCTGGGAATCGGCCTGCGATTCTCGACGCTCAGGGCGTCTCCTGCGGCGGCTAGGGGCGTGAGGGCGCGAAATTTGCCTCTCACTCACGCGTTCCGCCCACTACGTGCCAGCTACCTTAAAACATAAAATAATATTTACCTACCCTAGCATTTTCCCGGAGTAATGCCCGGACGATGCCCGCGCCCACACCGGCCGCGCCTCCTGTCACCATAAACACTTTATCCTCAACACACAACACACGTTGCGCCATCTTCGCAGCCATTTCACAATAAAAATAATTCTATTTTCACTTGATAGATAAAAGCCACCGTGGAACGCTAAAGGTAACGGTGGACTGATCAAAACAATGTTCGTTATCAAACTAGTTTCTATAAGCTGATATCCAGTTTATCAGTATGATAAGAAGGAATTGGAAATAGGTTTTATTGCTGTTCTTCTTCAATTTGATTTTGATAGAGGAAAATGTTAGGTATTACTTTCCTAGCGTCTAGTTTTAATTGTCTGACAAACCTTCACGCCTTGTTTCCTCGAAGGAATGGGCAGAGGTGTACCGTACACCCACATTTCTCCAGTTATGTTTAAGTCCCATGGAGCGAGCGTTTTGCCATCAACCGGGCACAAATCCAAACTCCGGGCTGCTACTTTCAGATAGCAAACCTGCCAAGTGCGTGTCAGACCACGCACAATGAAGGGTTCCGTAGTTGGGATGAATTTATTCCAAATACAAACTTAACATTGTAGTTGAAAAACATGTTCTCCCATACATTCCAACTGCAAATGTAAGTTTGTACCCACAATATTGAAAGATTTACCATGTTATTTTAAGACCATAGACTTCTTATAGATTTTCCTGTAATCTATGAGTAAAGAACCATTCTCTGTATTTTTTTCAAAATTTTTGGCTTATAAGTTTCGGAGATAAGGGGATAATTTTCTTAAATACCTTGAAATGTACTTATTTTTTAATTGAAAAAAATACTTTTAGATCCTCGCAATAAGCCCTTACATTTGATATATCACAGGGTACAGTTGGAAATTTTTATTTTTTTTGTTTGCCCCCACATTCAACATTCACTTATTTACGTTACACGTCCGTATTTGGGTCACAGAAATACATGTGTGTACCAAATTTCAACTTAATCGGTCCATTCGATTCGGAGCAAAATGGCTGTGACAGACAGACACACGAGTGATCCTAAAAGGGTTCCGTTTTTTTTTATTTTGAGAGTACGGAACCCTAAAAACCCAATCACACTTGGCCGACCCGGAAATCGAAACCAGTACCTCATTGGTCTAGTAGCTTGCGACCACTAGACTTATGAGGCAGTCTCTAGGCAGCAGACGGTTTTCTTAGCGTCAAAGTACGATTGAACATATTAAGAATAATTTGATATCGTTCTGGTCTGGATTTATGCTTGTTTTAATACATCGATAAGAATAATCAAAATATATAATTTACATAAATATAATTTACCGATAAAATGGTAAGTACCGAGATTGTTTTTTTGCTATCTTTTTCAGATTATTTTTTTGTCTTTAATCCTCAATTTTACCGACTGTTCTCTGTAAGATTCCTGAGTGATCTATACGGCTATATCAATCTCACATTGGTACTTCAGCGTCCTCCCTGTGGCGGCTCATTTCGAGTCGAGGGGTTGACGTGGCGAAGCGGCTTAAGCGCTGTGAAGTGCTGCAGCCATTGACTACGCAACAATAACGTCTAATAGCAGGCCAGCTTTAACGGTGCTTTTTTCAGCCTGAAAAATGTATAGGGGTTATAAGTAGGTACGGATTTTTGGTGAAGTTTTTTGTAATCTTGATTGCCTTTTGGATTATCCGGGCTGTGATGTGAGATTAAAGATTAAGATGGAAAAGTTTTGTTGGAATCCGCAAGTCAGGAAAATGGCCGAAAATCGTTCGTAAAAATTACGCGATAAGGCGCATTGAAAAAACAACATGATTTTACTAGATTACTATCTAAGCAATATTGTAAAACAAATAGTCGATGAAACGCTTTACTTCAACGAAATAGGCAGACGTTTTACAGCTTAGCTATTAATAGACATGCAAAATCTAAGGTAATGTAAAAAAAAAACTTGTTCATAAAATACGCAGTTTTTTTCCTAATCTTACACAAGATTCCTTTAATGTTCGTTCAAATTACAGAAACAATTTTCACGTCAAATTCCACGGCATATCGCGTACCGCGTGACGTTCTCAATTACAAACAACATAACATTTCATTCCCTGAGATTTAAGGCTTACATTCCACTTTTTATTTTAATTATTTCTGCCTCATACACATTCCCTCTTTATTAACATGTGACGCGAAACTCGTGAAATAATAAAACGTAAACAAAGCGCAGCACTTCAGGGAATGCGACCGAGTCATCACTGCGAGAGTAGTACTAGTGTTGCTTTACACGAGCCAGTACTGGCTTCCAGTACGCATATTTTACTGACGCGTTGAAAGAAAAATGTTCGTATGTACTACGTGACTTTTAACACGCGTGGCATGACCACCATAGACAGGGGATTTGTCGACGGAAGAATAGACAAAATGACAGATTCACAATCACAATCTGTCATTTTGTCTATTTTCTAATTCCACACCGACTCGAACTGGGCCCACGTGGTGGATTACGCCCCACTCCCTCGCACTGAGAGGAGTCCTTTTTGATGTTCAAAAGTGCCTTTTTGACGTTCAAAAGTGCCTGTTATAGGGGCCTATTTGAAATAAATGATTTGACTTTGACTTTGGAGACCTGTGTGAACAGGCCTGTGCAGTGGGAACATTATAGGCTGATTATGTTATGTTCTGTATGCTACGCGTGCAGGGAATGCGGCTGAGTCATCATTACGAGTGCTGCTTTACACGAGCCAGTACTGGCAGTAGGTACCTCTGCAATTTTATTATCGGGTTGAAAGAAAAATTTTCACTCTACGTGACTTTCAGGGAATGCGACCGAGTCATGACTTCAGGGTAGTAATAAACGGGCTGGTGTCCGCAACTCCACGTCTAGATGTGTATTTTGCGTACTACGTTGCGAGGGTAGTAACTAGTGATGCTTCACACGAGCCAGTACTGGCTTACAGTAGGTAGGTACATACGTACAATGAAAGAAAAATGTTATTTCTGCGTGACTGGTTTGTAAGGATAGGGGTGAATGAAAAATGTAACGTGTTTGACGTGGAAAATGATGACGGTAACGCGTGTTACATAATAACATTGTGTAAAATTAATGTAGAAACAGATATAGTAAAAAATTCTTTAGGTACGATATTAAATAGACGTAAGAATTATCATAACATAAGGTACTCTTGCCAATCTTGGACCTTGGAAGATAATTATTTTCACTTCATTTTAGAACCGCTCCCACGGGTCATGACGTAAAAAAGGACTAAGCTATAAATATTTTTATGCTAGTGAAAAAATCATTGCTCACACACAGTGATAAAGTAACGGCTCAGAACTAGTGATATAATAAATCCAACTTATACTGCCACTGGCAGTCAGTCATAAATCCCACATTTTTAGGACCCACTGCATGGATTACGACTCGTAAATCTTTAGAGCAAATCCCTCAAGAGTAGGTTCTGATACTTATCTTTAGGAGTTATGCGTACCACCTTGGGTACAATATATCTTACATACGCAATCATAATCAGCCTATAACGTCCTCACTGCTGGTACACAGACCTCCTCTATGTGAGAGGGAGTGGACTATAATCCACCACGCAGGGCCAGTGCGGGTTGGTAGATGTCGCATGCCGTTGTTGAGTTGAGTTGAGTTGAGCTCCTTAAGTTCTGGGTTGAGCTCCACGATTACTGACAAATGCTTGCACTGACAGGACAGGTCCACTCAAATCTGTGTGGTTCTTTTCTCAAAAGACCATTTCAGACACTAATCTACATGGTCCTCATATGGCCTGACCAAGATTATGTCTGGACTTTAAAAGAGACTATGACCTCTGAGTTTGTTTCGGCCTTTCTTCTCAGAGTAGTCAGATAGGAAACGCCGAACTCATCTAGCTAATTTTTAATTATTTTTTTAAGATGACGTGTAAAAGTGATTCCAATATCCTATTTACAGAATAAACAATTTCATTTCATTTCATTTCATTTTGCCTTTGAATTTTTGGTTCTAGGTAATGCCGGTTTCCTCACGATGTTTTCCTTCACCGTTTTGAGAGCAGTGTAAATAAATGACACAAAGCAATCGTAAACCGGGGCCCGGCCGTTAGCACTAGGTCACCACTGCTATTACTTAGCCTAAATGATTATGTAAGTAACCTTCACTGGTAAGAAACGTTCTGCTAGTAATTACTATTTGGCGACGTTAGTTCATTACACTGACTATAGGGTCCAGCGTATAGAAGATAATTGACCCATTCAGCAACACCAAATGAATGTCTAAATAATAGCGCACCAACAGTGCGCTATTATTTACTTACAATTCTCGGCTCAGCGCCGAAAATTGATAATCCAACAGCGCGTTTTTATTTAGGTGTCACCTACTGGTAGTCAAAACGGTCAAATATATTTCTAGTTCTCCTAACTAACAATAGTGCGTTTCCTTGTTTGTAGAAAAATATCGTTCCACATAGAACTGCAACAAAGTCTAGCGGTCTAAACTCGTAACTCAAGCGCCACCAACAATGTTTTCTTCTAAACTTCCTTCTACCACAAACCACTCCCGCTTTTAGTTGTCAATAACACTTTTAAACAAAGTGCTAAAGAAAGAACGTACAAATAAAAAATAAACTACTGTCGCTGAAAAAGCGTTTGAACGAAGCACAAGTCAAACAGAGCTAGCGGTGGCGAGGTCTGTGGGTGTTCCAACAAACAGATCTCATAGGTGAAAACATGTAGGGTTGACAATGGAAAAATTGGATTTTAACTTGATTCGTCCACTTGGCCGCGATAATCACATCACTAGTCGAAAAAATGTTTTTGGTTGAAAGAATAGTGATTAGTGGACGTCCCTGTCAAGTAGCAATACTGTTTAAATTTTTTGTAAGTTAACATGCTATTTAGTTTTTGTTACCTACAAAAAATAAAGATGCCGATGAATTAAAAACCTACTCCTTTTTCAATCGGTTATAATGCAGCTGGGTTGAGCGTAAGCATTGGTATGATTTTACGAAGTGGTATGTAAGCAATCGAGTCACCTAATTGATAGTAATGACTCCCGTAATCACCGGCAAAACCGGGAGGATGACCGATTCGATCAACCTTAGAGACAACATTGTAAAGATCGTTACTTTGATGTCTGCGGCACTAAAACACAGCAACGTTACTCGGCAAAATTAGAAGGATACGGAGGTATTTCTCTGGACAAGCTATTCATAAAGATCTCCCACTACCTGCTAAAATCAAATATATCCCTGTTAAGGTTTAGATCAAAAGGTTCCTTTAAACTTTTCAACCCTATTTGAGAAGAGATTCCGTCTTTGTCCTTGCTGAAGTGAGATACGCAAATACAAAAACGCAACACTCCGTGAAATGCCTTGGGCTCCCGACTTTTACGTGTGCACAGAAAACAAATACACCGAAGGAGATTTCGTGAGAAAAGCTTTAGAAAATATTCAAGAATTCTGGTATACCTTGTTCTGTACAGTAATGCCTTGCTGAATTGTGAATACCTCTGGAAGTCTGCAACATCTGCAGTTTGTGGGAACGTTAGATAAAATGCTTGAAGATGTTCAAAGGAATGAAAATGCATTAAAACATTTCTCGAAAAAATGTAGGCTACTGGTAGTTTTAGTTTTGCTTCAAACCGCATTACGTTGCTAAAGAAGATGCGGTTTCACAGATTCTTCCTAAAGAATGGAAAGATATTATACAATTCCTATTCATGCCATATCTTTAGGCTAATGTTCAAAATATCAAAAGATATTGCAATAACCTGCAAACAATTTTGAAACTTGTAGGTATTAGTCAACTTGTAAAATGCACATGTTAATCGAAATAATTATTGTATTTCGACACCGAATAACATTAATAAACCAGCGTTGTTTTCAATAATATTCCAGACTATCCATACTTATTCTTAAAAGTTTTCCCAACTGAATTTATTCAATAACTCCTTGAACAGTATTATTTACTATGTAACCTCGTCTACACCAGTGCAAGCGGTTGGCGCCGCTGCATGTTATTTACACTTCGCACTCCAGTTCCCTTGTGGACGTTAAAATACCAAGAGAAGCCAGGGTCTTAAACATGGTTAGTTTATTTTAGTTTAATATTAACAGCAGGTTTCTGTTAGCATCTCAGAGGACAGGTGCTAAAATAATCAAAGTCTCTGGAATTTGCTGTCAAATCTCGTGATTGGTGGAATAAAATACATAGGTTAATAAACTATTTTACGGTGTTTACATAAATAATAAAATTAATAAATAAATAAACAGTCGTTTACTGGTCAAAATATTTGACATCAATTTATTTGCTAATAAAAAATAAAGCGTGGTTAAAGGCTGGTTGCAGGTTAAACAATAAAATTGCCTTTAAAAAACCGGGAACACGGCTAAGTTCACATGTAACGCGCGTTAACGGGCGTCAACGCATGATCAAATTTAAAGAGATTTCAGATGACGAGCACTAACGCGCGTTACATGCGCAGGAGTACTCGTCACTAGTGTCAGTCTGGTTTCAAGGCGTCAACGCACGATCGCCAGCGTCTAGAAACTTTTTCTCTAAGCGCTGCGTTAACGCGCGCGCATGTGAGCGGTTGTTAGGTAAATATTAGGATGTCTAGATGTCGCGTCGCGTCAAAACTTTTCTATCTGAACATAGCCTAAGTATTATCAAAGTGATCTACAAAGCGTAGTAAATGTTTCTTTTATTTTTGCAATCGGGTTCATTTGTTTTTCTGAACTAAAAATATATCCTGAATTTTCCGTTGTCAATTCTCAGAACAAAATGATAGTCAATACCTATTCATATTGGTTTGGAACGAGAATCAAAGCCACTGGTTACCCTTTGAGCAAAAACGGAATCAAAAATATTCAAAATAAAACGAAACTCACATAAAAACTTTTTTCGCGATAGCTGTGACAAATAATTTTGCACTGGAATATAAAGAGAGAAGAGTTTCTATCATAAGAATGTTCTCTTACATAAATTCCCCAAGTAAATTGAAAATAGAATGCAAAATGTAAATTAAGTGGTACAGCGTTTACTAGTAATGCTGAGGTTACACCACTCCGTAAATAATTCAGGTGAAGTGCTTAACACTCAACAAATGGTGCTTTATGCAAACACTGCACTGAGAGCACTCCAACACTAGTACCGAAATTTTAAACATGGTGAATATTTTATTACCGGTACCAGCACCGCAATTAAAGGGTTAGGTATATATTTGAAGGGTTAAAATTCTATTTGGGGTTTATCCCAAATAGAATAAACCTATTTGGATTTTCGATTGTAAATCTGTTACGGACTAAAGTCGTAACAGATTTAATATTTATAGAAAGTTTACTGAAATAAATTGGTTATTAATTTATTCATGCCATTTTCGATTTCAGAAATAAAGATCTATCTTTTATTTTTGAATATAAATATTTACATTTGTATCTAAATTTCTAACAAAAATTATATTAAAACGCAAAACAACATGACTGAGACATGCTCAATCATAATAATTATTTATTTCTATGTAGTGTTATTTTCAAATAGTATCTCAAGTGTGTATAATAACAACGTAATGTCATAGTAGTATAGGATAAATCACGCCAGTATTCACAGAGGGGGTGGGCGGATGGGCACAATTGCGGCGATAAGTCCCCTCTTTGAGGAGTGGCTAGACAGGCGCCACGGCGTCCTCACCTTCCGCCTGACGCAGGTCCTCACCGGACACGGTTGGTTCGGGAGGTTCCTGCTCCGGATAAGGCGGGAGGAAACGCCCGGGTGTCATCACTGCATGGATCGCCCGGAGGACACGGTACCTACATGGTACGGAGCGAGAGGCATGGAAGGCCGTCAGTTCCTTCTGTGAAGCAGTAATGCTCGCGAAGGAGGAGGCGAAACGCGTGAGGGAGAGGCAAACTTCGCGCCCTCAGGCCCCTAGCCGCCGCAGGAGACGCCCTGGGCATCGAGAATCGCAGGTCGATTCCCGGCCACCGTTGGCGCGGGCTTGCGGACGGTGAGCAATGGGTAGCTCGCCGTCCGATAAGGACCAGGCCCGGGTCGGTGGCACGTTGTGTTCCACGCGCGCCTCAAAGAGACGTCAGCACAACTGAAGAGGACCGATAGGACCGATGCCTGCCGGGGTTGCGGAAAAGTCCGAAAGGGATACCGTGGCCCCTGGCAATGTACAGGCAACTGAAGGAACACGGGTGGGTTTTAGTCAGTAAGAGTCTGACACGCCCTCCCGTTCCACCCAGAGCGGGAGAGTTATTAAGTTATTTGATAATTTCCCACCCAAAAAAAAAAAGTCATAGCGTAAACCAGTACAGGTACACTTACCGCAAACTTAACCCACCTTAATACAGGTAAAGAGACTTCAACTTTACACAGGTATCACAAGTTTCTTGTATCGAATTTCAAGTACGTAAGCTCTAACAAATAAACAGTGATTAAATCCCTGTGTGGGCGAACTTACCCCGGATAGGCAAAGTTTTAGCGAGTTGTTGACGCGGTTCTAATGCAACCACTGTCACACAACCGGAGTTTCGGTTTTCAAGTTTCAAAACTAACCAAGGATTCTCCTTTAAAATTAATCTGTTAGAGTGCGTAGGTACTCAAATTATAAAAAACAATGAGATTTAAAGTATTGGTATATTGAATTAAATATATTTAGCTATATGCTTTTGTCCTCGAAAAACCAGTGTGTAATCAAATTCATTTGTCAGATATTAAAAAAATAGTGAGTAAATATAGATTTCATCCAAATGAAATGAATAAATGTAAATAGGTCTTCAAAAATTCATGAAATTAAAAAAAAAAAATGTGCTATAAGTTGAAAATAATTTTTATATTTCCTTCTTGCTCTTTTGTAATTCACATGAACCATCCAGCAAAATAAAAACGTTGCATTTGCTAAACTCTTATCGTTCTGGCCAAACTAGTCTCTACCCCGAGCTATCTTAAGCCAAATAGAAAAGAATGAGCTTTGGAGCAATCCAGACTCATTTGTGCACTGCACTGAATGGTGCACCCGAGGTTTCTAATCTCGTTTGAGCATTTTACTGTAAATAGACGATTCTTCTTTACTCCAAAACTTTAAAATAAATTCTTCTTGGACTGTTGCAAATAGTTACCAACCTGACCGATGTTCAGTTTGATAATCTTCAGTTAAATAACTTAATTACTTATCTTTATATAATTTAAATGCGATCATCATTATGATTAAGTTTTGCCACAGTATAATAAAGTAACAGTATTGTGTCTCAGCAGTGATATTAAAATAATTACCTACGGTCGCTCGGTAGATAAACCTTCCACGCCCGTGCGTAACCGCCGCGCACTCGAGACTGTTGCATACACTGAGATTTCTAACTCGCCGTTTCGCCCATTTTCTTTGAAAACATACTGTTACCTATTTATACTGTGGTGTTGCTATCCAATCTCAATCTCACCATTAAGGTTTAATGCGGTAGGTACCAGTAAATTTTAGGTAAATCATGCAAGATTATCGGCAGCTAAGGTCATCTCCACCAAAAAATGTATATCATCGAAACGAAACCAGTCTTTGTCCATGATGGGCTAAGTTATCCAAAAACTAATTAGAGCAATTCAAGTTTTTAATTTTAAAACAGACTGCTTGAAATCAATCATTTATAATTTGGATCTATTTTATTATTTATTTTATTATTTATGTACACACAAAAAAATAGATACAGATAAGACATATTCATAATTATGAGTACAAAGGTACTGCTTATTTCTTAAGAAATTTCTTCCAGCAGACCTGCGATAGGAGAAATGGGAAAGAAATGTAGACAATAGTGTGTGAGAACAAAAAGAGAAAAATATAAATATACAAAGTCTTAAACTAAAATATTGATTTATTTTAGTGATTGAGACAGATTTTTCCACACAATTACCTATGTAAAACGATTCTTTTCACCACTTTTCAGCTCCTATATTCATCGACAATATTCCCAGTATTGGTAGCCAATAGCAACGGTCTAAAACAATCGGGGCATTCAATATGAATTCTGGATGCAGCTATCCCTTGTAATTACTTTCTGGCTCCACTGCACCACTATTACGTTTATTACATTCGTATCTGGATGATATTGTGTTTCATGAGGAACAATAATTCGAGCCTCATAATTATTATGAAATATTTTTGCCTGAAGTCTTGTTTTGCACTGTTTGCGCAAGCCTCTCTCATTCAATAAAGACCCATTTACATGATGCAAGTTTCTTGCACGTACCATTCAATAAAATTGAAACAACAAATAACTTGGATCGTCTAAACACTGTTTAAACCGTGCAACTTTTATTGTTGCTTCTAGTTATGGTATGCCTCAGGAAATTCAATCGCACCGTGTAAATCAGGCTTCGCAGTGTAAAGGTACAATTCCGTAGCCGACCGCAGTGGTGGACTATGGAATTGTACCTTTACACTCAGGCGGCAGCAGCAGGCGACGTGTCGCCGCGACCTGACTGGTTTCTATGTATTTCTTTACGACGGACGTGTCGCTAGCTATGTATTTTATAGAAATACATGGAAACTAGTCGACTCGTGGCGACACGTCGCCTGCTGCTGCCGCCGCCCCGGCGGCGGTCGGCTACGGAATGGTACCTTTACTCTTATTAACTAATTACATTCTTTTGTTTTTGTTTATCAAGCTGGTTTTTAAGTAAGTTTACAAGTTGCAAATAATATTCAAATATTTTGAACGTTTGATATAATAACAATTTTACATGAAGGTATAATAATTTTGAGAAATAAACCTCCTTCCTCAAAATAATAGAAGAGACCCCTCCTCTTCTATTATTTTCGGGAAGTGCAGTAATAGTTCAATCAATTTAATAAAAAGAAGGCAATAAAACTCACAATATTTACACTACAGTGATATATTGTCTATTTTCTGTGAAATAAGGACCGTAGCTTCAAAGTAAAGAATTTGTGTACACTTTAATATTAGCGTAACAATACAAAACTAAATTGAAAATCTTGAGAATTGTCGTGAATGCAGAATACAGAACGAATCCTAAGTATTTGAATAAATAGGGATCGTGAAGGCGAAATGGTTTGAATGTTTAGCGTTTGTGTCTGAGAACGAAATGAAATGATATGAACAACATAATATTCAGTTATTTCAAAAAGTCAAGTCGTGTAGAAGTTTGACAATGTCTACGTCGAAATAAACGCTACGTTAAATGACATTGTTTTGGCATTACCTTTTTATATTATTTGAAATAAAAACTAAATATACTGTAACTACCTACTAAGGTTACCAGAACTGGGTTCAACAGATCTGTCCATCTTTGCCTGAGTTACTATCCAGGAATAGCTTATTATTAGTCCATGTCGTTTAAAAATGATTTGACTACAGCTCAAGAAAAATTCCATTAATTACACTAATTATAATTAAAAATCCACTCAACACAGCACTATTTTAAATCCAATCTGCATTTCGCTAGCGATGTCTAGACAGGAATATGATTTTTTTCCTTCACACATTCTAGCAACATAAATTGAAACGCCACAACGTGTTTCCGACGCCAGAAGCACATTTAAATTTCATCAAGAGACCCACGAGAGCATCCCTAGCGGTGCAAAATTGTATTTTCTGCTTGAGAGGAGCGAATATGAAGGGACATGTCTTTCACATTTCGAGTCCTCGCCGTCAATTCGTATTTCATTTTCTACATATCAGATTTCGTTTTGTTAGTGATCTCTTTGGAAGTTTGGATTATTTGGTTCCCGGTATTATTTTTTGGGAAGTGTATACAGTGCCGCTAGCGGCATAATAGTGGCACTGCCTTGGCCCGGTTAAAGTGCCGTCAGCATTGCATTGTCATTGTCACTTGTTATTTTGGTTTTTGAGGAGAGGCTAATGTTAATTTATTTCATCTATAGCCGGCTAAACAAGTGTAGCCAAAACCCCTTGGCTTAGCAAATGAAAATGGCTGAAAGATAGGTTAGGTTAGAACTGTGACCACACAACGCCAGAGTCTGTTTAGGCACAAGATAATGTAATGTTTTACAGTGAACTAACTTCAACAATCAAACAAAATAACAAGTGACAGCGACAGTGATAGTGACAATGACAATGCAATGTTTAACACACTTTAGCTGGGCTGAGCCAGCGCCTCTATTATGCCGCTAGCGGCACTTTATTCGATGGGGATAGAGTGCCGCTAACGGCACTTTATTCGATAGGGATAGAGTCCCGCTAACAGCACTCTATACACTACCTATTTTTTGTAGCCTTCCTAGAATTTCGGAGTAGGTAATGTACTCTGAAATTCTAGGAAGGCTCAAAACAAAACTATAATATTATAGTCATAATCAATATTTAACACGGGTCCCCTTCAAAATGGAGAAGAAAAACATTTTGAGCCAAAAATCAAAGACATTATTGTGACATCCACCAACCCGCACTAGGTCCGCGTGGTGTATTATGGCAGACTCCCTCTAACAGAGGGGAGGCCCTGGTCCTAGAGTAGAGACATTATAGGCTGATTATGCTTACGTGTTTCAGCATGACCGCCATATTATTAACAATGTGACACAATTCCTACTTTATACATTTTCCAATCATAATCTGCAAATAAAATATAGATTTGAGTCGGATTCTGAACAAGAAAATTACCGACGAGACACGTCCACGAAATATACCCAATAAAAAGGCCAGAGAGTAATAGTGCTGCACCCGAGCTCAATGAAATAAAACCCGGGATTTCTTTGTTGCAGCAAAGCATAAATTCTCAATGGAGTTGAATCCTTATCGACAATTTATCTCGAAGATACACAGATACAATTTGCACCCTCAAATTACAATTGCCGCGTTGCCAATAGTCCTATTTCGGTCAGTTGCCCGGGATTTTTCATCGCAGCGAAAGTGAATCATAATTCGGAGTTCGCAAATGCCGGTTTCGTATTTTAATAAAATTGTTGCGGAAAGGGTGGTAGTAAGTTAACACGTTTATATTTTTGAAAATGTTGCATTTGAGGCAATATTTTGGAGGAATTTTATAGCCTGTCTATGAAAAATTTGGCCGTTTAATACCGCAAAAATTAGTTTGCCTATTTTGTTCAAATACACCGGAAAGTAGGTAGTGTTCCCATTTAGTTTTCTTTCGCAAATGGCCGATCTAGGGAGTTTGATAAAAAAGTCATTAAAACTGTTAAAAGTATAATAAAATGTAATAAAGACATACATGTCAATCCGATCAACATTATAGGTTACGGAAATGAAACTCGTTCGAAATGCAATTCCATTACTTTTCCAATCCCGACTTTTCGCTGCCACAGTCCTCAACACCGTTTCGTGGATTCGTATATATTTCGTGAAATTCGTACTCTTATCTTTAAATAAGATAATAATGACCGCGTAGTAGATTTATTCGTTATGTTAGGGATAGGTAGATGTCTAGTGTTAGAGACTTAAAGCTAGTCTTGTAGTGCTTCAACTATACGAAGAAAGTTTAAGATTTGCTAAGGTTTTTTCTGGATAATCTAAAAGTGCACGACTCATAATGCTCAATTGATAGTATAAAAAAAAAACTATTTTGAATAAAAGAGCCATTTTAGGGTTCCTATGCCTACGGGAGAAACGAATCTATTTAAAAAAAAATACTCAATTAATAGATTTTTTCGCATTTTTTCTACAATGTTTTCAGGTTTCACTTGATTGACGGGAAAAAATTTAAAACTATTTTGTTTGTTTTTTTCGTTTCTGCTCCCTTAAATCTATTTTTGAAAAGTACAGAATGAATCTCCATTAAATTATCTATCACTTAATGTTTTGTATATAAATTAAGTAGGTTCTGTGTACTAGCAGGGGCAACTAGAATCAATTATTACTTAAATGTTGACGTTCAAAAGTGCCTTTTTTGTGCCTAATTGAAATAAATTATTTGACTTTGACTTTGAAGCAGGAGTGTAACAATAAAAACAGTTGCACAAAAGAGGCAAAACAAATTTTTCGATCGTATACTTCATTATGAGTCGTGCAAAATATAAATAAAGTTAAAATCAAACTCACAATCAACATAAAGCATTTATTTCAATTAAACCATTTACAGGCAGTTTTGAATTGTCAAGGAGTCGGTCAAATCATCATCATTATTTCAGCCGAAAGACGTCCACTGGTGGACATAGGCCTCCCCCAAGCACCGCCACTTCGACCGATTCTGTGCCTCCCGCATCCAGCAGATTTCTGCAGCCTTTGCAAGATCATCGGTCCATCTTGTGGGAGGCCTTCCAACGCTACGTCTTCCGGTACGCGGTCGCCACTCCAGAACCTTTCTTCGGCCCCGTCCGCATTCTTTTCTGCGAGCAATGTGCTCTGCCCAATGCCACTTAAGTTTGGCTATTCTTCGGGCTATGTCGGCTACCTTGGTTCTCCTGTGGATCTCTTCATTTCTGATTCGATCACGTAGGGAAACTCCAAGCATAGCCCTCTCCATTGTCCTTTGGGTAACTTTTAGCCTTCTGATAAGGCCCATTGTGAGCGACCACGTTTCAGTGCCATAATGTCATCACTGGCAACACGCACTGGTTAAAGACTTTCGTCTTGAGACACTGTGGTATGTCGGACGAGAAGATATTGCGTAGCTTCCCGAACGCTGCCCAGCCGAGTCGGATTCGACGATTGACTTCTTTCTCGAAGTTGGACCTACCTAGCTGGACAGTTTGTCCTAGGTAAACATACTCGTTCACAACTTCGAGAGTAGCGTCTCCGATCTTCATGAGAGTGGGTGTTACATGGGCATTCGACAAGTGGTCGGTCAATTACTTAGTCAGAAATCAGATATTACCAAATAATATTGTTTGGTAAAAATCGATGGTTATGAGAATCCCCGTAGTCGTAAATTTGGTGCATCGCTTAATGAAGTTTAGTTACACAAACTCTGTAACTATAGAGATGTTTGTAGAACCTACTTGATTATATTCAAACTTAATCAAGGGATCCGCCTAAATTACCACTACACTAACTTCTGAAATTCTATATACTATAATAACAAAACAAACACCATTACTTGCCGTTTAACTCTATTGTTAGAAGCAGTATTGAAGTTCCCAAAATGCTCTTTAATATTAATTACTCCATATAAAGCGGCCAATTTAATTGAACCTTCGTAGAGTGGCTAGTGGCCTTGTTCTAATAACGGACTAAACTAAGTTCTAAATGTATTTAGAAAATAGTTCTGTTTTGTACCTACTGTATAGTTATTTTTCTTAAATAAATAAATCGCATAAGTACTGTCATTATTTCCAGTATCTTTATTTACTCACTAAACAGATTATTAACTGTAAGTAAGTTTTCCGAAATCAGGACCTTAAAGTGAGCTTGAGAGTTGCATAATAATATCAAAAAAAAATATGGATAGCATCATCGTACCTATAATATCTACTTCATCATCATCATCATTTCAGCTGAAATACGTCTACTGCTGGACATAGGCCTCCCTCAAGCACCGCGACCGGCGCTGTGCTTCTTTCATCCAGCGGATTCCTGCGGCCTTCACCAATATCTACTTACTTTCTATGAAACTGATGCAATAACATTATCCTCTTGCGAAATTCATTTAACGTTAGGGACGAGACCTAGATTCTGCCCTTTTCAATACCTTTTACTTCAATGAATATCTTCTCCTCTTTCCAGGTGCTCTTCGACAGCTTCACCCTCGGCCGCTTCACATCTTTCACAGAAGACGGCTGTCCAGACGGCTACATGCAGATCCAAGAAGCAAGCAGACCACAAGTTGGAGGCTCCTGGTGTGGTACCTCCTGGGGCCCTTCAATATATTACAGCGAAACCAAATCCATCACCCTTATCATACGACTCCTGCATCTTTCCAAGGAACAGAATAACTATAATTTCGACTTCAGAATGGCTTACAAGGTTTTGAGAAGGGAATATGCCACGGTGCGATATGGAGGGACCCCTCCTTCGGGTACGTAAATCATTTTTATTCTAACAAATGGCCAGCTTTGTATTTTGTTGCTAAAGATACGAGTATTTGTGGGTATTGTTGTGCATACACATTCGGAGAAAACCATTGTTATGAGCGACAACATAAGTGCCTGATAAAAATATTTGATTGGTTATCAGATGCATAACGAAATTGTGATGAAATGAACATATTAAATTGATAATACCTCCATATTCATTTCGTAAATCTAGATCTGCACATGTACGTTAATATTACAGATAACTTGCTAATGACTCACCGAATGTATGAAACGGAAGGCATCGAAAAGCCTAAATAAAATATGAGGATCTCACCTCGCCACCTTCCCTCGTGTCTTACAATAAAATTCGAAGATCAATGTCTCCATCTAATATCAGTATCTCATTTCAGAACGGCCTTTTTTCAAACTGAGACCAATGCCTTATCCCGTAAACATATCACGCGAGGATACAAATGTCGCGAAGACGACAAAAACTCCAGAGTATTACCTCGGGGATTTGATCTCCGGAACTTATTGCTCGCGGATATTCAGCGACTGTGATCGTAAAAATTGCAGGTTACAGTCACCCAATTTTCCTGGCGTGTACCCTAGAAACTTGACATGTTACTACGCCGTGCGACAACACGAAGTGCCTCAAGGAAAACACGCCCTGATAGTTGTCAAACAGCCGAACGGCCAACTAGTTTCAATTAGGAGCCAGAAGGCAATGTACGCGGCAGCGCAGCAAGAAAGAGGGAACAATGGACGAGAACTGAAATTTTGGCAACAATGTGACGAAGTTCAGGACTATGTCACAGTTTACGACGGCTATACAACAAGAGACCCCGTAATTTTGAGATTTTGTGGAGGAGGCGTGTCTGTTCCAGAAGCTATATCGAGTGGCCCTGAATTGTTAGTGGAATTCACGACATCACCTTTTGGAACATTTTTACAACCAGTTACGTCACAATCCCTACATGGATTTCAACTGGAAGTCGAGGTATGATACCTTTATCATTTTCTAGTTCCGAAATATTGTAATTTCCATAAAATATTGCGTGGAAAACACAGAATTTATGCACCTCTATATCTTGCCAAGAGATGGAAAAAGTTTTGGAATCCAACTTATATTTTGCATAGGGCGTGAGTCATTATCATAAAGTTATGGCGAAAATACTCTCTCGAAGCTTGAAAATAAATGCTTGCGTACAAAATGAGAACTACTGCATCACTGTAGTTTCAACAAATAACAATTAGACAGTTCCTATAACATTAATTTGTAAAATAAAATAGTTACAGAGAAATATATAATTACCGGAACAATTTATCTTAATTAGTGCTGCTCGATCCGCCATGTTACGTAAAACCGCATTAATAAGTCATACGTTTTCCTCATTTTGTTCCTAATTTAGAAACTCAAAGGAATATATTCACCCTTCTCGGTAATGGCTCCGTTTTCCACTTTTAATACGAGTTTCCCAAAAAAAAACAGTTCATATTTGGACACCGGCCAAATTGGAATTACAGGAAAACGGTCGGAACTTTTTCATGATAAGCGCTTGTGCCACAGATTATGAAAATTGGAAACTATAATTTTCTTTTCTTTAACGCGTGACTTTTGTTTTCAACTAAGAATATCTTTAATAGATCCGATTAACTCGGCTTTTATGTCGACTGAATGTGGAAATCCATTTCCTACACCTCAATTACTGACTAGTAGCGGATTATTTCAATGCTATTTACTTATTCCACCAATAAAATGGAAATCAAACAGGAATATTTGATTTACTATCTAAAAGATTCTACAATATACAAAAGAGAGATGATTTTGGCACTTCCTGACAATTACGGGCCCGAAATCTAAAACTAATCGGGTCATATATGATCCTAAAATTGGGTTAATGGACTAATATATCATCATGGAGTGTTATTTAAAGTGTTTCGTTCTCAGTGAACAATAATAAATCAAGTAGTACCCTGGAGGCTTCGCTTGGGCCCCTGCCAAAGTGTAATTAGTAACGTAGGCTCGCACGGCCGGTCACAATAATGAAGCGAGCGAACTCTACACCAGCCCACATTGTTTCAACTTATGAAATTAGTACGACCCCCATCTTCCACTTTTCAATATATATTTTTTTTATTATTACACTTTTTAATGGTCCTTTTATACTTACGAGGGTAAACCACTGTTTTAAAATATAATTTAATTTGGCTCTGATCAATATAATCTAGAACATTAATTAATTTTACATAATATTTTAGTGCCATGTAAAACTTAATAATTATTTCGTGAGCGCAAATTAAGCTTTAATAATTAATCTTCTGTTATTAAAGCTTTCATCAAAGGACCGTAAGGGATATATGTCGCGGTTATCACATAATTAATCAATTTTAGGTCAGGTTCGTGGATCAACAGTCACCGACATACGCGAAGAACAAAAGGGCTTGCGAGTTTTGGATCAGAGGGACAGGCCGGGGGATTCTGGAACACCCACAACATTCCTTACCCCCGAATACCACATGCCTTTATCACATGCAAGGAATAGACACCTCGGGGCCGTCGGGTCGGCACATAATTTACAGAAGACCGTCGTTTTCAGCTCCACGTTTCAGAGTGTGGTTTTCAGTATTGAAATTTTATGTGACAAACGCTCTGAATCCTAACTTGCCTGAGGACGAGTACTGTGGAAGCCATTTGAATATATGGGACGGTCCGATGAGAATATCGCCCGGTTGCAGCGATATATTTTGGTGAGTATTTTTTTTTGCGATCGCGGCTTTCTATTTATTGATTTTATGATATAAGTGAATAAAATATTTTAAATCTCGTTATTTTATATCTTGATTTTGGGTTTGACATCCCATAAAAAAAAATGAAAATCGTTTTAATGGCAATCTAGAGAGTATATAATTTGACATTCTACAAAGTGTGCCCTAGTATTAACAGAGTTTTAATTTATTTTCGTATTGTCATCCCCACATACTGTAGTAATTAAATTACTTACACAAAAAGGTACTAATTATATATTTTTATGTCTCTTCAGCGACAAAGAACGTTCAGTCCAAATGTCTCGAGCCACATCCCCACAGTCAGTAATCGTGGGTCGTCCTCCAACAAACGCCACATTAGTCGCCAGATTTTGTCGTGAACGTGCCCCAAGGACCTGTGAACATGCACTCTTAAGAAGATCCAGGGCCTGTGCGAAAACTGAAAGCTTCCTCTCGAAAGGAGATTCCTTGACTTTGGAATTAAAACTGACGCAGGGGACCGCATTGAAGTAAGTTGAAATGTAAAATGCATATGATTCGGAACTTGTCCGTTCGTATAAATATTCGATTACTGGCGTAGAATTGTATAGTGTTAAGTCAATGTATAAAACGATTCCAGGAAATCCTGATACAATTTTTATAAAAGTTTTGTGCTTCGATAAAAGGCGTACATTTATGAAAACTGGTTTTATCGGAATGCGATTTCATGATATTGAAACTTTGCTCTCTACGATATTTGTTTCGGCTTCTTTTTTTAGGGTTCTGTACCTCTCAAAAGGAAAAAAGGAACCCTTATAGGATCACTTCGTTGTCTGTCTGTCAGTCTATCAAGATCCTTTTTCTCAGGAACGTATGTATATCAAATGCGTAGGTCTACGATCCCTTGGAACTCTAAAAAAATCTAGCTTCTTTTAAGTTAACGCAATAAAAAAATACGGCCATTTATGCGATATATAAATCAAAACTTATGGGGTACTTCTTAGAAATTTGGCAAGAAGCAAGGTCTCATGTAAAGGAAAAATTCTGAAAATCGTTAATTGGTAGTTTAATCACATTTTTTTTCTATTACATACTTACATTTGTTGTTGGAGAATAGACCGTGGCGTATATCGATATATGGGAGAACATGTTTACTATGTTAAGTTTGTTTTTGGGATAAATTCATCCCAACTACGGAACCCTTCATTGTGCTTGTTCCGACACGCACTTGGCCGGTTTTTCAGACAAGTACTTGCTTTTTAATTAAAAAACTAAAAAGGATCATCAATCTTTCTTTTGTTTTCAGACCAGTATACTTCAAGGCTCTTTACGAATTTGTGGACCTTCACCAAGATGGTGAACCTTGGGGTCGAGGATTATGTTCTAGACGGTTTGCTTCACGATCGTTTCCAGAAGCACCACCAGATCCACCGATTACCTTTTCGTCGCCTAGAGATGTTTTCTTGTATGGGAGAGGAGGAAATCGAAATATTAGGTAAGCTCCACCACATACACCTCACACTTCTACCTAACCCTTCGGGGGAGTCAGGCGCGATGTTTTGTTATTTTATGTCTGTAGGTAACCTCCAAAAATATCAACAACAACAACAAAATAAACAGAACAACATAAATTCGCTTATCGTAACTTTCAATAATATTTGAAAAAGTGTTATTTAAGGCATAGCTTAAGCAAAAAAACAGAGCTGCTTTAGATCTCCAACGAAATTAATCCGGACAAACGGTTCATCATCACCCAAAGCTTGAATTTTCCTGTCATGTCTTGTGCCAATCACCACGCTCTTATCAGTCTCATTCAAGTTCAAAGCGATGGCATTGTGGCGGCATCTACATCGCCACATGCAAACTACGCATCAAAGACCTGACGTTACACAACACCCTGACGTCACACAAAATCCTGCATCGCGCAGTTAGAGTTTACCGCGCGATCGACATATATACAAGCCCCCGACTTCAACCATTGGGCAGTTGCCCGCCAGACATGACACCCGTCTGGTCAGAGGATCCTGCCTTTTCTATGGTGGATAAGTGATCTTCACATCCTATTCCTCATACCCCTAAAGCACGAGTAACAAAAAAAAAACTCAACACTAATGACCCCTGTTTTCAGTTGCACCTACCGTTTCGAAGCCAACCCTGGTGAAGTCGTCAGAGTCAAAGTCTGGGGCATTCGTAGCGGAGGTCGGTTGTGCCGGTCTGTCCACTCGGCTCACTCGCCATGGTACCGCTGCGCTGGTGACATTACTGCTGCCGTCAGGATCTTCGACAAACCCTGGAAGGAGGGCGGTTCGAGGATTCCTAGGGACTGTTTATGCAGGTAATTATATCGAAAGTTTAGGAAACTTATCATAATGCGTGCTTGTTTTTTCCCCGATACTATTTTAAGTAACACGAAATAACTAGGCATCAGTCTGCTCTTACCCACCTGCACTGGGCCCACTTAAATGATAACGGACTACGGCCTAAAGAATAGGCCGTAGTCCGTTCTCACAGAGAAGAGACATGACATGTGTTCTAGCAGTGATTTTGAGTCGGAACTTTATATGCTATTTATGCAGGTCTTCTTGAAGCTTCAGTATTATCTCTTAAATTGTTTTACCTCTTTAACGATTGTTCTAATTTCGAAAATTCTTGTTTTTATTTTTCCAGTGACGTCGGCGACTATGAATTCACATCCCTGGCCACAGTTGCTGAACTAAGATTCGACGTGGTGAACATGTCAGCTTCCGACGACTTTCGGTCGTTTGGCTTCGAAGCTTCAGTGGAGTTTGTGAGATTGGAGTCTGGATGCGAGAGCTCACACCGTGTTTATGGCGCCAGTGGAGAAATGAGACTTGCGTCTGCGAATCCGATGTCTGAATCGGTAAGTGACTTTTCTTCATATACTGAAAACTGTAATGCTGAAGCCTTGGTTTCATAAGAAAACGGTGAATGGAACATAATAACGCCTGTCCAAATACAGATTTGTTTTTTGACACCTTATCCCAGCACAAACGCTCGAGGCGCGCGCACAGCACGCTGCGTTTCAGCCGTGCGCCGGGCGCGCGTTGGACGTTCGTCAAACACAACATGATTTCCACATTTTATTGTAACTTTGAACACTCAACATGCTCAGTATAACAGTGTTCCTTTTAAGTTTATTACTGATGCAGAGAAAACGACAAGGAAAAATAATAAAAAAAGGAACCCGCGTCCACGCATCGTGGGCGCGCCAAGGGAGCCTGGGAGGGGCGCGCGCCATACGCGCGTATGACGCGCGCCCTTTGACGCGCAGCGCTTGTTATAATTCGTTACATAGAAATTCATACAACTTTATTGAGCGCCCGAACGCTGCGTACAAGACGCGCGCCTCGGGCGCTTGTTATGGCTAGTGCCTTAATGTCAAATACTGGTGAAAATTACAGATTTTCATGACTGCCGCTATAATATGACGGAACCGCTTTCCTGGGAAACCAAATCTAGATAAATAATTGTCTCATATGATGGACTTTTTTTTAAATATTGTTGGGATGAATTGAGAGAAGTTTCATTTAAAAAAGTTTCATAAAGTAATATCATCAACTTTGTCGTGTTCTTGAGTGGAGACCACGAAACGGAAAATGAAGGGAAAGACTGCTTTAAGCTAGGCGGATATCTACTATACATCTGTATAAATATTAAAATGGAAGTGTCTGTTTGTAATTTCAAAACAACAGCTTTCACTAAATGCTTATACGGCACGTATTTAAAAAAAAAACTGTCTTTCTGTCTGACGGTTCAGCCATTTGAACAGATATTGACAGGACTCACTGGCAGATATCAGCATTTTTTCTGTTGATATTCTAACTTATTCGAATTCTAAGAGGGATGTGTGAGTTTACACGAATGGATAGAATAAGAAATGAGTAGGTACATAAGAGGAAGAATGAAAGTGGCAACGGTGACCAAAAAGTTATGCGGAAATCGGTTGTCAAAGTATGGGCATGTGATGCAGAGGAAAATGTCGTGAGGAAAGTTTTGAGTATGAATCTCGATGGTTATAAGAGCAGGGGAAGACCAAAGAAACGATGGATGGACTGTGTGAAAGATTATATGGCTAGAAAGGGAGTGACTACCGAGATGACGACTAATAGAGAAGTATGGAAGAAAGGGACATGTTGCGCCGACCACAAATAAATGATGGAATGATGATGGTAACTTATTTTTGTGCTGTCTTTTCCAGGAACGCTGCGAACGTCGTCCATGGCTGATCGATCCCTCCCCCGGTCGGTATCTCTACCTCCAAATCCGGGGCAGCATCATCAGGGAACCAGAACTGGACAACTTTACTCTCTTCAACAACATCACTGTGGCACCAGACATGAGGCACCTATGTAGGACACCGAACAGAATAGCAGTTTATACTGGAGGACTTATACCGACGTATATTTGTCCTGAACCTCCAGAGGAACAGGTAAATTTACTCCTATGTAATGCTACACCTAATGATAGCTAATGCATTTAATAAGGACTAAATTTAAATAAATCAAATACCACAGCGGTCCTATCGCAAATGGATGTCTATTCCGAAGCAGTTTCTGTATATTATGTGGAGGGTTAATCTACTGAACCACAGTTCCTATTTCAAAAAAAATCTTACACCATTTGAAAGGTACAGTACAAAAAAAGTACATAATAATACTATACCTATAATGAAATACTATCTTGAATTCATGCAAGCCTAGTACTTTTTGTTAGGTTACTGTTCAGAACTTGTGCACAACGTGTCGTGAACAGAATACTCGTATCTACTTTACAGAATTGCACCTGTGCGAAGCCGGGGCGGATCACAATACATAATAACAGCACTTAGCAAACAAGCAGTACATAATCCTTACTAATCATTGTCTAGCCGACGTTATCTGAATAATAAAGACTAAGAAGCTAACCACTGTTAGTTGGCAGTTTAATTGATTTCTTTTGGTTTTTCGAACTTTTGAAATATCTGAAAAAGGGAATGAAGGTAAAGTTTTTGGCGTATCTAACGAATGAACCAGAGCATATCAACATACACAAAATATTCTTATAACTTAAGAGCTAGCAATCTTTCAATGCAGAAACTTTCCAACTCTTTCTATTGAGGATCAGTGGGGTAGTTGCGTAACACACTTACAGTAGCAGCAAACAGCAGTAGCAGTGCTTAAACCAGCGTCAGACAACATTTGTCTGGCATTCATGCTGAAATGAACCTTTTTGGCGCAGCCATGAGGCACACACTATTATTGCTATAAGATTATTTTCACTTTTTATTTTGTTATTATGTGTTTCACGAACTGTCTTTTAGTAGCAATGGCTTTCATTTTGATAGTACAACAGCATTCATTGTGTTATTTACGTTATTGAGCAAACATATTAAGAAATGGATTAGCAATGTCCTTCAAAATCAGTCAGATTGTTATGTGTTACGCGATTAGGTTGCTGTCCCTTTATTGCCTTATACATCATGATTCTCAACTATACACCGTGAAATCTTAATGGTTGTTTTCCCGCAGCGAAATGGTTTTGTCTTGGTTATACAATCGTTATATAAACAAATAAAATATAAGAAACAATTTTGAAAATAAATTATGTGTTGTTGCGTGCAAACTAGTTACTAGTTTGCTTTGAACATTTTATGCACTGCTGTTCCCTGTGTCGACGGCGCGTGCGATTCGAGTAGTACCTACAAGTTACCTGCTACTATTGATTCCCACGTTGTCGAGTTGATGAATATTTTTTAAATTATGTTAAAACAAAAACATTTTTATTTTTTTACTTTTACTCTATGCTTTGAAAGATTTCACGGTCTATATATTCAGTTTATTAAGATTTTATTAAACCGCTTTTACCTTACTACTTTCAGATAGAAGACATGGTCGAAGTATTCTCCGACGGTTGGTCCAGAGAAGTGGATCCCCTAGCTCGCCATGTGTTCGCTTCTCCCTCGGCATCAGATCATTTTGACTTGGACTGGCCGAGGGCACTGAATGTAGAACTGATTGCTGTAGAACCTGCTTCATACTTTGTTACGTGGTTGGAACTTTCTAGGAGGTAAGCTTTGAGGTTTATGTTGACATAATATATATTTTCTGACAAAAAAAAAAACAAATTGCAGACTGTAGCTTCTTTTCTTGCCTGCTCTTGTCCCATGTTACTTAAATTGAGGTCAGCGTAAAATGTTTTCTCCTTCCCTTTTCCCCTGTTAGTTCTAACGTTATCATTCACTTCCATTTCATCATTTTCATCCACACAGAAACCATCCATCTTGCTTTATGGCACATGCGTTTCAACCCCACTAATCACATGCCCATACCAATTATAACCAAATTGCAGCCTAGCATATTCTATAACTTCTTCGTATGCTCATATTCCAGACATGCAAGTTCCCACGGTGGCGTGTTTGCGCTGTCAGGAGAATGCGAGTACAGGTGCGCGTCTCTGGACGCTTGCATCGCGGCCGCGCTGTGGTGTGACGGTATCCCGCACTGCCCGCGTGGAGAAGATGAACGTCTTGCGCATTGCTCTGCGCTTCTGCGAGTACCAGCGCATTACGCAGTCATGTTTCTCGCGCTGACTATGCTCGCGGCTTTTGCTGTGGTAAGTAACAACTTTCCATTAATGAACATAGACTTATCCGTAGATATTCTTTCTATCAGGTTACCTTGTCTCCAAACCGTCACACTACGTTAACAAGTTGCAAGACCACGTCCGATGACAACACGAAATCTGATGTCACTTTTGAGTAGTCTCTTTTGCGGATATATGCTTGCTTGATGAAAGCTTCTATTAACAATACTAATTACGAGTATGCAGAATCATTTCCCAACTTCTCCTACGCGTTGAAATAGTTTACTTTAAAATAAATGATTATGCTTATAAAATATTTCTATTTTGCAGATAGCGGCAGCACGCTCCTGCCGGCGGCGTCGCTCCGCTCTACAACAGCGGCTCAAGAGTCTCTCCTCTGACACCGCTATCTTTGATGAAAAAGAAGTGATTTGCTGACCAAGCGAGGACTCTGTGCGATACGTGGAAATAGATCGCGTCACCACTGTGTGACCGCTCTCCAGCGCAGAGTCCAAACAATACTTTATACAAGTTTCGAGTCAGTGGACAACCACTTTCACAGGTAGCTATGTAGTCAGATATGTTTGACCGATTCCTCTAAGTAGTGGGTCAATTGTTGGTTGATTGAGGGTATAGCATAATGAATTTGAATTGAAATTTTGTGGACACACAAAATTACTAAGTCCTCATAGAAAATTGTACGATAAAATGTTCGAAAACGATGTCTATGAGAATATTGTAAATAATTGTGATTAATAATAAAGTAGATAAAGTTAGTGCGGATATAAATTTTGGACCAAGTGCTGTCGATCGGTGGCCAAGACTTGGCTTGACCTGGATACGGGTCGTTGAGGTAAATGAGTAGTTTGACGGTTTTGTTTCAAATGATGAACTTGTCAAGGAGTTTTCAAATTAGGAATGAGTTAATTCATGATTAGGCTTCCGTTCGTCAAATTGGCAATATCGTAGACCATAAAGAATTTCGGTGATTTAAAAATGCCCTAATAACAGTCAGTAGTATTATCTTAGTAGGTGATGAAACGAGGAATTTAATTTTGTAAATAATTAAATTGATATTATATGACATACAATATCAATTTCATTGTAAACTACCAAGATAATAGATACTAGGTGTAAATGTGATTATTATATTATTCTTGACATCGATTTCTTATATTATTTTCTGTATTTCCTTTTCACTTATCGTGTGACTTATGTTGAATAATGTATCCGAATATTGAAATTATCAAGAATGCAAGGTTGCTAAAAATGTGTTCATTCGAAAAAATAAGACGAAATATTGCGAAGAAGCCTGAAATAAACTGTGTGGCCAGTAAATCTTGACACGCGGGAAAATGGGGAACTAAATTGGAAAACGTATTGAATTTGACGTATAGTTGACGTTTGCCGTGGCAAGCAGCGCCCCCATGAGACGTGAAGTTATAATGGTTACCCGCAGATTATACGCACAAGCCATTTTGTATGATTGACCGATAGGACGCGGCACCATTTGAGTTATGATATCGATTGGCATGATGTAAATATTTGTAGTGTCTCTTATTCAAGGTTTGTTAATCGTTATATAGGTATATTGGAGTCTACGGCGAAATAGTGATACACGAACATTATTCGTGGTTATTATGCTTGTAAGGAGGATATCACAGAACGTTTAAAAAAATAGAGATGTCTTTGAGCAGGTTCTTTGCAAGTAAGCGATCTCTCGCACTAGACGGCCATCTAGTGATATAGTGTGCGGCTAGATGGCCGTTGCGACCAAGTGCGCGATTTGTATCGGTTTCTACATATAGTTTAACTGGTCGCTGCGGCCACTGGTCGTGGTCCTGGCCGTCTAGTGCGCGAGATCCCTTAGGGGTTACTATTTGTGAAATCACAAGGCTAAATCGTGAGGGTAGTTACGCACAATTGGACGAGTTTACATTAATATGTTGTGAATTGCTATTTACTCGTAATTTTGATGTCTTGCGATGTGTTGGAAAACGCAATTCTATCTTTTTAACGATCTGGGGTGAATATTTGTGGATGTATAAAATAAGTTATGTAGAAATAATTAATATGTTCGTGTCTCACTTTCGTGGTAAAGATCGTGTTAAATAAATTCGCGGCAATAATTTCTATTAATTTATTAATTGAAGGAATCGAATAAACGTTGACCTGTGTTCTAAATGTTACTCTAAATTCGTATACGTGATATAAAACTGCCATTTTTATAAGAATATTCATGTTCAATTAACGAAGTTAGCAAATTGTTATATGTATTGATGGATGATTTTTCAATTTTATTTATTTCGTCCACTTTTGGCACTCTCGTTGCGTTTACCGCCCAACAGATGACATTAAACTTACAATAAACAAAATCTATATCGCAAGCTTTATGAAATAACGGAGATATTCTATAAATATTCCTATTAAAACATTCGAAGAATTTTCATATTGTAAGAACACCAAAAATAATGGTATTTATCCTATCGAAAAAAATGCGATGTAAATAAAAACTAAAAAAAAAACTATTCATATCTTAGAAATGTATTGAAGTGATATAATATGTTTGTTTCCCAAGGAAATTATTAAAGTTTATTATATCGCGTTAACTATTAGTGAAAATCTAGGTAATAATTTGGTCATAATGAAAACAACAATATTAATTATAATATTCTAAAAGTTTTATTAATATTATTTTTGGGGACAAGACGAATGTTGTTTAATATTTAGATCAAAATACATGTTTTTTTTTAAAGACATGTATTGTTTTTTTTTATGTTAAGCTTTTGAATATATGTATTATTTTGTTACATTAGTTTTTATTAATATAGTAGGTAAATAAATATGGCAGCTCAATAATAAATTATTATCTGTAAAATTTCGCGCCTTTTAATGACGTTTAATAAAATGGCGGCAAGTGCCCGCCAATTTTGTTAGAAATTAGTAAAATATCGCTGTCATTATAATTGTTTTATAATACGTTTAATAATTTATTTTAAGGTAATTGTAATTATAAGGATTATTAGTCAAAATGGAGTAGAACGTTTGTATCGTCTTCCATAATGTAAATGAGAACTCCGGATTTATTTTCCTCCAATTCGTTATGCCATATCAAATACGATAATTGAATACGGATACTAATTAAACAGAGTCAGGTGTTATCCTGGAAGACAATAATGATGGATAATAGCTGTAATAAGCAGAGGTACATAATTTCACGTTCAAAACAATGATTACGAAGAGTTATGATGATAATAAGAAGTTTTTAAAAATAAAAGTATTTACTGCATGAGTTTTGTGTTTAATTTTGCCAGCTAGAAAGGTGACACTTGAAGAGCGCTAGCTGTAGAGCAACATTGTGGGGGGCGTAGAAATATTACATTAATTTTATATTTGTCATCTTATTTCAGAGAAACGAGCACTCTTCTACGCGTCTATTTTATTATGTCGTTTTTTCTTAAACGAAAACCTATTAAATGTTATTTAAAATTAATTCCAAATTAGTTTTAAAATTAGAGTTAGTTTTTCTATAACCATAAACTTTACAGTAGTATCAATTTGAAAATATAAACGACTACCTACTGCTATAAACGCAAGTCGTTTTTTGTTTCAAGATATTGTTGACGTACTTATCATATATTAGCATCAAACCCAAAAATTCCTCACATATCAAACATGGAGATCCTCCTATTTCAATAAACCTTGACCAAGTCTTTAGAGGTCAATTATGCGGAGACCTAGACATATTTGACAAATCAGGGTCATTATAAGATCAATTTGCATGAATTCCAAATGGCGCGGATGTTTTATACAAAATTTCGATTTCATGCGCAATTGCAGTGTCTTTCTTGAACATACTGTCACCTGATAGACAAATATCTATCTAATAATAATTAATCTAATTTTATTATTACCTAAATACAACTGTTTGGCTCTTTAATGTTATTAGTAATAGTAAAGTTAGCTAGGCTTCGTTAAAAAGTACTTTATTTGGTAAACTGCTTTTTACACATAAGTAGACAATTTTATAAGTAGTAAAATTCCTACCATCTACATTATTTTACACGTAGGTACTTTTTATTCGGCTTAACAAAAGACACTACGTAATTTTAGCCATAACATGAACAGATACATGGTAAGTATATTATTAAAAGTTACCATTTATCAAAAATCCACCTGGTACTTTATACGCCGTTACCCAGTTTTAAATAGATAGTCTTAACTGAACACACCCTGACTCATAATTTCGTATGCTTTAGAGACATTCCCGGTGATATCTTCAGCAGGTCTGTCTGACGTCACTAGCCAAGTACTTGCGGTTGCACCGTGTTTGTATGCATGAATGAGGCCTTCCACTGCCGATTCAATCCTGGAAGGATAATTTTGTTATGGGTTTAGATTAGACCTTAAAAATATAAAAAAGTCATCGGTGTATACCATTATCTACAATTTCTTTGTCAGAAGTGTTTTATAATAATATTGGTAACCCACTTATTTTAAATTTAATGTTATCAGAAATTAACTGTCTTAACCTGGTATATTTAAAGCCCTTACTTGCAGCTATTGGGATCTGATGATATCCAAACATAGAATCAACCCTTAAAAAAAACTGCTTCCTTCATTTGAAAGTCATTGCACATTGTACACGAGTAGACTACTTAAAACTACTGTATTAGAAACTTACTTTTGCATTGGAAGTTGCCCCATGCTACCTATAAGAAGTTCATCAGTGTCTTTATCAAAGGCTCCCATTTTGGAAGTGCTGAATAAACTTGTGTCGGTGCAACCAAAACATAGTGTTATTACACGGACTCCTGAACGTGTCGAATGTGGTTCTTTCTGGAAGGAAAAAAAATCAGGATTAAAAAAAATTGGCTTGGTAGGAGGAGTGTTCAGTGATTGGTTGACTTTAAGTAGATGGGTTCTTTGTATTTTAAAAACCAAATATTTAAGCTAAATCATGGTAAAAATTGAAGCGATGTACATATATAACAAGTTATATATCTACTTAATTAAACATAACTTACAAAATACAATTGACATCAACTGAGAGTCTAAATATTAGCTCACAATAAACACTACAATCTTAACAGAATTATAACGTAACAATCAAAATATTACGTACCATTGTGTAAATAATAGAAGAAAACAACATTATAAAACAATAAAGTGTTTAAACAAGGTGTGTCTTGATAGCTCGCCGTCCGATAAGGAGCAGGCCCGGGTCGACGGCGCGTTGTGTTCCACGCGCGCCTCAAAGAGATGTCAGCAAGTGAAGGGGTCCGATAGGGCCAATGCCTGCCGGGGTTGCGGGAAAGTCCGAAAGGGATACCGTGGCCCCTGGCAACGTACAGGCAACGGAAGGAACACGGGTGGGTTTTAGTCAGTAAGAGTCTGACACGCCCTCCCGCTCACCTTTGAATGATCTTCTAGCCGTACTTAAGTAAGTCAGTAAATAGTGTTGTTACTGTAGCACTAAGTAAATATATAATTGATGTAAGTAGTTAAATGATTTATGGTAAAGTACTTTATTGTTGGTGCTTGGATCACTTTACAAGCAATTCGTGAAATTGTTGTTGCTGTGGCCCTTTTACTATATGACTTGCTATACTTACTCCAAGGCAATTGCTGAACTGTAACACAGCGCTCTTCGTGGCAGTATACACTGGTAGCAGATGAGCTTGGAACAGTCCCACAATGGAAGAAATGTTTACAATCGTGCCACCTCTTCCACCGTGGTCTTTGCGCATTAAGTCGAACGCTTTGAACGAACTTTTGATCAAGGCAGTCTGGAAAAACATAAGATTACAAGAAATAGAATGGGTTCTTTTTAAATGATAAGAACTGGTTTTAAATGAACTTTGAAACGAAACATTCATCAAGGGTAAACTCATTATTTTGCTTCTATTTATGCATTAGATCGGCAAACGTATTACTTTCTACAATAAATCCGCAAACGAAAGGATTACGTTCTAAAATATACGAGGACATCCAAGAAGCAGTGAACGTTTGCAGTTTTGCAAGTATAAATAAATTAGTTTTAGGTTATATTAAAGAAAATAATACTTACAACATTGATATCAATCTCTTTCAAATATGCATTAGGTCTATCGTTCATAATACCAGCGCAGTTGATCACCACATCAATATACCCGAAGTCATTGACCACATTGTCGTATACCGCATCCAGCTCGTTCGACGTAACGTCGCATTTATGGAACCTTATTTTGTCGTTCCCATATTTAGCGGTCAGTTCATGTTCTAAAGCTTTGCCGTTGTCGATGTCAACATCTAGGGCTGCTACATGCTGAAAAAAGGATTTTACGTTGAGTTTAAAAAGGAAAGAAGAAGACCTCGCGGCCGGTCACCTAACCGCTAGTCAGACCAAGTAACTGCCCTCACTGGAATCATTGTTACGACCGGCCAGAGGGAAGCCGAGAACCGAACGAAGTGGAAGAACATCATTCATAAAGTCATGAAGGCCTTCCAGGAACACGACCTTCAGTAATGAAGTATGCGACCAAGAATAGAAGAGAGGTGTGGTGAAGGGCACTATAAAAATGTTCATTATTTTTCTACTTCTCTACATGGATAAAAAACTACATGAGGTAAAAATGAGTAGGTGTGGCGAAGGGTTTGTGAAACACGATTGACGTACCTGTTAACTTTATTTAGAATGTTTGGTTTACAGTTATTAACTAGCTGCTGCCCGCGGTTTCGCCCGCGTCAGCCCTAATACTTTAAAAAAAATAAAAGTGGCTTAATTTACTCCTTATAACATCAGCTAGTGAAAGTCCCGTCAAAATCGGTCTAGCCGTTTTGGAAATTAGTCGGAATAAACAGACAGACAAAACATTTCAGTTTTGTTTGTTTGTTACCTACAAAAAAGAAAGAATATAACATACAACACAACATAACAGACAGAACATACTTTCATATGCATTTAGTAAACAGCTGTTATTTTGACATTACAAACAGACACTTTAATTTTATTAATGTGTTTGTAAGTATAGACATTTTAGGTAATATTTAGGGTTTTCCGATGTAAATAGACACCATTGATAATTGAGAGTTACTGTTTGTGATCCTCTAGCTGCTTTTACGACACCTATACATGATAGGTCTTAAAGTACCTACATTTCTATACAAGTATCTCTTGCATATTAATGAATTAATCCAATAACAATGACTGCACTTTCTGACCATATTTTAATATTGATTAATAATGCACGTCTTGCTTCGACAATATATACTTGTAATTATTTATTAAATTAATATAAATTGAAGTAAAAAATCTGCTTATTTTATTTTATTTTATTTATTAAGGGATAATAAACAACTACAACATATATAATACATAAGGTTAACAAAATTTTCGGTAGTAATGTTGCAGTCCACTGCATTATCCGCAGATAAAACATATTATAGGATCAGATGCTTAAATCGACATTTATATTATTACAATGCATGACTGATGCAATACTCATAGCAATTAATAGTAAGTATGATACATTTTGTAATGACATGATATTTTTATGCTTCTATACATTTTATATGATTAATATGATAGTTTTGACCTTCAAACGAAACAAAAACAATACCTACGTATCTACGATTTTGTCTAGTTATTTTCTACAAAAACTACCATTTTAGTCATACGTAACTATCGTGACTTCCTTAATAATAGTAATTCCTTATTGTCTTGGTTAAAAGACGAAGTCAGTTATTAGATTGCCTGGATATTAGAGATTTCCTACAATTATGATTAAATACTTACTACAATTTTTATTCATAATAAATCTGTTCTCACTGTCATTACAGCTTAGGTAGCTGTAATGACAGTGAGAACAGATTTGTACATAATAATGACTATTCAGAAAACTGGGACATGGGACTGGTCTGTCTATTTTACAATTAAATAAAATTGAATATTTCCAACAACTACAAAAAAAAATACCTTTACATTCAAACAATAAATAATAAAAAAATAAGTTTCAGTTTACAAGACACCAACTCCAAACGGATATCTCTCGAGGAAATCACCGATGAATATAATTTCGAATTTTCGGAAAAATCTTAAAAATTCACGAAAACATCTACTCACTTTCGCTCCTTCATCCAAAAATGCCTTGACAATCCCAGCACCGATGCCCGCAGCCGCCCCGGTCACGAAAAACACTTTACCTCTTATTTCGAATATGTTCACGAACGTTCGAAGTTCACGATGACAGCTCGGAGTCACGATCACGACTGATCTAAGCCGCAGTCAATCCATAGACTGATAATAATATATTTATGAGAGTCAATCTGCAAGTAATATAAAAGTCATTAGGTTTGCCATGATCTTAGACTAGTATACGACTAGTACTCTAGTGTTTGAATTACGATAAAATGAACAATACAATAGTATTGTTTTATTACGACTTAGATATTTAGGTTGATAGTGCCTTGTATTTGTTTACTGATTATGATTATTGTTGATCTAAGCCCATTTGTACCTAAGAAAATAAAATATATAACATAGAGTTGTTGACGATTATACAATTTTGTTTACACACAAACAGAATTGTATAATCGTCAAAAGTTCCTATAAATTTCCCACTGCTGGGCTAGGATAGAGTAGGTACAATCGTTTCTACAGTCGGTTTCCTATTGATATTTTCCTTCACCGTTTTGAGAGCAGCGGTGATGAAATCACATAATAAAGTACATAGATAGATTGTTTATGTACTACATAAATGTACTACTACATAATACGTGGATATTTTATTTTTATTGTTTTTCCTCTTTCTTTATTTTTTTCTTTCTCAGTTAGTTTAAATGATGGTCTGGCAGTTTGAGTGCTTTATGCGACCTACCCAAATGTCCTTTCTTTGGTATTGTTCGTCGAGTTGAGCTCCTTAAGTTCTGAGTTGAGCTCTACGATTACTGACAAATGCTTGCACTGACTGGACAGGTCCACTCAAATCTGTGTGGTTCTTTCCTCAAAAGACCATTTCAGACACTAATCTACATGGTCCTCATATGGCCTGACCAAGATTATATCTGGACTTTAAAAGAGACTGTGACCTCTGAGTTTGTTTCGGTCTTTCTTCTCAGAGTAGTCAGATAGGAAACGCCGAACTCATCTAGCATTTTCTTCTTATTTTTTTTTAATATGACGTGTAAAAGTGATTGCAATATCCTATTTACAGAATAAACAATTTCATTTCATTTCATTTCATATGTAGTGCACACAAAAGACAGCACAATATACGTAAGATTAAATAATTACTAATTAGCTATTAGAAAATAGCTGCAAGGTACCAATATACAAACAAACAAAAAATAAAAAAGGACGAAAACACGACATTGTGATTACACTGTTAGCTATGCGTGCTATGACACACTTTAAAATAAAGGATCAACGAACATAAAAAAGTGCGGTGTGCGTCTGAAGGTTGCACCAAATGGGAGTCCAGCTCAGCATGTGCCAGGCAAATATACCTGACGCTGATATTCTGCTGAAACCCTGCAGTGACATAAGGACGTCGGTCGCATGTCGGTCTGGGTTCAAACCCATGACCTACAACTCGACAACCAACTTAACATACAACTTAACATTTCAGTTTAAGTATTGAAATTAATCTTCACTTACTTTTGATGTTGACAAATTTAAATTATTTAATCACAAGCACCAAACGATATCCACTGCACGAAACGAATGATAAATACCAAAATGTTGGTCCCAGATCACACTCTAGTGCACAAAAAACACCCACATACCACCGAGTCAAAAGCTATTCTGAGTCGAAACAAAATATGTTCACGAAAACATACTTATTAGCAACTTTAACCACACTTAAGTGTTACTTAATGCAGGCTATCTCATGCATACAGAACATGAATAATTATTTAGGACTAACGGTTGCCCGTGGCTTCGCCCGAATGAAACCTAATTCTTTTTCCAAAAAAAAGTAATCCTAAGTTACTCCTTATAACATCAGCTATCTACCAGTGAAAGTCCTGTCAAAATCGGTCCAATCGTTTCGGAGATTAGCCGGAATAAACACAGACAGACAGGCAGAAAATTTCAAAATTGTTTTTTGTTAAAAGTATAAGTACCGTAAATAATGTCATATGCATTTAGTAAAAAGCTGTTGTTTTAACATTATAAACAGACACTTCAATTTTATTTATGTGTAGGTATGTATATGTAGGTAAAGACTAACCGCTTTATTTCATGCCGGTAGCACATCTCCGCCGCGAAACCATAGCAGCGAAACCGCTGTAGTTCAATTCAACTGGCTCGCATTATGTTCCGCTACTCGCGTTCGGCTACTCGAATCTCGAATAGCAGGCTACTAGCGTCTGAGATACCTACATCATCGGCTCCTCTGCGAAGTTCATTGCCATCAGGAAAAGGTCTGATCTGACAAGGGCATTATGAAAGAATGGTGCGTTAAAAATATTAAGTAAGACTAAGCTACTAATTTCATACCCCAATGGGGACTGCTTATAAAACATGTTTAAAAATGTCCCGAAAAAGGGATTTTTACATCATACGTTAAAAGTAGGTAATAGTCAGCTTGTTGTTGAATACAGTGTGAAAATGGCTTTACATACAGATGTTTAAATTCAAGGTAGCAACTTTAAACGTACAAATAAAGATGGTAATCTATTCAAAGCTATAAGAGATAATAATAGCGGAGAAATATTATAGCTGTAAGATTACCTCTAAACCAACAGTAGGTATTTTATGCAAAATATTTTTGACAAAATCTATATCTCTGTTAATTTCGATCTGGTCCACCAGCTACAGAAATCTTACATTTTACTCATATTCAAACTTATATTGACCAATTTGGTTCACTATTATTTATAATTATTACTTCTTGATAATAGAGCGATAATATAAAGTAAGTACCTATAAGAATAACCTCACTGTGAACCTTAAGGTTAAAGCCGGCTGATCTCGTCGGCCTTCACCCAAATTATATTGACGTTTTTACATCAACATCAAGACCGTTTTTATTTACATTTAGTTGAATAATTTGTTATCGTACAATAAAGCTTCGTGCAGACTAGCGCGACGCGACACCTGTTGTATGTTATACCGTGAAGTTTTCTTAGAAATTGTATTGTTCGAGTCGGGTCTCGCCGTCGTCTCGTCGCGCTGGTATGCACGAGCCTTAATACTAATATTTATTATTGTCGCGGTTAGGAGTTCTTTCTGCAGCTGCATCGCTTCCTAAATCTTCATTCATTATCATGTATTTTATTTTGTGCAATACATTAATACGATGCATATGTTAGATTACTCTAAGATAAGATGAGTGTATTAACTGGCGACAATAAAACATTTTTATTTTATTTATTTATTATTATTCTTATTTTGGGTCGCTTTTAATCATAAAATAACACACTCTTATAACTACGATCCCTTAATACGTTTATTTGAAAGAAAGAAAGAAAAAGTATTTATTGGGATAAGCACAGGAGATCTAAACACACACTAAAAAGAAAAACAGTGAAATTCATATAAAAGCAGAAAGTCCTATGCGAGGCCAAAAGGCTCCTATTTCAGCATGATGCTGCGATATTTAATAATAAATTTCGCCGAGCTGGTATTTCGCTATGGCCCCTGCAGTCGTTTAGGTATTTGTGGAAAATCAGTAAAAATCTTAATTGTCTCTAGAACACCATTTATTAGATAGATAGATAGATAAATCGTTTATTTAGTGCACACAAAAAACAGCACAACATACATAAACACGAATTAATAATGACTAATTAGCTATTAGGAAATAGCTGCAAGGTGCCAATATACAAACAAATAAAAAAGGAAGAAAACAAGACATTGTGATGACACTATTGGCTAGCACACACTTTAAAATAATGGATAAACGAACATAAAAAAGTGCGGTGTGCGTCTCATGGTTGCACCAAATGGGAGTCCAGCTCAGCATGTGCCAGGCAAATATACCTGACGCTGATATTCTGCTGAATCCCTGATAAAATTATTGGTGTGGAACACGATATTAAAAGGTATACACTTTTATATACAAGTTTTTATATCACAATATTTTCGGTAGAATCTTTAATCAGTCGTCTCTAAGAGTCAACTCAATTGTGTGAGCTAACTCAGCATAAGCCTTATTGATGGTTGAAGTAATGTCTTTAGCCGGTTTGCCGTTGTTTATCAACCAGGTGCTTCCACTTTCTCCTCTCCTATAAGCCTCAAGAGTTTCTTGAGCCGCTACCTCCGCACTGTACAAAGTGAAAGAATATAAAAACAAAGTCCTGCTGCAAAAGAATAGTTCACGAGCAGTCTGGATCTCAACAACAGGACACGTACAGAGGAGGATAAAAATGTTGAAGATGTTTTTCGTTTTCTTTCTAGTGACGCAGTCTTCACTAAAAACAACTGACTTTCAAAAACACTACAAAGTGAAAAATAACTTTAATTTCGGAAGTCTTTCGTTTTGAATTTTCTTTTCTTTAGTATCTACCTTATCAATAGTAATTTTTTACTTTTTTGGAAGTTATTTTTTGTAAAAAGTTTTTATATTTCACTTTTTAGCTGTGGTACCTACCTTGAACTATCTGCTATATAAGTGTCAGGAAGTTATTATAACATCATCCACATAGACTAAGTGGCAAAAATACGTATTCTTGAAGCTAACTCAAAAACGACCCAATAAATTTAATCAAATATATATGGCAGCACCGCGCAAGTATCCTATATAAAATGAAAAAAAAGCAAAATAAAAATAAAACGGTCCGCAATTGACGAAAATGTCGATGTACTGCACATACATTTAAACAATAAATATACACACGAACTTAGAACCTGCTCCTTTTTGGAAGTTGGTAAAAAAACAATCAACTCAGTCTATTGCAATCCATCTTTTTATCATTGTGATTTGTCTCTCCTCGAATCTGTATGTAGTAAAGAGTACTTTATTTAACCAAGACCGCTAAACCACAAAACCTACAGGTCTTGCAATAGGATCCCAACTAGATTAAAGCCCAGCACAGACGTATCTATAATATATATTATAGCAAGACATATTACGATATATTTTCCATAGTAATCTTCGAGTGACCTCAGACGGAGCTATAATATATATTTCTAGTACGCACCAAAAACTACGCAAAAAAAAAAGCAGGTAGCTAGTACCAACCTCTGGGTTGCGAACACCGCCGTTAGTTCTTGCAACTGAATGTCCGCGTCGAAACTAGCCATTTGGTCTGTAATACCAGTCGTCGTTGCACCATAACATATTGTGATCACTCGAACACCAGTCGTCGAATGATATGGTTCTTTCTGAAAATTATAAATTTATGTCATACTAGCTGCAGCCGCGGTTTCACCCGCATAAGTCTCGATCCCGTATGAATATCGGGATAACAAGTATTCTATGTCCTAATCCAGGTGGTCTACCCATGTGCCAAATTTCATCCTAATCTGTTCCGCCGTTTTAGTGTAAAAGCGTAAGAAACAAATCCACTTTCGCATTTATAATATAAAAGTTAGGAAGTTTGGATTAGTCAAATTTAGGACCACTGCAGTTAAAATTGGGACCGCAGTTTACTAGAAAATCTATAATTCCTTTCCTTTTTATGGATAGGGATAACTTAAATATTGAAATTATCAATTAGCTTGCGATAACTTATCTCTTGCTCATTCTTAATCATATATTCACAGCTATATATATCTTTTAATTTTCTCAGTATATATAAAAAATATAGAAATAATACTCTTTATTATTTAGGTATGTACCATCAAAGAAGTACATATATTATCTATACACCGTAAGGACTATTTCTGCTTGCAGTGTTCGGCCGCTATTGAACCTGGGCGGTAACAGATGTGGTCATCGTGTTCACGGGATTTTGTTTTCAAACTAGGTACTTAGATATAAAGTTCTTCGATAACCAATACCACCAATATTATGTAACCATTTTTTTTTATTTAAAAGAGTGTCCGTGGAGTTTCTTGCCCGTGCTTCTCCATAGGTACCTACTACGCTTTGGAATGGGCGACTAGCTTCATATTTCTGACTGACTGACCCCTTGACAATTCAAAAGTGCCTGTAATTGGTTTATTTGAAATAAATGCCTTGAGTTTGAGTTTGAGTTTGATAGTACCTATAGTCTACATCTTCACCATATAAATTACATACATAAATGTAGAAAAATTACATGGGTGATCGAAGCGATCATTCAAATACAACCTTTGCATGTATTTAAGGAGCCTTTGCTAGCATGTGGCCAGAACAGCTTCAAGTTACTTAAAAGAAAGAAGAAAGTACGTTTGCGGTGAACATGGCGTACAGAAAGAACACAAACACATAAAAGAACAAGTTGGGGGGGAAATATGCGTCACATTTACGCAAAAAGCCGGTCAGCATAATGCTACGACCCTATGCGAGACAGAGACCTAGCGCTGGTTCTCAGCGACAACCGGCGTTGACGTGTTGAGGTTGACCGGTGCAGCATACAATGAGATATAAATAAGAAATAAAAAATTAAATCATCATCATTATTTCAGCCGAAAGACGTCCACTGTTGGACATAGGCCACCCCCAAGCACCGCCACTTCGACCGATTCTGTGCCTCCCGCATCCAGCGGGTTCCTGCGGCCTTTGCAAGATCATCGATCCATCTTGTGGGAGGCCTTCCAACGCTACGTCTTCCGGTACGCGGTCGCCACTCCAGAACCTTTCGGCCCCATCGGCTATCTGTTCTGCGAGCAATGTGCCCTGCCCATTGCCACTTAAGTTTGGCAATTCTTCGGGCTGTCGGCTACCTTGGTTCTCCTGCGGATCTCTTCATTTCTGATTCAATCACGTAGGGAAACTCCAAGCATAGCCCTCTCCATTGCCCTTTGGGTGACTTTTAGCCTTCTGATAAGGCCCATTGTGAGCGACCACGTTTCAGTGCCATAGGTCATCACTGGCAACACGCACTGGTCAAAGACTTTCGTCTTGAGACACTGTGGTAAGTCGGACGAGAAGATATTCCGTAGCTTCCTGAACAATTAAATAAATATACAATACTTAATTGATAAGTTCGCGTTTGACCACTATCCCACTGAAGGTATATTAAGTGTACGCTTGCTTAGTAACCCATTCAATTGGAACTAGAAGACTAATTTATGCTATAGTAATGGGAACTTCTTGTCCGGCAAGAAGTTCCCATTACTATAGCATAAATGAGTGCAAGGAGTAATTCTGGTGTAATAAATACAAAACTTACACCAATACAGTTACTGAACTGCAGAACAGCACTTTTAGTAGCAGCATACACAAAGAGAAATGGGCTGTTTTGCATGAGCGCCGCTACAGAAGACACGTTGATGACTGTTCCTCCTCTTCCACCTTTGTCCTTACGCATCAGGTCTATAGCTTTAACTGTGCCGTTAACTAAAGCTATCTGTAACACAAAAACGATTCATTAAGATACCTGGGGCGGCAGTCTCGACATAGATAGCGACCGCTATACGACCGAATTCGGTCGCAAAGTCGTAATGGCGTCCCTAAACGGTCAAAATTACTGGACAACCACGAAAAAATCTCGTGCTTGTGAAGCACGTCGCGCGCGTCTAGGGACGCCATTACGACTTTGCGACTGAATTCGGTCGTATAGCGTTCACTATCTATGTCGAGACTGCCGGGCCAGCTATCTAATTACATAACATATTTTCGTAAACGATTACGAATAATCCGTTTCATTTTGACAGTTCAACAACATTAATTGCGTTATTTACGTTGTTGAGCAGATTTTTTTTTCGAACTTATGAAGCAATGTATTAGCAATCTATTTCAAAAGGATTCAGATTCTGATAGATCGTGTATTATGTTGTTATATGTACGTTATTGGGGTACTGGTTACCGATAAAATTGCCAATAAAAACCGATTACCGATAAGATATTTTGATTATGAGATAAAGGTATTTAAGGTCAGTAGGAATGTCTTAAATTACCATCTGTAAGCCCAGGAAGCACGGGCGATTTTTACCCGCGGCGATTTTTTTTCGAGCACTGGGTTGTCAACGCTATTCTTAGCGCCTAGAGTTGAAAATCCAATACTGTGTTTTTCAACGCATCACAACGCGTTAGATTCTCTTCTTCCTCTAGAACACCGGCAGAGGGAAAGTAAAGCCTAGTAAAAAATATCGCTATCTTTAGATTTGAATGACATCTTGGATCTTAAAGTCATCTTAAAATATCTTGATAAATGGACGAAAGAACCTTAATAATAATATAATAATCATTATATTTCGGAATACACATCCATAGTTTGTTAGTAACACGAACCTTAACTGGCTGATTTCACCTACGAAACTGAACGCGATCAGCACATCTAAACCGAGTTCAAGAGCTGTCAGTGTCAATAATCCAAAGCAATGACACTGACAGCTCTTAAACGTGTTTTATGCACTGATTGCGGTCAGTTTCATTGGTGAAATTCGCCCTTAGTAAACATGCAGGTTGGACAAATAATGGACGAGCGGGCAATCAAATTTCCACGCAATGACATTCAGGAGAGATAGATAGAGAGAGATTATGTACTTACAAAATTGATTTCAATTTCTTTGCGAATGCAATCACTGTCACTCTCATTTGCCACACCGGCATTGTTGACTATCAAATCTATGTAGCCATACTGTTCTGTGGTACTCTTGAAAGCTCTGAAGAGTTCCTTATCATTGGTTATATCACATTTAGTGAATATTACCGTGTCAGCACCGTGTTTTTTGTTAAGTTCATTTTGAAGTACTACTCCTGCAGCTTCGTCAATATCCAGTATTATAACATGCTGTAAAAATATACTTAATTGACTATTAAAGAATTGTTTGGTCCTCTAATCTTATCAGTTTTATTTAGCAAAAACATTCAAAGCAATCTCTATGTTATATGTATTTTTGAAATTTATTTAATTGTAGGCGTTTTACTCTTCATTCCATAGTATAAATTTTCTTAAGGATTATAATTATTATCACTTGATCAATCAGCCCAGCCTTTTCCCAACTATATTTGGGTCGGCTTCCATTCTAACCGGATGCAGCTGAATACCAGTATTTTACATGGAGCGACTGCCTATCCGACCTGCACAACCCAGTTACTGGGTACACGATACCCCTTGATAAGACTGGTAGTCAGACTTTTGGGTTTCTGACTACTTGTGCTTTCGGAGGGGTCTCGATATCTAATGGATGTTAAACCATCCACGAACAGACCGCGGCAAGCGTAGCTTAACCTGAGGCTTTTGTTATTTAGCCAAGAGAAAGTGTCACTAATAATATAGATAAAACATTGTCAAAAATCGTTTTTGACAAATTAATGAACAATATAATCCCTTTCTTACCTTAGCTCCTTGTTCCACTAATATTTTAACGAATGCTGCTCCAATACCGTTGGCAGCACCGGTTATCAAAACAACTGTGTCGTTTACCTCGTACATACTGACTATCCTACTTACAGGCCGTTTAATGCCCAGGACACGATCTTGCTAATTTTATTCACTTTTTATCGAATTTTTATCTTTAATGCTTATCGCGATAAAGCGAACTGCACTTCGCCCGCTCTCTGTTTTACAGCGAGACGTCGAGCGGTGTGCGAGAGAGAGCGCGCGAAGTGTAGTTCGCCTTATTGCGACAATGTGGCCGTAGCATTAACGTGACTGACTAACATGAAAACCGGCGGCTGGAGACTAAGGCATAAGAATTACGAATTAATAGTTTTAAAACATGAAAATAGTGGTAAGATTGTAAGTATAAGACGTAAAATGATATTCATACACTTCAACTATAAAGAATAACTTATTCAATACTAACCTTTAGGGATAGAAAGTTGTAAGTATTGTAAAGCCGCGGTCCTACGGCCTTTCGAGGCCTTTTGCGGTCTGGCGCGCGGCCATTCCTATCGAGGCCTGTCGCGGGCCGTGCAGAGCATTCCCACTACAGCCCTCATCGGATCGACGGTACCCACGACCTGTCGGCCTGGCCTGGTATGATCAGGCCTATGAAAACGCGGGCCGTGAGACCGCAGCATAAGACATCGACCCTATTGTTTAATTTTTTTTACCCTGTTTCGCCAACCATGAGAGAAAAATAATAACGACGAGTACATTAAATTAATTAATTACGTGGTACACAATAGAATTACTGTGTATGAACAAAAAAATACAAATAAAAACGGTTTTCTTTGAATTTATTTTTAACATTTTATTTCTAATAAAAATAAAATTCCTTCACTCCACCATTCATTATATAGTTTTCGATTTGATTTGCTTAACTTTATGATTTTTTTAACCCTATAGTACCAACCTAGGTAACAAAGGAATTTAAATAAATAAAACTGAACATAAGCAATATCAAGGGGAATGTTCAACACCGTCTATCAGGCGGAGTGTGTGGGCATCATACAAGCGGTCCACGCCCTAGAAGCCAGGAGGGTTACGGACAGCCACATACGCATACTCTCCGACAGCGCCTCAGTTCTCCAATCCTTACGGAAGAAATATACTACCTCGAAGCTAACACTAGAATGTCACGATGCACTAGAACAAATAACGGTATCTAGCCGCAACACGGTGACACTGCAATGGATAAAAGGACACAGCGGATCGCTAGGTAACGACGCGGCTGACGAACTTGCTGGACGTGGATCCAGCACGGCAGTCTGCGGACCCGAGCCTATCGTACCCATACCCTTCAACCAAATACGCAGGTGGCTGCAGAAGTTTACCCACACACAAGCGGAACGTTGGTGGACCTCGACACCAGGTTGCAGGCAGTCAAAGGAGGCTATGCCATCTTTGGACAGCAGGCTGACCAGGCGTTTGCTACGCCTGGACAGGAACGGCCTGCGCCTGGTGACGGGGACCATCACGGGACACTGTTCGCTAAACAAGCACTTCCACACAATAGGCATAACGGACAGTCCTCTGTGCAGGGCGTGCATGGAGGCTGAGGAGACCGTTGCGCACGTGCTCTTCGAATGTACGGGCGTCACCCAGATTAGAACAGAAACCCTCGGGTCACCCAGATCATACACAGACGTTCTAAACAGACCAGGAGACCTAATCAGCTTCTGGAGGGAGGTGGGCTGGTTGGAATAACCACCAAACGGCCGCTATGGCCCACGCACAATGGTCCACCTGACGGACTAAGTGCGGAAACCAAACCCCCTAACATAGAACATAGAAGCAATATCAAGGTAATAGGATCAGCAGCGTTATAAGTAATATTTGCTTTAAAGATCACCAAGACAAGTGTGCAATTGCCAAATCAAAAATAATCTCACACAAATTTAAAAGTGCAAATTGCATAACTATTCCGATGATCCTTTGATAACTTGAGCAATTTCCGCATCTGCTTTCAGTATGTGCGAAGTAATGTCTTTTGCAGGTTCATCTGCTTGAACCAACCAAATGCTGGCACTTTCTCCTTGCTTAAACATGTCTATCATTCCACGTGCTGCTGATTCAGCGCTAGAAAAAACGGAAAGTGTCAGCCGTAACTAGTAACTTTGGGTGAGACATTGGTAGAATTCAGCTAGGTGATATCATTCTTAACAACAACAAGTGGGCAACAAGTCTGCTAGGCTGCGGTGGGATTGGGTGGGCCATGTATGTACGATGCATCGGGACAGATGGGCCAGCGTTGTCACGCAGTGGAAGTCAGAAGACGGGCGTCATCGTCGAGGGAGGCTGGAAACGCTGTCGTGATTAAAAAGGCAACATACAGGGAAGAGTGGAAAGCTGTGGGGTAGAGAAAAGTGGAAAAAAGGGGCAATAATTATAGTACAGACGCCAGCAGGTCAACCTACCCGAAACTGTCAAATTTCCCAATCAACTTTGAACCTTATGCTTTAGAGATAAAGTTGAAAATCTATTAAACAAATTTGACAGATTGTAGTAGGTTGATGTGCTGGCGTCTGTACAAACTTACCGCTGTATACAGTTTGCCAGCTTTTCAGTCTTATAAAATTAACCTCAGTCTCTTGTAATTTCTAGCTGATTATGGGATGCTGGTGCATTATAAATCCCTTGACCATCTTAAATTTTCTAGGAACGGACTTAAACAAACATAGAACCTAACTACCTTTAATACTCATTCATCATCATTAGGGATACGTAATTTATCTAATTAGTATGAAATGTGTAGCCACGAAATTTTGAAACGCAACAATCCCGTAACTATTAAGAAGCGCGACTGTCGCGTGTTGCCATCGCCCGCGTTTGTATGAATTTATTTTGACATTTACACAATAATTAAGTCATATAATGATTACTAATGCAAATAAATACGTAATTTAAATTTAAATTTATTTTTGAGAAATATTCATTTTCGGTTTATATGTATACGAAATTTTGTTTTTTTTTTTGCGAAATTTACGTAACCCTAATCATCATACGGCAAGGAATCGACTCACCTTTGGACTGGATGTGCTCCCAAAATATTTTGTGCTTCCAGGTCTAACCTTTTTTCAATGCATTTAATTTTGCCTAAAATAGTAGTGTCGGTGACTCCGATGCATATTGTCAGTACTCTTACGCCCGTCTTTGCGCAAGGAACTTGCTGGAAAATTATAAAATGTTTTTGCATGAATGAGCTTAGGGAAATGAAGATGACGAACTGGTGTCTGCAGGGATTTGTTTTGTTTAAAGAAGATATTAGAAGAGGATGCTTCTATCTTTCCTTATCTGCCCTTGTCAGTTTTTTAACACAATGTATGTAGTTGTGGCTACCTGCAGAAATAAGGTGCGTTGTCTATAACGATGGCCAATCGACGAAAATGGTCTTCAACCAGGCGAAGGTCAAAGTTAAAGTCAAATAATTTATTTCAATTAGGCAAATAAAAGGCACTTTTGAACGTCATTTACAAAAAACAGAATTGATTACAGTCGCTCCTTCCAAATGGTAGTTTTCGTATGGAGAAGAATGGGCAAAAAACTCCACCGTTTCTCTTTTAAAATGTTTTCACAATATCTTGTATAGTATCTACATTAATTATATAATTATATGTGAAGACGATGCACCTAGAATAAGATTACCACGATAGGTAAAAAGACTGAAAAATGAAGTAATGACAGATAAATAAATTATGTGATACATGATGCTCACATATTTACAAACATTGTAAAATTATACGATAACCTAACATTTTAACAAGTAATACTTATATAATAAGTCAGTATGTGATCGGTCGTTTTTGAGCACATTTACGGGAAACGTAGATAACAGACAGCTGGACTCTGTACTGTATGCGCTTCTAGATGGTTTCTACTCTCTCACTTTTTAATACATGGATGCAGTTGTGGAAACCCAGGTTGAAAAAAAATCTGCGTTGTCTGTGACGATGACGTCTTTAAACGAAAAGGGGGAACCTCCTACCAGGCGGATGGTAAATACAGGGTACCCACGACCAATGATTTTGAGCGTCCGAAGCATATTCTATGCATCTAGGCCTGTGGTCTAACTTTACATATTCTCCTACTTAGTAAGCGAATACACAATATTATGTAGGTACATAGTAGGTAGTAGGCCCTACTACATAATTATGGAATGTAGAATACGGTGATGATATAACGAGAGCTTGGGTGTCTAGTTTGAATGGTGACGTAAATGGCGCAGTATAAAAAAAAAACGAGTCAAGAATCTGTCAGGTACTTACACCAACGCAATGGCTGAACTGCATGACAGCCCGTTTACTAGATGAGTAGGTAAACATCGGTGACACCTGAATAAGTCCTCCGATTGAGGACAAGTTTATGACAGCACCTCCTCTGCCTCCATTATCCTTACGCATTAGCTCAATGGCTTTCAGGGTACCGTTTACCAGTGCTATCTGGAAAGCAGAATAACATGGATTATTTAGGTGTCTGGAATTGTGTTAAATATTAAAGTGACAAGTTCTTGGAAAGCAAGAATGATCACGCTTTTTGGATATCGAAATCACTCGCAAAATGGTTTACAACTGCTGTACTTGTGCACAGGGATTTCGAATAATATTGATTGATCAGAAATGTGTACAATATTTTTAATTCGTAATAAAGATCATCATTCCCATATTTAAGCATAGAGAAGTCCACTTCTGTACTTTACATAGGCCTCTCCAATCGCACACCATCTAAGTTTAGACCATAATCATCTAGCTGCTATCAGCCATTCGCTTCTAGGATCGTCGCTCCATATAGAATGAATTATGGAGATGGGGCAGTAGGGACGGCTACCTTAAGCCGTTGTACCCACAGGAAAACTGTCTTAGGAGACTGTCGAGCATCAAACAACCTAAATTTTGTTCTCAAATCGTAATGTACATGGGACGTTCTTCTTTTTTATCGACAATGACTTGTCTTCTTCGCAAAAAAAATAAATATATTGCTCCTAAATACTAAATTTCTTATTTTTTTTTATAAATCTATACTTGACAATGCAATAATTATAATATCCTCAAAACTAGATTTAAATTAATAATATTTTTTAGAAAATTAGTGTGACATAGTATACAAAAAGCGTGACGGAGGTGTTTTACGTACAAAAAAAGTGTGTCCCTTTATGACCACTAATGTAAACAAACTACTCTCGTAAAAAAAAATCACATTGAAAGTTTCTAGCCAAAAACATTTACTAAACTACTTAACCTTTGTTATTAAATTAATAAGAAGAAATCATTTTTAATGTTTCTATTATTAAATAAAAAAATATTTTATTGGCTGTCTCCCGACGTATATGATTTTTGTTGCTACCTTCTGTCACGCATTTTATGGTACAAAATAATGTGCGTTAGAAATTTTGACCTTGGTCACTAGACAAGAGAATAGTCCCCCTCCACCCCGGACCCTCGCTATGCGTCCCTACGCCCCGGCAATACCAGCCAGTCGCTCGCAAACAGTAAAAGGGAGTGCGTGTGTTTATTTAGCGACCGCTCTGTCACGTAAGTTACTACTTTCAAGTGTTATTGTAATTTCTGTGTTTTAATATTATTTTATTGATTCCTGATAAATATTTCATATATGCCCAGTTTTATACGTAAATTATAATTAGGAAAATGCTGAGAATCTCGAACACTACTATTTTACACCTCTGTCACGAGTCACCTCTGTCACAAAAATGTGACGGAGTGGTATAACTCGTGACGGAGTGGTCATTTTTGTATGGAACTTAGAGCCTTAGTTCATATTCATAATAGATGATTGTTAGTTTTCGTATGTTGGTTATTATATCGCCGATTATTTTGGTAATTTTAGGTGTTACCATCAGGCAAATGAAAAAATGGCATTATCTGCGGCTGAAAGACAGCGACGGTGTCGTGAAAAAAGAAAAAAAAACCCTGAAATCGTTGCAGAAGTGAAACGAAAAGATTTAGAAAGATATCATGCTCGTAAAAAGTTAGTTAAAGATATGACACCAAAAGAACACAAAAAAATAAAGAGACAATGGCAGATTAGAAATAAGAAAGAAGAGAACGACAGAAAGCTTTGCAGAACGTTTTGATGATCACTCCGGCTTCTACACCACCTCCTTCAAGCCCCAGACTACATCCATTAAGTCCTAGATCTCGTTCACTGACTCCAGCCTCGTCTACTGCCAGTGCAAGGGGAAGAAAACAAGTTAGACGGGATAGATCACGACTTTATAGACAAAATATTAAACTTCAAGACCAAATACAAGAATTACTAAAAAAAGTACAGAAATATGTTCGGCGGGTAAACATTATTTACCACTCCGTCACTTCGTTAACCACTCTGTCACAATTTTGTCCCCCTTATAATTTAAGTTCAAAGTAATGTATGAACCACTTTATTGGTAATATTTACAAAAATAACGTTTTCTAGTATTACATGCTAAACAATAAAGGTGTTCACTAGATTTTCAAGTATATTTTATAGGGCGAATTTCATAATATTAAATAGTTTAATGTCTTAAAAAGCAAAAATGTGACAGAGTGGTATAGGATATATTTTTTTAAATGTTTATTTTAAGAATTCCGTCCAATGAAGCTAGATAGCAATGAATGTTTATATTATTGATAAGAAAGTAATAAGAAACTGAAGATCTGATTTTAAATGAGAAATAAAAAAAATAAACAGTTTTGTGACCGAGGTGTTATTTTTTTAGTACCATTCCTACGAAATTTGAAATAAAACAAAAATTACAAGTAATACTTCGATGCATTATATGTTTTTGAAATCTACAATAACGAGGCAATAATTTAAATCACATTTTACTAAATAAATCACATGTTTACTTTTTTAAGAAATATAAAAATTTGCCGGTCAGATTGTCGATAAAAAAGAAGAACGTCCCACATATGAAATTTAAAATTTAATTTTTTTAATGTTTTTTTTTCGGCCATTTTATCCATCGTGAAAAGAAGGTTGGAGTCTCATTTCCCACGAAATGTATGGGAAAAGATTTTTGCGATTTCTAACTTTTCTAGTACTCAAACCTGTTGGTCCGATAGTGTTTGTTGATCCTTATAAGAGAAAGAGAAATAGGATCGATAGCCATCAAAGAAAGTTGAAAACTGCCAATTTTCTTGCTGACAGTACCAATTATTTTTTTCTAAATCAGATTAAAATGTCTCAAAAAGTTAAGGACAGTCTCGTAAGACCATTTTCCTGCACCTACAACGGTTATGGTACTGTCCTCACCGCCCCATCTCAAAAATCCAACATGTATGGCCGGATAAAGCCTTCTGAATGTTTGCTGATTCGCGGTCTCCACTCAAGAATACATGACATGTACCCCAACCCGGTCTAAGACCTCATCAAACTACACCCTACTTCACAAATGTATAAATACTTACATAATTAATTTCGATCAGTCTCCGAATCAATGTTATTTTACTCTCATCCGCCACTCCAGCGTTGTTAACCAGAAGATCAATATAACCATTATCTTCTTTGGCATCTTTTAAAGCTTTGAAGAACTGATCATCATTAGTGACGTCACATTTTACGAACTTCACTTTGTTTTCGCCATATTTTTCGTTCAACTCATCTTGAAGTAACACTCCTGCTCCTACGTCTACATCCAGGATCCTTACATGCTGCAGAATATATATTAATGGAATTGATTATTAAGAAATACAACATGTAAAAAAGCCCTGTCCGATCCGTGAGGGTTTTGTTAGGTATCGTACTGAGAGTCTACTTATGTGCTAATATTAAGTAAATCGAAAAAAAAAACATTTTTTTTCAATGGGGAATTTTACCGGTTTACCTTAGTACATGGGGCGCGAGCGACCGTCCTTTAGCGGGTAACTACAAGTCATTATTACCCCTGTTGAAAATTTGCAAAATTTTAATGGATTTGGGGTAATTTTGGTACTAAAATGAGATTTTTAAATAGCAATAACTTGTTATTTTCAATAATAATAAGATTATTTATTACTTTTATATATTGTATAAAACATAGCCACAGAGCCCACTGGTGATGCTGGGACACTCTCCTCTCTATGAGATGGAATAGCCCGTGATTCATCACGCGGGCCCACTGCGAGTTGACGGATTTGGTTCTAGGACATGGCCGCCGGCCGGTATCCTTATGTCAATACTTACATATATTCTAGCGAGTGTTCAAAGAAAGAACGGTATTTATTAGGATTTCTCTTATTTGCCTACAATAATTAAGAGGGAATATCACAATAATTTATTGCAGAATAATCTCATGAAAGTGACTGTATAGCTAGGTAAGTTGCAAGGTCAACTGCTACGGTAGGTATGTGCAAAAACAAACACATTGCATTCCTGCAGAACAAAACTGTTATCTTTTCGGAATTCTGCTATCAAAATATATAAGATTTAAAAATAAGATAAGATTAAGTATTTAAATAAGATGTGATTACGATTACTCCGTCGTCATTGTCGGCATCATACTTTGTAAACCTACATTATTTCTAAGATTTATACTGTATTTTACCAATTTTTAGTTTTTGAATAAATTTTATTATTATTACTACACTACTGATACATACAAATTCTACCACTGTAAGTAACCACGAATTGGCAACATTATCATTCATTCTAGGTAAGGATGTTGTAAACTACCTAATATTATATGCAGTCAAACAAAGTACCTACCTAAGTAGGTATGTCATATTTTACGCCACAGTTTGTCCAGCTGAGGTGCTGTGAACTGTGATACAAAAAAAAAACAACGGGAGTGCCGGCAGAAGTGAAAACTTGAATCTTAACGTTGCGGTCTACTCTCCCTCCGTCTTACGAATTTTCGATCAGCCGATCTATTCTGTAATAATCTCACGGTGAAAACTTAGGTGAAGTGAACGTGAAGTGAGCTGTCATTCCACCTGCTTCTAGGGACTGACAGCTCACTACGAGCTCAGTTCACCTAAGTTCTCACGGTGAGATGGCTACAGAATAGCACTGCTGGTCACGAGTCCTGACGCGAGTTTAGTATTTTTTACCCATCACAAAAAAAGTGCACAACGCCGCTAAAGAAGTTTTCACTTCAAAAATTTACTTGACTAACATTATTGGCAAGCTCATCGCACCATGAAGATAACAAAATAAAATACATTTTGGCTTGTAGCACCACTCCTGGATATTACGTTTTAAATATTTGATAAATGATTAAAAAAACAACAAACATATTCTGTTCTTTTTTTAGTGTCTGAAACAGTCCCTGACCCTCACGACATGTTTAAATAAAAAGTTAAAATTACCTGAACTCCTTCCTCCAGTACCAGTCGAACAAAATTAGCACCGATTCCTTTTGAAGCGCCGGTCACCAAAACAACTTTATCTGTCAAATCGTACATGATCGCTGCACTGAGGCTGGCTTGCTAATGATACTAAAATATCTACGCTTCTTGAGATCTGAGACCTGTACGATGTAGCCTAAAGTCTCGTCTACATTTACACGATAGAGGCAAAAATATCGGAGGAGGTCGACTTTTTGTTATTTAAAATTGAATGTTTTATGGAAGGTCATCTACGCGGCTGCTATCCGTAGAAATTATGATATTTATGACTTCTGTAAAGATCGTTCGAGCGACAACAGCAACTAAAGGCACTTCTGTTACCTGGTAAAATTCCCCATTGCAAAGTAATATGACGATTTTTTTTCTTTTTTTCTGAAAATTTCCTCTTAGAGGGTCTAAGAGGAGCAATACGATTCCTAGCAACAGCCTCGCGGATCGGATAAGTTTTTTATTACATGCTGTATATATACAGGGTGGATTTTTAGATGGGGCAGTAAGGACAGCTACCTTAACCGTTGCAGCTACAGGAAAACGGTCTTAGGAGACTGTCCTTAACTTTTTGAGACATTTAGATCTGCATGTAAAGATTTTGAAAAAAATAATTGTACAATACAATAATATACAATATACCAGCCTGTTACTGTCTCACTGCAGGGCAAAGGCCTCTTCTCATACAGAGAAGGCACGAGCATTGATCACCACGCTTTCTCTATACAGCTGCTCTTTATAAGGAACACTGTGTTAAAATTTGTCCATCTATTTTAATGAGAGCTTGTATATATGCTAATATAACTCCAGGTTTCCTCACGATGTTTTCCTTCACCGATGTCAGTACTGTCCAAGATAAACTCAGAAAGTAAATATAAATTAAAAAAGTCACATTGATACTTGCCCGGATTTGAACCCATAATCTCGCGCATGAGAGGCGAGGCCACAACCACAGGGCCATCACGACATTTGGCAGCGTTGTTGTCTATCACTTTTGAACGAATGAAATACGAGTATTCCAAGGTCACCTTTGCTGCAATTGTTCGCAGCCCCTTATCGCGCTGATAACGATGCTAGCCGAGGTGGACCGAGCAATAATCCTATATAAGTGGGGTTGTCGGACGGTGTGGCTCACGACCTGGACGATGGAGGTGTGGCTCACTTCCTGGCCTGGACGACCTCCCCGACTGGCTCAGCAAATGGAGACTGTCGGTGAACGCAGGTAAGACGCAGGCGATCATCGTTACGGCACGCGGCCGTATCTACCCACCGAGCCTCGAACTCATGGAGACCGAGGTCAAATGGACCAAGACCGCCAAGTGCCTGGGGGTCACACTCAACAGCCAGCTCTCCATGGGCCCGCACGTTTGCAACACCGTCGCGCGGTTAAAGGTTACGCAACACCTCCTCCTCCCGGTGCTCTCGTCACTTCCCCATTGTGAGTCAAGCCGGGGATCTACAAGACCTACGTGCGACCGCAACTCACCTACGCCGCCCCAGCTTGGCTCGCCCTCACGGCCGAGACGCACACGAAGAAGCTTCAGACGCAGCAAAACAACGTGCTGCGTCAAATAACAAAAGCTCCTCGGTTCGTGAGCAATTCTGTAATCCACAGGGACCTGCGTGTCGAGAGCATCGAAGACTTCTGCACCAATCTGACGCGGAGGATGTTCGCGCGTGCTGACGTCTCTAAACTGAACCACGTCAGACACATAGCACCATGGCACGCATGCCCTTCTGACTACAAGCGCTTCCCGCGCGACACCATCGCAGACAAACGGATTGACCCTTCTGAGTAAGTCACTCTCAGTCTACACGCGGCTTACCTATGACAAATATAACTCCACACTCGCTACACGACGCCCGCCACGCGCGCGGCCCACACACACATGACTCCACATTCGCAGAAAAACCCAAAAAGTACCACACGAGCGACGCACACATAACTCAAGTCGCTCGACACACACTACAACGGTCCGTGCCCCGCAGCGATACTGGCTAGACCTGGTTCACGCTATGGGGAGCGGGGAAGACTCCCACTGGGGGGAGCGCCAAACAAAACCAACGCCCCAGACCCAATGACCTGGCGCAGAGACGACTTAGACAAGTGTCGCTCACACTGTGTTCGGCGCTTGACGTGGCAACACGTCGTGTCCGTGTTCGCAACAAGTCAATCGTCATCCTGAGGATGCCGCGTTGAGAGGTGAAACACGTGTCGATTTTTTACAGAGTTCTTTATGACTCTATAAGAACAGTTAAGCGGATTAGGTTAGTAAATATACGTCGTCTACTGTAAGTATTTTATCATGGATTTCCGCAAAGTCACACCTGAGTCAATTAACTATAGCTACAACGGTTAAGGCAGCTGCCCTTACTGCCCCATCTCAAAAATCCACCCTGTATATATATTTGTAATCACGTTCTCGAAACGGCTCTAACGATTTCGATGAAAGTTGCAATATATGGGTTTACGGGAGCGAAAAATTGATCTAGCTAGATCTCATATCGCGAAAAATTCGTTTTCTCCGTATTTTCACCCGAGCAGAGCTCGCTCACCCAACTTTAATTACAAGATGGCTACCTTAGAATAATGACATGGCAGCATGGAATTAGTAAGTACTTACTGTCATTGCAGCATGGAATTAGTATGTACTATACTTTATTTTCACCCGAGCAGATTATTTTTTCGAACTTATGAAGCAATGGATTAGCAATCGGTTTCAAAACGATTCAAATTCTAATCGATCGTGTATTACGCAATTTCAGACTTATAGTTAACATAAGTCTGAAATTGCCAACCCGTCTTGAGCAAGCGTGGTGATCAATGCTTGTGCCTTTTCTATATGAGAAGAGACATTTGCCCTACAGTGGGACTGCTATATGCTGATTGGGTGTTAATTAAGTATTTCAGGGTTGGTTCCATAGTAAAAGATGCTGGTACATTTTCGTGAGTACTACACTCCCTATAAGTATGTCCCTCGTTTAGCCAAACACCCTGTGTATACCTAACTCTATTATTAGTTTTGTGATAAAATGTGAAGGTGCTTTTACCTACTTCAGATTCCATTTCTTAAAAAGATGAGTAGGTATAGGTCCTAGGAGACTGTCCTTAACTTTTGAGAAATTTTGATTTGCCCTTACTGCCCCATAAATCAACTGGACTGGATACAAGGCGACAGTGGCGGCCAAAGTGGGTTTATGTTTAATCCATTTTCAATGTGCTTGTCCCACAAATTAGCGTATTTATATTCGTCGCCCTCACAGAGATCACGCTTTCCTACGGTTCGGTTAAATTACATTCAAGGTGATTGAGCACGTGATTGAGTGTTTTACTCAAAATTCCCTCCAAAAGTTACCTATCGGGTTACCTACTTTGAAAGCGTTCATGTTTTTTGGTAAAATATTTTAATAAATGGAAGTAGTAGAATTGTAAATAGAGATTTCGATGGGAAGTTTTCATAATCAAGTACCTACTTCCCGAATTAAAATATAAAAAATATCGATATCATGATACTATACCTGCACAAGTTTGACCTGCATAAGTATTCACAACCGTTCGATTCGAATTCGATTATGAAGGTTTCTTGACAAACCGCCGACCGCAGCTACAAAATAGTAACTTTTAGTGTAGAAAATTATGGATATTTTGTAACAAACTGTAAGTGCTACTATAAAATATACATTGAGTGATAAAGAAAACCAGTGGTAATTTTATGAAATAATATAATAATTTATTATGTTTTTTTTTTATTTCGGCACGTGCTTTGTAAACACTTTATCGAACGAGTCCTTTAAACGCTATTCACAAAACGATAATCGGAAAATTTTGACAATTTTTCAGAAGCAAGTCGGATCAAATGAAATAAAACATTGTTGTTTTTCTATAAAATATTTGGATTATTCAAATAGTACATACTACTTCCATGGTTTATTTCTCTCACGTTTACAAAGCAGGGTTATTTGAAATAAGAAAAACGCAATATTATTTTATTTTATAAAATGACTGCTGGTTGTTTAATTAATCACTCAATGTATCCTTATAAATATTATAAAACAAAGTCCCCCACCGTCGCGTCTGTCTGTCTGAACGGAATAAACTCAAAAAATTTCGAGTGGATTTTCAAACGGTTTTCACAAATGACCGGAGACTTTTTTTTTCAAAGCACTGAAAACAAATATTATGCAGCATAGTAGTTAATAAAAATATTGGCTGGCAGCACAGCACTGCTGTCACATCGCATTGACTGACAGCGTTGGTTGTGAAAGTGTCAATGTCATTGTCATTTAGTAGCTGTTCGTCATCGGTCATTGTATTTAGTTCTCACAGAAAGTAGTTTTCCCATCGAAATTCAGGAAAGAGAATAGCTGACGTCATCAGATAGGCTCTTGTGTTGTGTTCATGGTGCAATAGTTAGTCACCCGCGTGCGTAGTTTGTCATCACAATAACCAAGTCTGGTTGCGATTGTCGATTGCTCAGTCAGTGTATAACAAGTTCGGTATCGATAAAGTTGTATTAAAATGAATCCGTGGCAACAAGTAAGTGTAATTTTTTGTTTCGTAGTTGTTAGATGTAGTTTGGTTTGGGTGTTTCATAAGTTCATAACGCACGTTGTGAATGAATAGCTTTAGTCAGTAAAAAGTTTGGTTATGTGAAATCGGCGCATTTTGCGAAGCAACTGTTTTGTTTATCACAAACTTTATATGTTTTTAGTGCTAATTGGGATCCAAAAGTTAGGCCGAATAATAATGAACAGTTTGAAATGTTTAATGCTGTTATTAAATGCTTTTACAACAATATTTAAAAGTTGTTAAATGTTAAGACTTAACTTGTTTGTAAATATGTATAAACTGAATGGAAAAGTGTACACAAATTTATTGTTGTAGTTTGATATGTTAAATGTTGTAAGCACAATCAATGGGTACTTTTTAAACCTTATCTACATAATTACCACTGTATGTGAAATAATTATACTTGATTGGGAAGCTTATTATTAATATGTAATTTATTCTGTAACACAATGTCAGTAGATAGTGGGAATAATAAATAATTTTGTCTGTGAATACAATACTATCAAAATTAGACAATGAATTGATATTCATTTTCATTTCCTTCAAGGGTCAAGCAGGAACCCCGCAACAACAACAATTCTATCATAATGTTGGATACAACAATGCTGCCCCACAGTCCTTTGGAAATCCAATGCCAATGCCAGGGCTCCCAACCATGGGTTACCCAGCACCGCAGCAGGGTTATCCTCAACCAGGCTCTGGATATCCAACCCAACAACCAAATCAGGGTTATCCTCAGCCAAATTTTGCTCAAGGGTACCCACCCCAGGGTTACCCACAGCCTGCTCAAACGGGTTACCCCCAACAGGCTCAAGGCTATGCCCAGCCTGCTCAATGTGGTTACCCAGGGCAAGCTGCCCCAGCCCAGCCTGGCTACCCACAATCTAGTCCGGGCTACCCTCAAACTAACCAACACCAGGGGCACCAGCATCATAATGAATCCTATGCACATAGTCAAAGAGCATCCCAAAACTCATCATCAGTGCCAGCAGAGCCAAAGGTATGTTGAACTGCTTTTATAACCTGGCCACTTACATTCCATTAAAATAAATATATTTAAATACATTTTTTATTCATAAAATATTTTATATGTATTTTAGAAGTTGTCAGGTTATTTATTCAACTTCATTTGTGTTTAAAATTGTACTAATCTAAGAGCTACTGATTGTGATAAGCAAAACAATGTCAGTTACTTGCATGACTGTTTTGTAGATTGCATGCTTTGTTTCATTGCTTAGTAAACATCATCTAAGAATCTGCAGTTGTAGCCTGCGAAATTCAAATTTTCTCACGTTTTTCGCAATTTACAGGTCAGTGTCAGGTTTTATCTTGATCAAAGTATGATTTGTGACTCAGATTCAGATATATTTATTTGCCAACAATGTAGGTACACATATAAGATGGTAAAGTACTAAATGTTTCCGCTACATTCTACCTTATGGCATGCAAAGTCATAAACTAAAAACATAAAATACTATTTTCATTTATAAATCATGCAGTAAAAACTAACGATACAAATTTTCATCTAAATTAATAATTAAGTCATTCTGTTATAATATAAATTCTCCTATGTCATTATTTTTTTATTGAATATTTTTATCATTTAAAAAGTCTTTTATACAATAATAATTTTTTTCTAATAATAATGCAGTCAGCTTAGATTTAAATATTCGTATATTGTGTTCTTTAAAATTGTGCGGTATTTTATTGTATATACAGTGCTGTTTTGTAACAGATATGTATTTATAGAATTATAATCATTAGAATCATCAATACATTTCTCTAACTTAGATTTGTTCCATAAGAGATTTCTTATGGAAGAAATCTATCTTAGAGATCTGTTATAGTCACAAATCATATTTTGATCAAGATACAACCTGACACTGACCTGCAAATTGCAAATAATATAAGAAAATTTTAATTTCGCTAGCTACAACTGCAGATCCATATTAATATCTCCTACTTCTTATTTATTTATTTTTTCAAAGAAAATCTAACTTTAAAACTAACTAGTTTTTAACTCAAACATAACAAATATGTTCTCCACAGATAACTCCCAAGTATTTATACCTAGCTAGTCAGATGATGTAAAGTAAATTTAAAATTAAAGGTGTTTGAAGATACACATTTTTTTTAGGCTTCCGTACCCAAAGGGTGAAACGGGACCCTATTAGTAAGACTCCGCTGTCCGTCTGTCTGTCCGTCTGTCACCAGGCTGTATCTCATGAACCGTGATAGTTACAATTTGACAATTGAAATTTTCACAGATGATGTATTTCTGTTGCCGCTATAACAACAATTACTAAAAACAGAATAAAATAAATATTTAAGGGGGCTCCCATACAACAGATGTGTTTTTTTAAAATAGATAATGGTATGGAATCCTTCGTGCGCGAGTCCGTCTCGCACTTGGCCGGTTTTTTTTGTATAATCTGTGGCCGTTTTCACTTAAACTAGTCGACACCTACATTAAAGTGACCTGTTGGATTATCAAATTGCAATACTAAGCCGGGCGTTGAAAATCCAACCGCGCGTTTTTATTTAGGTGTCGACTAGTATAAGTACAAATGGGCACGAATAAATAAATCATTGCGTGAATAAGTCTTGTCTAAATTTATAAAAATAAAAACATCATAAATTAATCTTCATCTAAACCTTTCTACATTAACTTTGCTTTGGCGACAACACAGAATTTCGACAATACAGTCTATTTAAATGCAAAGGCTTTTTCCGCCTGTATGTCAGTTTGCTTATGACTTTAAAACTACACTTATCGGATGTACAGTCGCCAGCACATCAACCTACTACAATCTGTCAAATTTCTTTAATAGATTTTCAACTTTATCACTAAAATATAAGGTTCAAAGTTGATTGGGAAAGTTTGACAGTTTCGGGTAGGTTGACCTACTGGCGTCTGTACAGTCAAGGAACTCAATTGTTGAGCAGATGGATACACTATGTCAATTTGTGGTTATAGCCATTTGATTGATTAAAAAAATTATGGCAGTTATGAATTTGTGATATGACTTTATGGACAATTTAAGTTGACCAATTTGCTAAAAGTCATGCAACTTGAGTGATAACCCTTCTGTTCTCTGACTTTAGTTAGGTGACATAAGGAATTACACAGAGACCCCTTTACAGTCTCCCCACCGAGGGGGTTTCGGATTGGTCTTTTGAGAGTTAACGGTACACCCATGTACAGATAGACTCCACTGGGCTGGTTTTAGTGAGATAAAAATCCTTATCTTATCCCCAAAGCCCGAGCGCCATTTGAAGGTTTCCCCCGAAAACAAAAAAAAAAGGTGACTAGGAATATCCAGAGCCCATGTCCTGCTCCAGGTCCTATCTATCAGGGTCTATATCTTCAAATTTCACAAACATTGGTCCTGTAGTTTCGGCGTGTAAAGGTAACAGACAGACAAAACTTACTTTCGGATATAAACTATGGAGGTATGAATTTATTAGCCAAGCACAGAACTTGATACCTATACAGATGGGACACTGCAAAATTATTTTAATAAAAAGCGACTTGCTACGACACAATAAAGTACAATTTAGGTCGCGCAGCGCTAATTACCTACAGTTAAAAGTTGCCTCTCTTTCTATCGTGTAACTATTATATCTTCTGACTACGTTACGCCCACTGAATTCGACAAGTCGAGCGCGCCGCGTATCTACTTGTAGGTTCAAGCTTCATACCTAAAATGCGGAGTCCCATCCGTTTTCATCTTTGAATATACCTAACTTTTGTTGGTACAGACGCCAGCAGGTCAACCTACCTGAAACTGTCAAATTTTACTAATCAACTTTGAACCTTATGATTTAGCAATAAAGTTGAAAATCTATTAAAGAAATTTGACAGATTGTAGTAGGTTTATGTGCTGGCGTCTGTACAATAATGTAATATACCTACATGTTTCATGCTAATTACCCAAAATGTGGTTGTTTATTATTTTGGCAAACCAATTTAAAAGTGTAATCTATTGTCATAAAATAATATTTATCCTTCCCTCCTTTATTATTTCCTTTTAGTTATTATAAAATTTGTTTATTATTAAATTCAGAATATCAACCACAAAAATGAATTTATTAAATAGGATAATGTAAAATTTTATCCTAAATAGGACTACTTATATAGGATAAAATTTTAGGGTTAGATACCTACTAAGAGGCTAATACCTCAAATTGCTTAGCATAATCCTCCGTTATATCAAACATACACTGCAGCATTCATTTTGAAATAAATATAAGGTAAAGTTGAGGTTTCATTTTAAGTACTATGTTTGTCGAAAACACATTTCCATAAAACTTACTCGACAGAAAAAAAATACTAAGTTACCTCCATCCGAACAATAAACCACTGGTATTAAAAAACTGAACTAAATATGAAGCAGATACTATGTTTATTTTTAATTTTTATTACAATTATTTTCACCGTAAAAAGAAATTACCTAAACTATCGGCGCCTTGGAGCTGAGGTATTGTATGAGTATTGGTATGAGAATTTGAGCTGAGGTATTATGGAGTCTTAACATAACACGATGATGGAACATAATACAGCCTATGATTAACATTGCTTTGAATTTAAACAAATCCATGTTAGCTATTATAAACGCTTGACAATGACTTCTCCTGCTAAGCTATGAAAGACGCTTTCAAATCAACAACGCGTTCAACCACGATCAAGAGCATTAACGAATAGCCGTCAGTAAGGCATAAGGAAACGGACAACAGATTTCCTGTTGAGAACCTAGGTAGGTTAAGGTTTAAATTCAGAATTCGTTCTTTTTTCCTATAGACTTATCTATTATGATTGAAATGAATGCTAAGCAGTATTTTTAACTATTTGTATTTAAAAAATCCCTCAGTTTAAATTCGTGACGAACATTTAGAGTAACACAGGAGGCTCGCGACGTACCTACTCGTACTGTGACTCTATTCAAGGAACAGTTTGCTGCAATTACATTGTTATGCTCACTTCGTCTCTCAGTACATTTATCAAACCCACCAACGATTCAGTCTTGGCATTGGTCCCCACTACAATGGATGTGGTGATCTCGAAATACACCTTTGGTCTCACCTCTAAACCAAATCAATAATCCACTTGTGTAATGGTGTTAAATAGTGATGTGGTGAACATTTCCGCTGGTTCGAAAAAAGTATCGATTAATTAATATGTCCTCTGTAACATCGAATTCAAGTATGCGCAGTGCGTACAGAGCTTCAATTGGTATACGGAGAGGATTTAAATCGTTTCGTTATACGGTATTTATTTTCTTTTATGTGTTTCAATGACGAATTCGTCTCAATTGCGTGTGCACTTCGTAGACAATCGTGTGGCATGCATAACTACAGTTAACAAGTTAAATTGCTCGGTAGATGTTTATGCATGTTAGGGATATTTATGATAGTCAGGAGTTGGATAAATATGCCTAGGGGCAGTATTAGGTCATGTTTTAATAATTACACCGAGTGCTATCATGCTATCAATACCATTATTTTATTATTTTTAACCCAATTTCAATCGTTTGTCCTTGTAACTGACCTATTAGGTATCTTCATACAAGAAACAGACAGCTCAGTCGAAGCCTATTATGTATTTAACGTTAATTATTAGACCACAAGTATGAATCAGAAGTTCTTAACAGTCCTTCAGGCGAATGATTCAAGAACGAGTCAGTCCTTAGCATGATACATCAGTCACAATAGAAAGTGGAATTTCATTCAATTCATATACCTACTTGTAAAATGGCTATTACATTTTTATTTATCCACCCACCCATTCTGAGCGTCATCGATTACACTTTTCATGTAATTTTACAACACTGCTTTGCAAATATCTGCATGCTTAATAAACACAAGCCTACATCCACGCCTTCCATTTCATAACATGACGGGTATCGCAGTGTCTTGGGTGGGCCTACGAGATCTATATGATATTGCGAAGTCATACTCCAACAAAAAAATCGCAAAATGTGGTACTTATCGGTTTTCCCAACAACACCAGGCCCGGCAGTCTCAACAGTTAGCGATCGCTATACAACCGAATTCGGTCGCAACGTAATGGCGTCCCTAGACGCGCGCGCTGTGCTTCACAAGCACGGGATTTGTTCGTGCTTGTCAAGTAATTTTGGCTGTCTAGGGACGCCATTAAGAATGCGACCGAATTCGGTCGTATAGCGATCGCTATCTATGTTGAGACTGCCGCCCCTGGTGTGCTTTGCTTTGGCTGTGTGTAATCACGATCCAGTGTGATTGTTCAGTATCCTGTAAAATAGTGTACCTACACTTACACTCGCACAATAAAAAACTAAAGGTTCATTTCAGGTCGATTGGATGCCATTTTGCAACTCATAAAACAAAAATATCTTTAGCCATTTTATTTATATATTTTCATCTACCACCTGAGTATTGATAACCGTGTTCTTTTGCAGACGAAACCCACCGTTGTGCCGGCGAATCCCTTCGACCCTCGGGAAGATGCCGGCGTCCTTCGTAAGGCCATGAAAGGCTTCGGAACGGACGAGAAAGCCATCATCCATGTCCTATCGAGACGCACCAATGAACAGCGCATGCGCATCGCCTTTGAGTTCAAGACTTTATATGGAAAGGTATGTTGAAGAACAAACAAAGTTGTTTGACTTGAAAGTGCATGGAAGTTGAGAGAATGTCATGCTCACTGATGGTGGCCCTTCAAAATGGTTGAGCTGGATGGTGCTGATCCACGCGTCATGTTCGGTAACGGGCGCCGTCAGTTGAGACTGCTCATCTCTTCACTGCTTTTTGTTTTTTACTCTCTCTCACATATAGAAGCAACAAGAATAATGCACAGAGGGTTTTGTAATATCTGGATTTAAAAGAGTGTCCTTGGAGTTTCTTGCCCGTTCTTCTCCATAGAGATCAAACAAATAATCTACGTTTTAGAATGGGAACTAGCTTCAACTTTCTGATTAAACTGACCGACTCTGACAATTCAAATAAATACTTTGTAGTTTGAGTTTGAACATAAATGGCGATAGGCTCGCCCCCTTCTAAGACTCCCTGTCACAGGCGCGATTCAACGTCCGTTGTGTCGCGTTGCGAGTCTGAATACGCTTGAGTCACGCCGTGCCTTTGTGTAGAGTCGCGCGACTTCATAAAAAATATTGTACTTGGGAGAAATATCGCTCGCGACACCTCTTTCAAATCAATCTGCCTAACCTTTTCCCAACTATGTTGGGGTCGGCTGTCCAGTCTAACCGAATGCAGCTGAATACCAGTATTTTACATGGAGTGACTACCTATCTGACCTCGACAACCCAGTAACTGGGTAATACGATTCCCCCTGGTAAGACTGGTTGTCAGACTTTCGGCCTTCTGACGACTCGCAACGACTGTCAAAGCTCCACGAATGACAGCCGGGACCAACGGCTTAACGTGCTTTCCGAGGCACGGAGGAGTCTCGGTATGTAAAGATGGTCACCCATCCACGGACCATGCGGCTGTTCACGTCACCTCTGTCAAATTTTTAACATAATTGACGAAATGTAAGTTTACTGCACGTACACCCGTGCCTTCACCTTCGGAATACAGTCGTGATGTTCGTGAATACCTGTTGAAGAAAGACACTATTATTTTTTATTTGGATTATGACTGTAAGCCAGTTTAGTTCAAGGACTACGCAGCGGCGGGACGACCAGTCTAGACTCTTTTCAAATGCTTTCATAATAATTATATAGCGTCTGTCTGTTTCTATAATTAGTTTAAAGTTCAGGAGTTCGAAACAATTCTAGAGTGAGATATTCTTTAGCTCTTCCAGCTAACTCTCGCAGTGACAGTTCAATTTGTGGCACTAAATCTATGAATGTTGTTTCTGTTTTTAGAACAGAGTTTCGGGGTAACCAATCCTTTAATAGCTGAAGTCTCACCTTCATAAAGTTCTTTATTTTTCCATTAAAATACTGCATAATTACTTAACCAGGTGTCCGCTTTTTTGACATTTTACAAGATTTCGTTTAGTGAAACGACATATCACTAAACGTTTTTTTGTAAAAACAAGAATATTCGACGTCTACCGTGATTTCGTGGTGTCCCTAGGGATTTCGTTAAATCCCTGGTCGTTTTTCGTAATTACCCTGCGACATAATATAATAAATTGGCTCTATTTACAGTCCGGCTGTCGATAGAATGCGTTTCTGACACCTGTCAGTTGGACAATTCCTAATAGTAATAAGGATCAAATTCGCAAAACACATATTCGTTAGTATGAAACTTACAGTTGTCAAGAACGCATTCTCCCAACGGCTGGACTGTAGTTTTTACTTTCTATGCTCGTGTGCAAATTAACTCTGATAGAAAGTACAATTAGGGAATGAAAAGATTAAGAGGGAACACGGCGTGCGATTCTCCTTACAAATGTATTCTCCTTTTTTCTTCCTGAATAATGCCTTTAGAGTTATCATATTTTTTTTATAAAATCAAATTCTGCTGTAGACATGTCCCTGTTATTTCCTTTTTTTCAGCAACTTATCGTTAAAGAAAATATGACCCTCCAAAAATTATAAAAATAACCCATTTTTACCGCCGTGATTAGAGGAGTACCAGACAAATTCGAAAAGTTTTTAACAGAAATGAAAATGATAGGAACCTAGACGTACTCTTTCTTAAAAAAATAATGTAAAAAATAATTGAATCGGTTCAGTTTTCGAGGAGAAAAAAGGGGAATACGAAACGTCGATTTCGTATTTTTATTTTGATATAATGGTCTGAGCTGTAGCTATCCCTATCGCACTCTACGGGGGCAGACTTGAGGTAAGAAGACGGCAATAGTTCCTTCAAATACCTTTTTTTCAAATTCCTCGCAGGCCCTGTTCCCTCTTAACGTGCTTTCCGAGGCACGGAGGGGTTTCGATATGTAAGAGATGGTCACCCATCAATAGACCGACCGCGGCAAGCATAGCTTAACCTTCGATCGACCTGTGCGGCTCATACCTATGATAGTGAATAATTACAAACGTATAAATGTCAGTGGAGTTTAATAGTTTACCAATTAACTAAAAGGCAGAACCCATTAACCTAATAGAAGCATGTCGCTACCAATTTTGTATTAAGTAATTAATTTATAAGTTATTTTGCCTGCCTTGTTGGTCTAGTGGTCGCAAGCGCTACTGCTGACCATGAGGTCCTGGGTTCGATTCCCAGGTTGGGCAAAGTGTTATTGGGTTTTTTCAATAGGAATTTCTCAGTAACAGCCCGGAGTCTGGATTTGTGCCCGGTTGATGGCAATAGGCTCGCCCCCTATTACATGGGACTTAAAAAACATAACTGTCCAAATTTGGGTGTACTATCATCTCTGCCTAACCCTTCAGGGATTACTGGCGTGAAGTTACGTTATGTGTTATGTTGTTAATTAATAAAATTGAATTCGTATTTGTTGTTGATTCTTGTTATTTGGAGGACAAGGAAAATAATATATTATTTTTAGAACAAAAACTATTTGAGGTTATCCTTCTAGAATGAAGATGAATAATTGAATAAGTACAGACGCCAGCACATCAACCTACTACAATCTGTCAAATTTCTTTAATAGATTTTCAACTTTATCAGTAAAGTATAAGGTTCAAAGTTGATTGGGAAAATTTGACAGTTTCGGGTAGGTAGACCTGCTGGCGTCTGTACCTACAACAATGAAATTTGTTTTTCTTAGCATGTCACTACCAATACAGTTCGCGTCAAATAACTTTGCCGCTCTGAAGTAGGCTGCAAATGACTGCGCAGTAGTCAATCTTAGTTAAAAAACACTAGCACGCATGCCAGCGTGCATGCGTAACCTAACTTCAGAGTGGCAAAGTTATTTGACGCGAACTGTACTTATTGTAGTAATTAATTGAATTCGTATTTGTTTTTGATCCTTGTTATTTGTAGAAAAAGTAGGTAAGTAATTACAAAATAAATAGTAAAGGAAAATAATTTAATACCTACAATGAAAGATGTTTTCCTGAATATACAAGTTGAGTACAATAAATACTCGTTAGTCAATTACAAAGTCTGGCTTAAATTGCAAAGTTCAAACAGATTTCATACCAATAAGTACATTAAGTACAAGTTTCTTGATGAATATTGGCATTAGGTCGCTTTTTCTTTGCTATATTATTTCTGGGTTAGATTCCATGATCAATCAAAGTAGTACATACTCGAAAATCGCACAGTTCAAGACTTTTAGTGCTTCTAAAAATTTCACAGTAATTAAAACCTTATTTCGAAAGTAACAAGGCTTACCCAGGATTTGCAATGAAGCGTGAAGGGTGAAATTCAAGACTTCAAGAATGCCTGAGCCGTCGGCTGTTGTACTGTGCATAATAACTGTTGTTACAATGTCCTCGCCGTATATATAATTATGCATTAGTGGCCTAGTAAACGCGATAGTTGGTATTCCAATTAGCTACTAGAACCTTGTGGTTTATTATGGAAACATGCAATATGTTTTTTAACCATTCCAATTATTTTTTTCCCCTAAGTTCCTTGTTCTGGTTAAGGCCAATTAAATGGCCTACGCATTCGACGTGTGAGTTTATTTTAACCATCTCGATTTCACGCAACGACCGCGTTTTGCGCTCCGATTGGCCGTTCACTGGTGAAGGCCGGCCGGCTGCCAATCGGAGCGCCGAACGCACTCGATGCGTAAAGTCGAGATGGTTAAAAGAAACTCACACTAGGGCCTCTGTGTTAAAACTATGACCTTTACTCCCACGAACTATGATGATTAGCTATTACCATTTTAGAAGTAATTACCAAATAATATGGCTATCGATTGCTGATTTGGACCCTCTTCACGATAAGGGGGGGCCACTAAAAAAAAAAAATGTTATAGTTAACTAGCTGCGCTCTGCGGTTAAGTCTCGATCCCGTGGGAATATCGGGATAAAAAGTATCCTATGTCCTAACCCAGGTGATGGTCTACTCATGTGCCAAATTGCATCCAAATCTATTCAGCCGGATCCTAACTTTAGGATGAATAGAGGAGATAATATCATTCAGTACCTAGGTATGTTTACGGTCATCGGCCCTTGATTAACAATGCCTATCAATTAATTTCAATAGGTAGGTATTTCGATTAAAAAATATAGTTTATGTAAAACTCAACAATGATTAAAACAAGTTTTTGAGGAAATCGCGCGTCGGTATTTGTATTCGAGACACAACGTCGCCATACTTAGCGATCCTGATTCACGTTATTCACATACACATTTGATACAGAAACGATTTTACATACCATCAACCTACTACAATCTGTCAAATTTCTTTAATAGATTTTCAACTTTATCACTTAAGCATAAGGTTCCAAGTCGATTGGGAAAATTTTACAGTTTCGGGTAGGTTGACTTGGCGTCTGTACTAGTTCATTCATTCATTAATTCTATTGATTTATTACATTATTTCTAGAAAGTATGTAAGCATATTTCTCTATTCCCTGAAAGAACTCCAATGTGTATTAAGTACAGTTTATCTTTCAACTAAAGGGCTTTCTGCGTTTTCCTGTAACAATGTGATGTAATTTCATTTGTCATTAGTGATAGTTTTTCTCATCGCAAAAAAAAGGGGAAAATCTTCGCGAATGATAACCAGCCATAGGTTTTTAAGTCCTTATGGATTGGGTTGCGATTTTATTTATTATTATTTTTATTTATTTCAATCATCTTGGATCATAGGTACATTTTTAAAGATCAACTGAGTTCTGTTGTACAGCTAACAGCTCTTTAACCAAATACACGTGAGTTATTGTAATGCGTAAAGCTGTTTATACATTCATTTTACTGTATTTGTAAAACCAATTGTCGGCCATATTGGGGAAAAGCACATATTATCAATAAAACAACAGCAGTTTTTATGGAGGACGTATATATATTATATATTATTAATTTAACTGTGTGTGTTGCCTAACCCTTTTTTTCTTCATTTTGAACTACAGTCGTCCGGGGTGAAACCATGCCTGTGTCATTGGCGTCTGTGTCAGAATTTTCCTCCATTATTGATAATTAGCTTCAGCAAGCTGATATGTTCGAATATTGTTCCTTTTTAAAAAGCACTCCATGAACTCCATCAATCTCCATTCTTTTTTATCGGGCTTGGATTGCTCGTCTTTCATCAATTTGTACTGTGTCTTTTTAGGCGGCCACCACAAGTTACCATTTTCCTCCCACAAAGAAGGTACAATAACTAGTATGGTTTTCCCTCTCTCTATCGTCTGTCCTATTTTGTACGGCATTGTATTTAATAATTGGAAAAAATATTACTGAAAATAAGAAAACAATATGATTAAAACGATCACCCATAAAAAAGATATTAGTACGTTATCTGAAGTTTTTGACCATCCTAAAGTGTACAGATATATTTGATGGCTACTGTACCTGACTACACTACACCGGGAATGAAGTAAATAACGGTCCTTTTTATAAACGAATTGGGGAAAATATATCTTAATGACGTTTGAAGACCGACACGCACGAGCACAACCGCCATGTGAGTCTCTCATAACTGAACTGACAAAATCGGTTTCCGCTGCGGTGTGCAGAGCGCGCGTAGGACATCGTTATAAACATGCATAGCGCTGTCTCGCTCGCACTAGGGAAACGGTCCCGCAACTGCATCAGTGTAAGGTCCACGGTGCGGCGGCATTGAAATAAGATCTAAAGAATCACAATAATATGGCCATGTTAACTGAGTTGATATTCAAGTAATCGAATGAAACTATCTACTTTAATTATTTTCGTTGACAGCACCATAATCATTTTCATAAGCCAAGCGCAGGAATTATTATGTAGATAATGCGTTCAGAAAGCCATTTTATCAACTCTTGGCAAACGGATTCAAGTTGTACAAATTCTGAAATGGGTTTTATTGTTTTGCTCAAGGATCCCCAAAATTTAGTTAAAGTAATGGCACTATTTCAGTCTACATCAAGTCTGCTGGTATACCGGTGAACCCATATAGAATTACTATATAGACAATGGCACTACAGTGGTTCATCAAAAGTCTTCTCTCTGGCCTCTGGCTTAATAATTCTTCATGTGTGAGTATTTATACTGCTGGCGGCATTAATTAGCCTTTTTAAAAGCTCACCGGACTGCTATAGACTGACACCATTTTGTAAATATTTTATAACCTTAAAATATTATCGTTCGGACCTATTTATAAAAGCAATAGACCTTTACCATAATGATTTAATACTGCCCAACCAATACTATTATGTTAATTATGCAAAATTCGTTCTACACTAGGAATACACAATTGTTTTGGCTATTTCATACATATCTTTATATAACATTTTATATCAAAACCACAAAATATCAAAGGCGCGTGAAAATATTCAATGAAACTTATATAGACATTTACAGTAAACTACATTGCGAGTAATATTTGAAGGCATGAAATAACAAAAGAGTAAAAACTTACCCAGTATTATAAATTTTGTTTTGATGCAAACAAATATGGTGTCACTCACTCAGTTTTGACCATCTCCGTCCATATTATATTGCTAGACAAAGTAGTTCAATTACCACGTTAATTGTATTATAACATTTGTACCACGGTATTAGAGATGATTTTGTAATGATGTAGGGTTTATTTAAGTTCTAACTGTGAACACCTAAATAGCTCCAATCATTCTTTTACTACACACTAATGCTAGTCTAATGCTTTTGTAATGCAATTAACATCTTCATTATTAATAATATTGCTAGTAAAATGCTGCTGTAATGCGATTGGCAACTTCATTGACCGTAATAATGCTTCTTTAATGCGATTGGCAACTTCATTGACCATAATAATGCTAATATATTGCGCCTGTAGTGCAATTAAACAACTATTGTGAACCTATTTAGGGTCTAAAGCCGTATAATTTGTGCCCAAATAAGCATTACAGTAGCCGTATAAACGTTAGTAATGCTACCATAGAACTAACTCAAAATGCGAAAACGATACAGAAATACTGTAAGTCGGCCGTTATACTGCTTTGATGTGTTACTTGGGAATTAATTAGAAATTACAAAATAATTACAAAAAAAAAAAAAAAAAAAATTAAATCAAATAAAAAAAAAAAAACAAATCAAATTAAAATCAACATTACAAATAAAATTAAAATTATTATAAAATTAAAACAATATCTTAACATTAACATTAGTCACGTACATCAGTCATTACTTCATTAGTTACATTAGTATTTAGGCGTAGGTTAAAATGACGAAAAAAGTCTTAATGTAGGCCTATCAGAGTAAAGTAAATAGAACCAAAATCAAGGAAAAAATCGGCCTATTATTGTACCACTATTGAAGGCCAAAGTCTTCCTCTTGAGGCTCCCGCAGACAAGCGCGACACCGGTAGAACAATTTTCGTGAAGTTTTGATAGAAATTGTTCGCCTATCAGACTTATTAAGATATCCGGCCTATTCTAAGTCCAGTTTCGCCAGATTTGTCGTTCATCAGATTTATGTCCAAAAGTAGAAAGGTCATAATGAAATTTAAAACGTCACATTTGCACGTGTCAAATTGGAACACGCAACCTTGGAACAGGCCCTTTCACTTTTGTGTGAATGTGAATTCACGGCACGTAAAACAAGAAGCTTATTGATGATGATTCTTCTTGTATCCTTCGAAGTGCTGGGCCTAGCCAGGGCTGTAGGTAGCCTTAAGAGGAGGCTCCCTAAATTGTGTTAATTTGCATTAATATTTTGAAACGCATACAATCAAAATGGAACTTTAGTAGGTACTTATATAATTTATTGGATTTTTTTCTTTCCATGTATAAGACAGTTACGTACTTAATTGTAACACTTTCGCTTGATTAATTTTTTATTCGAAGATCATGTCTTTTTTTTTAAATATATTATTTCAATAAAATGATGATTGGCTTTTATGTCTAAAATAAGTATTCACAGTAAGAAAATCTTATAGTTTATTATCCAGTCATCAGATATTTTTTCTCTAGATCAATTATTACTTTAGTTATAAACGAAATAAGAATTTAGATTTACGCCATTTAGTTCCGTGCTCGAACACAATCAAAGAACCCACGCGATATTCAACTTTATTACTATTGTGTTAGCCTTTAACACATAGCGGCGTGGCGGGGTGCATGGGGGCGGAGCTTGCGTGGAAATTGTGTTTAAAGTGCCTGGTCTTAATAAACCTACATTTTGCCAGTTACGTATTTAATAAGTACCGCGTAATCGGGGGCGAGCGTATTGCCACTATTGCCATCAATCGAGCACAATACAGGGTGAAATTTAATTCATGGGCATCCTTTTAAGGGTCATTATACTCATCATTGCGAACAACTTTGACTAAGGGCCCAACCCTGAATCGCCATAAAAAATCTTCTGTTCCCTAAATTTATGTGTGTGCCCCCTTAATACGATGCCCATAAATTCAATTTTTACCCTGCAGACTCCGGGCAGCTACCGAGTTATTCCATATGGAAAACTAGAAAACTACAATCACACAAATCATCCCCTAAAGGGGTTTAAATAGGGGATGCAAGTTCGTAATTTTTGTCCATGGTAAATACGATCGGGCACACGGCTTGTAAATTAATAATATCTTCTTTCACCAGGACCTCGTGGCAGACTTGAAGAGTGAAACCAGTGGCAAGTTTGAAGACCTCCTCGTGGCCCTCATGACTCCTCTACCACAGTTCTACAGCAAGGAACTCCATGATGCCATCGCCGGCATCGGCACTGACGAGGATGTCCTCATTGAGGTTATGTGCACCATGTCCAACCACGAGATCAACGTCATCAAACAGACTTACACTGCTAGTAAGTATTATTACATTTTTTACAGCTTTTGCCCGCGGCATCGCTCGGGTGGTGGCCGGAAATTATTCCACGAGAATGTACCTACTACCGGGATAAAAGTATCCTATGTAACCCAGGTCATGGTCTACCTGTTTCATCAAAATCCGTGCAGCCGTTAGGGCGTGAAAAGGTTATAGACAAAAGAGTTACTTTCGTATCTATGCATATTATAAACTAGCTGCGCCCTGCGGTTTCACCCGCATAAGTCTCGATCCCGTAGGAATATCGGGATTAAAAGTATCCTATGTCCTAACCCAGGTCATGGTCTACCTATGTTCCAAACTTCATCCAAATCCGTTCAGCCGTTTTAGCGTGAAAGCGTAACAAACGAACAAACTCGCTTTCGCATTTGTAATTTTAGTTAGAATTTAAGGTGCTTTTCGCGTCGGTCTGTGTGACCGCGTTGTTCTTCTAAACTACACAGCGGAATCGGATGCTGTTTTCACCATCATTTAGATAATTTATTCTGGAAGGTTTATATGTGCAATACATTCATATTAAACTTACAAAGGTATAATAAAGTAATCACGATGTTTTGTCAAATCGGTGCGAAGCAGGGTCGGGTCACTAGTTTTTAATAGCACCTGGGCGACCGAGCTCCGCTCGGCTGAAAATAGAGAAAAATAATTTTTCCAGATTATGAGACCTAGCTAGATCGATTTTTCGCCCCCGTAAACCCCTATATTGCAACTTTCTTCGAAATCGTTAGAGCCATTATCGAGAACGTGATTACAAATACATAATATATATAAGCTAGCAGCGCCCCGCGGCTTCACTCGCATAAGTCTCAATCCCGCGGGAATATCGGGATAAAAAGTATCCTATGTCCTAACCCAGGTCATGGTTTATTCATGTGCCAAATTTCATCCAAATCCGTTCAGCTGTTTTAGCGTAAAAGCGTAACAAACAGACTCACTTTCGCATTCATAATATAAGTTAGGTAGGATATTGTTTATTGAATAGTATAGAATTAGCATGGTTATCTAGACTCCAAAAAATAAAAGGAAATATGCCATATGGGAAAAATACCAACTGGGCAACGAGTGAACCGCAAAGTTCGATAAATATTTCGGTATTTTAAAATCGAAGGTAAAATAAATAATATATAATAATAATAATAATATTTAATAAATAATATTTCAACATAACAGTGAAGTTCGATTATTGTAAGTCAAGGAAAATGGTTGCATAGCAACTGAAATTGTCCGGGAATTCTAATCACAACTGTCGCATGAAATGGTCGTTTAAAACGAAAAATTTACTGCTTAGCATTTAGTTTCCCTCACTATGCATTGTAATAATGCTATTTTGAATATTCCTGGCTATTTCTAGGTAACTGTTGTTATAAACAGTCTTTGATGATTGTTACTGTCAGCTGAAATACTTGAAGTACTGAGTCAAACGGTTTTTAGCCATTCGTAACTCCGCATTATTCGAAATTTAACGCGAAATGCACCTGATGTCATGATACACACACGTTGATATCGGTCGTCTCGCTCGCACTTATTGAGTTTATATCTACCTAACCTTGTAATTAATCCAACACAAGCTATGTCGAGGAAAAGGGCCTCTTTGTATGTGATAATGCACAAATAATTCTCTATACGAGTCATATCTGTCACATGTAATTTCCAAGTTTCCTATTTAATAAGCGCATTCTGAGTGGGTGTGTTGTGTAACTATTGATAAATATTTTCCTCTGTGTGTACCATCGCGGACACTGGCGGTAGACCACTTTACAACCTTATTACTAAGGGCATAAGGGTGTAAAGTGATCAACCGCCACTGACCGCGATTGTACCTACTTCATTGATAATTATTGTGAATGGTAGTTACAACTAGGCTAGTTTCCGACTGAGTACGTTTTCATATCTATGGACGCGTAAAACCTTGCATCTCGTTCGATCCTGAAGTATTGAATGAAGTTTGTAGCGTTCGTTGTCGGTTATTGCGACGATCGAAAGTTAGCCTTATTAATAATAGGAGTTGAGTTGACTGGTTCCTTAATTTATAGTACTTGGTTTAGATAACGATGTGATATAATGGCTTAATCAACTGCATTTTTCCATTTCGATACCTACTCCTAAAGAAATCATACAAAGCAGAATACAAGAGTAATTTGAACTAGTAGGAGCTCGTGGCAAAGTGCCTAATAACAGCCGCACGGGTCGAACCAACAGGTTAAGCTACGCTTACCGGGGTTGGTCCGTGAATGGGTGACCATTATACCGAGACCTCTCTGTGCCTCGGAAAGCACGTTAAGCCGTTAGTCCCGGCTTTAAAGATAAAGATAAAGATAAAGATATGTTTATTTGTAAACATGTGTAACATTATACGTATAAATGCAAATGTGGATGTAAAAGTGAAAATCTGTAAGTTTCAACATGTTTTGCCACCATTGGCGTACAAAATAAATTATGGCCACTTGAAATATAGCAAAATCAAAAAAGAGAAAAATAAAAAAGCACAACAAAATTAAAATATAACACAAATCGATTAGAAACTATCATTTAAAAAATCTTTAACATAATAGTAACATTTTTCAGTAAGTAACTTCTTAAGTTCTCTTTTGAATAAGTTTGGCTGGTTTATACTTTTAATAACCTCTGGAATCTTATTATATATTAATGGTGCCATACAAAACACGCTTTTGTGAAGGAGTGCTGTTTTTGCAGAGTGAGGCTGTAAGAAGTTTTTATATTTAGTACCTACGCCTATTTCTAGTGACATTGTCTGTCAAAAGAGGAAAAAAGTGAGGATTGCTTCTAACAAATAAAGCTATTTCCATGATGTATAGAGACGGAAGTGTCATATATGGTATTTTATAAACATTGGTTGACAGCTGTCGGTATTTTTGATGTTAAACATAGCCCGAATACAACGCTTTTGCATTTTAAACACCATTTCGGTGTTTGTCGAATTACCCCAAAATATTAGACCGTATCTAAGCACCGATTCAACAAGTCCATAATACGCCGTGAATAATGCGTCTCTACTCACTGTTGGTGCCAGTTTGTACATCGCAAAAGATAAACTACTTATTTTTGTACAAAGGTCTTCTGTGTGACATTTCCAATTGATTCTACTGTCAATCTTTAAACCGAGGAATTTGGCTGTTTCTACTTCATTTATTATATTATTATCATGTATTAATTTAAATTTAATTGAATTTTGAGGAGTTAATTACGTTTGTTTTATTTATATTTATTTTTAGATTATTATTGATTAACCATGTTATTATAGATTTTAGTGCTTTATTTATGTCGTTTTCAAATTGATTTTTATCATTACATGTAATATTTACTGTGCTGTCGTCTGCAAATAATGTCATAGGTTGCACAGTTGCATTAGGGAGGTCGTTGATGTAGGTAATAAATAGCGTAGGTCCCACTACGCTGCCCTGGGGAACACCATATCTAACATATCTTACATTGGATCGGTATTGTTCTTCTTTTTTAGTTTTTGTGTTAAATTTTGTAATTTGGGTGATTTGTTTTCGATCAGTTAAGTAAGATCTAAATAGTTCTAAAACGTTCCCTCTTACACCGTAAGCCTCCAATTTACTAGCCAGTATTTTGTGATCCACATAATCGAAGGCTTGTGTCATATCGCAGAAGATGGAGCACACAGGAGTAGTTTTATCAACCGCAGTCATAATATTTTTTAAAAACTCAAAAATAGCCATATTTATATTTTTATGTTTTCGAAAGCCTTTTTGTTCGCTGCATAATATATTGTTATTTTCCAAGTAATTATTTAATTCTATATTGTAATAAGTTTCAAAGATTTTAGAAAATATAGAAAGCAGAGCAATGGGTCGATAATTTTCAAGTAATTCTTTATTATCTTTTTTCAGCAAAGGTTTAACAATTGCTACTTTAAGATCCTTTGGAAATGTGCCATTTGTTATAGACAGGTTAATAATATGACTTAAGTGATGACATATCTGACTATTTACTTCTTTTACAATTTTTGTTGAAATTCCGTCATATCCGACACTTTTTGTATGTTTTAGGCCATTTATTATCTTAGACACATGAAGAGGTGTGCTTGGAGCTAAAAACATTGAATTAGGTCTGTGATTAATTAGGGATGTTACTTTTTTACCAGCACCCAAGATTGGTTTAACTTTATCAACGAAGTAATTATTAAATGTGCTAGCTATTTCTGTAGGATTTGTGATACTTATATTTTGGATTTTAATTTTTTCTATGGGTTCTCTTGGTAAATTTGGCCGTACTTTATTAATCATTTGCCACGTTGTCTTTGATTTATTGTTTGACATTTTAATTCTATAATTATTTTGCGCACGCTTCGTTAGTGATATAATTTTTTTTAGTAATGTGGAATAATTAATATAATTTTGTTTATTCGTCTTTGTTGCTTTTTGTCTAAGTTGCCAGAGCAATAATCTTTTTCTTTTGCAACAAAGTTTTATTCCGCGTGATATCCAATTTGATTTATAATTCACTTTTATCATTATGCTTTTCTGCGGGAAGCACAGATTGTAGAATAGTTTAAAATTATCCATGAAATATATATAAGCATTATCTACGTCCTTAGTTGCGTAGATTTCTGAGAAAGAAAAATTATTCAGGCACATTTTGAATTTATCAATGTTTTCTTTACAGTAATCTCGTTCCGTTTTATACCAGTATTTAAATTTGAAAAGCTTTTTTATCGGAAGTTTTATTAATTGGGCCGTGTGGTCTGATAAACCAAATTCCAACACTACAGTCTTACACTGTTTTTTGAAATCATGGGCAAAGTTATCTAAACAAGTCATGCTAATCAGTCTAGTAGGTTGTTTTAAAGCAAGCTTTAAGTTAAAGTTCAATAACAAACATTCGAAATCTAGGGATACATTATTACTTTTTAAAATGTCAATATTAAAATCTCCAGCTAATAAAATATTATTAGAACTTATTTTTGTAATGAGCAGAAGTACTTTTTCAAGTTTTGAAAGAAATGTTACTACATTGTTTGGATTCGGTACTCGGTAGACACAGACAATAATAACTTTGTAATCAATAAGTTCGATAGCACAGCAGTCAAATACATTAGTTATAGTATGTTTCTTAACATCTGGAATTTCCCTCCATTTATGCTCCTTGTTCACTATTATACACGCTCCGCCTCTTTTGCTATTGTTTCGACTAATACAACTAGCTAAAACATAGTTATTTATATGGAGATATGTTTCGGATCCTGCCATCATAAAATGTTCCGTAATACATAGCACATCAATTGATTTGCCTTTGTCTGTTTTTTGTTTCATTCTTGGATCTTCGTGATCGATGATTCGTGGATCTTTGACAATCGTTCGGTCAGAAGCCCGAAAGTCTGACAACCAGTCTTACCAATGGGTATCGTATTACCCAGTTACTGGGTTGTGGAAGTCAGATAGGTAGTAGCTCCATGTAAAATACTAGTATTCAGCTGCATCCGGTTAGACTGGAAGCCGACCCCAACATAGTTGGGAAAAGGTTAGGCAGATTGATTGGTACTTCCCTTACAAAAATATTATTGAGTAAAAAATAAAAATAACCTATAATTCTTCACATTATCCGCGACAAGCCGCCATGGTGGATTTTATGTAACGTCATAATAATATTTAGTCTATATCCCGTGGAACAACATATAACGCGAGTTATGACGGAACAGATGAACATACATACTTACATTGCCTGTTAATTATCATACCTAACCCTCCTTTGGCTTTGCCGTAGTCGCGTAAAAAGAAGCTTGTCAGGTGACCAATAAAAAGATGCCATGAACGTTTATAAATGTAATACACACACAGTAAAACAGCCAATACCAGTACTTTTCATTAAAATCCAGTTCACATGAAACCTAGTATTATAATCAAACAGAGGATACAACCAATCTCTTCTAACGGCCCACGATTGGTATGAAATTGCGTAAATTGGTGTTAAACTTGAAGTTTCTTAGCACACGAGGCCTTGGATGTGTGATGTTCTATGTAATGAACCGTTTCCTTCAAACGCGCCTAAAATAACACCGTCGTATCTGTTCCGATTCAGTACAATTGTACTTTACGCTGATGGTCAGTATGAGTCGACTGTACTTCCCATTTATTATCATCTCTGAGAGAAATACCCCTTTTAAACTTTGCTTAAAGTTAGGTAATATCGTCACCCTCCCGGCTAACTGTTGTATCGCACAAACTGACGTATCTGCACTGACATTACCAAAGTGTTCATAACTTTTTCGTGTTTAAAAGTTTTGTGGCCTTAGGGCTTTAGAGCAACTACTAACTCAAAGAGCAATATAAAAAAGTTATTAATTCATTAATGAATTCATAGCTAACACAACTACAGTAACATGATTGTAGCGCCCGACCGAAATATCAATTGCTAGTTAGGACAGTTAGCGGGGAGGGTGACGATATAAGAGTCTGTTTAACCATACATTTTTGACATTTAAACATCTCTTAACTTTTTAAGCAACTTTTTTACATAAATTACTTAATGTTTAGAATGAATTCATAATATGAAAGTTAATCAAATTGTATTATAGTTCGCGCGCGACTGATAGTCGCCGCCTGAGGTCGCCATTGACAAAATTGGCAGACTGAGTTAGCTTGGCCTTTGTTTATCTCCCCTGCCTCATCGCTCACATACCTCAGGCGGTGACTAGCCGTCGCGCGCGGACTAGTTCCTCTGTTAGACTGAAAGGTACCTACTATAACTGACATCTAAAGTTTTTCGAAGTAGTCATCCTGTGTTTTGGCTCAAAACGGTAAAAAAAAAGTGAGTTCGGTGAAGTAGGTATACAGTTTTGCGTAGATTCGGAATGTATCGTATTTTCATCAAAACTGAGCTCATGGTTCCTTTGGTTAAGAACTTAAACAATGGTTAGAATAATTATCACTCTATGTATATAATAGGTATGCTCCATGGTGCCAATTTAAACCAGCTGCCAGCTGCTTGAAAAACGTAAATTATAAAGGAAAGTATATTCACACTGTGGTATTCGTTTAACGAAGACGGGTCCGATATATTTTCTAGACTAACGGTCTATCTCAGTGTTGGGCATTGTTCCAAATCTTCAGTATTATTGAGTCTACCGACAAAAAATCCATACTCTGTCTTAGAGGTTCAACTCCTTCGTTTTGATAAAATAAACAGTTGAATATCGTTGTTTCGCTCTCAATATATTCTTAGTCCTTGTATACACCGTGAAATCTTAATGGTTGTTTTCCCGCGGCAGAACAACTTGCTATAAGGAGTACTTTCGAAGCATACAGTAAAAGTAAAAAAATAAAGATGTTTTTGTTTTAAATAAAAAATATTCATCAACTCGAAAACGTGAGAATCAATAATAACAGGTAACTTGTAGGTACTACTCGAATCGCACGCACCGCCGACAAATGGAACAGCGATGCATAAATGTTCAAAGCAAAATAAACTCTCGCACGTTGTGTTAAGGCATAAACTAGTTTGCACGCAACAACACAAAATTTGTTTCTAATATTTTATTTGTTTATATAACGATTGTATTACCAAGACAAAACCATTTCGCTGCGGGAAAACAACCATTAAGATTTCACGGTGTATATAATTGTGTTATTTATTGCGGATTGCGGATTTGCGGACCAATGAAATTGAACGCCTTCAGCACATCCAAACGCGTTCAAGAGCTGTCAGTGTACAATGTTCCTAACAATTTTGACACTGACAGCTTTTGAACGCGTTTTAGATATGCTGATCAGCCCTTATACGTATTAAATGACTGTATCTTTCTCTTTCTAACTTACCGTTTCTGTCAGTAATAGCAATATCATAGTATTGTACGAGGGTGAATCAAAAACTTCTTAGAATTGCATATAATTATATAAAACCTTTTTGGGAGAAGTTCGATATTCAAATTAAAGAGTCAATCACAAAATATTTATGCAAACTGTCACTTGTTTTTGTCAGTTCGTTCGCACGTAATAAATTGTTTTGTACAACGAGTTGATAAAAACCAAAAATTATGGATAAAAGTGAGTAACGTGCGGTGATAAAATATCTCAGTTTGAAAAAAATGTCCACGAAGGAATTTTTTTCGGACATTCAGCAGACATTAGGGGATGTTGCTGTACCCTGTTCTACGGTTGCGTACTGGGTGGCTGAATTTAAAAGAGATAGATCAAGCTGTAAAGATGACCCGCGTTGATAACGATGACGTGCGTTGAGGCCGCGCTGGGCGGCCTTCAACCTCGGTTACGGAAGAAAATGTCAAAAAGGTTGAGAATCTGGTTTTGGAAGACAGAAGAATAAAACATATAGCTGAGATCCTAAAGACATCATTTGGTAGCGTTCAATCCATTTTAATTGATTCACTGGGGTTCAAAAAAGTGTCGGCAAGATGGGTGCCACGAATGTTAACCGACGAAAACAAAAAGCAACGTTTGGAAATTTCTAGGCGTAATCTCGAAATGTTCCAGCGTGATTCGGATAATTTTTGCCGTCGCCTTGTCACCATGGATGAAACGTGGGTCCACCATTTCGATGTTAAAACTAAGAGACGAAGCATGTCTTGGAAACGACCATCCTCTCCATCCATTAAGAAATTTCGAGTTGCTACTACCGCTGGCAAAGTTATAGCCGCAGTGTTCTGGGATAGTGAAGGAATCCTTTTTATTGATTACATGCCAAAAGGCCAGACGATTACTGGACCCTATTATGCAAATTTAATCCCGAAAGTGCGTGAAGCGATTAAAGAAAAACGTCGTGGAAAACTATCGTTGGGCGTGTTGTTTCTTCAAGATAACGCTCCTGCTCATCGATCGGAAGTTGCGCTCAACGCAATCCGCTGTGCTGGCTTCAATCTCCTTGACCACCCACCATTTTCTCTGGACTTAGCCCCAAGTGATTTTCACTTGTTCCCAAAATTAAAAGAGGACATTCGTGGAACAAAATTTTACGATAATGACGCGGTTATGGCTGCCGTAGAGGAGTTTTTCGAGAGTAAAGAAAATCATTTTTTTTTCACAAGGAATAAGGAAGTTAGAAACGCGTTATTCTAAATGCATTGCATTGGAGGGAGATTATGTAGAAAAATAAAAAAAAATTGTTTAAATCTTTGCATTTTTTTATATTGATTCCTAGAAATTTTTGATTCACCCTCGTTGTGGTTATAATTACATCGTTATATACCTATATCTACTGCTATTTTCTCAAGGTTATTCAGATTCATTACAGTTCAAACTATGGCTTACACAGTTCCGCTATATCGCCGATTATTAAGTAAAATTACAAGCCGGAACAATGTTTGGATCGCAGCCAAATATCGATGTTAAGTCATTATGACGTCAGAGAAGATCGAGGCTTTTTGGGAGCCATGAATAATATGATTCAACTGTTGTTTTTTGGCTTACCTAATGGGCTGTCAAAAGTAACCTTGGGTTGCGAGTTCCGCGTCACTACCAATCATGTTAAAACAAATGAGGATTGGTTGTTCCGCTGTTATCAGTTATAATCGAAAGGGGGGATTTTTTACCGGTTACCCAGCAATCTGTATATTAAAACATTGGTTTTAATATACAATTTTCATTAATTTTCATCAATTTATTCAATCAATTTATTCAATCATCAATTTATTTTAGCTCGGCTGATTCGGGCCAATACTGGGGTAGCTTAGAAAAAAAAGTACCTAATTAGAAAAAACAAAAATAGAACAGCCGAAAAATAGAAAAATTCGAAATTTTGTCTCACACTAGATGACTCGGTGAACTTCGTACCACGGTACGAAGTTCACCGAGCCATCTAGTGTTGGTAGTGCAAAAGACCCGATGAACTTCGTAATAAAACCTAATTGTTGTAATAGAACAAACACAAAAAAACGCAAAAAAATACTGCTTAGTCTTTTCCTAACTATGTTGGGGTCGGCTTCCAGTCTTAACGGTGCCAGCTGAATATCAGTATTTTACTTGGTGCGACTGCCTATCTAACCTCCACAACCCAGGTACTGGTTAACACGATACCCCTTGGTAAGTTCTGACTACCCGTACGACTCAAAGATCTACGAATGACAGTCGGGACCAACGGACTGTTTATCGTGCTTTCCGAGGCACGGAAAGGTCTCGATGTGTAATACAATAAAAACGCCAAATTGCTCTAAAATAGAACAGGCACAATAGAAGAGTCTCAGCCTGTGACTGCTGAACAGTGTTAATTCAATATTGAAATCCTAGGTTTTGTTATTTTAATAATTTATTTCCTCCGATTCGCTACTCTGGCAGCCGAATAGTTAAATATGTCGTAATAAACTGCAGTAATTATTATTATTAGGATTAGGTATTAGCGACACGTTCCTGCTTCGCACAGTTTTTACGACTTGAAAAAACATCGAGATTTCTTTTACATATTATGTAAATTGAATTTTAATGGATTATACACATTGACGTTTTGGAATAAATTATCTAAATGATAGTGAAAACTGCATCGTAATCCGTTGCGTAGTTCAGAAGAACAACGCAGTCTTCACAGACACACGGACATCTATAATACGTATATATAAGATATATATCAGTAGGCTCTCGTTTCCTCTTCTCTGCAAGCTTGCGTAAAAGCCAAATCTCAGGAACTCCACAGAAAAGTTCGCAATATCTTTAGAAAGCATTGGTGGCCCAGTGGTAACCGCCCCGTCTTACGAGTTGTAGGTCGTGGGTTCGAACCCAGAACATGCGCTTTGTGTAAATAAATTCATCACCATTGCTCTCAAAACGGTGAAGGAAAACATCGTGAGGAAACCAGCAAGTCCTAGAACCAAAAATTCGAAGACATGTGACAATTACGAACCCACACTGGGCCCGCGTGGTAGATTACAGCCCACTCCTTCTCAGAGAGGAGTATTGTGACCCAGCAGCGGTTACATTATAGACTCATTAACATTATGGTATAGAAAGCATGACTACTGGGAAAACAGTGAGACGATAAATCCCATGACGGGAAACCCATAGATCGTTCGCAAAACAGATTTAAAATTCCTCTTATTGTGACTGGATGGGCAGACCTCCAAATAGTGACGTGAAGTCGAAGAATAAAGGCGATAAGATAAACAAAACCATTAGTCATTCATTGTTAATCATTATCTTATAATATCCAAGCTTTTTTTGTTATTTTCTGAAGGTTTAATGAATATAGCTATTCAGCTTTCTCTTTTTCTGCTTATTTTTCTATGTATGACAAAAGCTCGTATAGTCTTAAAGAAAAATAATCTTATATCCCGAGATCTATAAACGGTACTTAGCTCGTGCTTTGACTTAGACATGTTCCCTGTCTGTCACTTGAAGTTCGACAGTTGTGCGACAGTGACAGGAATAACGCTTAGCCTAACTAAATAAGTAACGTTCATAGATCTCGGCCTGAGTTTGTTGGGTCGGGGTGTGCCGACCTTCCTCATGAAGTTGGTAACGTCATTCGCCACCCGTGGAGGCTTTTTGGCAATAGTCCAATTCTACGGTTTTACTCAAGTTACATGTTATTTTTGCACCAGACGCGACGGAGCCACTTTATTGGTTCATCTGTGATTCTGTACATAAACTCACGCCTTATTCCCATAGGGGTAAGCAGTAACTACAGAACGACGCCACCAGTTACGATCCTTTCATACTCCTTTTGCTTCGTTCGTACATCAGCTATCTAATTACGCAACACATTTTCAACCATTACGACAAATTTGTTTCATTTTGACAGTTCAACAACATTCATTGCGTTATTTACGTTGTTGAGCAGATATTTTTTTCGAACTTATGAAGCAATGGATTAGCAATTTGTTTCAAAACGATTCAGATACCGATTGATCGTGTATCAGGGTACTGACGCCGGTTTCGAGTACTACGCACCTCACCTTCCTGAAGAACATCACTAATCAGGTCACTAAAGGTTCAAATTAAATTAGCTAGCGAAACTGCAGATGTGGTGGTTATCGATATCTAAACACGATAAAATAAAAATAAATATAGTGGATTGCATGTAGTGTTGTTACTTGAAGTTTGAGTTGAGAATATCTGTTTTGTTTTGTTTTATCGTGTTTAGATTCGGTACCCATCACGTCTGTGAAGTTTAGGTACTTACACAAAATAAGACAGATTTTATACTGATATTTCAAGTAGGTAACTAGTAACTACACTAACTATGGTCGATGACCGCACAAAAAATACATACAATTTATTTATTTTTTGTTTTAGATTTCGATACCAGTCACGACTGCGTAGTTTCGCTAGCAATTTTTTTTGACGCTGTATATTATGTCCTTCTAGCTAGGGCGTTTCCACTCACATCTGCCTTGTAAACACCTTTTGTTAGTCGCCTTTCATTCATCCGTTCACCATGACCAAACCATCTAAGCATTCTCTTTTCAATGTGTTTCTGGCTATCCCTCTGACGACCGGCTTCTTTAATAAACAATATATAAAAACCGGCCAAGTGCAAGTCGGACTCGCACACAAAGGGTTCCATTCCACCGTACAATATTTAGCAAACGCCGAAAACATGTTTCTTGTATAACCCCCCCTTAAAGTTTTAACTTTATTAAATTTTTTATTGTTTGCTATTATACCGGCAATAGAAATACACAATCTGAAAATTTCAACTGTCTACCTATTACGGTTCATGAGATACAGCCCAATATTTTGTTTAATTATTTGCATAAGGACTGATTTGTGCTATGCTAGGTGGCCAAGTGTCTCGAACTGCGTCTGAGTCTGTTTCCTTAGTTAAAAATATTCCACAAACATTCATTCGACGGCACTGCAGTGCATTTATAGTTGTTTACCTACCTGTATACTTCTTTTGTCGTGATGTGTGTACAGTCACGAGCATAGAGTTTCTTGCCCATTCTCTTCTCCATACGAATACTACCTTTTAGAAGGGGTGACTAGAATCAATTCAATTTTTTGTAAATGACGTTTAAAACTGAAATATAAGGGCATTTATTTCAAATAGAAATAAATGGTTTGATTTTGACTTTGACATAAATGAGATGCCAAACGGAACCCTATCACTAACCCACCGCTGTCCGTCCGTCCGTTTGTCTGTCTGTCAGCGAGCTCATGAACCGTATTAGGTAGACAGTTGAAATTTTCACAGATTATGTATTTCCATTGCCAGTAAAACAAATAATAAAATTTAATAAAGATAATAATCAATAATTCCTGAAATGTGTTTATTTTCGGCATTTTTTGCTCCATCTTAATACGGTACCTACGGAACCCTTTGAGTCCGACTCGCACTTGGTTTTTTTTATTTCAGAAAAAAACGCTGTTGAATTTTGCGTAACTGTAAGGCATTTTTGCTACTACCTACTGATATAGGTACCTAGGTCTTCTGTTGTTCGGATCTGGAGCGACTGAATGTAAATATATTGATATTTTTAATTCAATCGCATTTTCTTTCCACAGTGTACGGAAATCTCCTCGAAGACGATCTACGCGGTGACACATCTGGAAACTTCAAACGGCTAATGACGTCACTGTGTGTGGTAAATATTAAGTTTGTTTTAACTTTATCTGTACAATGATATTTAGGTTCCCACGGACAGGCGCAACGTGACGGTGCGACGGTGTGGTAGAACAATTTCCATACATTTTTCATAGAAATTCCATCTTATTTATAGGGTTCCGTACCGAAAGGGTGACAACGGGACCCTAACCCGAGTATTAAGGCTCCGCTGTCTGTCATATGGCTATATTTTTTGAACCGTAATAGCTCTGTAGACACTTGAAATTATCACAGCGTGTTCTGTACAACTATGGCTGCTATAACAACACATAATAAAAATAAGTTAAAAATTAAAGGGTCACCGTAAAATACTCCGTACAATATTTAACACGTTTCTTGTGTTAAATATTGTACGGTGGTACGGAACCCTTCGTGTGCGGGTCCAACTCGCACTTGGCCGCTTTTTCATAACATTTGACAAAAGAATTGCACAAACGTTATACCAACAGCGCCCCCTTCTCAAACTCATTCGAGCGCCAATAGATCCTAGTACAGTGCGTTCATTAGAACTTTTCCCGTGACGCGATTGGTAGCACTAAATTTTGCAGTCTTATTTCAATATTAATAGAGTTCAAAATTGCTTCTAACAGAAATATACAGACGCCAGCACATCAACCTACTACAATATGTCAAATTTCTTTAATAGATTTTCAACTTTATCACTAAAGTTTCTGGTTCAAAGTTAATTGGGAAAATTTGACAGTTTCGGGTAGGTTGACCTGCTGGCGTCTGTACTACCAATCATGACTGCAAAATTCAGTGCTACCAATCGCGTCAAGAGATAAGTTATTTTTTCAAACTCAAAGCATGCATTGAATGCTCTGTAGTATTGTAAATCGAGCATCGAACAATGAAATAGCTTTCAGACTTCACAGTTACATATATGACATTGACAATGAAAAAAAAATGCTTTATGCGTAGGGACTTGTAGAATGCATTTTTAGCTTGGATGTTCGATGTTGTTGGGTGTTTTTGTGCGCGTATTTTTTGTCTTTTTCAATATCGTAGACACTTCAAGTAAAATGGCTCCTAAATCCATCTAAACTGCGTTTGCGATTTCGTTTCCAAAAATATAAACAAATGAGTTTTTGGAAAAACTAAAACTACTTTAATTTAATACCCATACATAAAGTTCAGTTTGCGCTGCAATTTCAAATCATTTTTATGACTTTTTCAATAGTAGTAGTCTTTCTGAAATCAACTTAATTTATACTACCATAAAGTTGATATTTGTTTAAGTGGAAAAAACGTCATTTGGAAGCCAAAGTTTCAATCGACTATAAGTGGTTTTCCATGTTGTTTTATTTGTGTTCCATTCTACTACTTAGCATATGAAAATGATCATAAACTGTAACCGTTGTCCACGGTTCCATTCGCATCCTAATGGACCTATTCATGTAGGTACCCATTTTCATGATCTTTTCGGTTTTAATTTTAGTGTTTATCAGCGGAAACTTGTAAATGGCCGTAAATTTTATAATGTTTCCAAACATTGTTTACGGCACGGTTGGCGCAGTGGTTAAGCGATTGACTGCTGCTCTGCGTGTCGCGGGTTCGATTCCCGCACGGAACAAATATTTGTATGACCTACAATTAGTTGTTCCGGGTCTGGCTGTTTGTGTATGTGAGTTTAAATGTTTGTAAACGCACCCACGACACAGGAGAAATTCCTAGTGTGGGGCAAAAAAAAAAAATTGTTATTGCGCTAGCTGTAAATTTACCGCACAGGATAAAATACCAACCAAATTGTTTGAACCGTTTTGATTGTGCATGTTATTAACTTTTATCTCTTGTGGTTTCCAGGGTAACAGAGATGAGGTCTTCCACGTCGATCGGGATAAGGCTAGGGAAGACGCCAGGAGCTTGCTCCAAGCTGGTAAGATATTGAACCTATTGTTATTAGAAATAAGGACACAAATTAGCATGCATCTTATCTTACTACAGCGGCATACAGGTCTAGAATGTATGTTATGTTCAAATGAAATTGAAGCGTGAGTTGTTGCGATAAGGTATTTAATTGTACTAGCAAATTTGACTTACGACTGACAAAAACAGCCGGACGTTGTGAAAAATTCTCTAAAGCCAAAAATAGGATTTCCTAAATATTCTTTTCCTCGAGAAAATTCTGAAGGAAACTGGAAACGGAAGTAATATCTGGAACGTACTTATTTTTGGCCAGGAATAAAACGCGTTACGTAACAATATACTTATATTTTTCTATTGTTCATCATCATCATTCATCACTAGTGATCGGATAATCGGATGCATATTTACCTAAAGTACATTTTTGGTTAGGAAATTATGGAAGCGGCTTCTTAAAACATATTTTTTTAAATATAAATACCGGGATTCCAGAAAAATCGGGAATGCGAAACTATTCTGTATCATGGTGAAGAAACATCGTCTTTAGCATGTGGCATTTATTAAAAAAAAAAAAAAAAACAGGGGTTTCATAATTATTAATGTATATTTACCTACTTGAAGTAAATTTTAAGCTCCCCATCAATTTATGACTCTATGTTGAGTGTAAGAGGAATAGTAGGTAAGTAGTAGGTATTAATTTAAAAAAAATGAATGGCACAGAGACGAATGTCATAAAATGAACAATAGGAACTTCCTTCGGGTACCTGCACACAACCAGGAATATAATTTGCCGTCTCACTCGCACTCATTATGAAATACCATACCCTTCTCTATTATACAAGCCGTGCTACGGAGATCTGACAACGTTGCGCGTGAGCCGTCCATTTTTATTGACGGCGCCAATGAAAATACGACCAATGATATTCTTAATTTCTTTTTGAAAGAATTTTGTATTCAATGATATTCTAAAAAAGAATATCATTGAAAACAACAAGAGATAGCCTACTTACCGACAGCTGTCAACCGCTCAAATTAGTCAAGTTATGTAACACGACCGTTTGTGGTATGCCGGCCGGCATAAGTGTGGACGGCACACGAGCGTTACATGTAATGCTCGTAGTGCCGTCCACACCTAGAATTCGCGTTACATTACACGGTGGATTACATTACACGTAACACTAGTCTGGACCCGGCTGTAGGAGGCAGTGAAGTTACATAAATACTTTGTATCCTAAACTTTCAACTTAATCGTTTAATACGATACTGTCAGTCAGACTCAGTTGAGCGCGGTAGTTTGTTGATGATGTTGTGGTACGTTACTAATAATCATTAAGAGATTTAATGGTTTTTCTTTGTAATTCTTATTTATTATTCGTTTGAGATAAATGTTTTGAAAATTTAAGAAAAATTAAGAGGAAGTTATTATTTCTAGTTTTTTTTTAAATATAAAAGTTAAAATAAGTAAATATACCTACACCCGATTTAATTCTATAATAAAAACAGTAAATTTGTTCAATCCGAAATCTCGGGATTTTTTCGACACAAAAGTGCATTCCATAATATTATCCAACACCTTAAACTAAGTAAATACTCCTACACCCGATTTGATTCTATAGTAAAAAAACTAAATTTGCCGATTCCGAATTCCCGGGATTTTTTCGATACAAAAGCGCATTCCATAATAACCAACACCTACACTTTTGGTAAAATGCATCCGATTATCCGATCACTATTCATCACAGTACAATTTACACGTCTTGTTATATTTTTTTTATTATTCTATTCGCCTCGTATCGAATAACCATAACGTCAGCCGGATGACAATAATACGTCCAGATGTCAATTTAATGTAGCCCACCACTCCCATTGCGGGAGGTTTTAATGAAATTGCTGACCAACAAGAATAAATAAATCAACTAAAATACTTTAACGAACAAACTAATTACTGATAAATTCATATTAAAAGATCATTAACGAATAAGTCATTAAAAAGTAATAAATTTCTGAGTGCATGACTTCCTGACACATCAATCGACTAACATTTGTAATACATTTATCTACTAAAATAATAAATTACCTTTTTTTTGGATGGGAAATATAAGTCATTAAAAACTAATAAATTCCTGAGTGCATGACTTCCTCACACATCAATCGACTAACATTTGTAATACATTTATCGACTAAAATAATAAATTGCCTTTTTTTTTGGATGGGAAATTATCAAATAACTTCTCCCGCTCTGGGAGCGGGAGGGGGTGTCAGACTCTGACTGACTAAAACCCACCCGTGTTCCTTCCGTTGCCTGTACTTTGCCAGGGGCCACGGTATCCCTTTCGGACTTTCCCGCAACCCCGGCAGGCATCGGTCCTATCGGACCCCTTCACTTGCTGACATCTCTTTGTGGCGCGCGTGGAACACAACGCGCCGTCGACCCGGGCCTTACATTATCAGAATCTTATTTATTAAAATGAGATTGTTTACTTTTCAAATTATCACATTCAATCATCTCTGTGACATATACGGAGGCACGAAAAGGTGTTAATTTTACGAGATGTAGGTAAACTACCTACCTACTACTACTACCACAGATTAGTACAGATGGGTCATTCCGCAAAATCATTTAAATAAAAAGCGACTCTTGCTACGATACAATAAAGTGCAATTCAGGTCGCACAGCGCTAATTACCTAAAGTTATATTCATCTAGAAGTTGCCTCTCTTTCTATCGCGTAACTCTTATTTCTTCTGACTACGTTACGCCCACTGAATTCGACAAGTCGAGCCCGCCGCGACTTCATACCTAAAATGTGGAGTGACCCATATGTATTCATCAGTAAAACTGTTCGTCAGTTGGTATTAACTAGCAATTTCACTACATAATTATAAAACCCGTCCCGTTTTGGGGGACTGTCTTACGTAATTTTGACGTTCGTAAAGTGCTGATTCTCAGCCTAGTTTGAATAAATGCCTTTTGAATTTTGAATTTTTGAATAGAATGTATTATGGAATTATTTCTCTTGATCTATTGAACAACACATAGGATTTTTTTTTTCCGGTAGTACCTACGTTCTGGTATACTTTACGACCTTCACGCGGGCGAGGCCACGGGCGTAAATAAAAATAAATAATGAAAATAATATCATTTAGTTAGACTTGTATGCTTGGCAGGAAAAGATAATGTTTTTGTGGTATTGTAAATGCATTATCGGTTAAAATATAATATCCTGTAAATACATTTGACAAACTATACATTTCTGTTTTTTACCTTATAATGTCATTCAAATACTTCCTTTGTTTATCAATCAAACAAAAACCTCGGTTACTGATGCCTTTCATAAGACAACTGACGATCTCCGGCTCCTCACACGTGATCTTGAATAAAACAAAAACATCAAACATGTATACGTTCAAGTACCTACAGCCGTTTTGACTTTTATGTTCATTGTCTTAAGGTGTAAATTACAATGATTGATGCGCGCTCGTGAAATGTAACAACCAACCAAAGTTCAAGAGCGTTCAATTTGCCTTGGCTGCGCATACAGACCACCACCTATTATAGCAATAGGTATTATCTATCTTACTTGAGTGTGGGAAAGAGATGGAGTTAGACGTCCTGTACAGCTCCATCTCTTTCTCACATTGAAGTAACATTAACTGTAAGAGTTGGTGGTTTGCCTAGTCCGCACGTCAGGTGACACTTTGACCTCGAGCTGGCTAAGCGTAGTACGAAGTTTCCGGTTTTTGTTATCATCATGTGATATAGTTCCAAAGCCTGTAATGGTAATTTCCGTTAAAAAAAATATCAATTCTGTAGAAGCGTTTTGTGTTGCTATCCGAACATTTTTAGTCCGATAGATCATACCGCTGTTAATATATTACGTTGATAAGGTTTATTTAGTTTTTAATTCTAATTGGCGTTTAAATTTTCATCTTTTATAACAGTATCCAACGTGGCCGTTTAAATTTGTATCTTTTATAACAGTATCCAACTTGGGCGTTTAAATTTTTATCTTTTATAACAGTATCCAATAGCTCGTCAGCGTGTATTTTGTACTAGCTGTTGCCCACGGTTTCGCCTGCGTGGATCCTAATTCTTTTTTCTAAACTAAAGGTAGCCTAAGTTACTTCTGATAACGTCAGCTATCTGCCAGTGACCACCGGTCCAGCCGTTTCGGAGACAAGCAGACAGACAGACAATTTTTTTTAAAGTGATTTATTGTTATAAGTACCGTTTAAACTTTCATAATGCATTTAGTAAAAAGCTTTTTCTTTGACATTAAAATAAGGCACTTCAGTTTAATTTATTTGTATAGATTTATATCCAAATATACACAATGAAAAGTAGCCTATGTCCTTTGCCAGTTCACATTTTACCTATCCGTCAAAATTCATAACAGACAGACCGACAGATTTACTATCACATTTTAATTATTATGAATTAGAGGTGTATTGTAGCATTTTTTTAATGCCAAAAACGATTCCTTACTCGATGCCTGCGCAATACTACGTCAAAATGAACCAGAAATTAGACCGTGATATTTTTCTCACACTTAGCAATTTTAATTTGTGACTAACATACTTCTGATTATCTACTTAGTTAACATATTAAATGGAGTTAATGAGTCACTGTTGACGTCAGTCCATAGGGAAGTCCTCCGAATGACTAAGTGTTGCCAAATATATTTAATGTTGTAGCACAGATTAATCTGTTGTAGGCGATGTGACTTTGTTTCTGTTGTGAAATAGAGGCAGATTCATATAGCGGGAGTCACCAAATGTTTTTAGTAAGTAATATAATTTATTTATTTATTTATTAATAGGAGAACCAACAGCAATAACAAATGGATAACAGTTGATTAAGAAACATAACGCCAATTACTGGTTCTCACGGGTAAAAACAGAAAAATTTATAGAAAACTTAGGATCACTAATAAGCACGATAAAAACATTAATAAGTACAATAAGTATTATGCACTACGCACTTTAAAAAAAGTCAGCGTTCAGCCGAGCGCGTGCAGAATAGGTTTTGGTGGTAAATGGGTCAAATGAAAACTCTTTACAAAGAATATTAAAGTCCTTACTCGCTCGCACCATGTATGAGTTTTGCCTGTAGTTAGAAGAGGAAAAAGGAATGGAGATAGGCGGATTAAATCTAACTGATCTCTGAGGAACATTGAAACGTAGTTTATGTAGGAGATCAGGACAGTCAATCTCGTTGGATATAATTTTTAAAAGGAAAGTGCAATCTGCTAGTCGACGACGATTTATGAGTGGCTGTAAATGCAATTTCTTGCAAAGATTGAAAGATTTCTTGTAATTATCAGAATGGTGGTAGCCCGCGCTTTGTCTTTTTTGCCGTCGACACTTGCACCAACTTTACACCAGAGATCACACAGATACTATAACAAGTAAAAATGACATTTTTCACATTCATATTAATTACTTTGTTAATTTTTCTTCATTTACATAATCTTTTTTTATAAACAATAAAATAAAAAATCTTGGTTGCTATGCTAGTAATCGTCTTTCAAACGGAACGCGACATTTTTTTTTTTTTTTAATTGCCTCCATTGAAACTAATTTGTGATCCCTGGCGTATAGCATCATATCATAGCGAGAATAGCTACAATCATTCTACTATTTGCTACAAACAAATGCATAGATGACGTCATTACGACCCGTGATTCATGAAGCACTTAAATGTGAACCTACCATAAAACAAATGAATGTGATGACTCTCAGTGACGTACGTTGATACGTCATTTCATTCTTATTTATTTATGTGTCGAGTTTCAATGTGTCATTTGGAGTGCGCTGACCGATTGATGTTCTAAGAAGAGTTATAATTAGATCACATAGTAATGCGAGTATGAGGATCATCTCGTTTGTATTTCCCAAAGGCGTAGGCAGGTGTATAGTAGGTACTATCGAAAAGTTCGAAGCGCTCGGCCGCTATAGAACCGGGGCGGTGACAGATGTGGTCATCGTGTTCATAGGATTTTGTTTTCAAACTGCTTAGATATGAAGTTTTTCTATAGTACACCCACCAGTTAGTTAGCCAGTCATTTTAGAAGGCACTTGTAGACACAAATCGAGCCCAGACTAAACAAATAATGAAAAAAAAAAAAATTGCCCGACCTGAGAATCGGACCCAGCACCCTAATTGCGTAACACACGATCCATCACAACCTGAATCATTTTTGAAGGATATTGCTAATCCATTGCTTCATATGTTCGAAAGATTTGTCTGCTCAACAACGTAAATAACGCAATGAATGTTGTTGAACTGTCAAAATTAAACAGATTGTGATTGACTGTGGGTTACCCAATTGCGTTCGCTATACCAACGTGTTATTTATATATTTTTTATCTTTTCTAGGTGAGCTTCGCCTCGGTACCGACGAGTCGGTGTTCAACGCTGTGCTGTGCTCTCGCTCCTTCCCTCAACTGAAGGCCATCTTCGAGGAGTACCAGTTCCTGACGGGACATGACATCGATGATGCCATCAAGGCAGAGTTCTCTGGCGATCTTGAGAAGGCTTTGAGAGCTATTGGTAAGTACAATACGATGTAAAATTACGCTTACATTCCCCGATAGGATAGCCGATCAGAGGTAGTACATCCATATTTTGCCAGTGATCGTAACGATCACACTCATAATAAATGAGTTTAAGACTGTAGAAGACCAATAAATTGATCAAATATTAATATTTCTTCGAAAAGGAAAACATCTTCTACAATACAAAGTGTAGTTTAAATAACAGAAAACCACCGGAAATCTGAAAAAAAAAATCTGCTGCTCAACAAAATGTAGGGAACAGCTAATTTTTTATGTGTAATATCTTGCCTCTCGCTTTCCTGCAATCAAAATCATAATCTAAAAAAAAAACTAAGTAATCAAATCCTTGGGAGTGATTTCGTGAAAAGGGACGGAAGTGTGTAACAGAAAGTCGGGGAAACGCGCACTATTTGATTTTAACAATGAGCGGGCGCGGTGCTAGAGTTGGCCGTCAGGAACGACCTTGACGAGGCTCCGACCCTTTTATATTGCTGTTGCTTATTGTCAGATGTTACACACCATAAGCGAGTACTGTAAGGCTCGCTCGTTTTTTTATCGCGATTTCAGGATTGATCCCATAGTTAAAGTTGATTATAATGCTGCGCAGTAGTGGATCCAGGGGGGGGCGCTAAGGGTCTCAAGCCCCCTCCAAAAGCGTCTGAGTTCTTCCGTGACAAATGAACTAAGTATTACTATACCTAATGTATAATTGTCATCAATTATCCTTAACTTAACAAGTAGGTATTATGTTTTCGAGTTTTTTTTCTATAAGTAGCATGTTTCGTTTACGTGACAAATGTTGAATCCGCGCGCCACTCATTGACTCAGTTTGGCCGCCATGTATATTCACCGAGATATAGGTAGTGTACAACCTAAAGAAGTCATTAAGGAATTTCCAAATAGTAATCCGAGGTGGCTTGTAAAATGTTGTGTATTTTTGTAGTGTTTACTTTGCTAAAATCTACCCTCAACGGGGTCAGACAAAAATGCTGTTCGTTGGTTACCCTTCGGGGATTACTGGATTACTGTTACGTACCGTATTTGTATAAACCTACTTACAGAAATAATACGCTAAGAAGTAGCGGGACGCTATATGCTATGCTAAAATACTAATGTCTTCTCTTTTCTTCTTTCAGTAAAAAGCGTGCGCAACAAGCCGCTATTCTTCGCGGAACGTCTGCACAAGTCGATGAAGGGTCTCGGCACCAACGACCGCCAACTCATCCGTCTGATGGTCACCCGTAGCGAGATCGACCTGGGCGACATCTCTGACGCATTCCAGCATAAGTACGGGGAGACGCTCCAGAGCTGGATTGAGGTATGATTAACTTACTTTTCTTTGTTATTGGGTGGCCCAATACCGCTTAACCCATAGACAGTCATAACGATTTAGCAATCCAACAATAATGACAAATAGTCAGAGGACAATCGTTCTTCCAAGCTGTAACGCACCATTTTCGTAAATGTCTAGGTTTTAATTAAACAAATATCAAATACGGCTGACTCAACAATTGACAGTCGAAAATGGTGCGATTCCAAATTCAAGGTCTTACTGAGACATCCTTTATACAACCAAGGTAGAAAACGAAATTTAATTTTTTTTAACTCTTTTTTTATTATTTAGTCAGTGATTGATAAGTCTTCAAATAGCCTTTGTAAAACAATAGTATTGAAAAACAAATGACGTTAATTCCTATTTTGGCCACATGACAAAAGGTCCTTGCACGTCTACAGGGTCAAATGAAATACGCTATATAGCGAAACCCGATAGAAGTGATAGGTTTCGATACTTTCGATATCTAAACGATATCATAAAACAAAAAAGCTGATTTTATAAAATCATACTTAAAGTAACTCCAATACCTAAAATCGTTGACACCAAAAAACCATCAAATCATTTTTATTTTGTTTTATCTGATATCCATCACGTCTGCAGTTTCGCTAGATAAGTTCATTTGACCTCGTATAGTTGTTTTACACACGGTTAGAAAGTCGAACCGAAAATGTCAGATGAGATGCGGTCTAAAATTATTACCGAATAGGTCCCATTGAAAGTCAGGCGTCATTGCAGCAAACGAAGATGACGAGATGACCTTAACTCCAACTGAAAGGACTTCAAATCAGATCATAGCAATGCTGGTTAGCATAATCAGCCTATAATGATACCACTACTGGAAAACAGGCCTCTCTGCGCGAGGGAGTGGGCCATAATCCACCATGTTGGATACGCTGTTTAGCGGCAGAAACAAATATTATGTTGGTAGCACTTCCCCGACGAGCTGCTTTGTAAAGTCTACACTACTGCTATAGTTTGACCGGGACCGCTCGGCGGCGATGCGGTGGGCAGCGTTGACGAATGAGCGGCCTGCACTGCTCCCCGCCTCGCCGCGAACATACCTAAGGCGCGGACTAGCGGTCTCGGTCAAACTATAACCTGTCCTATGTAACACTATTTGAATTATTTGCTATTATTTTCAGGGTGACTGCTCCGGCCACTACAAGAAGTGTCTGTTAGGTCTCTTGGGCCTCTACTAAGTTGAAGAAAAGTCTCACTCCATCGACGTCTAAAGTACATCAATATTTAAGATTCATTTATTATATTTTAATCTCAGTGGTTTTTAGATGTCATTCACATTAATTGTTAAGATCGTCTGAAGTATCTCAATGTTTTAATTTAAGTTTTCTATAATTTTTTGAATGTGTATGTGTACTTTTTCCGAGTTTTTTATTGGTTTTAATAAGATTGACGTCGGTGTCGGCATCACTTATCGTTGATTATTGAATTAGAAAAGGGGCCTTTTTTAAATGTGGCTATCATCTGAAGTATAGAATTTACTCAGGTAGGTACGCGTTAACAACCAACTTCTCTTAAAAAACAAAACAACCCAAACGGGCACCATGTCGATCATAATAGAAACCAATAAAAATGTATAACTGCTTTCTTATAAATATTCTAGTATTATACTATTGTCAATAGATGGCGTTGTACCAGCATAGAATAGCGACATCTATCGCTGACTCTCGTTACAATGTACTCTACACGTCATTATAATAAAATGATTATTGCTCGAGTGTTATACAAAATTATTACAGAATATTTTCTGAGATATATTGGATTTATAATCAAAGTATCGGTTGTACGATGTTACGCATTATTTAAAAATGCCTGAATAGGGAAACAAGAGATTGATACTTGAAACATAGCCTTGGTAAATAAGCTTATTTTATTTTTCTTCATATTTCATTTTTATTCTTTTTATCGTACTATTACATACGATAATTATTGTACCTCTAATTATAAATTATATTTCTATAACTTAAGTTTGTCGTCCGCGTGATCTGATAACAAAAAATCTCAGTAAATGCCTAGTATTTCGGAGTTATTGAAAATTTATATTCATGACTGATTCAAATGGTCTGTTATACAGTTATACGATTCATTTTTATCGTCGATATTTGGTCGTGCCCTCGTCTTATATTGTGCCTGTAAATTAAGTGCACCTGTATTATCAGTGTTCAAGAAATAATGCCCCACAATTTTTAAATGTAGGTTATCTCTACTCGTAAATACTTTTTAAATGGGACGCCTTGCAGGTTAAAAAATAAAACTAAACGGTATTTTACATCTGTCAAATTTCTTTGAATAAGTTATAAAATATAACTGTATCCTACAAAAAATTATTTACAAGAAAATATAGCATATTTATCTATCTTTTCAGATTTAGTTTTAAGTCCTTTCATATAACTTTTATACATAGATGTACCTATCTGTTATTCACTTTGTTTAAGATCTGACATAATTAGTTAATAATAATTATTATTATTTATAATTGTTTTTTAATAAGTACATAATAATATTTCATGTTTGTCTGCATTTACGTTTAAAGATAATACAATTAAAATACAGTGCCTGTGTTTTATCGAATTTTATAAAAAATTGTAGTCGAAAGATATTTAATTATACATTTACGACAATATAATAAATATTTTATTAAATAATCTCTGAAGCTTCTCTTTGTGTTTGCCTCTAGAATGTACATTCAAACCTTTTAATTTATATTTTTTTTTAAGAAAGCTACTTTACAGCTGTACCTACTAATGAAAATGATAAGAATAATAACGTTACGTTTTTTATCTCTCCCACCTCACCGCCTCTGCAATTTCAGCAGTAGCTTTATTTACTAAATGTAAAAAACAAAATGTCACCTCATAAAAATACATTACAAAAAAAACCATTGCGATAAAAATATGGCGCTGTTTTGCCTTTAGAATGGTTCCAAATCTATATTTGTATCGTACAATTATGACTTTTAAGATCTATGCACGCGGTGTTTTTTCTACGCGCCATCGATGCGCGTACGCAATAAAAAGGCGCTATAAATGAATCTAGTGCTGCTTTTTCAAGTTGAGCAACGCACCGTTGACGCGCTTAAAACTTTGGTTTCCTAGGAAAGCGGTTCCGTCATATTATAAGAAAAAAAAGCAAGAAAGAAAATACGTTTATTTGCGGTAAAAATAACGCAATAAAAAAAAAAACACGAGAATGTATATGATGTATGTGTATGACGGCCGTAATAGAAATCTGTAATTTTCATAGATGTATTAGTTAAAACTAGCCTAATTTTCATCAGTATTTGACATTAAGGTGTCAAAAAAGATCTGTATTTGGACAGCCAATATTGTCTGACTTTCAAACGAAATTGAAACCGCTTTCAAACGAAAGCTTGACAGGAAGAGGGCGTCGACAACGTGAAAAAATGCGATGCGGAAAATCTGGCTTCGAAATTCGAATTATACAAATGGCGTCACAGACATCACTCAATATGGCTGCCGTTTTGTGTGTATTGAAACATAGAAATGGTAAAATAAGATTTTGTAAATTGAAAACATGAAAATATTGCGTCAGTTTGTGCCTAAAAGCTTTGCTTCATTGGTGCTCTAGATCTACATGTGCCTACGTTTTTTATCAACATTTCTTGAGCCTTTACGCCCAACATTAATATTATGTATTTTATATCTACATCTATAGATTTGTAATTTATTTAATAAATGATTTTAATAAGTCTAGAATTTGTTTTACTTATCCCAAAATTCACACAAGAATTAATTTTAATTAAAACTTGTTTAAAAAACAATTAATGAATACGTACCTACCGTACTTATGTATGGGGTTATGTGGTATGTAATATCATAACGCGTAAATGGCCAACCTAAAATAGTAGTTCATGAAACTGTTGCATAATGAGGGGTATTTAAATACGAGTGTGTATAAAACCGAGCTGTTGGCGAGGTTTTTAATAATATCACACGAGTGTTTTAATACCTAGTTGTGTGCAGTTTCATACACTATCTACTCTCATACTAAATAAAAAAATCCCACGAAATTCAATACAACTTAACGTATGAATGGCGCCTGCACCCAGCACATCACCGCAAGTCGGAGGCCCTTGGGCGGCTTTAAAACTATGACACCAGGTTAGTCTCTAACCACACTACAAGAAGAAGAACATTCCATTTAACAAAAACATTAAATATAAAAGTAGCATCTATCTATACAAATAAATAAAATTGAAGTGTCTGTTTGGTTTGTAATGTCAAAATAACAGCTTTTTACTAAATGCATATAAAAATAAGTATAGTACAACAAAAAAACAACTTTTGTCAGTCCGTCGCACTGATTTTGACGGGACTTTCACTGGCAGATAATAATGTTAAAACGAGCAACTTATTTTTATTTTTTTGAAAAATAATTCGGTTCGCCGCGGGCAGCAGCTAGTTGTAAATAAAATCATAATTATCACAAAAAAATTGTAAGTACCTGGTTGGTAGGTAGTCATAATGTATCCCATTTGTTAAAACCTCAACCACAAATGGTGTTATTTGCTGACGATACTTCCTTAATTTTTAAAATTAATAGACGTGCATCAAATCTTGACGACGTAAATAACGCCCTACAGCAGGTCCAAAATTGGTTCACTGCTAATAATTTAGTATTAAATGGGAAAAAAACTAAGTGCATAAGATTTTCTTTACCAAATGTCAAAAGTAGTCATTGGTGCCGATTCTCTTGTACACCGGACTAAACTAACTAAACTATCACTAAAATTCCTTACTTTTGACTATGAGAATCTTAAGGACGCGTTTACAAATTTGATAGGTATAGAATCGAACTACTACATTGACAAAGGTCACACACACAAGTGTACGCACGGTTAATTGCGGGAATAGTAGTCAAGTGAACTAATTTTGGTACTTTGAATTTTTTTTTTCTCTATATTCTTTATAATACATAGGCATCTACAAAAAATATTTCGTATTGTAGTTTGTATTTTTACTAAATAATACTTAGATACAAATGCTTACTTCAGTGACTGCTAGGAGGCACTGGAAGCCCTCTTCTAGTAGAAAGATGTGGGCTGTGGATTTTGGGCTAGTTTTACTAGTTATGATGAGACTTTACCTCCGGACTTGATGGAGTGACCTGAAGGTGTAATTCGGTGACTGCTACTGGTACTCCTCGACTAGTAGAATTAGATGTGCCGAGTTTGGGCTTGTTTTGTAAGTTATGACGAGACCTTACCTCCGGACTAGATGGAATGACCTGAAGGTGTACTTCAGTGACTGCTACTTGTACTCCTCGACTATTAGAATTAGATGTGCCGAGTTTGGGCTTGTTTTGTAAGTTATGACGAGACCTTACCACCAGACTTGATGGAGTGACCTGAAGGTGTACTTTGGTGACTGCTACTGGTACTCCTCGACGAGTACAACTAGGTCTGCCGAGTTTGGGTTCGTTTTGTAAGGTATGACGAGACCGTACCTCCGGACTTGATGGAGTGACCTGAAGGTGTACTTCAGACACTGCTACTGGTAATCCTCGACGAGTACAACTAGGTCTGCCGAGTTTAGGCTCGTTTTGTTAGTTATAATGAGACCTCACCACCGAACTCAATGGAGTGACCTGAAGGTGTACTTTGGTGACTGCTACTGGTACTCCTCGACGAGTACAACTAGGTCTGCCGAGTTTGGGTTCGTTTTGTAAGGTATGACGAGACCGTACCTCCGGACTTGATGGAGTGACCTGAAGGTGTACTTCAGACACTGCTACTGGTAATCCTCGACGAGTAGAACTAGATCTGCCGAGTTTGGGCTCGTTTTATTAGTTATGATGAGACCTTACCTCCGGACTTGATGGAGTGACCTAAAGGTGTACTTTGGTGACTGCTACTGGTACTCCTCGACGAGTAGAACTAGATCTGCCGAGTTTGGGCTCGTTTTGTTAGTTATGATGAGACCTTACCTCCGGACTTGATGGAGTGACCTGAAGGTGTACTTTGGTGACTGCTACTGGTACTCCTCGACGAGTACAACTAGGTCTGCCGAGTTTGGGTTCGTTTTGTAAGGTATGACGAGACCGTACCTCCGGACTTGATGGAGTGACCTGAAGGTGTACTTCAGACACTGCTACTGGTAATCCTCGACGAGTAGAACTAAGTGTGCCGAGTTTGGGCTCGTTTTGTTAGTTATAATGAGACCTCACCACCGAACTCAATGGAGTGACCACCTAGGTCTACTCGTCAAGGAGAACCAGTAGCAGTCACCGAAGTACACCTTCAGGTCACTCCTTCAAGTCCGGAGGTAAGGTCTCGTCATAACTTACAAAACAAGCCCAAACTCGGCATACCTAGTTGTACTCGTCGAGGAGTACCAGTAGCAGTCACCAAAGTACACCTTCAGGTCACTCCATCAAGTCCGGTGGTAAGGTCTCATCATAACTAACAAAACGAGCCCAAACTCGGCAGATTTAATTCTACTAGTCGAGGAGTACCAGTAGCAGTCACCAAAGTACACCTTCAGGTCACTCCATCTAGTCCGGAGGTAAGGTCTCGTCATAACTTACAAAACGAGCCCAAACTCGGCAGACCTAGTTGTACTCGTCAAGGAGTACCAGTAGCAGTCACCAAAGTACACCTTCAGGTCACTCCATCAAGTCCGGTGGTGAGGTCTCATCATAACTAACAAAACGAGCCCAAACTCGGCAGATTTAATTCTACTAGTCGAGGAGTACCAGTAGCAGTCACCAAAGTACACCTTCAGGTCACTCCATCTAGTCCGGAGGTAAGGTCTCGTCATAACTTACAAAACGAGCCCAAACTCGGCACATCTAATTCTAATAGTCGAGGAGTACCAGTAGCAGTCACTGAAGTACACCTTCAGGTCACTCCATCAAGTCCGGAGGTAAGGTCTCATCATAACTAACAAAACGAGCCCAAACTCGGCAGACCTAGTTCTACTCGTCGTAGAGTACCAGTATCAGTCACCAAAGTACACCTTCAGGTCATTCCATCTAGTCCGGAGGTAAGGTCTCGTCATAACTAACAAAACGAGCCCAAACTCGGCAGACCTAGTTGTACTCGTCGAGGAGTACCAGTAGCAGTCACCAAAGTACACCTTCAGGTCACTCCATCTAGTCCGGAGGTAAGGTCTCGTCATAACTTACAAAACAAGCCCAAACTCGGCACATCTAATTCTAATAGTCGAGGAGTACCAGTAGCAGTCACCAAAGTACACCTTCAGGTCACTCCATCAAGTCCGGTGGTGAGGTCTCATCATAACTAACAAAACGAGCCCACACTCGGCAGACCTAGTTGTACTCGTCGAGGAGTACCAGTAGCAGTCACCAAAGTACACCTTCAGGTCACTCCATCAAGTCCGGTGGTGAGGTCTCATCATAACTAACAAAACGAGCCCAAACTCGGCAGATCTAGTTCTACTCGTCGTAGAGTACCAGTAGCAGTCACCAAAGTACACCTTCAGGTCACTCCATCAAGTCCGGAGATAAGGTCTCATCATAACTAACAAAACGAGCCCAAACTCGGCAGATCTAGTTCTACTCGTCGTAGAGTACCAGTAGCAGTCACCAAAGTACACCTTCAGGTCACTCCATCAAGTCCGGTGGTAAGGTCTCATCATAACTAACAAAACGAGCCCAAACTCGGCAGACCTAGTTGTACTCGTCGAGGAGTACCAGTAGCAGTCACCAAAGTACACCTTCAGGTCACTCCATCAAGTCCAGTGGTGAGGTCTCATCATAACTAACAAAACGAGCCCAAACTCGGCAGACCTAGTTGTACTCGTCGAGGAGTACCAGTAGCAGTCACCAAAGTACACCTTCAGGTCACTCCATCAAGTCCGGTGGTGAGGTCTCATCATAACTAACAAAACGAGCCCAAACTCGGCAGATTTAATTCTACTAGTCGAGGAGTACCAGTAGCAGTCACCAAAGTACACCTTCAGGTCACTCCATCAAGTCCGGTGGTAAGGTCTCATCATAACTAACAAAACGAGCCCAAACTCGGCAGATTTAATTCTACTAGTCGAGGAGTACCAGTAGCAGTCACCAAAGTACACCTTCAGGTCACTCCATCAAGTCCGGTGGTAAGGTCTCATCATAACTAACAAAACGAGCTCAAACTCGGCAGACCTAGTTGTACTAGTCGAGGAGTACCAGTAGCAGTCACCGAAGTACATTTTCAGGTCACTCCATCAAGTCCCAGACGAATAGGCATTTATAAACTACTTACTTTTACCGAAATAAAAATGTGTAATTATAAAATTATCTTACCACAATATCAAGTATCAAATTTGGTTTACAGAATATTTTGTATTTGTACAGCGATCTTTTCCACACGAACCGCTGCAAACAGGCAACACAGAGTCCACTCACGACAGCGGTCTAGCGCGGACTGAGGCACAGAGCATGTAATTGACTGAGGTTTCTTTCGAAATGTTTGTGCAATAATCAAAACAGGAACCAAAAATAAAATAACCCTTAACGCAATCCATTAAGATTCATCCGTAATAGCAAAATATGTGAAAAAAATAGTTTTGGTTTTTATTTTTTTTGCGACTATTTGTGACATTTTGAAACATTTTTTTTTCTAGATTTTAGAAATAAGTATGTTTGCCTACTTAAAGTATTTTTTAAATCTCAAAATATGTTGATAATAGAATAAAAACTGTACTGAAACTCGACCCAGTATCGTTAATTTTGTGGAAAATGGCATCGGAAGATCGTTTTTACAATATAAAAAACTATAATTTTTAACACAAAAGTTTCTTGCATTTGAAGATGAAGAACCAATCTATATGTGGTAGTTATTAGTTATATAAAATTCGGTTTAGTTTTGTCACAAATTGAACCGAAAAACAGCAAAATTTTGTCCGATTTGAAAACGCGCCCTTCTGCAATAAAAAGTCTCTAAACTTAAAAATTATTTTGACACAACTAAATCGAATTTGACAATCGCGACTCCACGTGACACATACTTGTTTGCCCTACCCCGTGAATTTTTCAGAGCCGGAGGTGCGCAGGGGGGGCAGCCTCGACGTGTTTTATATGGAATTTTTCAAGTTTTGCATGGAAAATAAGAAAAATTATTACCTACGTGTTGATAATTAGGGATATAAAAGTTTCATAAAGGGGGTCGGAATTTTCATTATTTTTGCGATAGGAAATGAAATGAAATGAAATTGTTTATTCTGTAAATAGGATATTGCAATCACTTTTACACGTCATATTAAAAAAAAGAAGAAAATGCTAGATGAGTTCGGCGTTTCCTATCTGACTACTCTGAGAAGAAAGACCGAAACAAACTCAGAGGTCACAGTCTCTTTTAAAGTCCAGACATAATCTTGGTCAGGCCATATGAGGACCATGTAGATTAGTGTCTGAAATGGTCTTTTGAGGAAAGAACCACACAGATTTGAGTGGACCTGTCCAGTCAGTGCAAGCATTTGTCAGTAATCGTAGAGCTCAACTCAGAACTTAGGACACACCATTTTCGAGATATAAGCAAAAGAAAAGAAAAAAAATGTATATACAGTAGGACTGTTTTTGCACCTGAAGTCGAGGTATTCGTGTGAATTTTAGTTCATGATGACTAATAGTATTCTACATTTAATACACCATTTTTAAACCGCGATTAAAAATGGTCAGATTTAGTTAGACAATTAAAATTTTGGGTGAAAAACGTCAAATTCAGAATAGCAAAATTGTCATTTTCACTAAATTAAAATCTCAGTGCCATCTTAGTGATGTTAAACTAAAATATAGTTAAGTTGCGTCACTTTAGTCTATTTCAGAATGGGAAATCATCGTTTGACAGGAATAAACTAAATTTTAGTGATTTTTAGTCTAGTTTAGACGCCTTTGTGACAAGCGAATCGGCACCATTGTGAGATAGTATTGAATCAAGAGAAAGTAGAATTCGTCGATAAAACTATTTTCCTGGGGATCACGCTCGACTCAAGGCTTCAATGGGGTCCTCATTTAACATCCCTTTCAGGAAGGCTAAGTTCAGCAGCATATGCTGTGCGAAAAATCCGTCAATTTACTGATGTAGATACCGCGAGGCTAGTCTATTTTAGTTACTTTCATAGTATTATGTCGTACTATGGGGACGGCTGCAGACATCGAGTCTATTTTTATTCTGCAGAAAAGAGCCATTAGAGCCATCTATGGCCTCCGCAGGCGCGACTCTCTAAGGGAACAGTTTAAAGAGATTAATATCATGACGGTACCTTGTCAATATATTTATGAAAACATTATGTACGTAAGGAAAAATCTACATCTTAGTAAAAGAGGTGCAAAACACAATTACATCACTAGGAATAGGGACCAATTAGTTCAACCGGGTTTCAGGCTGGCTAAAGTGGACTCATCTTTCATGGGGTACTGTTTAAAATGTTACAATAAAATACCTCCCCACATACTTCAATGAAATGAATGAATGAAACGAAATTTAAATCTTATATTAAACGCACAATATGCAGCCAAGCATATTATACCTAAGTTGGGGGATTACATAATTGATAAAAATGCTTGGCTCATTTGCTGGTCCTGCTCCACAAGCATAAACTAATTGATTAGCATTTGAAAATACCGTTGGAGCTGCTGAAGATTTTAAAAACTATCTTTGCATTGTATAAATTCAATGTCTTAGCATTGTATAATTGCATAGCACATGTGTGAGTACTATGTACCGACTATAAAGCTACCATTTAGGTACTGGGTATTGTCTTTCATTGACTTGAATGTGCCCTGGCGGCTGAGATTATGTCATGCTCACTCTAATGTCTCGCTGGCGGTGGCGCGTGTGTTGGATCATTTAGCTCCCTTCAAAATGGTTGAGCTGAATGGTGCTAATCCATGCGTCATGTTCGTGAACGGGCGCCGTCGGTAGGTTAATTTAATTTAATGTTTGAATTAGTTTTTATTTTTATTTCTAACGGACGCTTTTAATGTTTTGCATCGTTCTCACATGTATAACTTCAACTTGAATGATGTAGGTAACCAATATTATGTAACCATATTTTGCTTGACAATTCAAAAGTGCCTGTAATTGGTTTATTTGAAATAAATGCTTTGAGTTTGAGTTTGTCTTAATAAATAACGCAAGATTATCAACAGGTTTATTAAAGACACAGATACCTCCTCCCCCTCCCCGCACCGCCCCCCCGCACTGAAATTAGTTCACAAGTTAATTTGTTTCATCGTTCCAGTCGTTTCACGCAGCTTTGCTATATGGACGTCTCATTAATCTCCGTCTTTGATGCTTTGAAGGAGCCATTACTACAGCTAGAAGTAATATTTAAATAAGTACAGGTAGTATTTCTCCCAATAGGTACTGTAACATAATTTCTGCAGAATTATTTAGTTTTTATGAGGTTTTTGCAGGTAAACCTCAGTTGCTGAAAAAACTCCTTTAGGTACTCGAAAACGAATATTTTACATTACTCTGCTACGATTACAAAATTGTAGGTATAAACTAATAGGTAAGTACTCAGATTTTTTATTTGTTAGATTAAAATGCAATTTTTGGTGTCGACTTGCTAATCCATTGCTTCATAAGTTCGAAAAAAAATCTGCTCAACAACGTAAATACCGTAATGAATGTTGTTGAACTGTCAAAATGAAACAAATTTGTCGTAATCGTTTACGAAAATGTGTTGCGTACCTAATTAGATAGCTGGTTAGTCACTTACCGCACGAAAACAAGAAGAACTCAATCCAATTTCTACATCACATAACATTACATCATGGCTATTATTCCTGAAGGGTTAGGCAGAGGTGTACCTATAGTAAAACCCACATTTCGCCGGTTATGTTTAAGTTCCATGTAATAGGGGACAACTAGGTAGGTAAGTAGGTACCCCAAGTCCTGCTTACCTAAGGTCTATTCAAATCCATGTTTCCGATTTATGTTATTTCCAATTAAACAAGCATCAACTTTATAGAAGTGTAAATAAAGTTGATTTTAGCCTAGTACTGTTTTCCACGCGCGCCTCAAAGAGATGTCAGCACAACGGAAGGGGTCCGATAGGACCGATGCCTGCCGGGGTTGCGGGAAAGTCCGAAAGGGATACCGTGGCCCCTGGCAACGTAAAGGCAACGGAAGGAACACGGGTGGGTTTTAGTCAGTAAGTCTGACACGCCCTCCCGCTCCATCCAGAGCGGGAGAAGTTATTTGATAATTTCCCACCCAAAAAAAAAAAAAAAGCCTAGTACTGTTGAAAAAGTCATAAAAAATATGAAGTTGTAGGGCAAACTGAACCTATAAGGTTCAGTTTGCCCTGTAGGCATTACAGTTGTATTTCCAAAAACTCGTGTTTGTTTACATGTTTGGCAAATAAATTGCGAAAGCAGATTAGGTATCTATTAACAAAGTTGTATTCGTCGAAAACGGGCAGGAAACTATTTAATTGCTCTTTAAATAAGTACTATAAAACGTTACATGCACAGTAATGTATTCCCTGAGAAATGAAACCGGAACTACTGAAGTGCACTTACTGGTAGGTATCAATTATTCAAGCGACATCAACTCAACTTTTAAACGTTTTTAAATTGAAGTGGGTTACGAAAGGAACATAAAAGCCATTCTGTTAGCTTGAAAAGTTGCAATCACTTGTTGATTTTGTTAACTAAATTCTTTAGCCCTGGTATGACCTTTCCTAAAATGTCCAGCGAGGTATTGGGCTTTCATTTTGACAGTTCAACAACATTCATTGCGTTATTCACGTTGTTGAGCAGACAAATTTTTCGAACATATGAAGTAATGGATTAGTAATATCCTGAAAGTCATTCATATTAATGTGATTGAAAGTGTGCTAGGTGAGCCATTCCGAGAGAAATTGACTCTAAGGAAAAAGTACTGTCACAAACATTTACAAACAATTTACAAGACATTTATAACCTCTATTGAATTCAGATTTTTTTAATGTACTGTTTAGTTCTTAAGCTTTAAAATATAACGTATAGGTAACGGAGACAATTATTGCTGATATATATCTGATTAAAAATTAAATATAAGAAGCAAAACAGGCAATTTTAGCGTGTCACACCTTTCGCTAACTTTGACTAACCGATGTTCATGGTTTTTTAAGACACAGTGTTTTTTGTGAGGTTTTAAAGAATACTGTTCTTTTTTAAATTATAACATTAATTTTATAAACAAATCTTATTGTATTACAATAAAATTCTTAGAATAGAATATATTTATTTGCTTTAAAACATGGTACATTAAGGTCTTAGAAATAGTTATGATCTTACATGTTTCGCCATGGACTGGCATAAAAATATTTAAACATGTTAAATGTATAAATTGTATACAACACATTTTTTTACTTTTTCACTTGTCTAATGACTATGGTTATTAGGGTTTCGCATTTAATTAAACACTTAAACAATAATAAATAGGTACATAAAGTATAAAACTCATTACCTTATCTTATATTTATCTGTTACTTTTTATCAAAAAATTCTTTTACACTATAAAAACAATTTCCAATAAGCCATATTTAAAGTATTTTAGAGGGAGTTCCCTTATTTCTTTTGGAATATTATTGAAGAATTTAATTGCTGTGATAAAGCTATTTTTATGACATAATGTGCTTTGATGTGAAGGAATTCTTAGCAGTGTTGGGTCTCGACGGGTATATTTTGATTGCAAGTCGGATGTTCTAAAATTTGAGTGTTCTTTCACAAATACACCATCTTAAAATAATAGTAGTATCGTGAAATATTAGTGGCATTTTAAAAGTGTCTCAGGTAAGCAAGTAGGGTGCTTTTTTCTAAATGTAAGAAAGAAGGTTACAATCAAGCGCACGACCATCGTAACAATTTGACTTTTACACCACCATTAGATATGTTAGTAGTTCAAGTGTTAAGGCTCCCGCAGACTGGCGCGACGCGACAGCGCGATGTGACTTGCTATTTTAGACATTTTTCTACCAGAATCGCGTCATACCGTCGCACTGTAGAACGAAAAAAGGCTCTCGAAGACATTTACGCTTAAATTTATCATGAGATAGATACATACATATATCATACATAAGATACATACTTCGTATAACGAGACCTAGTGCGTTTTTTTTTTTTTTATCGCACCTTATCTGAAGAAATCAAGTACTTATGTCAAAAAATCATAAATAAATAGTTACAATTGTGCAAGGATATAACGGTTATTCTCTCCGTTCCGGAGATACAAGCATTAGCTCCATACATTATTTTTGCAAAAAAAAATATAAGTTGCCAATTTGCCTACCAGATTGCACCCTATGATATATGTATGCTTGCTTGAGAGGGCTTCTAATAGCTAACATTATGGCTATTAGAAGCCCTTTCAAGCAAAAAACTGACACTAAAATGTAAGCTTAAATGTCTTAGAGAGCCTTTTATCGTTCCACAGTGCGGCGTGCCGCGCCTGTCTGCGGGACCCTTCAAGCTCGCATAAAGACAAGCATTCCCGGTAAAGACAACTCCCCCTTTTAACCCTTTCGATCCGTGGATCAAGCTGCAGCAATCTGTAGCATACTGGAAACCCGCCGCTTTTTGCAACTAGGTACCTACCCTTACCTACCCACTACTTACTGACGTGTGGTTGATTAATACTCCTTATCTAGGGGATATCATATTCAGTTGCGGTGCTGATGGGGGGTGCACTTTAAGAAGCAATAGAAGGTAGGTAGGTACATGGGAGAATATACCGTCGACACATCGACCTGTCCTGTGCTTTTCGCATCCAGAGGATTCCTGCGACATTCGTTCATTGTTGGAGAACCCACGCTGCGCCTTCTGGTACGTGGTTCGCCACTCCAGAACCTTCCGACCCCATCAGCCATTCCAGCCATTCCTATTGTCCTTCTCAAAGCACCTAGTTTATTCTATAACTAACAAATGAGTAGATAACTGTATAAACCTTACTAAAAAAAAATTCGCCTCGTTTTAATCCTATCCAACTGTCGCTGTGTCGCTTCTTGAATTGTATGTTTGGAGACTCAGACCAAATAAAAACCAAGACAGAGCGCAGTCTCACGCGTCCGGCCCTGGTGCAGGCCATGGTATGGAGCGAGAGGGCATGGGAGGCCGTCACCTCCTTCTGCGAAGCAGTAATGCTCGCGAAGGAGGAGGCAGAACGCGTGAGGGAGAGGCAAGTTTCGCGCCCTCATGCCCCTAGCCGCCGCAGGAGACGCCCTTGGCGTCGGGAATCGCAGGCCGATTCCCGGCCACCGTAGGCGCGGGCTTGCGGACGTTGAGCAATGGGTAGCTCGCCGTCCGATAAGGACCAGGCCCGGGTCGATGGCGCGTTGTGCTCCAACCCTCCAGGAGGGCTACCGGCACTGAACGTGTTAGGTAAGTTAAGATTCTGCTTTTTTACTCGACTGTTTGAAATTTATAATGCCAAGGCAAGTTATACCCACGTCCTACATCCTACTTACCTACTTCTTCTCTTTCTACTTCGTATTTGGGTAGATCTAGGTACCTAACAAGACAGGGTTAGGTAAGCAGTTAGATTTTAGAGATCGTCCCAGAATCCTGTCGGATGAATGTTTACTTCTCAATCCAATCGCACGTACAGTCAGACATAAACAATGATTGAATTAAATATTTTTTAATAAAATCGGAAATGAAGAAGCATATGAACTCTTAGCATAACAAAAAGATCTATTGAGTGAATAAAAAAAGAAATAAAGAAATATATTTTAATTGGGACACGCACAGGAAATACAACAATAAATAAAAATATATTATTAAAACGTAACAAAATCCTGGTTGCCCGGAGATTGCAGTAAGCGATTAGGCTGCCCATTGTATATTTTGTAGTGTATTACTTTTTCTTTTTGTGATATATAATCTGGTGTACAATAAAGTATACAGTGTGTCCCTGGATAAAGTGCACAAATGAAAATGGGTGAAACTAGACCATTATCAATCGACAAAAAAAATTGAAAAAAGAACTTTAAAAAATCTAAAATTAAAAAGAAAGTAAAAAAAAAAAAAATTTTTTTGTCGATTAATAATGGTCTATCAAATCATGAAACGCTACGATATTTGAAAAAAAAATACAAATCAGTATGAATGATGATGGTATGTCAAAAAAGTAACAGTGTTTCGACTTTTGTCCCTGACCGGACCTGCACCTACTTAATCATAACTAATTAGGTAAGTACGTTCTAGAAAACACAGATAGATAGAGATATTATTATGCTATATTTCATAAGAAATTAGGTACCCCGTCTGACCAAAGTTCAACTGCGATAATACTTGTTATAAATTACCTAAGCAGGTGTATTCCAATAGTACCTATCTGAATTATTGTTTTATTTACATAAATCCTCGACGAAAATTGAGGTTCTAAAATTATGGGCACCTCACAATTGCGGCGATAAGTCCCCTCTTTGAGGAGTGGCTAGAGAGGCGCCAAGGCGTCCTCACCTTCCGCCTGACGCAGGTCCTGTCCGGACACGGTTGTTTCGGGAGGTTCCTGTTTAGGATAAGGCGGGAGGAAACGCCCGGGTGTCATCACTGCGTGGATCGCCCGGAGGACACAGCATATGGTGGAGGTCTGCCCGGCTTGGGCAGAGCATCGCCGTGTCCTCGTGGAGGCGATCGGTGGCGGTGATCTCTCGCCTCCGGCCCTGGTCCAGGCCATGGTACGGAGCGAGAGGGCATGGGAGGCCGTCACCTCCTTCTGCGAAGCAGTAATGCTCGCGAAGGAGGAGGCGGAACGCGTGAGAGAGAGGCAAATTTCGCGCCCTCACGCCCCTAGGCGCCGCAGGAGACGCCCTGGGCGTTGTGAATCGCAGGCCGATTCCCGGCCACCGTAGGCGCGGACTTGCCGACGGTAAGGACTGGGTAGCTCGCCGTCCGATAAGGAGCAGGCCCGGGTCGACGGCGCGTTGTGTTCCACGCGCGCCTCAAAGAGATGTCAGCAGAACTGGCGGGGTCCGGTAGGACCGATGCCTGCCGGGGTCGCGGGTAAGTCCGAAAGGGATACCGTGGCCTCTGGCAAGTACAGGCAACTGAAGGAACAATTCTTAAAAATGTTGTTTTTTTTTTGTTAAGTGATGTTAAATTTGACTTTCAGGTTTTCAAATAATCAATAAGCATACATTGTAAGTGACATTACAAATTGGCACCCACAGGCACGTTTTATGATCCATTTGTTTACATTATCTTCAAAAACTTTTGGAATAGACTATATTACCTTGTTTGTACGATTGTATGTCTGCACCACGAAGTATTTATTTGCACCGATATTTAAATTATCATAATGTACTTTGCTTAATAACATCAATAATTATCTTTTTATCTTTTTGAATAAACAAAACTAATTATGATAATACAAGCTAATAAATATTACAATGCATGCTACTTTATCCTCAGAATAAACAATAAAATTAATTGTTATGATGAAGCAAACACACAGCACTACGCAGTTGTGTATAGCGAGTACATTTGAAATGAAATGTAAATAATTATTATTCATAATGAGGTCGTGATTAATGACTAAATAAATCATTTGTCACTATGTAGGTAGCGACTGATGAAATGACACAAATGTTACTTGAAAATTAAATAATCTGTCTCTTAGAGATTTTTGGTTTCGTTGCCGTTAGTCCCGGCTTTCATTCATAGATTTTTGACAACAGTTAGCCCAGGTTCGCACGGGAGATTTTTCGTGCTCTTTTCTGCTTAGCGAAAATGCAACAGTGTGTTTTTTCAACGCGCTGGGATGAGAGTGCGTCCCCGCGCGTTGCATTCTCAACGCTCGGACGCTCGCTCAACAGCGAGATTTGAAATCCAGTGCGCGATTAAATCCCTCCGCGATTCGCCCCGATTCGCCCCGATTCGCCCAATTTGTCTATCATGCCGAGTTCGGTCACAGTGGACACACGATAGCCGTCACGTTCGGTTCAAATAATCTCGTTTCTCAGTGACGTCTCGGTGACGGTGGCAGTGGACAAACGAAGTCACCCCAAACATATTTAAGAAAAGACTATAGGTACCTCTGCTCTTTATATTTTTGCTCAAAGTACCTACATACAGTTGGACACAACTTAGATGTAGAATAATTTTGAAAATTTGCATTAATTAATTTCAATTTGACGAATGTATTTGGTTATATGACTTCACAAGATATTGCGTTTGCGTAAAGATCATTTTCACCTAAAGCAGTAATCAATATTGGTGATTTTGAATGCGCACTCAGTTCCGGTGGTGATCGGTTTTACGAATTTTGCCGATGCTACATCTAAGTTGTGTCGTACTGTACTAAGTTACATCAGAATCTTACGCCAAGTAAAATATATTGCAATCAAGCTAACGCCCTTACTTATAGTTCAGGAGCCCGCCATATTTATAGGCAAAGAGTTCACGGCGCAAGTTTAATAATATTTGCAGCATTTACGACGAGTCGAGTTAATCATAACTTTTTCTGGAATCCTACTTGTTTGTTGTATTGAGATGTTACAACTTCTGTATGCTTATTTATGATAATAGTAGGTGATGCCGCGCTATTCCGTGCTTTATTTGCATTAGTGCCTTCTTCTAGTATGTCTATATAAATAAAAATAATGCTGTTCGTTTGTGAGCGCATCACTTGAGAACGGCTGGACCGATTAGGTTATGTTCTTTTTTAAATTGTTCTTAATAGTCCGAATAAGGTTTTTAGTAAAAGAAAAATTGGAAAAGTTGCCCCGAAAATTTAAAAATTCGGGAAATCTAAGTCAAAGTCAAATCATTTATTTCAAATAGGCCCTTATAAGGTACTTTTGAACGTCAAAATTTACAAAAAAATTGAATTGATTCTAGTCGCTCCTTTTAAAAGGTAGTTTTCGCATGGAGAAGAATGGACAAGAAACTTCACCGCTCTTTTAAACAGTAAGTATTTTTTTCTGGGACAGGACGTCTGTCGGATCACTTACCTCGTTAAAAACAAAATTCCAAAGATGTACAGCCAACTGATACGGAATGGTTCATACATTTACCTCATTCTGAATCAGATTTTATCAAATTTTACCTAATTTTGTTTAATTTCACAAGAATCATATATATTATGTTGTCTAGTTTTATGTAATTTAACGTAATTTTATGATTGCATGTGTTTTTATGATTGTGTGATTGTATACTAGTATTGACCGATAACTTGTATGTGTGGTGCAAACTGTAAATATAAGTTGGTTATATTAATTAATAAAAAATAAACATAAAAAAGCTCAACTGGACAATCTACGAGGCGCCCAAAAACAGCTCTGTTAAGTAAAATTGTACTTTAAATTTTCAACTCAAAAGCACAAATTCAATAAACTAACTAAACTATTAACCAACGTGTTATAAAACCCAAAAACAAGAAGAAGAAAAATCGATCCATAAATTCGGAATGATGAATATCCGTTTACATTATGATGGATAACGTTCACAACAAAAATTATAACATAGCCAAAGTCGAACGCCATTTTTCGAAAGAACGGGATGATGAATTGGGTATCAGATATGCAAACAAAATGCAGCCAATCAATTAACTCCCTCCTAAACCTTATTACAGAAACTTGAGGATTTTGAATAGAATTAATATTTACAACAACATCCCAGGGACAGGAACAGAAGGTTCACGTATTCTTCACGTTAGTGGAGAATAAAGCAAGCAATACTCATACCAGTAACTTGCACTAGAGTAGGTATGCTAGTAGGTCGCATGCGATCGTGATTATCCTACTATATAATACCTTAAGGGGCCTGCGGAGCATGCGTAGTTCATACAAACGTAATACCAAAATAATTTGTAAATCAAACATATTCTTAAGGTAGTGTGTATTTATTCCGATTGGATTACAGAATATCTAGGCTCTAATGATGCACACTTTTTTTTTATTCAGCCTCTTTTTAACTTTCTGGCCTTTTCCAATAGTTGGAACAGGACAGAATGTTAAAACAGGCTGAATTTAAAAAAAAGTGTGCTAAAGGTGCCGCAGGAGCGGCCGGCGAGCGCTAAATCCAGTTAATATAAAAGGCTTTTAGTATTTTTAGGACCCAAAATAGGAATTACTTGAGGTTCACAAAAAAGAGGCGCAATCATTATATTAGAGTGTTCAATAATATTTTTAAAAGCACAAAATAGGAATTATTAGAGGTTCAATTAAATACATGACATAAGAAAATGATGGCAAAATGTCATGTTAGTTATTTGCATATTGTACAAGTAATATAATTGCCGGCTAACATTTTTCTAAGTCAATTGTACGCTGCGGTTAGAGGGTTAGATCGATCGTACCTGAAAAATCTGCTGAAATAGTCATGCTGTTATATTAGTACTTCGGTTAGGCATTACCAAAAAAATCGAATAAGAAAATGTTTTCATAAATTGTTTTGTTAAAAAAAGGTTTTTTTTTTAACTTAATTACAAACGGGATTCGACCCAGAACTCGTACATCGTGGCCGTTACCATGGGCTACCACTGTTGTTACATATGTCGTGGTGGCTTTTTGAATCCGCCTGTTTTATACATAATAACAATCTATAAAGAAAACGCCAGTAGTAATGAGCTTCTAAAGTAAGTAAGGCGTCGTTCACTGTAGCAATTTTTCGTAGTGTGTGGCAATTATATGTAGTAACTTCTGCTTGATAATAATTGACAGCCAAAAAACTTATGACATAAATTGTTTGTTAAAAGTTGAGATCCACTGAAGACTTGACTCGGGTCAAAGGTTGTGTCCATTCTTAAGAGGGAACAGGGGCTGCGAGGAAATTGAAAAATAGGTATTTGAAGAAACTATTGCCGTCTTCTTACCTCAAGTCGGCCCCCGTAGTGCGGTATAGGGATAGCTACAGCTCAGACCAATTACATCACAAAAAATAATTACGATATCGACGTTTCGTATTGCCCTTTTTTCTCCTCGAAAACTGAACCGATTCAATTATTTTTTACGAGTACATTAAAATTTTAAGAAAGAATACGTCTAGGTTCCTATCATTTTCATTTATGTTAAAAAGTTTTCGAATTTGTCTGGTAGTCCTCTAATCACGGCGGTAAAAATGGGGCATTTTTGTAATTTTTGGAGGGTCATATTTTCTTTACCGATGTTGCTAAAAAAAAGGAAATAATAGGGACGTGACTACAGCAGACCTTGATTTTATGAAAAAAACGATTGCTCAAGAGGCATTATTCCGGAAGAAAAAATGAGAATCGCACGCCCTGTTCCCTCTTAACTATTCTTTTGAAAAGTAAGCAAGAACATAATAAAGGCGGAATGCCACTGCTGCGTTGGATGTGCACGTAGAGATTACTCGTTGTGTACCGTATCCACGCACGTGTGGTTCATTTGTTTGCCAGCCTTGCACCCGTACGTAGCGTGGCCGTGGGCGCAGTGGACGACCCCTCCAGCATTTCTATCCAAAGCGAACCTAAGTACACGTAAGTAGCTTAGCTGTGGACAGCTATGGAACAGTGCCTTAAGTTTTCTCAAAAATACATTAAACTAAATGATTGTGGTGATTTTGGCTGGAAAACCGCTTTTATTGTTGAACTATGACAATGGACATACATACCTACATAGTCGTTCAAATTGCCTAGTTGAGCTTTTTATTTGATCCAGAATTAAACTTTTGAACCATTCCGGATCAGTTAGCTGTTATAAACGAATGCGTCGAGTTCATCGTTTGACTTTTATTTTTTAAATACCAGGAGTGAATTTATATAAATTATATATAAGTATTCAGGCATGAATATTATATTTATGTAAAAGGCTACATTGCTGTTTTACGTAAATTTCTGAAAACCAACTGTTGATAATTAAGTAATAATAAGGTCCAAGCTATTTGCAAAATCTTTGAAAAAAAAAAAACGGAAGGGGAAGCGCAAGATCTATGAAATATTTTACGAGAAAAGGTAAGTATATATTTTTTAAATTATTCGAATCACTCATGACCAGTAGTGATAGGAGTAGGTAGAGCTATTTTGGTTCAAGAACCGCTAACGTTGATGTTAATATGTACATTCCCCGGGATTCTAACTGAAACTCCGGGATTCGAAAAAAATTTTTTTTTTTCGAAGCTTCGAACTCGTCTACGGGCGCTTTACTTTGTGTAAATTATTTCATCTCCACTCCTCTCAAAAAGGTGAAGGAAAACATTCTAAGGAAACCGGCATGTCCTAGAACCAAAAATTCGAAGATATGTAACACCTACCAACCCGCACTGGGCCCGCGTGGTGACTTACGGCTCATTCGGTTCCCTACAAAATGGCTGAGCTGGATGGTGCTGATCCACGCGTCATGTTCGTGAACGGGCGCCGTCGGTTGAGACTGGTCATCTCTTATCTGCCATTGCTTATTTTTAATCTTATATTTTAAATAGTTTTTTATTTTACATTGTTCTCACATATAGAAACAACAAAAGTAATGTACCCAGGATTTTGTAATTTCTATATTTAAAAGAGTGTCCTTGGAGTTTCTTGCCCGTTCTTCTCCATAGAGATCTACGTTTTGGAATGGGCAACTAGCTTCAACTTTCTGACTAACTGACCGACTCTTTGACAATTCAAAAGTGCCTGTAAATGGTTTAATTTAAATAAATGCTTTGAGTTTGAGTTTGAGTTTGATTCCCTCTCACAGAGAGGAGGTTTGAGTGCCAGGAGGGGGAACATTACCTATAGGCTGATTATTTATGTATGTAATCAGTAACAGAAAAGACTACCCAGGAAAGACTATCCTGGGTGGTTTAGCCAAAAGGCAGGTGACATATAGACCTATCAACAATGTGAAGACGACATTTTTTATGAGTTGTATTGCAATATGTGGTAGCTAGCGACCTCGATAATTTTTTAATTTACCTCGATGGTCCTAGTTTATCAATTATAACTTCTAGTTACAGCTATTTGTAAGCGGGCACGCCCTTTATGCCTGGAGGCTTTTATTTAGATATTGTTTTCGTTAAGTTATTTTTATTTCTGCTTGAGTATAGTTCTCGATGTTTTTGGTTGGTATATTGGCGTGTGCTAGCTGTCATATGGCTATTAATTTTATAATTTAAATTATGTTTTGTGTTGCGTAATGTAAATATCATTTTGCATACTATTATATAGATTCTTTTTTTTTCTAACTGAACAGACAGCTGTGCTGCTGGGGAGTTTGTTGCGCTACTTCTTCTTCCCAGCTAAAGCACTAGGAAGTGGTGAAGGGTGGGCGTTTTGGGGGACTGTTTTATGTAATTTTGACGTTCGAAAAGTGCTGATTCTCAGCCTAGTTTGAATAAATGACTTAATAATAATAATAATTAATACGTCAATAAACGAAAACATTAGCAATACTAATGCATAGGAGTATTTTGGAACTTCATACAGGTTGGTCCAAATAGTGAAGTCATAAAAACAAATTGAATGCTCATGCTCAGGGGTATCCAAAAATACCCCATGTAGGTATGTTTGGCGATTCTTGACAGTTTTAGAGAAATAATTATTTAAAAAAAAAACTTGCAACCAAACCAACCAAAAATCTATCTTTACTTAAACACGAACCCGTGTTTCACATTGTTTTTTTGTAATATTTTTTTCAGACAAAGAATATCAAGATGTAAAAATTTTGATCGAAAAGGAGGAATTTACGTTCGAGTGACAGAGTGTAAAATTTCGAGTCAAGTTTAAATTATTTAGGAACCAGGAAGCATTAAAAAAATAAATGAATTAGAAATTTAGATGACAAATGGGCTAAGAGAACAACCGACGGCCGGCCGTCACAAAGATGGCGGGACGAGCTTGACTCCTGCCGAAAGAACAGGCCGACAGTAGCAATAGACAGAATTGTGTGGAAAGTGGAGAGGGAGGCCTTTGCTCTGTGGGATAATACAGGCTAGTTAGACAACTCTAAAACTATTAAGAATCGCGGAACATACATAGGGTATTTTCGGGTACCCCTGGGCATGAGGATTTTTTTTATGACGTCACTATTTGGACGACCCTGTATACAAAAAACAAAAGTGAGTTTTTCAAACAAATTAAATAGTAGTGATGGGCCGACTTTGGGTTTTGCAAAATTTTTGACTAGCTATAGTGACTAAACTATTGGATATATTTGGTTGAATTTTTGTATGAGACTGGGAACGTCATTATACGAAGTTTAATTTATTTTCGTATTGTTGTCTCCATCTTGTATATCGGATGATCTTTTGATATGGGTTAGTATGAACAAATCTGAAACTATCAGAGGTAGAGCATATTTTTTTCTAATGCGCCATCTCAGTCATGCCGTGCCTTCAAAGAGAAGAGATCATAGAGTTGTGTTATAGAGATTCATAGAGTTGTTATTGAATTTGTTGGCACGATGAGATTCACTCGAGTGTGAACCGTGCGGCGAAAAATTGCATTGTCCACGTCCATACATTCCACTTTTATATAGGTAAGAGCGGTCGTTGAGAGTAGATATCACGCTCCTGACCTCAAAACTTTTTCTTTTACCTGTATGAACTTATTTCTTAATTTTTGTCACTAATAAATCTTATCGCTCCTTGAAAAATATCAATAGCATTAACCCTAGAATACTAATCTTATTTGAACACGACTTACTAATGATCGCGTGGGAAGCGATAAGATAAATCGAAATTTTGTTTGAAATCTTTTACTGTTTAAGAATGTATGAAATAACAGGCAAGCATTATTCCTTTCATAAATTCAAAACATTTACATTCAGAGAAACTCTACTTAAGGCTGATTCGACCGAACTTGTTTAGGCGCCGTTTCCACGGACGAGAAAATCGCGGCGATAGTCTCGACGTGCCATGAATCAATCTCCATATGACGATATCATCGCGGCGATAATTTGCAGGCACAGTGTGACTATCGCCGCGATTCTCTCATCCGTGGAGATGGAGTCATAGAGAAATGTCTGCTGGAAACGCAGGCTGCGTATCTTCCACACAGCGAGGAATGTCCGTAAAACTATAGCACTGCAAAGTCTTTGAAAATCATAACACAAAACATTCGCAGTATTTACAAGAATCTCGATAATTTTGAGGCCCAATTAGCTAGATTCTCCTTTGACATCGACATTATAATCCTCACTGAATGCTGGCTTAATGAACACAAACCTAATACCTATTATTGAAAATTACGAATCTTTTTCTTCCAAGACTAGGCTTAATCAAAAACTTGCCCAATTGTAACCGAAATGGAAGAAGTCACTGGCTCCTGAAATACAGGTACTCCAACCTAGCTCTTGAGCCAGGGTCTCACAAAACTGTAACCTGTTTTTATGGCAATAAAGAAATTTATTTATTATTTATTATTATTATAACTAACCAATAACAACGCTAGCTTAGCTCAAACTATGACAGTGAAGCGATGATATTGGTTAGTTTCACACACATCCCTCTCTACGCATCCTCGCTCATCTCTGGAAGATACGCAGCCTTATCGTGGGAATAAAATCACTAATTACTCTAGACTCACTCTAGAGTCAGACAAGTTTTCATTTTACCAAATCTTAATACCAGAATAATTGTCGATCCGAGAGTAAATCGTTATACCGCCAAAATGCATCGATTAAACAAGTTATCCGAGATTAATATGATGGCAGCCGCTATATTACCAGCTGTTTTCAGATGATTTGTTTTAAATAGTTCATATTCTGTGGTTCACAGCAAAAGAGCATGATGATAACTTAAACTAGTTTGGTGATTTGTAACGATTTTTTTAAAATAATGCAATGTTTACGAAATACATGATCAAATATGATCTGACAGTGATGAAGAAAACATTCCAAGGCGTCCACGACGGATTAGAGAAAGGAACAATGACTTTGATAATTATGATGATCGTATTTTCTACTTTACTGAAATGATTTTCCACTAGTTCCACCAGCAAGTTTCAAAAAGTAACCAATTTGGGCCACGTTCCCTTTTTTCTTCAGACATATTATTTATTTTCAATTACCACAAACCCACAACACAAAATTCAGATCTCCAATCAAAACGATTTGAAAAAATTACCTCACTCAACTGACAATGAATATGGCAACTCGTGTGAATATTCATTGGCAGTTGACGCCATTATAAACCGGCAAAATTATGTGAACATAAAATCTTGCGTTCCGCTTTATAAACAATTGTATTTCCATATTTGTTCGCTTACATGTTCATCAACTCAAGAGTAAAAATATGGTTGGCTACTCTACGTTTTTGATGGAAAAATGCAAGCAAAGTTATCTGAGAGTAAGATACCAATGAGTAAAATTATTCAAAGGTTAGTTATTCTGGTATAAAATGGCATTTGGTCGAATCCGCCCTCAGTCCATAATTTACTTTAAGCATAGTATTACACCTTCTGACAGCCGGAGACAGCCTTACGGAAATATTTTATAAAAAATAACTAAGTCTGTGAGTGCTGATTTTTATACAGGCTATAACATAATGTTTGAACTACAGAAAATAGCTGTTAAAAAAAAAAAAAAATGTTCCGTCAACGATTTACCATAAAATACAAATGAATCGCTTAATCAATATCTCGGTACCTAAGGTGTAAGCTAGCCGGGCGCGGGATCACCCTCTAACACGTTGCGGGTTATAGTTCGATTCAAACTTAAGAGGGGACAGGGCCTGCGGTTCTCAATACAAATGTATTCCCCTATTTTCTTGCCTCTAGAGCAATATTTTTTTTTTCATAAAATCAAGGTCTGCAAGTCAAAGTCAAAGTCAAATCATTTATTTCAAGTAGGCCCGTATAAGGCACTTTTGAACGTCAAAAATTTACAAAAAAAAATAATTGATTCTAGTTGCCCCTTCCAAAAGGTAGTTTTCGTATGGAGAAGAATGGGCAAGAAACTCCACCGTTACTCTTTTAAAATGTTTTACAATATTTTGTATAGTACATTAGTTATATAATTATATGTGAGGACGATGCACCTAGAATAAAATTATTATACCACAATAGGTAAAAAGAATAGCAAGACACGTCCCTGTTATTTCCTTTTTTTCAGCAACTTATTGGTAAATAAAATATGATCCTCCTAAAATTACAAAAATGCCCCATTTTTACAGCCGTAATTGGAGGACTACCAGACAAATTCCAAAAGTTTTTAACATAAAAGAAAATGACAGGAACCTAGACGGACATATTCCTTCTTAAAATTTTTATGTTAAAAATAATTGAATCGGCTCAGTTTTCGAGGAGAAAAAAGGGGAACACGTAACGTCGATCTCGTAATTTTTTTTGTAATATAGTCGATCTGAGCTGCAGCTGTCCTTATCGCACTCCACGGAGGAAGATTTGATGGCAATAGTTTCTTCAAATACCTATTTTTCAAATTCCTCGCAGGCCCTGTTCCCTCTTAATGGCGGCTCGGAAGTTACTCGCTGCGCAGTACGCCACCCCTCACTCCCGCTGGCCCATGAATTCATTACTGCGCAGCGATTCGCCTCATGTTCCGAGCCACCATTAAGTTTGAATCGGGCTGTACCCTGACTTGGCACGAACGTACAACCTTTACGTCCCCGTAATTTCAAATTAACCAACAAAAACAAACTACAGGCGGCCCCTCAGGCGATGATTAGTAATCCTACAGGATTAAAATGGAATGGATCGTAAATATCCACGACACAAGTTACCTTACAACGTCTGTTCATCAGTCCCTACTCCCTACATCTGTCTGCAAACTATAACAATGCTTATTAACAAAGTTGCTGGCATATTCACCGGTGTTTCGCGTTCATTAGCATAAATATTATGATGTTTATGTGCCTATGGCATCCAATCGCGTGTTTTGCGATTAATTACCTTCTAGTTATTTCCACTGTTATTAGTACGAACAATGTCAATATGTAATTTGACAGTGTTTTGAAAAACACGCATTTTTTTTTGTGAAACTACGGTAACATAATTATGTATTTGCTTAAATTCTTTCGAACTGGGTTAATATTTATTAACGGTTCAATCAACCAGCCTAGCCTTTTTCCAACTATATTGGGGTTGACTTCCAGTCTAACTGGATGCAGCTGAATGCCATATTTTACATGGAGCGACTGCCTATCTGACCTCCACAACTCAGTTACTGGGTAAGACACCTCTTGGTAAGACTGGTTGTCAGACTTTTGGGCTTCTGACTACTCGTAACGACTGTCAAAGATCTACGAACGACAGCCGCGACCAATGGATAACGCTATCCGAGCCACGGAGGGGTCTGGATAATTATGTAATGGATCATACATCCACGAACCGACCGCGACAAGTGTAGCTTAAATTTCGATCGGCCCGTGCGGCTATTATTATTATATTTAGCCACGAGCCTCATAATTATTTTTGTATAATTATGGTTACCGGCCACTATTAGCTCATACTTACCTACCTATCCTACCTACCTATCCTACCTACCTGCCCTACCTACCTACCTTACCTACCTTAACGGTGAGAGTAGGTAGGGTATGTCGGTAGGGTAGGTCCCTACCGACATACCCTACCTACTCTCACCGTTTAAACCTTCCCTGGACTACGACAAACATTTCAAAACCAAAATCAGCTAAATCGGCCCAGCCGTTCTCAAGTTTTAGCGAGACAAACGAACAGCAATTGATTTTTATATATATAGATATTGTATATATTTATTTATATCATAATTAAAACACGTTTACAGATTCATCCAAGGCGATGTTATAAATTACAAGGTCTGTAACACTTTTTTACAAAAAATAAAATAAAAATAACCTGTTGGCAAATACCAAAGAATTATACACATACCATACATTTACATAGGTTTAGTTTTAGATATTAATGTACCAATATGCTTTTTCTCATAGTTGTTAATAGATTATTTTTATATCAGTTTAACTTAAAATTTTAGTGTTCCGTTCTAATTGAAACGTAAAGTGATGGCCTGAAACACAGGTTTGAATTAACCTAGATCGGGCGGGCCGCTCCCTAACATTGTAATTCCGTACCATGATTACTTGAACCTGTTCTTAATATATTTTAGTTTTAGTTTATTTTTAGGCACTATAATATTGTTTGGAAAATCTTACTGTTGATTAAGTGTACACTCTTTGTAAACGTTTTATTCAATAAATAAATATTATTATTAAATATTATATTATAATTATTATAAAAATGACAACTTTTATAACATCATACCTCTGTCAATTATTATTAGTGCCATTTGCATGAATTTCGGCAGGTGTTGCCCAAATATATCCCCCGGTACCGTAAATACACTACTACATACTATATACTATATATACTACTATAATTATATTATTACAAAGCATAACATTAATTAGAGGTGTACCTAAAGCATAGCTACAGTAACACCCTCACTTCACCAGTTCTGTTTAAGTCCCATATTGTAGGGGACGACTCTTTTGTCGGCGTTTCTCAGTTCTATACACTTTGTTTGTTTCTTTTATTCTTTATCGAGGTATCACCACCACCACTGCCCGTAAAACGGGGAAGGAAAACATCGTGAGAAAACCAGCAAGTCCTAGAACCAAAAATTCGAAGACATGTGACATGTAATGCTTATGCTTATCTAGGTATATTAATGCTTGTCTTCTGATACCTACCTATCTATAATGCTTCTCTGTCCTCTCTACGAACAACATATTTTTATATTTTTATTTCTAACGGACGCTTTTAATGTTTTGCATCGTTCTCACATGTATAACTTCAACTTGAATGATATAACCGATATTATGTAACCATATTTTTTTTTTTAATAGTTTTCGTGGAGTTTCTTGCCCGTTCTTCTCCATAGGTACCTAATACGCTTTGGAATGGGCGACTAGCTTCATATTTCTGACTGACCGACCCCTTGAAAAGTTCAAAAGTGCCTGTAATTGGTTTATTTGAAATAAATGCTTTGAGTTTGAGTTTAGTTTGACATATCGAAAGCGCTATGTTTTAAAATTCTTTTCAAATATTTTTATAGGTAAAATTCATCGGTTCAAGGACAATGAACGAGACACAATGCAAGGTTTATTGTTACTACGTCTGGGGGCGTTTAGTATCCCAACATAATATGACATTCAGGCTATGGATTACTTAAACACGTAAAAACTTCAACGTTGCTTGATTAGGTCAGGTGTCCAATATATAAATTATGTAAATCCATCAACAATAAAATAGTATAATGTAAAAGCATAAGGCAGTTGTAAGGGCGAGCCGAAATAAATGGCTCGTGTCTAATGAGAGCCGTCCAATTTTCCGCTACATGTAAAATCTCGGGATAAATCCACAAACACCCTTTTCTTCGTATTTTTATAAAAAAAGACAGCAACACAAAAACGGTGTACATGTTTCACTTTCATGAAATGATGCTCAGCATAATCAGCCTATAAAGTTACCACTGCTGGGAAACAGGCCGAGAGGGAGTGGGCTGTAATCTACCACGCGGGCCCAGTGCGGGTTGGTAGTCGTAGTTGGTGTCACATGTCTTCGAATTTATGGTTCTAGAACATGCTGGTTTACTCATAATGTATTCCTTCACCGTTTTTAGAGCAGTGGTGATGAAATTATTTACACAAAGTAAAGCGGCTGTCTGGATTCGAACCCATGAACTCGGAAATCGGGGATGTTACCACTGGATCACCACTGCTCTTCAAATCATGCTTATTTCTGTACTTACAATTAATAATAAAATAAAAAAGAGGGTGTGTGTGACCACACAATGGAAGTGTTAAAACTTAAATTTGTGGCCGATTCCGCGCCGAGAATACCCGATTCAGCTTCATCGACCCGAGCGTGTCGGTTTAGTTACGTTCACTGTTCGGAAAGAGCGCTAAGTGCGCCCAAAGAAATTTTCATTTAAAAAAAATTAATGAAATGAATGAAAAATTTCATAAAAAAAAAAAATTAAACTTTCGGATAAAATGCATAATTTTTTATAAAATTTCTGTACAAAATCTTAAATAAAATCAGATGTGCAGATCTATTATAAATATTATAATAATAAATACCGGTGAGCTAGGTACATTTTTTATATTTTGAAATGTTTTTATATTTTTTAATCTAATATTTAAAAATATAATTTATATGTATTTATTGAAATAAAGAAAATAAAAATAAAATATTTGATAAGGATCATAAGGATCTAATACTTAATATATAAGGTGTATCTATTCATACACGAAATATTTTAAGACATATACCTATAGCTGGTAAAGAAACCATAGCAACAAAAAAAAAATATATATCAAGGTATATTATAAAAAAAATTAAATAGTTTAATATTACTTGACACACATAATAAATACTGGTTCCTTCTTATTTTTTAACATCCATTACGCTAGTTTACGCGGGCGGCGGTATAAAATTTGAGACGGCGCGCGGCTTTTATGAATGATAAACAAAGAGAGAGAAACACGTGAGCGCGCCGCGCGGGCGCCTGCCTCCCCCGCCCGGCGCCCGCGCCTCGCCTCGCGCGCGGCGTGTGTTTGTGTTCAGTCCCACACAATCCGCGTGTTGTGTCGCTAGCGCGCGTCTTAGCTGACACGCATCGGGCTCGCTCGGGCAAGATATTTAACAATGCCTCACTACAGGTATACCAACCAGGAGTTGGGTTGCTTAACATCCACAACGCGGGCATCAGAAAATCCACGTGTTGTTAGGCCGGATCATTTCCAGACGCGGTTCAGTGTTAATGTGTGGGCTGGGTTAATAGGCGATAGACCCTTAGGAACGCGAATTGTGAACGCTTTCGCAGTGATGCCTAGTGATAGAGACACATTATTAAAAGTGCAAGGATACATATTAAAACGTGCAGCCATCTGCGTCCAACAACAGGGCGAATATGTACAACAATTGGTGTAAATAGTGTAAATAAAAACTACGCAAGTATTAGTTAATAATAATATATTAATATTATAATATATTAATATTGTAATATTGATTATTTTGTTTTTGTTTTGTAATAAGTTATAATTAATTAATGAATTGATTGAATGAATTTGTAATCTGTATTTGTATTTGTATTTGAGTCTGTTGTAAATTTTTATATGGGTGTATTCCTGAAATAAAATTATTTGAATTTGAATTTGAATTTGAATTAGGTATGTACATTTTAAATTATTGTAACAATAATTCGTAAAAGGTACCTGCATACCTGATGCAATGGGATAACTGAATTTCGTGTAAAATAGACAGGTTTCCGACTAACGGAATCAGTCGTAAACCTGTGACGATAACATGACAAGCCATTTATCCCGTTTATTAAATCTTTTGACCACTGCGAGACGACAGCTGACGAATAAGACTCGCACACACAGACGGACAGAGGTCATTAACATGCGAATTCGAGTTGCTCCTATCAGCTGTTTATTGGTATCTCGACGCGGCGGCACTTTACCGCGGGGCGGGCGGGTCATTCATAGAACATGGTGTAAAGGTTTTATGCCAAATGTCTCAAGCAGTTTTAAAATTATAATAATTACGTAAAATAAAAAACATTGAGATATCATCTTTATTTTTGTGTTTATAGTTTCTGTGCCAGCTATAGGTATATCTCTTAAAATATTTCGTGTATGAATAGATACACCTTATATATATAGACGCAGATATATGCCAGTGGCCTTGAGTCGTTAGCTTCCGTGTTCTATGATGAGCACACGCAACTCGTCGTACGTCCAGCCAGTAATAGGACTCGCCCATCAAGGAGTACTGTCCCAAATTAGACGCATTATACATAAAACAAAAGGTATTTTTATAAAACACGTATACTAAAAGATTAATAATTAAATTACCTATATGTATTTCACATGGACAAGGTTTCAGAAAAATACGCTTGATTGATTTTGCGTGATTCTCAGTTTTTATGCGCGTTAGACATAACTTCACAAATTAATTTCACTATGTAAAATAATCGAAAATAATCATATATTAAGTTATTGAAAGTGCTCTAATTTAACATATATTTTTTCCAAATCATTAACACTACACGTTTAGACGTGATCTTAAGTATAAAATCATTAAAAGTCGGTTATCGTCGCTTTAAGGAGAGAAAAAGGGGTTAACAATGTATTAAGGTTGCACTAGTCGACGGCTCGAACTCGCTGGTGGGCTTGGCTAATTATGCATGTTTTTTATTTTATTTATTTATAAAACTAAATAAGTAAAAAAAGTTAAGTTAGTTAGTTATTTATTAAGTGAAATAGGTGATGTGCTAAAAGTTGGCGCTGTTATACCATTTTAGAAAGCTAATAAGGTAAGGAAATTGATCCTGTAATTTGTACGTCAAGTCCCATAAAATAACATGAACTTTACCACGCTAAACTTCTAAAGATATCGGCACTTTTTTGATAAATTGGTTATTGAAGGAATCATTTGTCCATGAAGTCAGAAGAGTATTAGTTTAAGGTCCAAAACGGAAAAGATTTCTCACAATATTAGCAGTTTATTGTCGAGAGTTTTAAAATTTACAACAACTTAAAAAGTTTTCATCTCCATCGATAATTTGGTGTCCAAAATTGGTTATTAACCCATTTTGGACACCAAGTTATCGGGTTATAAAATGTTGCAAATTAGCTCTAGTGTCACCCATTTCAAGGAATTCACCCAAATACCAATTACTATTATATTAAAAAAAGAAAAATGAAGTCGCTTATTGTGTCTGTTTTGTAAACCGCCTACAATGGTTTTTAATGCGGTTTTCACAATCATTAAGAAAAAATATTCCGGAAGGTTTATGTGTAAAATACATTAATATTAAACGTCAAATATAACATAGAGAAAACTGGATATTTTGTCTAGTCGTAAAAACTATGCGAAGCAGAGCGAGGCGCTAGAACCAATACATAATTAGGTTTCTGTTTGTTATGTCAAAATACCAGCTTTTTACTAAATGCATATGAATTTATACCCAAACTACGTGCACCCTTTCACCGGCTTCATAAGGTTCATAAGCTTCATAGGTTGGCCTTGGTATAACCTTTTATAACAACTTGGTATAACTTTTATTTTTCTTCTTTGCTAGATTTGGCTTTTAATGCGTTCAAAACTAAAGTAAAATCCAACCATTGTTCAAAGGCATACTATTCTATCAACGACTACTTAAATGATAAGAATAGTTGGTCGCTGTGAACTCAAGACAATGTTTAAATGTTCTTTCTCCAGAATTAGCTTACCTACTGACAGGTTATATGAGTTTATATAATTGTTTATAATTTTACTTTATAAGTCTATTTATTTTAATTTTATTTTAATTTATTGTTGACATAATCTACCCATTACAATGTTTTTAAGAGTTGTATTGCAATATGTGGTTAACTAGCGACCTCGACAATTTTTTATTTTACCTCGATGGTCCTTGTTTATCAATTATAACTTCTAGTTACAGCTATATCTAAGCGGGCACGCCATTAATGCCTGAAGGCTTTTATTTAGATATTGTTTTGGTTTGCTTTTTTTTTATTTCTGCCTGAGTATAGTTCTCGATGTTTTTGGTTGGTATATTGGCGTGTGCTAGCTGTCATATGGCTATTAATTTTATAATTTAAATTATGTTTTGTAATATAAAATTATGTGTTGCGTAATGTAAATCATTTTCCATACTATTATAAAGAATCATTTTTTTCTAACTGAACAGACAGCTGTGCTGCTGAGGAGTTTGTTGCGACATTTCTTCTTCCCAGCTAAAGCACTAGGAAGTGAAGGGTGGGCGTTTTGGGGGACTGTCTTATGTAACTTTGACGTTCGAAAAGTGCTGATTCCCAGCCTAGTTTGAATAAATGACTTTTGAATTTTGAATACGTTATTCTGTACCTATAACAAAAAAAAAAACGTCTGTCTGTCTGAAATCTCTGAAATAGCGGGGCTGATTTTGACGTTCACTGGCAGATAGATAGCTGATGATACACACATCAACACGGTCTAGGGATATTTTTAAAAAAGCGAATTACTATCAATGTGTTAATTATTTATATGACATGTATATATTTAAAATATACGTTATTTAATATTCTACCATTTTTTAATAATGGTTAAGGTACTTCGATTAAAATTTCAGGATTTTATGGAAAAAAAATGAAGCATAGACGGAAACCGTATATGAATTAACTTTTAATTTATGAGTAAAAACTGAAAAAAATAGAAAAATCATTTAATTTGTGTTTATAAACTTGAAGTTAGTAGTCTGAGAAAGTGCCCATGATGTTCATAACACATCGGCAACGATTCGGCATGCTCAGAACAAGGTTGTCAATGTCTTGCTGCGGAATATTGTCCCATGTCCTTCTGAGGTGCGCAAAAAGTTGATCTTCTGTAGCCAGATTTTCAGGAACTTCCTTCAGAGCTCTTCTTTGCAGCATATCCCACGCATGCTCAATGGGATTTAGATCTGGCGATTGAGCAGGCCAGTCTAAGGCCCTAACATTGTGTGTATGTAACCAAGCTGCTACCGTTCTCGCCGTGTGTGCCCGGGCATTGTCGTGCATGAGCAGGAAATCTTGCCCCATTTGTGTTCTGTGGGGCAAGATTACGGGCCCCAGCACCTGTTGGACGTATCGTTCTGCCGTCATATTGCCCCGCACCCAAACGAGATCCGTCCGTCCTCCAAGACGAATTCCTGCCCAAACCATAATTGTTCCTCCTTGGTATGGGTGAACTTCCTGACGGTTCTGAAGACGGCTCCATCGTCCAGGAACTCGCCAAACACGCGTCCTTCGTGAATCTGGATGGAATCTGAACCTGGATTCATCCGTGAACAGCACATTGGACCATTGCTCACGGCCCCAGTCCACGTGGTTCCGAACCCATTCTAATTGTCGTCCACGATTGCCTCTCCGTAAAGGTGGGACCCGGAGTGGTCTACGAGATCGTAGATTCCTTTCATGCAGTCGCCTTCTTACAGTTTGGTCACTCACAAGCACTTGGTGTTCCACTCGCAGCCTTTGGACAAATTGAGTCGCCGTTGCATTTGGTTGAGCTCGCGCAGTAATTTGCAAAAATCGATCTTGTCTGGGGGTAGTGATGCGACTTGGCCCCCGGTGCCTCTCCGCTACTTCACCTGTGGCACGATAGCGTGTCCACAATCTTGAAATTACATTTTGGTGGGTCCCTATGGCCTCAGCAACATTACGCTGAACAGACCCAGCTTCCAGCATTCCCACAGCTCGTAACATCTCCGCCCTCGTCAAATGTTGGCGTTGCATGGCTACAATACCTCAATTTTAACTTTATCTTTCGTTTAAAAATGAAAAAAAACTGTAACTAAACGTAATTCGTATTGTTTTCTAAATTTCGCACAAATGAAAATTCCCTCTCCTACACATCAAGACATTTTTATGCCACCGAAACAAAAGAATTTTCAAAAATTTGAATTTGGAATTAGTCTGAGATAAATTACAAACAAATCGGTGTACGAAAGATTACAATGCGGCCAGTACTTTTCGAGTTATTTAATTGAGTATGAAATATCCCTAGACCGTGTTGATGTGTGTATAAGCGAGTAACTTATGCGACTTTTATTTTAGTATAAGAATTAGTGGGCGCGGGCGAAGCTGCGGACAGCTGCTAATATAATTAATAAATATATAAAACGATATTTTATTTTAATCGCTACAAGGATACTTCTTTTCAGTTTCTATTACAACATGTACTTAAAGACAAGGAAAAACTGATGGTAGGGGTCTCCACCATTATGCGTGCTAGCCAAGTGACACTATGTTTCTCATTTCTACTGTACTGCACTTTTTTTCAACCTGTATTCAACAAAGTTACCCTGAAACTCATGCTTTGTTTGAACGTCGCGTCGTAGTGATTTCAGTATACATGTCAACTAGACTATAGTGTGACCAGTGCCTCCAGACCGAGTCATTGATAGACATGTCTGCGGGTTTAAACGAAGGAAATATGAAGCCGATCTCTTCATCTTTTCTTTTTTTTCTTTCCCTCAGATTGAGTATTCAAGCCTCGTTCCAATGAATACTATAAATATTTAACTAATCCTTGTAAAACTTATTGACCTTCAAATGATAAACACTATTTTGAATTAATGAACCTCTAAAATGAGTCCCCAAAATAGGAATTATTAAAATTTCACACAAAGAGGCGCCACCTTAGGCCCTTTGTACACCCTAAAGTCCGAAAGGGATACTGTGGCCCCTGGCAACGTACAGGGGCCTTATTATGAAGTATTAATGCCATCATTATTCCACTGCGAAAAAAGGATGGTGCTAGCAGCCTTGTATAGCTCCGTCTCTCTATTAATACGTCATAATACGGCTCCTGGCAACTGAAGGAACACGGGTGGGTTTTAGTCAGTAAGAGTCTGACATGCCCTCCCGCTCCGGCCAGAGCGGGAGAAGTTATTTGAAAATTTGCCACAGAAAAAAAAAGGCGCTTTGTACACGGCATTCTTTACGGTTCGGCGTATAAGGGGCTGCGCAAACTGGCATACGAGAGAGAGCATCGAGGAGGATTCCTCTATCTGTCAGCGCACACTGACCAGAAAAATCCTCTGCGATACCACGAGTGTCCGCCAGCTTAGCAGAGCATCCGCCGGTAGGTCGCAGCATCCGCTGAGCAGCTACCGGGATTTGATTATTCCACTAGCGACTATGCGGTCGAAAAGTTTCTTTTGAAAGAGTGTGGCAGACTGGCAGACGGCAGCGCACACATACTGCCGCCGCCTCCCGCCGCGGTATCCTCTAGCGTGCTCTTCGATGCTCCAGATAAAACTGCACTATGGTTCAAGGTTGATCACCGAGCATTGAAATATACACCTTATTTCGATTGGATAAGTATTAAATTCAATTGACAAATTTAAAATCTGTGCAGGCCCTAAACCGCGCTGTAGAAGAAACGTGTCTGTCAACAAGCTTCCATAACGATCCATACAACACTGAGCACTGACAAACCATCCACGAATCAACTGCGGCAAGCGTAGCTTAAAACCTTCGAGCTACCCGTGCGGCTGTTATGATTTATCCACGAGCCCCTCACATGGTTACGTACGTACCTATAAATATAATTGGCTGCCTACTCTGTCTTTTAAATACTCTGTGGACGTTGGACGTGTATTACTTCTGTGGGAATAATGGCACTGGAATATTTTATGCGAGTCTGAAGTGTAACGGCTCGCGTACACCAAGACCGATTTTGTCGGCCGATGGCGGACAGAACTACTTGGACGTGTATGTGCTTACACTGCAACAGTCTAACACTTGTGCCAACTTTGGACGTTGCCGGTATTCTGGAACCGCTATATCTATTTCCGATGCAACTTCAGCCCATAACCGTTTCGAAACATCTCGATTATTGTAATTTTTTTAATGTTTATCCCACAGGGTGGGTCTATTATAAACACAACTAATTAATTTTTCAATATCCATCGTCGTTTAGGTAGATTACAACACTGACAGAAACAACAGAATAAATACAGAATGATTAAATTTAACTATAAATACACTCAATTTGCACTGTAGACTGGCGAGAAATCCCAACAAGTTTGGACTCGACGGTTGGTCGGCCGTTTTCGGGCGTAATCGGACGTAATCGGACAATGACGGTCGTGTTTGTGTACGCGCTCTCTTTCTTTTACAAGTGTTTGATTCAATCGTCCGAGTTCGGTCGTCGTCACCCGAGCAAACTTCGGCCGATGACGGATTAGGTGTACGCGAGCCGTAAGGGGTGGGAATGTATTATTGCTTGTTGTTATGGCTGTGCTAATTTTGAGTTGTATTTTAGTTTTCCAGTCGTCCGGATTTGTCAGGACATATCCGGCTTTTTGGCTCCCCGGAAGGGCTATGTCCGGCCTTTACGACTGAGGATTTTTTTAAAATAATACCAATTAATTAAATAATTTAAAAATAACGATTAAAAGTAAAATGTCCCGACCTTTGAAAATGTCCAACTTTTTGTCAGGACTTTCAGACTTTGAAATAGTTAGCCTTAGTTGTTTCTGTTTTGTCCTGACCAAACGAGTGAATGTACATTCTATCCACATTTTTCCAAATTAAGTTGTATTAGAACAGGACTTACGGCCGATGGGGCCGAAAGGTTCAGAAGTGGCGACCACGTACCGCATGACGAAGCGTTGGAATGGCTCCCACAAGGTGGCCCGATGATCTGGTGAAAACCGTAGTAATCCGCTGGATGTGAGAAGCACAGAACCAAAGTGGCGGTGCTTGGGGTAGGCCTATGTTCAGCAGTGGACGATGATGTGATGATGATGATGAACAGGACACAGCATTCTTTCGTTGGTATATCCATACATAAATGTCAAGCATTATGAAGAATTAAAGCATGCCCTGCAACCTGTAGGCAAGTGGGCTTAAGCTAACTTTCAAAATTAGCAAGTTCCATCAAAATGGATTTAAATAGATCACCATCTGACTCGTTTGCAGTTAAATGGAATGAAATAGAAAATATGTTGGATAGCATTGCAGATGCAAATTCTTGGACATCACACATCTACGGCAATCCTGGTTTTGATGTGCTTGAATTCCGCAAGAAATGCTATTCAACAATATGGTATGCGCCGGTATGCGCTGGCGTCTGCTAGTCTGCCACACTTTTTCAAAAGCAACTTTTCGACCGCATAGTCACTAGTGGAATAATCAAATCCCGGTGGCTACTCAGCGGATGCCGCGACCTACCGGCGGATGCTCCACTAAGCTCTCCCCTGCCGTATGTCAGTTTGCGCAGGCCCTTATACGCCGAACCGTAAATAATGCCGAGTACAAATGGCCTATTTTTTTTGGATGGGAAATTATAAAATAACTTCTCCCGCTCTGGGCGGAGCAGGAGGGCGTGTCAGACTCTTACTGACTAAAACCCACCCGTGTTCCTTCAGTTGCCTGTACGTTGCCAGGGGCCACGGTATCCCTGTCGGACTTTCCCGCAACCCCGGCATTAAAGCATGCCCTTGCTCTTGTTCTGGTTCTATGTTCGTTTAGTGTAAACCTACCTTGTTTATAATATGTCGTAGCCAGAAACAGTTCGTTAATTTTATATTTACGCCAGCAAAAAAGTTTTTGAGTTTAGTCATTACAAATAATCAAACATACAAAAGATCAAATATTTTCTATTTATAATATTAGTTTAGATAGATGAAGTGACTTTTTAAGTTCAATATTCACGTATGTTTGGTTTGACCCTACATGACTTCCTTGTTGGAATTATGTAAAGCAAATTAGACGCCTTTGTCAGTCGAAAACTAAAAAGTTACGAGATTTTAGCCTTAGTTTATCCAATATTTTATCCATTAACCAGTGCACTACGTGTCTTATACCACTCGTGTCTGCTAAGAGTTTCCAATCAAACCAGGTACACAAACTTTTCGTTACAAGAAAACTTTTTAATTTAAGTGCAAGTATAGTACAGGCGAGAACCAAGTACCAACCAGTACAAGAACAACGTAAGAAAGTTGTGATAGTCAAGAAACAAATTAAATTCTATCGGCTACCGCTAATGCTGGGGCCGCACCTGCGTCTATCATGACGAAGCTTCTAACAAGTGATACGATACACGCAGATGTGACTAACCATTATCGGCTAACATCGCGATAGTTCAGGCTGCGTAGCGCTTATCGTCCTGGTACATCAAAGGGTTTTAGCGCGCTAATTATCTCATAATAATAATATAACCCGAAGAAAAGCACGACGATTCCAGGCTTCCAACGATAACTCATTAGTTAAAATACTACGAGTAGCTTATGAGATATGAGGGAACAGCTGAAAACATATGCCTACCTATGTAGGTATGTGTTTTCAGCTAAAATCAAAACCCTCGTTTGACTCTGCCGTAATCGGGTAAAAATGATTACCAGGAAATTTATGTTTGCCACCTTTTCTTTTTACAGGCAGCTTGGGTATGAACATTGATCCATTGGCCATTTTCAAATAAGGTATACAAGTGCAAAAAAATTGCGTTAACTGGCTGCTTACCAAAGTAGGACAAGTCGGAGAGCCAAATCAGAAAGTGAGTGTTCTCCCGCAACAAGTTACAAGAAAGATCGGGAATCAACAAATCGCGTGTTCAGGAGTAACAAGACAAGTCAAAAAGTAGGTGCAGTAAGTGGGTTAAAAACACTTACCACGATAAAACAAGAGCAGCCTATAGGCAAGTGGGCTTATTATATTATTATATTTATTTTTTCAAGCCAACAAGGACCAATTACAAACATATCATAACATAATAAAATCATACAATACTAAAATAATACATACAATTAAAACACACAATGCAATATAAACTAATTAAAATAATATTTCCACATTAGCCCGTACGTGTACCATGTCACAGTGATACACGTACTGGCAGTCGAACCGCTGGGCGAAGGCTTTCAGGATACTGTTCGGGCTGACCCGCACCCTGCGCACCAGGGATGTGCACCGCTTGCGCATGGTAGTGTGAAAACAATCCACACGCGCCTCGGCAAACATCCGTTGGATGCGTAGAGCGCTGTACTGCTTAAGCTAACTTTCAAAATTAGCAAGTTCCATCAAAATGGATTTAAATGGATCACCATCTGACTCGTTTGCAGTTAAATGGAATGAAATAGAAAAAATGTTGGATAGCATTGCAGATGCAAATTCTTGGACATCAGACCTCTACGGCAATCCTGGTTTTGATGTGCTTGAATTCCGCAAGAAAATTAAGCAAAACATTAGCCAAGAAGACTTGGTATTTCTGATTAAGATATTTTTACGTAACAAGATGATCAATGGAACGGATCAGGTTAAACTTCGAATTTTGACAAGAAAATTGAACATAAAACAGAGAGCAAATGGAAACAGAGGTGTGATAACTCCCTTAAGAATTGCACAATCGTTTCCAGATGAGGTTGCCCTCATTCTCGATAAAGATCCCAATAATGCCGGACCGGTCACTCTGGCGCAGATGAGATTATACTCTGAATATCCGGAATTCCCGGCACTTGCTATACAACCATTGCTAGCATGCCTTCTCCCTAGGGGTCACAGAGAGAGTACAAACATCTTGAACGTGTTCTTCTTCTCTAATATGATGCTCTCTGAATTTTTTAACAAAAAGTCAGAGTTATGGGGCAGTAAAACAAAACTGCAAAAGGCGTACGAGATACAGACAAAGCAAATGAACCACTTTGATTCCCTCGTATTTAATGCAGCTTTGAGGAAGGAGTGGTGCACCCGTCTGAAGATCATGGTGAACAACGAGTATTCAACAGTATGGAAAGAAGCTGCTACAAAATCGAAAGCAAAACTTATAGAAACCTATGGGATTTCTTTTTGATTCCTAGTGACCTTAAACAGGCGGAATGTCGATATGCCACTTTATGTGGATTGACTTTGTGTTTAACCATAATAGTAATGTATTGTGTTTTGACTGTGGTTTCATAAGATTCTTGCAGTAGTATTATATAATCAATAACAATAAATTAATGTAATTATATATAAATTTACGTTAAATCACACCTGTACACCCACATTTCCCCAGCTATGTTTAAGTCTCTATTGCCATCAACCAGGCACAACTCCGGGCTGCTACTGAAAAATCCAGATGGAAAAACCCACCAATTAAACTGAACGCGATCAGGGCATTTAAACCGCGGTCAACCGCTGTCAGTGTCATCATTGTGATATTTTGACATTGACAGCTGCTCTTGAACGCAGTTTAGATGTGTTGATCGCGTTCAGTTTCATTGGTGACAATTCGCTCTAAGTTAAACTAAATCAATCAATAAATCTGCCGAGCTTTTTCCCAACAATGTTGGGGCCAGCTTCCAGTCTAACCGGATGCGGCTGAATATGCTACCTACTTGATCTCGACAGCCCAGTTACTGGGTAACACGATACCCCTTGTATCGTGACTGGTTGTCAGATTTACGGGCTTCTGACGACCCGTAAAGACTGTCAAAGATCTACGAATGACAGCCGGGACCAACGGCTTAACGTGCTTTCCGAGGCACGGAGGGGTTTTTTTTTTCTGGGTGGGAAATTATCAAAAAACTTCTCCCGCTCTGGGTGGAGCAGGAGGGCGTGTCAGACTCTTACTGACTAAAACCCACCCGTGTTCCTTCCGTTGCCTGTACGTTGCCAGGGGCCACGGTATCCCTTTCGGACTTTCCCGCAACCCCGGCAGGCATTGGTCCTATCGGACCCCTTCACTTGCTGACATCTCTTTGAGGCGCGCGTGGAACACAACGCGCCGTCGACCCGGGCCTGGTCCTTATCGGACGGCGAGCTACCCATTGCTCACCGTCCGCAAGCCCGCGCCTACGGTGGCCGGGAATCGGCCTGCGATTCCCGACGCCCGGGGCGTCTCCTGCAGCGGCTAGGGGCATGAGGGCGCGAATTTTGCCTTTCCCTCACACGTTCTGCCTCCTCCTTTGCGAGCATTACTGCTTCGCAAAAGGAGGTGACGGCCTCCCATGCCCTCTCGCTCCGTACCATGGCCTGGACTAGGGCCGGACGCGAGAGATCCCCGCCACCAATCGCCTCCACGAGGACACGGCGATGCTCTGCCCAAGCCGGACAGACCTCCACCGTATGCTCAACCGTGTCCACCGGGCGATCCACGCAGTGATGACACCCGGGCGTTTCCTCCCGCCTGATACGAAACAGGAACCTCCCGAAACAACCATTTCCGGTGAGGACCTGCGTCAGGCAGAAGGTGAGGACGCCGTGGCACCTCTCTAGCCACTCCTCAAAAAGGGGACTAATCGCCGCAATAGTGGCGTGCCCGCACGGAGGGGTCTCGGTATTTTAAAACGGTCACCGATCCACGGACCGATCGTGCGGCTAACCTGTTCGATCGACCTGTGCAGCTGTTATTACTTAGCCACGAGTCCCTCAAGTTAAACTAAATCGAAGCTTGTAATTAAAAGTCTCATCGGTAGACGACACTTTAATTCAGATTATAATAAAGATCCCCGAAGAGTGAGGTATACATAATTATTACTTTTGTGCTATCACAAAGATAGATAGATATGCATAGCATCATCAGCCTATAATGTCCGTGTACCTCCACGGCAAACTTAAGAATCTGCAGTTTTAGTGAAATCGACATTTTGATAAAAACGGTATTAAATGTGGTACTTACTACACATCGTGGAAAATTTACGAATTTTTATCTCTGACGGTTAAAAAACTTCAAATTGTTCGAATTTGCGTTTTGTGTAAATTCATATTGGGTTTAGCATACTAAATTAAAAATGAAAGAAGTTAATAGATATTTATTCATACACAGGCAAACTTAAGCTAGCTAGCTAAGTTCACCGGGGTTTCAATTGAATATTTGTATTATATTAGTATTATTTAGTAACGAAATACCACTTTCGTAAGTTTTTTTTTAAAACGTTGCCGCTTTTGTAATTTATTCTGTATCGTGGGTGCGTTTACAAACATTTAAACTCACATACAGTACGTGTCCGTATTTAGCCGGATTTTGCCCATAAAGCCTGACATAATATGGTTTTTAAAAGAAAAAAACGTAGATTATTTTATTTGTGTATTTATTACTGTTATTATTTTGAAACTTACTCTACTGATAATATATAATTACCTGTTATATGTACTACTACATTTTATTAGTACTATAGTAATTTGTAACTTCTTTACATTTCTAAAACATTTAATAATTTACAATCAGCCTTATCATTTGTAAATAATAGATAATAGATTGGTGTAACTTTCCAGTTTACAAAAGAGAGTTTGAGTTTTGTTGTCTCACTCGGCGCGGGGTTGAATAAAAGCCGGACAGGCCGGGCTTGTATATATTTGGCTAGACACGATTGTAAAAAACCGGACATTTTCGGCTAAAGCCAGACACCTGGCAACCCTATTCGTGGCGTAACTACATCTCGAATTACATAGCAAAAGCAAGAGAATCAGGAAGATAAATACAAACTCACGCCTTCTTCCTATGGGGTCAGGTAGAAAATATATAACGCCCCTGCTACGATCCTTACAAACTCATTATGCTTCGTTTACGACCATTCATTGTCACACACGCACCCCGGTTTCGAGTAATACACATTATCCTTTCTTAAGGTCAACACCGATAAGGTCTCTATTGGTCCTTCTAGGGCAGTGGTCGGCAAACCCATTGGTCAAAAGAGCCAAATATCAATACTATAACGACTAAGATTTCTTACGAGAGCCAATCCTTTCTGTGTGTCCAATCTGTCTCAATATACTTTTCTTAATCCTTAAACCTCCCAAACTCTTTCACTCCACAACGCTTCCTAAAATTAACTTGCTAAGAAGTAGAATGGCTTCATCATCATCATCATCATAATTGGCTGATAATAATATGATGAAGGCATCTTACTCATTAACAAGTTAACCTTGGCAAACTTTGAAACTTACAGTACTTAAATGATTAATAATATAATAATGTCCTGTAAATTTTTGGTGAAAATACTTCGGTTTTTTTTTTCAATATATTTCGAATTTTGGATAAAACTCGATATCATGCTGAATGACCGAAACCCCGTCCCTCGTGAGCAACTACACTCGCACTCATCGACATTGCACAGAGCCGCACTCTATAGGCCAAAGAGCCGCATGTGGCTCGCGAGCCGCGGTTTGACGACCACTGTTCTAGGGCGTCCCCTCCCGGTTTTCTTTGTAGTCACCTTTATTCAACCTCTTAACATGACCAAACCATGTTTAATTTTTTTAAGCGTACCCTTAAAAAAAATCTGTTAACTTTGAAAAAAAAAACTTACGGTTCCAACTCCGGACATAGAAGAAAAAATTAAACCTTTATAATATCAGTTTTTTGTCCATCTGCCACAGAGGTTGTTCTCGAGTTCAATGCAACTTCGGTATTTGAATTTTACCATAATTTTAGGTCACAATAACATCCACACCGATCGCCAGTGAAAAACCAAAAAAAAATTAGGAACGAATCTCCATAACGCGGCTTGCAGTTGGAGTTACCTGGTAGAAATCATCACGTAAGGAAAAGGCGTTATGTCCCCTCCATGTGACTTTCTTTCTCTCTGTCGCTTTCTATTATATGTATACGAGTGTGTGTGTGTGTGCGAGTATAGCGTCAGGAGCCGAGCGAGTTCGGCTAACGCAAAATACACGCAATTCGCAAAAAAGGCCCGATATACGTTGGCTGAGCGTTACATTGTGACCGTCACAACACAATGAGAGCTAGAACGCCACAACACGTTGTGACGGTCTAGCTCTCATTCACCAGGTGTGCAAAAATGAAAGGAATTTCTTTCCAACCACGTTTCCCACGACACCAGTAGATTTTTTTGTTTATTTATAATTATATATGAACAACAGGGTGGCACATTTTGATCGGTCAGTATGGGAAAGTCTGAAACTATAAGACCTACGAAGATCTATTCTTAGGAACCATGACATCGATTTTAGTAACAAGAAAAACTGCAATCATGCATTTAAAAAAAAACTTGTACTTAGCTCGGGAATCGAACCCGGACGTTTTGACAAATAAAACTAACAATATTTCTATTTAGATATCGATTGTGTAGGTCTTAAGCAGTAAATGTTACTATGAAACATGATGTCTAAAATTAATAAAATGACCACCATTTTTTTTAATAGCACTGTATTGAAAAAAGCGGTACCTAGTCATTTCGACCACTTACTAAAATAAATTAAAGGATATGAAAACAATGCATTTTATAAGTTTTAGACATCATGATTCATAATTACATTTACTGCTTAAGACCTACACAATCGATATCTAAATAGAAATAGTGTTAGTTTTATTTTACAAAACTTCCAGGTTTGATTCCCGAGCTGAGTACAAGTATTTTTTAAAATGTATGAATGCATTTTGTTGGGAATTGCACCCAACATACACGCAGACGGCACGCGCAGGCAACGTGACCGACCTACGCGTCATCACCATCGGCGAGTGAGCAGCGCCCGGCTGTTGGTAATCGCATCAAACATACACGCAGCCGGCACGCGCAGGCGACGTGACCGACCTACGCGTCATCACCATCGGCAAGTGAGCGGAGGTGCAGCGTGTGGAACCGGTAGCACCGGCGGACACTCGCTTCCACGGACTCCACCGCGACGGACGATATTCCCTTCCTATTAACTGTTTGTCCGGGAACGTTGTAATTGGAAAATAATCACGGCATTAAACCATTGCCTAAAATACAGTCCACTATTTTTATTGCTCCCCGCGCTAACACATTTTTTATTGTTACTAAAATCGATGACATGGTTCCTAAGAAGAGATCTTCGTATGCCTTATAGTTTCAGACTTTCCCATACTGACCGATCTAACTGTGCCACCATGTATAGAGTTTTATAATTATGTATCAGTATGAAAAAAGGTAAAAATAAAGGAAATAATAACGATAATACTTTAATTTTGTATAAAAATCATCCTTAGGTAATATAAAACTGTTATGAGACAACGGACCCATAAAGCAGTTATGAAAACAAAATTACTCTCATTCTTTGCTCGGTGGAGCCTTTTTCTTCTATTGTAAAATGGTTGATATAGAAAATCTTATCTTTAAATATTTGAGCTACCCAGCGGCGATCTTAAGATGTTTGTAGTATTTTCTTATACCTTTTTATGACTTCTTTCTTATAACTTTTAGGTTAGGTTGCAAGCGTTTTATATTTCGTACTTTGGTCTGAAAAGGTTAAAATTTCAGGAAATTCCTAATTGTTATTTGGCTTGGCTGGCGAAAAAAGAACTGCATGGGATGTAATAAATAAAATATATTAATAAAAACTTTCTTTTAGTTTTTATTTCTCGCTTTTTAGTAGGTCAGTTTGTAATTTATCTAAGTAACCATGTGAACTACTCATCACCTTTTAGAAAATATAGTTTTTTTCGGTTTGGGGACGTTAATCGTTGAGTTCTCCTGGTACTTCACCATCAGTTCCTCTTATCCATATGCATTGTGACGAGCGTAAATTGCTTGGCAGTTACATTAAAGTAATCGAATCGCAACCCGTAAAATAATTATTATTGAGCAGTTTCGGTAGCCATCTGTGGTCTTTATCATCAGTTCCACTTCACCAAATGGTGCTTTCTGAGAGCAACTGCACGAGTTACTATTAATCATATTTAAATCGTTATAGGTGTGCCTATAATATTTGAAGAGTTGCCTCAATTTGTCCAGGATCCCTTCATTAGATCCTGAGCTGATGACAATGGGACCATCTCGGAAGTATAACTTTCAAACAAAAAAAAAAAAAATCCAAATTCGTTTATAAATGACGGAGTTATGCCAGAAAAGATATTTAAAAAAAAAAACTCGGCGAAATTTTGAATCATCGATTTATCGTTTTTTTTTTATCTATTCAACGTAACACCTTAATCTGTGGTTACTGTTCTAAAAGATCTCCAATTCCTCAAGCAGCAATTCCAATTCTTCGGCCTCGACCTCAACTACTCAAAATGTGAAATTTACCCTTGTGACAATACCGACAAACAATCGATTATACATAAATTCAATTCAATAGCCCCAGATATCAAAGTTTTGGAAAAAAGTTCACTGCACCTCCTAGGCTCCCGAATTTTAGAAGACAGTTTTTCACCTTTCGTTGATGAAAAAATTAAACATTTCAACGATATTTCGGATAGACTTTCTAAAATTAACTTACATTCGGCATTCACCCTTATCAGATACTGCTGTTCCGGTCCAAATTTGATGTATTTTCTCCTTTCTTCCCCTTTTTAGAAGAAGCCACACCTTTTAGACAAAATCGATCAAATCATTCAAAGTACACTAACATCAATCATAAATGTGGCTTTGGACGACCGCGCGTGGCTACAAGCTACACTACTCATTCGTTTTGGTGGGCTCGGCGTCCGCAAAATTTCTAGTGTGAGCTTACCGGCGTTCCTGTCCTCGGTCCACAGCACCGAAAAGTTAACCAGAAAAATCTTAACCGCTTCCCAGGTTGACTCTGAAGTGCCGTGTTTGACTGATGCGATAAACGCCTAGAAAGTGGCTTGTCCGGGCACGGAGCAGCCCGAGAACCCATCTTCCCAGAGACAGTGGGATGAGCCGCTCTGCAGGTTGGTACGGAATAACCTCATTAATACGTCCACCAACACTGCTGAGCGTGCCCGCCTATTGGCTGTGGGAGAATGGGAATCGGGCCTCTGGCTTCAGGCGCTACCTTCACCCAACATAGGCACTATGCTGACACTACTTTCCGACTCGCTACAAGTCTGCGTTTGGGCGCTCCCTGCGGAGCTCCGCATCGCTGTCAGTGCGGTGAAGCAGTCGACCGCATCTGACACCATGGTCTTTCCTGCAGCAAGAGCACTGGTCGTTTGGCACGGCACGCAAACATTAATGACATTATCCGTCGGGCTCTTGTCACCGCCGGGGTGCCAGCTGTTTTAGAACCTAATGGCTTGGCACGCGACGATGGGAAGAGGCCAGACGGAATGACCATAATGCCTTGGAAGTTGGGTAGACCCTTGGTGTGGGATGCAACCTGTGTCGACACCCTCGCGCCATCCCATCTTCCTAGCACGGCGGGCTGTGCTGGGGCGGCTGCTGCAGAAAACCTTAAACGGTGCAAATATAACAACCTTATTGGTAGCTATATTTTCGAGCCGTTTGGGGTTGAATCTCTAGGGTCGTGGGGTCCCAGTGCGCATCGAGTATTTCGGGACATCGCCAAGCGGTTGGTCGAATCTTCACGTGACCAGAGGGCTGGCCATTTTTAGGTCAAAGAATCAGCCAATGCTGATTCTTTGACCTAAAAATGGCCGCATTGCCATCCAACGTGGCAATGCTGCCAGCCTTTTGGGCACTTTTCCCACTGACAGCGATGCGGACGAATTTTTTGATGCCCAGTGAGTTCTTCCTTAATTTTTTTTTTTTTAATATTTTTTTTTTGCCTCTGTATACTTGTACATAATTTATATATATTAGTGTTAGATGTTTATTATATTTAAGATGATACACAATAAACTTGTCAAAATTAAATTAAAAATCTGTGGTTTACATTCCATTATTTTATTTTAACATTAGAAAAGTAACAGCCAAATAACGACAGATATTGTTTAATATTGTTGAAATGAACTGCATTGGGTTTTTTATAGATTTCGAGAAACATTTATATTCTTTTGTTTAATTTTATTCTTTCTTCTTAGGTGCAATTTTTACAATAATCAACTTTACTTTATAAATATTCCAAATAATATATCTTTATTAGGAATATATAATTATTAGGGTTTATCTACACTCGCTGCTTCGTACAAAAGAAAGAAGAAAAGCATAGTCGTAGGTATCCTAGATGTTTGTTTGAACAGAAAACCAAACTGTTTGACTAACCCTCAAGTGGTTGGTAGAAATAATAGTGACGAGAACCAATTGAACGAAGCTATTTTTGGAGTTTTTATACCAAAAAGGAAAAATTGTACCATGTCAGGTGATTCTTGACTAAAGATCTGTGATCATATTTTTACGGTTTCAGGTTATTATTCGGTCGGTATTTAGAAATAAACACAGAATACAATAGGTAAAAAAACTGCAATGTATTGAAACAATTTAATTTAAACCTAGAAAAGCCGGTCTATTCTGTAAAAATATCACCGCGAAAACTAAGGTGAAGTGAGCTATCATAGAATTATAGCTCACTTAGTTCACTTTGATGACATTATTGATTGACACAATATTTTTTTTTTGTTAATTTATTTATTCATTTAGTAGTATACATACATCTTTATACATAATAAGTTGGTGCGAACATAAACTCATTAAAGTTTTACCGTGCACCAAAATCATCCACCACATAATTTTGACAAGAGGGATTCTATTAAGTCCGTCAGTCAGATAATAAAAAAAATTTAGATTCGTATTTTTAGCTTTATCATATTAATAAAAAATGACTTAGATAAAACGCATTAAAGTTTGGGAGTGGGGGTCGCTACGTCACAAGTAAGTATAAAATCTACATGCTCGAACGTCATGGCACATTTTAATTCAATGTATCGCTGTAATCTTTAGATAACGTAAAAAAAGACGTATTTTTTCTTTTTTTACCTGATGAAAAGATTATTGATCTTGGTAATAAGTTAAATGAACAATATATGGATAAAGAATATTTGATTTGTTATTCTATGATAATTATGATTATTCTAACATTAAACTTTATGTGAAACAAATATCAATGATTTAAAAATCTTTGATAATTATTCTATGAAACGAAAATATGAGAAATAAATTATGTGAAACGAAATTCTATAAAACTATTAGCTATAAAACAACGCAAAAATATAATGTACATTAAAAAAATACTATTACCTAGCCATTTTCGAATAATTTAATTTAATTACTGAGTCCATGTTAATATCCCACATTGTTTTTATTTTATACAGGCAAACCTTTTCACACCTACCAATTTACTGGGATCGTAGAGGCGCGCCGTGATAAATGAACCCGTTATATTATTGTCATTTAAATTGAACCACAACTCGGCCCGCCAATTGAGGGATAATTTACTTTTGTTAAGCCGACAGATTGATTTAACTTTGTTGATGATTTTTGCCACGTGGCTGAACAGAGGTTAAAAGTTGTTCAGTCAGATTTAATAACCATTTGTTTCGCGAAGTGGTAAAGCTTCCTTTAGTCAATTTAATGCCAATCGTAAAACTTATCGTTTTCGACGCGTGCCTACCTCTTAATTAAAAAGTTCTAAATTAGGCTGACTGTCCACTGGAGCAGAGAGGAGGGGAGCGGAGCGGAGCTGAGCCAATATTAACCAATGGAATTGCATAAAATCTCAGCTTCGCTTTAGTGCAAAGTGATTTGCACATCAAAAATGTCTAGGGATGAAGTACACTTTTAACTATAAAAAATATCCAATTAATATTTACCAAATCTAGTCTTCCAGACTGGCTTCTTACTTTAATTCCTATGTTTCATTTAACAACTTATCCCTATCTTTTGTAAAAATTAAGAAAAATTGCAATTTTTGCATATTGTGGGAAATTAACCTAAATTAATGTCGTCAATTAAATGGCAAAAAAGACAAAAATGAGGATTTTCAAAATTTCTATTGTAAAATTTCTATTTAAAATAGTTTCCACCATTGACACGAATCACAAGATCACAACGATTCGGCCATGCTTAAAATCAGTTCATCAAAATCACTTTGAGGAATGGCCGCCCACGTTCTTTCTAACAAGTCAAAAAGTTGTTGTGGGGTATGCACGGCATTCATACTCGTCAGAGCTCTTTTTGCAGAATATCCCATGCGTGCTCAATTGAGTTGAGGTCTGGCGATTGAGCAGGCCACGGCAGAACGTTGATGCGAGCATCGGCAAGAGTGCGTGTCACGACTCTAGCCGTGTGTGGACGCGCAAAGTACATACATCTTTTATGGGGTACTGTGTTAAATGTTACAACAGAACCTTGTGATATATTACAATTAAATGAAAGAACATTTTAAACTCATATAAAATTACACTTTGTAAACAAGCATATTACAAATTAGAGGATTTTATCCAAGATAAAAATGCTTGGTAACATGCTCGTCCTGCTCCATAGGACAATTTAGAGTCTAGACAAAATCAAACTGGTTGCTAATTTAATTGTGTAATATTATTTTTATAACATTGATTTTACATTCTGTGATTATTGAACTCACATACTGACATATTAGTATTACTTGTTAAAATGTTAGGAATATTGTATAATTTTACAATGTTTGTAAATATGTGAGCACCATGCATCTATCACATAGTCAATTTATCTGCCATTGCTTCATTTGTCATTCTTTTTACCTATCGTGGTTATAGTAATATTACTTATTCTAGGTGCATCTTCTTCACATATAATTATATAATTAATATATACAAGATATTTTGAAATTTGTTTAAAAGAGTAACGGTGGAGTTTCTTGCCCATTCTTCTCCATACAAAAACTAAATTTTGGAAGGGGCGACTAGAATCAATACTGTTTTCTTTAAATTTTGACGTTCAAAAGTGCCCTTTATGTGCCTAATTAAAATAAATTATTTGACTTGACTTGACATTGTCGTGCATTAGTCGAAACGAATCACCCAACCAGCTTCGCAAAGGGATAATCACGTCTAAACAATCCTCTTGAAATAAATCTGTGACTGTAAAAGTAGGAACAGTTGTCGTGGCTCAAAACCTTATGACACGAATGATTTTGAGCCGCTAAAACGATTTTAAGGCTCCTGCAGACAGGTGCGACACGAATCTGGTAGAACAAATTCCATAAATATAAAAATTAGAACATACCTAGGAATATAGAAAATGTTCTACCTACTATAATTGCGATGTGCCGCGCCTGTCTGCGGCAACGAAAACTTTTTCTTATATCTGCTTTAAAAACAATACAATAATAAAAATTGCAAAATAAATATGTCATTTCATCATTTATTATGCAAAACGAATGTTTACATGCACAATTATTGTTGGCCGAGAATGAATAACCCTGTCTGTGCCGCTTGTTACAAACTTAATTAACAGTCTAAACATCACGGTGGGTGTGATTTATTAGCGTCCATATAGGGTTAACATTTGCGTGACGGACGACGGGTTGCAGATGGCAAGTTCTGCGAGTAAAAAACCGCAGTTTTTTTTTTTTTAATTGAATGTTGTGTTTTTTTAAGCGTTCTATTAAATCCCGAACAAGTGGTATCTATGATTTGTATTTGTAGTTAGGGTTTTCTTTGTAAACCAAGGAACCCTCACAGTTTCACCAAGTCCGTATAATGTCTGTCCGCGGGTTAACAATATTGCGGGCTAGGCAGAAAGGATCGAGCGGCACATAAGCGTGTGAGGTATTGTTGGATCCCACAATTAAAAAGTGACTTTGCTATTTAAGTAAGTAGTTTTTTGATGTATTTTCGGTTACAACCGCAGAAATAACTATGTTTTCAGTTTGTCAAACAGACAAAAATTCTTCGTTACTATTTATAATTTCATAGAACATAATGTTTACGGTTACAAAAGACCCTGTGAATATTACAAACATGTAGGTACTGAATGCAAATTCGGGACATTTGTACCCCGTTTATAAAGGGTTGATTTAACACTGGACATTTGGTCTCCTTTGTAAAAAATCCTATTTGTAGGCTGTTCTTTGGATTCTTACGACAAAATCGTGCATGATAATGTTTGATGTCAAACAGGACTTTTTGCCGAAATGAAATTATTTGTTTTGTCCACAACTTAGTATTTCTTTGCAACCGACTTCAAAAAAAAAGAACCTCTTTTTTTGAAGTATTTTTCTGAATTCTTGTAAGTGGGATTGGGTCTGTAGGTCGTAATTTTGTAGTACATACATATTTACAATTATAATATTTTGCACCTTAATGTCTTTTTACTGCCACAGAATTGTCACCGAGAACAGCCTAGTTCACATTTTTTTTTGGCCACGGAACTTTTTGATTATTATTTTTTTGACGGATCTCCATTTTGTTAATAACAAAAGTGATTGTACCTTGTAGTTTGAATATTTTCATGTTTAACTTGAAAAAAAGAAACAAATTATAATAATAAATAATATACTTATAATAATGTACCTATGCAATAATAAAATTAGTAGTATAAAACATTTATTGTACAAACAAAACAACGTAACTATTTAATGTGACGAATGTTGTTTTTTCCTTTTAGTTATAATAACGCTAAAATTAGGCTTAATTTCTGAGAATTGAACGTGAAGATCTGGAGCTGCATCCAGTCTCCTTTCTGTACTTGCTTTTGGTGTAAGCGTAAGCTGAAAAACCAGCCTTGCATCGGTAAGTCGGAAGTAGAACTATGATAGCCTTCTCAACGACATCTTTAAGTTCAATCCAAAAGTCATTCAAATTCGATTTTTTTTATTCGAATTTTTGATTTGGAAGGGACGAACACTTAGCCCAGGTATGCACGGGCGATTTTTTCCCGCGGTGATTTTTTTTCGTGCAAAAACACACGCTGTTGTATTTTCAACTCTCGGCGCTAAGTAGAGCGTTGAAAACCCAGTGCACGAAAAAAAATCGCCGCGATTTTATTACGTCCGTGCGAACGTGGGCTTACTCTGACACAGTTAACATCTATGGTTTGGTATGATTTGAGAATGGATTCTGTACCCAGTCATTTATTTAAATCTTGGTCGGAACTCGGAACCTCCACGCGGAACACTAGGGTCCGCGGACCACCTTTTGGGAACCGCTGACCTAGAAGACACAATTCACGTTTTTTTGCAGAATTTCGATAATATTGGAACAGAACAGACTTACAAATTAAAACTTAGTCCTACAACAGACGCCATCACAGTGTAACAAGTAGAACCGAACTAGTTGCCGCTAATTCTCGTTAACGAGATGCAAATGGTCGACAGGGTTTCTCTCAGGATTTCAGCAGGTTGAGAGAATTGGGCCGACGGCGCAAGTCGTCACCGACCCAAGTTTCCCCATACCGTAGTAGAGTCGACGTCTGAATTCAATTCACTACTCCAGGTACAAATTAGAAGAATCTGGAACGTGAAGCCGATTGAAATAGTTCTAAGTTCCAGACAGTTCCAGTCGCACACTGAGCCGTCCTTTGTCCTTGTAAAAGTAATGCAAACGCAATTCAGAAGCGCACGAGTGCAATATGACTGAATAAAATTTGTTGAAGGAGTGAGATATTGCGTTTGTAAAGTGTTGTAGCACCGAAGATGTGTTTTATTTGTTTTGACATATGGAGCAAGAAAGTAGGTACCTACCTATAGGAGAAATAATTTTTGTCATCAAAAACGATTTATACATTTTTCAGGGTGGGGTACGAACCAAAGATTTAAATTGTAGATTTGCCCTCATCGTACTAAGTCGCGCGAAAAAGTTTTTATACTGAGAAGAGTGTGCTCGCACAAATGATGGTGTTTCCATGACAATCAAGTGGTCTCTGCGACAATGTGTGTGTCAGAATGAAACAGAAACGCGACCATCTTTTGACGCGGCAAGGCCAATCTACGATTGGAATCTGTTTCGAACTCACGCTGTCTCGCTATTAATGTAAATCTACCTACTCTTTACCCACAAACCCAGACGCACAGATTCTGCATACATAGTGAATGTTTGCTGACCCATTTTTGCGAATGTCCTAATATTTTAGGCATACAGTGCCCAGTCCCACCCGACATACCAATTTATTCTCTCCTTATAATAACGCATAGATAATTATCCCGTCGGGCGTGGCTCAAACGAGTTAGGATCCTGACATTATCAATGTATTTTTCAGTCAGCGGAAGAGACTTCAAGTTGACAAGACAAGAGTTCCAGAAGATGATTACTTCCTCCATCCGGGTGCAAGCTGTCTCAAGGTCGAATTTCACCAAAATCGGTTCAGTGGTTTCTCTGAAAAAGTTTCAATTAGACAGATATAATTTTGCTATAATATTAATAGCGATCCGTCCCTGCTTCTTACTGTTTTTATGACTTGACAAAACATCGAGATTTCTTTTCATACTTAGTAAGTCTAATATATTCATTTATATTAAACTAAATACACACATCAAAAGTGCCTAAGGATCAAGTACGCTTTAGAGTATCGCCGCAATTGAGGATTATTATTAAACTTTTTTGGATCGATATTGATTTTTTTTTGTGAATTTCACTATTTGAAAAATAGAAAATCAACTGTCAATCAGGATTCCTATAAAATTGTGTAATAGCGTTTTTACAAAACCATTACAATTTCTGCATCGGAACTGAAAAAAATTGCTTCTATATGGAGCGACGACCTCATTTGACACGAGAAGAGATGATGAGAGCCGTCGGAATGTTGCAAGCTGGTTCCAAGCAATGTACTGTTGCTGTCGCCCTTGGTACTTCACAGAACATCATAAGCCGCCTCTAGACACGCTATCGTATCACGAGCAGCGTGGCCGAGCGACATGGAGTACGATCTCGCATCACCACTCGCAGACAGGACCGGTACATCCAAAATACGGCTCGGCGGAATCATAGCATGACCGCCATGATGTTGGCTGCGAGGCTCCACAGCTCTTCAGGCTTGCTGATATGCGACCAAACCATCCAAAATCGTTTACGTGGAGTGGGTCTGCGTTCTCGAAGGCCGCTGAGAGTTCCACCTATAACACCCCGCAATCGTAATGCCCGTTTACAATGGGCTCGCGAACACAGAAATTGGGAGGAATAAGACTGGCGTTGTGTTTGCTTTTCCGATGAATCTCGTTTCGGTATGAATATTCCGTACTCGAGTTTGGTGGACCTCTGGACGTCAAGAACGTTTGAAATTTTGTCAGGAAGTTCATTCATATGGAGGGGGAACAATAATGGTTTGGGCCGGTATTTGGATCGGTGGAAGAACCGATCTCATTTGGATCAGGGGCAACCTCAATGCTCAGAGTTATGCGGAGAGGATCGTTTCAGGCGTGATAATACCTTTGCGAAGCCGTTTGGGTGATTAGTTTCGACTAATGCACGACAATGTAAGTCCACACACGACTAGAGTCGTAACATGCAATCTTGCCGATGCTCGCATCAACATTCTGCCGTACCCTGCTCAATCACCATACCTCAACCCAATTGAGCACGCATGGGATATGCTCCAAAGGAGAGCCCTGCCGAGTATGGATGCCATGCATACCCCACAATAACTTTTCGACTTGTTAGAAAGAAAGTGGGCGGCCTTTCCTCAAAGTGATTTTGATGAACTGATTTTAAGCATGCCAAATCGCTGTGATTGTGTTATTCGTGTCAATGGTGTAAGCAAAGATTATTATGTTTTTATCCTTACTATAGAAATTTAAAAAATCCTCCTTTTTGCCATTTAATTGACGGCATTATCTTAGGTTAATTTCCCACAATTTGCAAAAATTTATATTTTTCTTTGTTTTTACAAATTATAGGGATAAGTTGTTAACTCAAACCTACGAATTAAAGTAAGAAGCCAGTCTGGAAGACTAGATTTGGCAAATAATACTTGAATATTTTTTTATAGTTCACTTGAGCCCTTGACACTTTTGATGTGTGTAAATTAGTATTATAACATTAACCTTCCGGTATCCGTTACGCAGTTTAGAAGAACAACGCGGTCATACATACAGACACAAAAAGCGACTTTATAATTCATTGTATAGAAAATTGCATATATCAGTAATCACCGAATAATTATGACCAAAAACTGCCGAATACCTAGAGACGTTTCGGTACAAAAAATACAATATGATGACATACTACTACAAAGGCAAGTAAGTATGTCTAAAAATAAAATTACAATACAACGGCGTAGGGAGCCGCAATAAGCCATCTGCTGATTCATCTTGGTCCCAACTTATGTTGTGGACATACGGATGTACCTACCTACTATTTTTATCCCAAGCTTTGCGTTTGAGAAAGGTAAAACTGAGGTAAATATAGGGTTACCATCCGTTCGGATTTGTCCGGGCAAGTTCGGGTTTTTGGACTTGGTTTTGGCCTTGTGATTTGTCTGGAGTTTTCGAACAAAGGGAATTAAAAAAAAAATAGGTATATTATTGATTACTGAAAAAGAAAGAGTAGTAAGTAAATTATCAGGACTTTTTGGCAAAAAAAGGAGACAAAGAAAGGCGACTAACAAAAAGTATTTACACGACATAAATGTGAGTGGAAATGCCGAGACCCGAGGCTCTAGAAGGACATAATTATACTGGTTAGTGACCTTATTGGTGATGTTTTTTAGAAAGGTGAGGTGCTTAGTTCTCGCAACCTGCTTGCGTGTATGACCAGCTACCTAATTACAAATTAATTAGAAACTAATTAGAAATTTGTTTCATTTTGACAGTTCAACAACATTAATTGCGTTATTTACAGATTTTTATTTCGAACTTATGAAGCAATGGATTACTTTATTTCAAAACGATTCAAATTCCGATTGATCGTGTATTACGTAATTAGGGTACTGATGTATAAACGATGCGAAATTAATGTGTCTAAGGATCGTAGCAGGTGGTGTTCTGTATTTTTGCCTATCCCATAAAGAAGGCGTAAGTTTATGAATGTGTGTGTTTTTTGCAAATGTCCAGTTTTTTGCCAGGACTTTTCAAAATTCAAAATGGTAACCCTAGGTAAATCTAAGTGTGTTTCGTGTTGTGTAGCCACAGGTTTGACGATATTAGTCTATGAGCAACTAAATAGATGTATACAACAATGTATTAGTTTTATTTTTTATTACGAGTATCTTTTTTGGAAACGCATGCCTGAGAGATATTTCTCGACGGCATCTGAAGCCAAGTTAGAGGCCCATGGGCGGCTTTAAAACTCTGACACCAGGTTAGTCACTAAACACACGAAAAGAAGAAGAATAAGATGATTTTAAGAAAATGGAAATGTTTACGATATAAGCAGGAACAGTCAACCGCCTTTCTGCTACGTCATAAAGACGTTTTTAATGTAAAACTGTAATGTGCCCGTAAATCTGTAATGTGTAGTCGCTTAGTTCAATTATAGAAAGAAAAGAAAGAAAGAAAGAAAAATTGGTTTATTTGTCACAGAAACACGTGCATACAAAAAAACAATAGGTAATATAAACATAACAGAAATATTCGGCAGCTGCACGTCATGACTGTGACAAGAAGGCTTCCACTCAGCACAATGCTGTGCTATGGAGGACCCACAGCACAACGCTGATTTTCAGTGGTCACCCGAAAAATTCATACGGACATCAAGTCAGTAAATAATTAATGTTAATAAATACAGTGTGTAAATATTGATTAAATCCAGTGTTCAGGGGATAAACTTATAACACACACAGTTATAAGTTTATCCCCTGGCTGGATGCTGTCTGGCCGGAGTGAAGCGCTTAGTCGCTGTTCTGGAAAGCGACTAAATCGCCATATCACCATAAAACATTCGCTAGTAAAAAATACTATATCTACAAGTTTATTTGGTGTCGACTTTCACGCCTCCGCGAGATAATAATCTTTAAGTTTTTTAGCACTTTTAAGGGTTCCGTACCCGATGGGTGGCAAAGGGAACCCTATTACTAAGCCTGCGATGTCCGTCTGTCCGTCCGTCTGTCTGTCAGCGGGCTGTATCTCAACTGAACTGAAAATTTCAACTGTGTAATTTTTTATTATTGATGGCGTTTATTCCATAAACAAATAGTAAATAATTAAAGTAGATAAATTATTTACTATTTGTTCATGGAATCTTAGATACTTAATACTTATGTACGAGTATAAGCACTTGAGTGTGATACCTGAGATACAGGTTTATTCCTAGTTCAGGTAGAATCCAATAGTTTTGTACCTATCTATAGTTTATGGCCCTATTTTGTAAATATTTATGTAAATCAATTATTCCAACAAAAAAATATTAATTATTATTATTATTTTTAATGCCGCTATAACAACAAATAATAAAAATTAAATGAAATTAAAACTTAAAGGGGTTCATATAAGACCCTCTTTAAGTTTGTATAATTTGACACTACTATAACTATACCATATACTTTAATTAATTTAAATATTGTACGTTGGTACGGAACCCTTCGTGTGCGAATCCGACTCGCACTTGGCCAGTTTTTAAAGGTTTTTATGTCCCGAGCTGAAGCTTGTAACAAAACGACTACTCAGTGCACCAATTTGTTACAAAAATAATGAATTTATATTCTTCATTGGTTTATGAACGCAGACGACGTTCTTATAATAGGAGCGTGCTCGTTAGGAGTTTTTTCACTGTCGGCCCATTGGTGTACACAGGATGCTTGAAATTGGAGACTTTTTGGTTCAGAAAAAATATTTTTCGAACCATTTCTACATAAGTTTTGTGTTGTAACTTTAATATTTTATTTCATTTTCTCTTTACTCATGAGCTATCAGTTCTTTTCATCTAGCTATAAGCCTCCTTTAGCCTACGAATAGTACTTGACTGGAGGCTGGAAGCCACACTGACTAAATTGGAGCCCTACGGCCGTGATTAACTCGCACGATTAGTACTAAATTATTCACCATTTCACGACAGCTTTAGAATAGACTTTAGAAAAGGACATTTATAGTCAAATAAAAATATCATGCGCTATTTTCTTGCTTATTACTGGAGATGATTATGTGACAACATTATTGCATTTTTGTCGTTAAAAACAAGGTTCTTAGTTTTTCATAAAAGCCTTCTCATACATGACGATTGTCACTTTGCAGTCTATGTAAGAAAAATTTGAACTATTCTGTAAAAATCTGACCATGAAAATATAGGTTCAAGGGAGGTTGCTTTGAGCTGTCAACAGTGACAGCATCAGGTGGAATGACAGCTCAATTCAAGCTCACTTCACCACGGTGAGATTCTAGTTTTAAATAAAACATCTATGGTGAGATTTATACAGAAGGACCTCGTGACTAAGCAATAACTGCCGCACGGGTCGATGCATCAGGTTAAGTTACGCTTGCCGGGATTGGTCTGTGGATGGGTGACCATCTTTACATACCGAGACTCCTCCGTGCCTCGGTCCGCACGATAGGACGTTGGTCCCGGCTGTCATTCGTGGATATTTGACAGTCCTTACGGGTCGTCAGAAGCCCGAAAGTCTGACAACCAGTTTTACCAAGGGGTAACGTATTACCCAGTTACTGGGTTGTGGAGGTCAGATAGGCAGTCGCTCCATGTAAAATACTGGTATTCAGCTAAATCCTGTTAGACTGGAAGCCGACGCCAATATAGTTGGGAAAAGGCTAGGCAGATTGAATGGTGAGATTTATACAGAATAGACGGGCAAGTTTTCACTACTTAGTCCTCTCAGATTTCTGCAAATTTGCACAAGTCTAGATTCAGTGCACGTAGACCATACATTAACCAAGCAAGTTCTCAGTATCGTTGCATTTCGCGTCACGTAAGCCGTTGGCTTTCTGCCACCTGTGGAGTGCATAACTATCAGGCTTTATTTGACTACTGGCCTTAAGTCAGGGCTGTCAAAAAAAGAATACCATTTATCAAACTTGAAAATTTTTAAGCATTACATAACATTACGCCTGTATTCCCTTAAGAGTTAGGCAGAGGTGTAGGTACCTATAGTATAACCACTTTGTACCAGATATATTTAAGTCCCATGTTGGCAATAGGCTCGCCCCCCCATGCCGGGCACAAATCCAGACTCCAGGCTGCTACTGAGAAATTCTAAATGGAAAAACCCAATAACACTGGCCAACCAGGGAATCAAACTCAGAACCTCATGTTCAGTAGCGCTTGCGACCACTGGACCAACGAGGCAGTGAAAATGTTTAAAATCTAGTTTATATCGATGAATAAAGCCTGATTTTCACGATGTGATTTAATTCCCTGTGGCATACGATAAGCTGTGCAACAATTAAAGTTGCACTGTCTAAATGAAATGAAATGAAATGAAATGAAATGAAATGAAATGAAATGAAAATGAAATGAAATTGTTTATTCTGTAAATGGGATATTGGAATCACTTTTACACGTCATCTTAAAAAAATAAGTAATTAAAAATTAGCTAGATGAGTTCGGCGTTTCCTATCTGACTACTCTGAGAAGAAAGGCCGAAACAAACTCAGAGGTCGCAGTCTCTTTTAAAGTCCAGACATAATCTTGGTCAGGCCATATGAGGACCATGTAGATTAGTGTCTGAAATGGTCTTTTGAGAAAACAGTGTCTAGACGATGCAAGTCATTTATCTCTTCAATGTTATTATATTGTAGGCACGGGTTGCTACTAAGAAATCCCTAATGGAAAAACCCAATAATACTTTGCCCAACCTAGGAATCGAACCCAGGACCCCACGTCTAGTGTCGCGCTGACGACCACGAGACCAACGAGACCGTTTGGTCATTATTCCAAGGCCGATCGTTATTAGTCACACTAAAAGGTGAGGGGAATATATATATTTATGAGTTGGCGTTGTCAACCTGCAGTGTCTTGCTTGCATGTTGAAATAAAATTGCTCGTAAGACGATTGATTACTTGAGACGAGAGTGATTATTTACAACAGTATCATTTTCAAGTGTGTCAGCCCTACCTACATTTAGATCATTGCCTTTGCAGTGGACTGGACTGGAATGGACTGGCCTTTATACGTTACGTGGCGTTGAGCCTCCAAGCTACGTCACTTTGATGATACACCATTTACTGATTGATTTCCATCAGTCATGCGCTTCGATACATTTATCATAGGATTAACTGAATAAACGAATTCCAACCGGTTTTGATATTAGCTTATTCCTATAGTCTGTTCCAAAATTATATGATGGAAATGTAAACAAACCCTGTTTAGGTTAAATTCTTAAAGGATCACTAACTAAAGAGACTAAGAAACACATTCATCTGCATTTGGAAGGATTCATTTGTTTATCTCAACACTTTCTCCAACAATTAATTATTGTTTGAATAACATTATAAAAAAGTATTTGAAAAATCATCGACAAAAATTGAGGTTATAAAATAAACCTCAATTGTCTAATGGCAGTTGAAGTTCTCATTTGAAAAACATCTTTCATATGATTACAAATTGGTATTTGGGTTAAAGTCATCCAACTAATACCAATCACAACAACTAATCACATCCAAATAATTAAATCAAAGTACTCAATTTGTACCAACGACCCACGATGGCTGGGACAACAAAAAATTCACTGATGAACAAGAAATAACCCAAAGCCAAACAGAAAAACCTATACATATATTCTAAACGTTCGCGCACATTATGGCGGGCCGCACTACACCGCATCGTATAACAATAACAACTAAAACCCATTTAAAAACATGTCCAAATAACTAATTGAAACGCGTCATAGAATTTCGTGGCGCCAACCCGACTCATAGTTAATTAAATTTCTGAATCGATTTCGATAAAAGTTGGCAATAAAGTAAATTCATTATGTAGTCTTTGTGATGGGTGATGAGAAAGGGGCGGCCGATACTTACTACATGGCCTGGGGCCTGAGGCGGCCACGACTGCAAATCCGCCACTGGCTGGGACAGACTGGAAGTGGAAAGCAGAGGCCAGGGTGTTATGGCGCAGCCTGGGAGAGGACTATGTCCAGCAGTGGACAGCGATAGGTAGAGTTGACTACTAAATTGTATCCACAGGTCTGTACGTTTTCTGATCCATTTGTTTGCATCTTCATCAGATAGGTGTGAGTACTATGGGCAACTATGTATGTACTAAAGAGCTACCATTTACCGGGTAATATGTCTTTCATTGACTTGAATATGCCTTGAATATGGCTGTGAGTATGTCATGCTCACTCAGATGTCTCGCTGATGGTGGCGCGTGTGTTGGATCATTTAGCTCCCTTCAAAGTGGTTGAGCTGAATGGTCCATGCGTCATATTCGTGAACGGGCGCCGTCAGTTGGCACTGGTCATCTCTTAGCTGCCATGGCTTATTTTAATTTATTTTAAATTAAAAATTTAAAATAAATGGTTCTTTGTTTTATCTTTTTATTGTGGACGCTTTAAACGTGCATTTCTTTCTACATTGTTCTCACATGTATAATTTCAACATGAATGATTTAACCAATATTTATGTATAAAATTATTTTTTAATCTAAAAGTGCGTGGAGTTTCTTGCCCGTTCTTCTCCATAGGTACCTACTACGCTTTGGAATGGGCAACTAGCTTTATATTTCTGACTGACCGACTCCTTGACAATTCAAAAGTGCCTGTAAATGGTTTAATTGAAAAAAATGCTTTGAGATTGAGTTTGAGATACTTCTCGAACACACCATATTTATTTTGCACAGATTTATTTAGTCCCAGGCAGTAATTACATCATTGCGTTTTGTTCCAGCAAGGTACGGAAACGAACAAAATATGAACAAAAAGATCCCAAAACCGGAATGAAGTGAATGAAAATTTTGGGTCGGTATCGCACCCGGTCCAATTGCTAGAATGTCTTAATATTTTAGCCACCAAAGCGGAGAAGAAACGAGAGGAGAGGAGATGTGTTTTAAACAACCAATAGTTTTTCGTTATTCACACATCTCGTCTCCACTCAACTTCAGCGGAGACCACTGAGCGGATTTGTATCATATTTGTATGGCGCGATCGAAGCGGAGATGTGAGATGTGCCTCGCCGAGAGCTGGGTGGCGGTACAAAGTGGAGATGTGAGCTGTGTCTCGCAAGCTGGACACGGCGTGTAGTGGAAACGAGATGAGATGTGAGCGGCGTGCAATGAGCGGTGCCGTAACAGTTCCACTCTAGCCAGCACACATCTCGCAGATAAACAATCACAATGTGTCATTTTATCTATTCTTCCGTCGACAAAACCCGTAGAAAACCCGTTTCTATGCTTGTCATGCTACGTGTACAGTCTAGCCAGTACGCATCTTCACACAGCTTCGGTGCATACATCCTAACCGAAAAAAATCTCTTCTCGACATTTCCGCTTCGGACATCTCCGCACATCTCCGCTTTGGCGGAGACCGGGCCTTAGGTATTAATTTCTATTATGAACTCAGTCGTTCCTTTTACTTTCTTATAATCATAAATTGTGGACAAGAGCCTCCCGAAGTTAGACCGTTTTGTATATTTTTTATTTCACTTGTTCTTATTGTTTTATTTTTACAAGCTTTTATGTAACTTGTAAAGTTTGTTTGTTAGTTAGTTTGTTTAGGTCCAATCTTGCAAGCTGAATTAAAACCACTTCCTCATTAGGTACTTAAGGAGTTGATTTTACATGTTGGTTCCGTTCTGTAGACAATGCATTTTTTACTAGTAAGTTCGGCCCAAGTGTCTTTAGTAAGCTCCTGACGAAATTTCATACCAAATTTCATCTCCTATTTAACCCCATTAAGGGATGAATTTTCAAAAAATCCATCCTTAGTGCTCACACACGTTTTATAAGGAACTGTTGTGGAACTGCTGTTGTGTGTTGTGTACTGCTTGTTTTTTTGCTGTTGCATAATTTCAAGCTTCTTGACCTAGCAGTTTAGGCAGTGCGTTGTCGGTCACTGAACGAATGAATAAATTTAAGGTTTTTATAATAGTATTTTTATCTCACGAAGCGACGCGCACTTTACTTGTGATTACCAAGTGTACAAACACGCTGTGAATATGTGTGTAAGCACCCCTGTGCTTACACACTTTGCAATTGTCTCGGACGTACCGAAAGCCCCTGCTTTCGGTACGTCCGAGACAATTGCAAAGTTGGAAGTGTGTGTGTGTGCTCGTGCGTGTTATATGCTGACGATACTCGTCTTCACATAACACAGCGTGTTTGTACACTAAGTTACCACAAGTAAAGTGCGCGTCGCTTCGTAAGATAAAAATACTATACCATGATAATCTTTTAAAGACATCCAGATTTTCCGATTTCAGTCTCAATACAAAGTGAGAAAAAAATGACTTTTAAAACGGTAGTACTGTTCTGTTATTGGCTGCAAGCTCACTTCACACCGCAATCACACAGTATTGTCGCTACCGCTTTTAATAACACGGCCGTTAGCCCGCCACGGCAACTTAACGATGACTTTTAGATGAGATTGACCTCATTACAGAGTAATCGTGGACATGTGGTTGCACTTACAAAGATTGTGATTGGCTGATTGTAGTGTTTTTTCGCTTTATGTGCGGTTGCGGATATCTAGATTTTTTTTCTTTGTTTTATGCCATTAAGACCAGGCTCTCTTAAGACAATTTCCACGCAAACACCAAGCACCCGCCAGTCCACTATGTGCTAAACGCGGCTAACCTATCAGTAATAAAGTTGCATATCGCGTGGGATCTTTGATCGTATTCGAGCACGAAACTAAATGGCCTAAGTCTCAATTCTTATTTCGTTTATAACTAAAGAATTGACCTGGATAATAAATAATATTTTCTTACTGTGAATACTTATTTTACATAAAAGCCGAGTAATCTTGATTTTATTTAAATAATATTTAAAAATATTATAAAAAAAAAAAAAAAATAGGTTATATATTACAATTAAGTAACTGTCTTGCACATGGAAATAAAAAGATCCAATAAATCATATACTAAAGTTTCATTTTGATTGTATGCGTGACTGTTTCAGAATATTAATGCAAATTTACATACAATTTAGGGAGCCTCCTCTTAAGAATATTTATCTGTAGCGGCAGTCTTTTTTTTTTGTGTGGGAAATTATTAAATAACTTCTCCCGCTCTGGGCGGAGCGGGAGGGCGTGTCAGACTGTTACTGACTAAAACCCACCCATGTTCCTTTAGTTGCCTGTACTTGCCAGAGGCCACGGTATCTCTTTCGGACTCTCCCGCGACCCCGGCAGGCATCGGTCCTAGTGGACCCCGCCAGTTTTGCTGACATCTCTTTGAAGCGCGCGTGGAACACAACGCGCCGTCGACCCGGGCCTGGTCCTTATCGGATGGCGAACTACCCATTGTTCACCGTCCGCAAGCCCGCGCCTACGGTGGCCGGGAATCGGCCTGCGATACCCGACGCCCAGGGCGTCTCCTGCGGTGGCTAGGGGCGTGAGGGCGCGAAATTTGCCTCTCTCTCACGCGTTCTGCCTCCTCCTTCGCGATCATTACTGCTTCGCAGAAGGAGGTGACGGCCTCCCATGCCCTCTCGCTCCGTACCATGGCCTGGACCAAAGCCGGACGCGAGAGATCACCGCCACCGATCGCCTCCACGAGGACACGGCGATGCTTTGCCCAAGCCGGGCAGACCTCCACCGTATGCTCCACCGTGTCTTCCGGGCGATCCACTCAGTGATAACACCCGGGCGTTTGCTCCTTATGCGGCCCGGAGTCTGAATTTATATTTCATACATGGGGCTTAAACATAACTGGCGCAATGTGGGTGTACTATAGGTAAGTACATCCATGCCTAACCCTTTTGGGATTAGAGGCGTGATGTTATGTGGCATTTCGATTGGCGTGACACTTTTTTGCGTAAAGATTGGTGTTTAGTAGAGTATTTTTCCCTGTCATTATCTATCAATAAATTTTAAACAAAAAAACAATATTTTAAGAGGTCGATACTTTTCATGCCGACGGTACACACCACTTTTTTAGGCGTTTTGAAGATGTAGTATCTGGAATAGTATTATTATTATATTATTATTATATCTAGTATTCGGGTTGACATGGCTTGGGCCGAGCTGTCACTGACACGTCATTTTTGGGACAGGAGATTGAGGAGAAGGCCAATTCTCGTACTTAAAAAATATTTAATATTTAAATTATGGGAATTGTAGAAAATGGGTTGGTACCGATATCCGTGGTTGGTACCATCTGACGGCCAACTCGAGCAGCGCGCGCGCTCACTGGTCAAATCAAATAGCGCGCGCTTTCCCGGCCTTCTGTTACACACTTCCGTCCCTTTTCACGAAATCACTCCCACAGATTTGATTATTTCGATTTTGATTTTGATTGCAGGAAAGCGAGAGGACAGATGTAACACATCAAAGACCAAGACATAGCGCTGTCAACAGTGACGTGAGGCCGGTTTCATAAACATGTGTGCACTTAGTAAGGTGTAGTTTGATTTTAAATGGTTGTAACGATGCACTCTCTAAAGTTGTGCATTGGTTTAATGTAAATAATCTTCTCCTGAACGAAAAAAAAACTAAACTCCTTAGATTTTCAACGCCAAATGTCAGGCAGCTAACTACTAATGTTCAAGTTAATGGAATAGAGTTGGACCCTGTAGAGTCAACAGTTTTTCTTGGAATAACTATTGACGGTAAATTACAATGGGGCCCACACATAGAAAAATTGTCAGGAAGGCTTAGTTCGGCCGCTTATGCTGTTAAAAAAATTAGACAGATAACTGACGTAGATACAGCCAGAATTGTTTATTTTAGTTATTTTCATAGTCTTATGTCTTATGGGATTCTTCTCTGGGGAACCTGTGCGGACATTCATAATATCTTTGTTCTACAGAAAAGGGCTGTTCGAGCCATTTACAACCTAGGTCCAAGGGATTCCCTTCGAGAAAAATTCAGAGAAATAAACATCCTGACTGTAGCCTCACAATATATTTTTGAAAACCTATTACATGTACACAAAAATATATCAAATTTTAAGAAAATGACCGATATTCATAGTTTAAATACCAGGAATAAACACAACCTTGCTGTACATCGCACACGTCTCCACAGAGTAGGCAACTCGTTCATGGGTCAATGTATACGCTTTTACAACAAACTTCCCATTGATATTCGAAACTTACCCATTAAACGATTTAAAAGCTGTATTAAAACCAAACTTTGTAAAAAAGGGTACTATAAAATTTCAGATTATTTAGAAGATAAAAAAGCGTGGGATTGAGCTGCTCGCTCTGCTAAGCTTTGTGATAAAACTATAAAATTTGACATTTTAATTATTATGTAAATCATTAAAAATACCAGTTTTTTATATACATATTGACATTGTTGAAATTTATATACAAAATAACATGATTACTTTGTAAAGTATTATATTGTTTTAATTATTGTGAATGTGAGGACTATGTGGATATTTTATTTTTATTGTTTTTCCTTTCTTTAATTTTTTCTTTCTCAGTTAGTTTAAATGATGGTCTGGCAGTTTGAGTACTTTATGCGACCTACCCAAATGTCCTTTCTTTGGTATTGTTCGTCGAGTTGAGCTCCTTAAGTTCTGAGTTGAGCTCTACGATTACTGACAAATGCTTGCACTGACTGGACAGGTCCACTCAAATCTGTGTGGTTCTTTCCTCAAAAGACCATTTCAGACACTAATCTACATGGTCCTCATATGGCCTGACCAAGATTATGTCTGGACTTTAAAAGAGACTGTGACCTCTGAGTTTGTTTCGGTCTTTCTTCTCAGAGTAGTCAGATAGGAAACGCCGAACTCATCTAGCATTTTCTTCTTATTTTTTTTTTAATATGACGTGTAAAAGTGATTGCAATATCCTATTTACAGAATAAACAATTTCATTTCATTTCATTTTGTAAATGAGTGCGTGTGAGTGTGTATGCACACAGCAGAGGTGTAGTTTTGGCATGCTTCACTGTATTGTTCGCAGCGCTATGTTTGGTTTTTTATTTGGTCTGAGGGGAAGATGAAGTATTTAAATAGATTTATGTTGTATATTAAAATAATAAAGGTAAGTACCTAGTATGTTACCATAGTTTTGTCAAACTACGCCATTTTAAAGGCTCAAAGTCGGTGTGTTTGTATGTCTTGCCAAGAACAGAGAGAACACATCAACGCGTCTCAAACAATGCGACTAACGAAGCACGGACCAGTTGATTTTGCCTTCTTTGACTTTATGTAAAGCATTATGATGCCGCTTCCTTGCTCTGATTCGGTTGTTCCTGTTCCCAAATAGAAGCTATCGCCGCGCGAATACGCGATACTCGCGTTCATTTGTTCAGTAAACCACAACGCGCCCTCTGTTGGCGCAACGACGCGGTGATCGCGTATTCGCACGACAATCGCTTATATTAGGACACTGCTATCCCCACGTCCTAACCAAAATAATTGTTCGCGTGAATACGGGATCGTCGCATTTATATGTTACTTTTTGTTCGGTAAACTGGAAGGCTCCTGTCGGCGCGATGCGACGACGCGTTCAGGTTCGCCGAACAAAAAGAGACATTATAAACGCGATGAATACCTACTCGCGCGACGGTCACTTCTGGTAAGACGTGGCCTATAACTTTTATATTTATTTACGATAAACGATAATGATTTTTTTCTACGTAACACGTAGAAAAAAAATCGTTTGCCGTCTGCGGCATTATCGGCTGCGAATCAGCGACTATTATAATTATTGTATTATTATTTACTAGCTGCGCCCCACGGTTTCACCCGCACAAGTCTCGATTCCGTGGGCATATCGGAATAAAACGTATTCCAAGTCCTCATGTCATGATTTACCCATGTGCCAAATTTCATTCAAATCCGTTTAGCCGTTTTAGCATTAAAGCGTAACTAATAAATAAACCAACAAACAAACTCATTTTCGCATTTTTAATTAGGATAGCTAGGATGAAACTGTGAACCAGGAAGGCAGAAAAGTTGCATTTTCAGTCATAACTTCATAAGCAACAAACGTAAACAAACATTAATAATATTTTTGAGTAAACAAAGGGAGTATGACCGTCAGGAGCTCTGGAGTATACATTTTTAAATTCCCTTTTGGGCACTTATGCGAGTGATAGGTTCCAAAAATAAACACGCAAAAAATTATACAAAATGTTGATGACAGCTGGGATTTTTTATGATTGCTTGTACTATACTGTGGACGATAAAAAACCGGCATAAAAAAACCGGCATAAAAAAATTATGTATTAGGTATGTTGAAACTGTTGGTACTCCCCGTCACTTGTCCATAAGGGTTCATTAGAAAACCAGCGTCAGACAGCATTTGTCGGGCATTCATGCTGAAATGAACCTTTTTGGCACACACTGTTATTGCTTTATGATTATTTTTACTTTTTATTTTGTTATTATTGTGTTTCACGAACTGTGTCCAAATAAATAATATTCTTTCTTTCTCTGTGCCCCGAGAAACGCAGCCATAGTGACCCTTTTTTTTTTTTAAAAAACGTTGCCCCACACTAGGAATTTCTCCTGTGTCGTGGGTGCAAACATTTAAACTCACATACACAAACAGCCAGACCCGGAACAACTAATCGTAGGTCATACAAATATTTGTTCCGTGCGGGAATCGAACCCGCGACACGCAGCGCAGCAGTTAATCGATTAACCACTGCGCCAACCGTGCCGTCAACCTCTGCGCTGCCACAGATGTTGCCGTAGAAGTGGCAAAGTTTTATGTCAACAAAATTTCATACACTGTCGTGCCATCGACACGACAAAGAAGTAGGTGTATTATTTATTTGTTTTGACATTGAAAATGTTTTTTCGATCGCTTCAGTAGACCCCATTTCCAATGAAAGTGTCTATCTGCGATTATGTCAATCCCTAGCTTTTTCCTAACTATATTGGGGTCGGCTTCCAGTCTAACCGGATGCAGCTGAATACCAGTATTTTACATGGAGCGACTGCCTATCTGACCTCAACAACCCAGTAACTGGGTAATACGATACCCCTTGGTAAGACTGGTTTTCAGACTTTCGGGCTTCTGACCACCCGTAACTACTGTCAAAGATCCACGAATGACAGCCGGGACCAACGGCTTTCCGAGGCACGGAGGAGTCTCGGTCTGTAAAGATGGTCACCCATCCACAGACCAACCCCGGCAAGCGTAGCTTAACCTGATGGATCGACCCGTGCGGCAGTTATTACTTAGCCACGAGCTCCTCTTATCTGCAATTATGTGTTAGAAGTAATTAATCTACGTCAATGAAATGAGTATCAAAATACGTAGAATTTGATGCTCCATAAGTAATAAAAAAAAATACTCAAAATCTTTTGAAGTTATAAAAAAATAAATACAAAAACATAAATTTTTTTTGGGGTGTTTTTTCAGATCATGAAATTAAAAGAGATATCAATATAAATCGAAAAACCCCTCTAGAGAACTAAATAACTTTTTTTATGTACGTAGGTAGGTATAACTAATGACAATGCAGACATGCGCGACACAGCTCTGGTGGAACAATTTCTGTGAAAACTCCTCGGAAATTGTTCTATCGGTGTCGCATCGCGCCTTTTTGCCTTTTCACACTAAACCAATATTTTACATGTTTCTTTTCCAACAGTAAAAATTGGTCCTACCTACCACAGTAAAAGTAATTTACACCCGTTCCTTGATAAAAAGAAACGTGAGTGATTTATGGTTGGGCTCTTCCCTTAGGAGTGAAGGTCGTGAATAGATTCCGTTGAAGCAGTCAGTACAGCTGTCTCGGCACTGGATTTAATCTAGATTTATTGGGATATGCTTGCGGATATGTTAAATAGAAAGAAAGAAAGAAAATACATTTAGTTCGCACAGACTATAAGACAAGTAAAAATAAATAAAGTAAAAAGAAAGAATACAAAATAAAAAGTGTAAAGTGCGTTGTAAGATACTAGCAGGAATGTGTATCTCGCGGCTGCGCCAAATAGGCCCAGTTCTGCAAAAATGCCAGACAACTAGACGGTTTTCAACTGGACCTGAAGTGTGAGGTGACGGATGTAAATCACTTTTATACTGCAATTTGTATATGTATACTTAAATAAAATAAATTTGTGTAAGATAATAATAATAATGAATATTTCAATAGTTAGATATAGGTATTAAATAATAAATACTCTTCTGTGTTATCCAATAATTATTCGGCTAAATTATTTGTCCCACTTTTAAACTGTTTGTCCACCGCACCGTAAACGGGAAGTCAACGAGAAACGAGATTACGCGTCCATAGTATATGAACTGTCGCTACTTCGGCGTCGTCATCTCGTTCTCGTTGAAGCCCCGCTCACCACCAGAGTATTTTTTTGAAGTTTCTGGATTCTCAATGTTCGGCTCAACACCGAGAGTTGAAAATCGATAAAAAATCGTCGCGTTGAAAATCACCAGCAGATTTTTGTGAATGGTATCTCGCAGTTCAACCTAGGAGGTTGTCGACTGCTAGACTGGGCTATCATTTGCCTCCAGCCAGGGCATAAAACTTATAGACTACACGCTAAGGGCACTCCCTGTGGGGTACGGACCATGGCTTAGAGCATCGCTGGTTGAGGGCAGCAAGAAACAGGCTGGATCGGATCGTGATGGACGAATTCAAAGCTACAGGCTCAGCGGCGCGGGCTGGGTGACAAGGGTCGGGGCGGAACAGGCAGCAGGGTTAGTCGGAGGCTACATATGGTTTTGGTCAGCCAGTTTGCGAATTACATAATTCTTATTGGTAGGTAGCCTCCGACTGCATGTTATTTAAAAGCATGATATATTATTTTATTTTCTACAATAACCTTATTTCCAGCTTTATAGTTCGCTGTTAATGTAGCCGGGTTCTAGGATTTTTTTAAATTTTCTTTCTTTTTAAATAGGTTTATTATGGTCTTACTGCCCAGAAGTTCGCTTGACAAAATATCATCGTTGACCTGCCTTTATTCTGACATAGGTATTTGGGGTCAGCGTAGCATCTCCACTTTTTCTATACACCTCCATCGGATGTCAAAATAAACAAAAGTACAAACAAAACATTCCTACATAGGTAAAATTTGCATTTTGGTTCCTATTCAAATCAAGTCAAATCAAAATATTTTATTTCACATAAACCTACATGGGCACACGAAACTTCAGAAGCTAGGTGCACGGTTCCAATTGGTCGTATGAGCAAGTTTATCAACATTTTAGGACCCAGTATAAACAACATTTTGGGACCGAGTATTAACAATATTTTGGGACCGAGTATAAACAACATTTTGGGACCGAGTATAAACAATTTTTTTTTTCACATACATACCCACATAAACTTACGCCTTCATCCTAATGGGGGTAGTCAGAAACTACAGAACGCCGCCTGCTACGATCCTTACATAGTACTTTTGCTTCGTTTACGTTCATACATCCGGTCATACACGCACCCCGGTTGCGAGTACTACGGATCTAACCTTTCTGAAGGTCAGGAGCGTAGCACTATATGTACCATAATAAGTCCTTCAAGGGCGTCCTCTCCGGGTGTTTCTACTCATATCTGCCATGTAAATACATTTTGATAGTCAACAACAACATATTTTGTTGTTGTTTCTCTTTTGCCGTGGAGCATCGCACTGCAAAAGATGTATTAACAAAATGGACGCTCGTCCTATTTAATGAAGGACTTCCTTAAACAATCTTAATTGAAATTCTTTTGCGAGTTACTCGACTTTAAATTTTGGATAATCGCTGGCTAGTAATTTTAAGAAAAAATGTTTAACAAAGTTCGATCTTCTTTTGGTGCTACCGACGTCGATAAAAGAAAATGTGCAAAATAAATCTGCCTAGCCTCTTCCCAACTATGTTGGGGTCGGCTTCCAGTCTAACCGAATGCAACTGAATACCATATGATAAGACTGGTTGTCAGACTTTCGAGCTTCTGACGACCACATCAAAGATCCACGAATGACAACTGAGACCAACGGCTTAATGTACTTCTGAGGTACAGAGGAGTCTCGGTAAGTAAAGATGAACCCATCCCCAGCAAGCGTAGCTTAACCTGACGGATTGACCCATACGGCTGTTATAACTTAGCCACGAGCTCCTAGGTCCCTACCTATCTTAATGTATGGATTAAAATGTGAGGAATAGTAAAATAATTGGTAGGTAAATAAAATTGTATATTGCGATAAAATTTTTGGACCATCACGGATAAGCTGATCTTGCATGGTATAGGATTTCCGTACAAATCGAGGTCAGCTTATACTGAAAATGTGTAACTTGATGTGTAGCCGTGTGTACCTAAAAAAAGGAGACCAACCCGTTTTTGTCCCTCTTCAGGACAAAGGCCTCTTCTCATACTGAGAAGGGACGAGAATTTGATCTCGCATTGTATAGGACTTCCGTACAATGCGAGGTCAGCTTATACTGGCAATGTGTAACTTGATGTGTAGCCATCCCTAACAAAAAAAAAAAAGACCAGCCTGTTTTTGTCCCTCTTCAGGACAAAGGCCTTTTCTCATTAATTACACTGAGAAGGCACGAGCATTTGATCACGGGTGCTATTGACAAAATTGGCAGAGTTTGAGCTTGAGTTTGAGTTAGCTTGGCCCTTATCTACCTCCTCAAGCCACATAGACGTTGTGGCGCGCGACTGCTAACTATAATTGGGATGATGACTGGGTCAAAAAAAGCAATTCTATTTAGTCTCCCAGTTAGATAATAAAAAACTATTAGACACGTATTTTTTGCTTTTTCATATTAATAAAAAAATACTTAGCTTTAAAGTTGGGGAGTGGGGGTTGCTACGTCACAAGTATATTGTATGTTAGTAATGTCCAAGATAAACTCAGAAAGTACATAATGAAATGAAAAAGTCACAGGTTGTATGTTGTATTGACATAGGTTGTCAATTTGCTTAACAATTAATTTACCTGACTATACATCGACCCCTCTCGATTCGTAAACAAAAAGATTCAGGTAAATTCATGCACAATATGCGCATATATTAGGGATACCTTTAAAAGAACTGCGGCAGTGTGTACGTTACAATATCTATTCATATTCCTTGCCTTTGGTAACCGTTGTATTGCGAACAAAAGAGATTTCTTTACCTACTTAGTAAAGGACATTATTCACTGTTCATAAAATTTTGGGCTAAATGTTTAAATGCCGAAGAAAAGAACGACGAAATAAATGCATGCTGTTCTTCTTCTTTAGCGTGTCGATGGCAATCTAAATGGACTCGGCCCAAAATTCGGTCACGTGTTTGGCGCCATCACTAGCGTCCATCAGTTCCTGTAACGTGCAGCTGACAGGACTCGCAGGACACTACATAAAGTGTCCCATCGTTTGTGGAACAGCACCACATTTACACTCCAAGGCGGAGTCGTCTATGAATCTCCACCTGAACAGATTTTCCTTGCTTCGGCCAACCTGGGTCCAGAGTCTGTTTAAAGACTTCCAGGTTACCCAAGGCAACTCATATCCAGGTGGGAGATTTTCAGCAGGTGGAACGATGGTTTGGGTAAGGAAGCACTCTCTTTTGGTCGTTCGCTAGTGAGTGGGACGACACGATTTAAAAAATTGTTTCGGCTTTTCAGCCTTTGTGGCACAAGGATGTTGTCGTGCAAAGGGTGTCGTGTGTCGGAGATCATTTTGGATCTTTCGCTGGAGCTTGTCACCGCTTTGCGAACTACTGGTGGCGGATTATTTTATATTCCTGCTGGTGGATACATCATTTGAACCGGGGTCGGTTTTAGGCAACCAGTGATGATCCGACACGTTTCATTCAAAGCTGTATCTACTAACTTTGCATGGGCAGAACGACTCTATACGGAGCACGTGAATTCACCCGCAGAAAAAGATAGAGCCAGCCCAGTAGTCCGCATAACGTTAGGCGAAGCACCCCACTTCGATGAGACTAATCGCTAAAGAAGACTGTTGCGATAATGCACCTGTCCAGAGTAACACCAAGATATTTAGGAGAGTTGCTGTGCTCGATAGACACCCCACCCTAAACGATGTTAAGCACCTTTAGCACCCTTTTAAACCATGAAAACGACAACCATAATGATAAATTTGTTTCATAATTCATCATAATTTTATTTACATAAACATGTGTGTACATACATAGAAAGTTCATGCAAGATGATAAAAGAAGGTAAATTAAGTGCAAACATGTGATTTGAATTCATTCTGTGAATTTGTTTTGTTTCTGGGTGTCGTTTTCATGGTTTTACTACATTGTGACCAAATTCACACTTTCTCTCTTGCCAGCCTGTTATTTGTTCATACAGTGTTGGTGATTGATCTCTTTGGTGATTGGAACTTTTACTAATAATATCCACATTCCAAATTCAAATCACTTATAGTCCCTAGGGATTAAAAACTAGTTTAATCCCTGTTTACGAACAATAAACTAGCTCTTTTTGAAAAGATGTGATAAAAATATAATTACGATACCTTGATATAAGTAGTACCTTGTAGTAGTAGTATGTAAATATGTAAGTATATTCTCATGTTGTATGTTTATTTTTTAAATTAGTGAATAGTTAAATGTTTTTATTTTATGTATTTTATTTTCTCTTCTACTCTTACACACGTTGTCTACATCTCTTTTTATCCACTTTCCTATCGCAGGTATGCTGGGAGAGATTTCTTTAGAAATAAGCATCACCTTTGTACGTATTTTTCTGTTCCTTTTTCTTGTCTCTTTATATGTGAGTAAACTCTTTGTATTGTTATAAACTGTTAAATAAATAAATAAATATAAATTGGTGCTTGTAGCATTACAATATTCCTCGTTAGTATAGTAGTAAGTATCCCCGCCTGTCACGCATGAGACCAGGGTTTGACTCTCCGCTGTAGAGGCTATTTTTTGTCGCTTTTAATAATTTGCAGATATATTTCTTGTATTTTTTCTGGATAATTTTCACCTAACATAAACATGCCAACTTTTAAAAACTTTCATTTTCATTCAAAATACTGGCAAAAACGTAGTGCGATGAATAATAAGGTGCACGTAGAAATTTACCTTAAGGTGCTTAATATATTAATTCTTTGACTGTTCATTAAAAACTCGTACATAGCTTCTTACAGTCCTAAACGCCCAGCATCACTTATTTTACGTTCACAGACGAAATCCTAATATCCTAATACTAAATAATATTATAAATGCGAGAGTGAGTTTGTTTGTTTATTTTGTTAAATTAAAACGGATGAACGGATTTTGATTAAATTTGGCTCATGGGTTTACCTGGGTAGATATAAGATACTTTTTATCTCGGTAGTACGATCCCGTGGGATAATTTCCGACATGCACGCGAGCGAATCCGCGGGAAAAAGCTAGTCCATATAAAGGTATTTAGGTTCCGTAGTTTATGAGCCGGTAAAAGTAAAAGTCAGTAAATATACTTTTTCACTTTATGATGATTGTTTCGTAAAGTAGATACGCTCTCATGCATTTACTGGCAATCTTGAGTTAAAGCAATGATTTCATTTGATACCTAGACATAAATATCAGTTTTATGATTTAAGTTTCAAGTTCCACGAAATAAAGATTTTTCGTAATTCACTGATTGAACTTAATAATATATTTATGTTATTCCAAAGAAGGCTGTCGTTCGTGGATCTTTGACAGTCGTTACGGGTCGTCAGAAGCTCGAAAATCTGTCAACCAGTCTTACTAAGGGGTATCGTATTTACCCGGTTACTGGGTTGTAGAGGTCAGATAGGCAGTCGGTCTATGTAAAATACTGGTATTCAGCTGCATCCGGTTAGACTGGAAGCCGATCCCCACATAGTTAAAAGGTAAAAGTCTAGGCAGATAGGCAGTTAATTTCGCTTTTTATTTCTACTTTAGAGAGAGTTTTCTTAGAAATTCCTGTATTTGTTTTTTTTTTTGTTAGGAAAAAAGTGAGAACGCATTCGCCTTGTGAAATCTTCATAGCAAGTGTTTGCCTGTGACATAATAATATGTCAGACGTCAATAGGAGTTTGACGTAATTATGTTGTGTCGTTGTGTCATGTAGTCTTTTCATAATTGATTTCATGTGCCTTGATATATTTTATCGCTAATAAATACTATTCAAACTCCTGGAAGTCCATTATTTCTTCAGTTTTCATAAAGTAGTTTTCATAAAATAAAAAATCCCAAATTAAAATACAACACACATATCTATAAAGATGTCTTCTATATACAAAATCTCTTCGTTCGTTTTACAGCAATTTCAACAACCATCTTCATTGTTAATTCAGCCGCTATATTTATACGCTTGAAGCGAAACAGCGCTGAATACAGCTGTAAAGCAATTGAATGCATTGAAAAGTTACTCGCGTAACGACAAATAAGAATGCATGCGCGCTGAAGCAAAACGCGAGATAACATATGTATGGGATACGCTTCGGTAACATAGTGGAAGACTGACGTCATTTAAGGGTTTATTGTCACTTGGTTAAATTCAGTCGGCTAAATGGCTCAGTTATTCAATCAATCTGCCAGGCCTATTCCCATAGTTAGGATCGGCTTCCAGTCTAAACGGATGCAGCTGAATACCCGTATTTTACATAGAGCGACTGCGTATCTGACCTCTACAACCCAGTTACTGGGTAATACGATACGCCTTGGTAAGACTAGTTCTCAGACGTTTGGGCTTTAAATGACGGTGAAAGATCTACGAATGACCAACGACTTAACATGCTTTCTGAGGTATGGAGGAGTCTGGAAATGTAATGGATGTTCACCCATCCATGAGCCGACCGCGGCAAGCGTAGCTTAACCTTCAATCGACCCGTGCGGCTGTTATCATTTAGCCACAAAATGGCTCAGTTACTGAATTCAGATAAGTATTATCGCATTCAGCAAGTTATCCTCTTAAAAGGTTACCCAATTAAGAAGAAGAAAGTTCGCGATAGGTACGGCCAGCACAATCTGATTAATTTTGAAGGATATTGCTAATCAATTGCTTTGTTAGGAGCTGAGGTGATGGAAAGAAACGAGCAGTTCAAGGCACTAAATGATACTGGATTTATTTTATAAAAAACTTAGCTATAAATACAAATTCTTAAAATTATAAAAATCGATTGCGGGCATCTTAAAAAACATACGATTTTTGGATAACCAATCACCGCACAGCACGTATTGGTCTGTAGTTTCCGAAACTCACGACGGGGGCGCCACCATCGCGGTGGCGGTAGCTGAACACTAGGGCTCCGCGGCTGGCCACTCGGCCGGCGCGCGCGGCGCGCGTATTGTTGAATGATGATGCAGCTACAGCTTCATGTGTTCGAAGAGTTTGTCTGCTCAACAACGTAAATAACGCAATGATTATTGCTGAACTGTCAAAATGAAAAACATTGTGACTGATCGAGTGTAACGCAATTAGTCCAGAAACTGATTCAGTAACTAATTCAGTGTAAGTTGTACAAAAGCTTTCTAAATATTTATTTCCTAAATCGACGATTAAATTCAGACGACTGAATTCAGCGAAGTGGAATAGCCCCTTTACAGCGTTGATATGAGGGAGTACATACATAAATGACTTTTTGAATTGAAAACTTCTTTAGGCGCTTTGATCGATTTTAGATTGGGGTAAATCTTATGGGTTCGCGTCACCGACATGCTACTGTTAACATTATGTAGCTATAAGGGTGGCCACTGTTAATTCATAGTTTTCACTTTACTTGATTTTGGTGTTGAGGTTTATTTTAGCATTCTTAGGTAGGTACTGTTTCTTTATTGAGAATTGACGTATTGTCCAAGTTGGGTAATAAATAAAATTACTATTGATTGCAACATCTTTCAAATTATTCAGGCTTCCTTTGGGGTCATCAGAGACTACCCTACTAAACCTATCAGTGTTGTTTTAGCATCGATAGTAAAATAATTTTCATTTGCACCGGTGACTGAAAAGTCGTGTGGAAATCGGTTGTCATGGTATGAGCATGTGATGCAGAGGAATGAGGAAAATGTCGTGAGAAAAGTTTTGAGTATGAATGTCGATGGCTATAAGAGCAGGAGAAGATCAAAGAAACGATGGATGGACTGTGTGCAAGATGACATGGCTAGAAAGGGAGTGACTACCGAGATGATGACTATTAGAGAAGTATGGAAGACATGTTGCGCCGATTCCAATTAAATTGGGAAATGGACAGGAGATATTTTTCATACATTAAAGACACAACATAGTATTGTATACTTACCCGTTTGATGTTCAGGCAGAAAACTGTAGTAGGTTTACCTATTTCGTTTTACGTTTAGTGAACCTCGTGTTTGCTGTACCTGCACCTTAAGGCTGAATGTCACTCGCTCGTCATAAAACAACAAGGTCTATTTTGCTTTCAAGACCAATGTGACAGTGAGATAGCTTCAACCTTATTGAAGTCTCAATTGATTGGGAATTGTTGTCAAAAGGAGTGAAGCAATTAGGTACGAGCTTGACCAAAGAAACTTCCATAATTGCAAATTCAAAACATTTATTTCAAATAGGCCCTTGTAAGGCTCTTTTGAACGTCAAAATTTCGAAAAAAAATTGAATTAATTCTAGTCGCCCCTTCCAAAAGGTAGTTTTCGTATGGAGAAGAATGGGCAAGAAACTCCACCGTTACTCTTTTAAAATGTTTTACAATATTTTGTATAGGTACATTAGATATATAATTGTATGTGAAGACGATGCACCTAGAATAAAATTACTATACCACAATAAGTGATGAATACTAAGAAGATTTCGTAATAGCCCAGTGATTAAGGACCCGCTTCTCAAGCACGAGGTTCAAATTTGGGGAAGTACCAATGTGATTTTTCCATTCATGTATGTACTTTCTGAGTTTATCTTGGACAGTACTGACATCAGTGAAGGAAACATCGTGAGGAAACCTGGAAGTATAGTTATAAAAAGTCTGAAATCGCCAACCTATCTTAAGCATGCGTGCTGATCAATGCTCGTGCCTTCTTAGTACGAGACGAGTAATTTGCTCTGAAAAGGGACAATTAAAAAAAAAAAAAACTTTATTTCGTGACGGCCCAGTGGTTAAGGCCTCGCCTCTCATGCACGAGGTTGTGGGTTCAAATCCGGACAAGTACCAATGTGAGTTTTTCAATTCATATGGTACTTTCGTAGTTCATCTTAGAAATTACTGACATCGTGAGGAAACCTGGACTAAAGTTACTATAAGTCTGAAATCACCAACCCGTCTTGAGCAAGCGTGGTGATCAATGCTCGTGCCTTCTCTGTATGAGAAGAGGCCTTTGCCCAGCAGTGGGACATTAATGGGCTGGTATTATTTATTTTATTATTTATGTACACACAGGAAAATAGATACAGATACGACATAATCATAATTGTGAGTACAAAGGTACTGCTTATTTCTTAAGAAATTTCTTCCAGCAGACCTGCGACATATATAATAGGTCTTTACCTATGAAATTGCCGTTTTGTATGAAAAAGTTTAAACGAATTTTTTTCATGTATTTTTTATTTGTATTAATCGAAGTAATCACCCATGCAATCAATGCGTCTTTGCCAACGCAGTGGCGGTTTATTGATGTCCTTCTTAAAGAAATAAGCTGGACGGGAGGCAACAAATTCTTCAAAGGCATTTTGTACTGCCTCTCGGGTATTGCATTTTTCCCGACAAGAAGTTATCCAAATTCTGGAAAAAGTAGTAGTCTGTAGGCGCAAGGTCTGGTGAGTAGGGCGGATGACGGAGAGCTTCCAGCCCCAGTTCTTGCAACTTGGAGACCGTCTGCTGTGCAGTATGAGGTCGCGCGTTGTCGTGCAGGAGCAGCGGAGACGAGCGATTGACCAATGCTGGTTGGAGATGTGCCAGCTTCTCCATCATTGTGTTCAGTTCTTCACAGTACACATCTGCAGTAATGCTTACCCCGTTTGGTAAGAAGCTGTGATGAATCACACCGGCGCTAGACCACCAAACAGTGACCATCACTTTTCTAGGGGTAAGTTTTCGTTTAGGGCATTGTTTAGGTGCTGAACCAGGATCCAACCAACTTGCTGAGCGCTTGCGGTTATCAAACAGAATCCATTTCATCCATCGCAGGTAACAATGCGGTTCAAAATTCCTTCATTTGTGTGTCTGTTGAGCAGTGCAAGGCACGTCTCGACGCGTACTTCGCGCTGGCGATCATTGAGTTCGTGGGGCACCCATTTGTCAAGCTTTTTTACCTTGCCAATTTGACGCAAATGGACCAATATTGTTTTGACGCTAACGTCGAAAGCTGCTGCTAATTCAGCCGTAGATTGTGTATCACCTTTAATTCGTCATTGTCGACCAAAGTCTTCGGACGACCGCGAGGTTCATTTTTCAGGTCGAAATTTCCAGAACGGAAGCCAGCAAACCAATAACAGGTGGTGCGTTGGTTTGTAGTGTTAGCTCCGTAAACGTCGTTGATGTTGCGTGCCGCTTGTGCCGCGTTGCTGCCACGACGGTACTCATATTCTATAATTACTCGAATTTTTAACGTATCCATGATGACGAAAAAGATTGAAATGCGATGAAAATGTAACACTAATCATTTATAGCCAAATGCGTGACTCTCGAAAAGCTTTTAAGGCAAAGCTAAGGTGGTGTCAGAATAACCAGCATCAAATTAAAATGGACATTATTGCTTCTCACCACTCGGCGATGAATTTTGGAAGCTTTTGGAGAGAAACTAAGAAGTTGAATCCGGAGTCGAGTCTCCCTTCGAGTGTTGGGGGCAAAAGTGAGTCGGTCGATATTGCTAACCTATTCCGACAGCGTTTCAAAATTGATCCACCTCTGGGTCCAGCAGACCAAACATCCAATATAAGCTGTAATGACCTAAGTGTACGTTTCACTGCCCGGGACGTGTCTTCCGTGATCAAAAACATGTCCAGGGGTAGGTCGCCTGGTCACGATAGTTTAAGTATTGAGCATCTGCAGAACGCAGGTGTTCATCTCCCAAGGGTTCTTGCCTTACTATTTAATCTATGTGTCAGTCATTCCTATCTGCCGGCTGATCTAGTGAAAACAGTTGTGGTGCCCGTTCCTAAGAATAAGACCGGTGATATGTCTGATGTTAGTAACTATAGACCGATATCGTTAGCAACGGTTACAGCGAAGATTTTTGATAGTTTGCTTGACCGCTATCTGGGTAAACAATTAAAAATTAACGACAGACAGTTTGGTTTTAGGGAGGGGTTATCTACCGAGACTGCAATCATGACCCTGAAGAGTACAGTGCAATATTACACTGGGAGGAGGACACCTGTTTATGCATGCTTCCTGGATTTATCCAGTGCTTTCGACCTTGTCTCATATGACATCTTGTGGAAAAAGTTGTGTAATGAAGCTAACCTGCCGCCAGAAATAATTAATGTACTGAAGTTCTGGTACGATAACCAATACAACGCTGTGAGGTGGGCAGGCTCATACTCAGATGTGTACAGGTTAGAGTGCGGAGTGAGGCAGGGGGGTCTGACCTCCCCCAAGTTGTTTAACATCTACGTGAATAAGCTGATCGAGGAACTCAGTAGCACTGGCATCGGATGCACGATCGATGGCGTGTCCTTCAACAACATCAGTTATGCTGACGATATGGTGCTGCTGAGTCCGTCGATCAGTGCTCTTAGGAAGCTGTTAAATATCTGTGAGTGCTATGCTGGAGCCCATGGACTAAAGTATAATGCCAAGAAGAGCGAGCTGTTAGTTTTTATGGCACAAAACAAGACCTACGAAGTGGTACCACCAGTCACGCTATGTGGTGCCACTCTAAACAGAGTCAAAAAGTTCAAGTACCTTGGTCACTGGGTTACAGAGGATGGCACTGACAACTGTGATATTGAGAGGGAGCGCAGGGCGTTGGCCGTAAGATGCAACATGCTGGCCCGCAGATTTGCAAGGTGCGACATCAATGTCAAAATAACTCTGTTTAGGGCTTATTGCCAGACCTTTTATACCTGCAGTCTGTGGACCAAATACACGCAGAAAACGTTTAATGCCCTGCGTGTGCAATACAACAATGCTTTTAGGATACTGCTGTCGCTGCCTCGATTCTGTAGCGCGTCAGGCATGTTCGCAGCAGCGCGTACAGACGACTTCTTTGCGATCATTCGTAAAAGATCCGCTTCACTACTGCGTCGGATGCGGGGCAGCGGCAACAGTCTTCTGAACGTTGTTGCTAGTAAGACTGAAGGCCGCCTTATGGGGCACCTGTGCGCAGTGCATGTACTGTTGCCAGGGGTCTCCGTGAGGTGGCGTAATTGAGTATTATTAGTTTGTGTGTTTATTGTTAATTAAGTATTTTTAGTCTAGTATACTAACATAGGTTAAGAATTACTAACAAATGTATGGGTTATACCTGAGTTAAAGAAAAATAAATAAATAAATAAATAAATAAATAAACAAATGACTACTTTTGGAAAAAAAAAACTCCATGTTTTAAAAATAAAATTAATTTGAAATTAGAATTCTTAGCCAAACAAAAATTATTTTGATTTGAAATGGCCAGTACTGCAGAACGGCAATTTCATAGGTAAAGACCTAATATTATATTTATTTATTAAAACTTTAATTCAGACTAAGATCCATAATTTTGTTAGTATTTTAGTGTTAGTAGCAATATTATAGTGCTCAAATAAGTAGGTTAGTATTAATTGTTAGTTTTTACAAATTATTTATTTACGTAGACCTATGATCGTCCCCACCCAGTGTCCCTGAACGGGACAGTCCGGTCTGGCAACGATCATTTTTAGAATGCTGTTGTCACTACCATGCAGGGGCTGTAGTAAGGAGGTCGCTTTCTTTCGCATGACGACATGGAAACCACCTGTGCGAGCTTCCGCGAACATTCCCGAAGCGCTACAACGCCATGGCAGTCCCAAAACGGCATAAAACGCTGGTATTATTTAACTATATCTACTACAGACAGAATTTTCATTAAATAACGAGATACCAACTGCATGTATGCTCGGTTGCCTGTGCAATTACAGCATCTGTACCAAATTCGGTGTTCTTATTACGAGTTATGATGTAGTAACGTGTTGACACAAAACTTTGCTTATTTTCTACTGTGTAGGGTTGTGCATCTTTCATAGTTTGAATATCGATAGTTGACCTTGAAGCCATAGTATCGATACTTTTGAGTATTATCTTAACAGTAATTTGGACCGACGAGCATATGTGAGACTTTTAGCCACTATTGGTTAAATCAAATAAAACCTCCTCATAAAAAAACAATAGAATATTATATTGGTCCGTATCGGATATTAATTACACGGTTAGAATTAAGACCAAGAAACATCGATATTACTGTTTTTATCAATCTTCCTAACAGTATGTATTAGCAACAATATCAATTTCCTTTTTCAAACATTATCGACGTGAACTTATCAAGGTCACAATAGTATCGACAGTTTATTATCGAAGTGTAACACAATTTCCCATCCCAACCAGTGGTCGCCCAAGGAATGCTAATGTCCTGGCTTGTCGTGGTTCCGTATTCACGTTTCTTATAATATTATTCATTCAGATGTTCATTTTTATTCTGAAACGTATCACCTTTCACCTTTTTATTCATTGCATTTCTGCATTTTCTGGTTGGATCTGCACGCTTTTACTGTTTTCATTTTTGTATCTTAGTACCTAACTTTCGTATGATTTTATTGAAATACTAGCTTCTCTTCGTGACTTCGTTCGCGTTGAAGCCATAAGATACACAATATACTAAACTAACAGCCACATTTTTTTTTAAACTCTTTCACGCGTTGAGTCGCGTCGCGTCGCATCGCCCGCCAGCGCTATCACTTCGTTTTCGCTTGGCGTTCTTTCTGACTTTCTTTATTTTTTTCCGGTTCCCAGCGGTTGGTATAGCATGATGTTAAATAGCCTGTTTCTTCCCTCAAGAATTGGCCTATCAAAGCATAAAGAATTTTTCATATCTAACTGGGTAGTGAGAGGTTAGCGCGTTCAAACAAATAAACTCTTCAGCTTTTTAAAATGAATATAGTATAGATAGATGACTCGTTGGACCAAGTGGTCGCAAACTGTACCGCTGACCATAAGGTCCTGAGTGCACGATTCCTAGGTCGGGCTAAGTGTTAGGTATTGGGTTTTTCTATCAAGAATTTCTCAGTAGCAGCCCAGAGTCTGGATTTGGGCCCGGTTGATGGCAATAGGCCCGGTTGATGGCCCCCTATTACATAGGACTTGTGGGAGTACTGTCACCTCTACCTTACCATTCGGGAAAACAGCTGTGACATTATTTTTATTTGAATATGACATTAAAAACCTCAACAAATAGGTTATTTGTCCGTAGCAACAGTGAGCCAGCGTGATAATCAAATCGCTAATACGTAGGCAATGAGCAAGCCAGGGGGTGCTACTTCCTAAGCACGAAATCCGTAGTATTGGTAGAAGTTACGGGCGTTTTCAGCTCCGTATAAACTACGGACTTAAGATTAGTTCGGAGCCCGAACCCTGGCCAGGTGCACTACGTATTTTAGATATGAAGCTACAAGTACGCGGCGAGCTCGACTGGTTGGGCCAATTCAGTGGGTGTAACGTAGTCAGACAATATAAAGAGTTACGCGATAGAAAGAGAGGCAACTTCTAGGTGAATATAACTGTAGGTAATTAGCGCTGTGCGACCAGGAGGCCTACCACGAGCTCTTAACGCGATCCATTTTAGGACCTAAACTGAACTGTTCTTCTAATTCGTACCATGATGTCAGTTTAACGATTCAATTTAGGCCATGCCATCTGACAGCGATTGTCCCAAACTAAGTGGCAAGTTTTGGTTTCATTCATTTAATTTTGTACTTGTTTGGTACCATGACGTCCAAAGAGCAGCTCAACTGAAACGCTCAACTGTCAAAATAAGCGATTCAATAAAAGTTACTTTTTCTCTAACATAAACTGAAACGTTTGGTTTTTTAGTGCTATTTTAGTGGAATTTTACAATAAACCAATATAAGTGTACTATCTTTCTTTAATAGTCTAAAATACCTACTTTACATGCCTTTTTTAACCGCATTTGTTTTTCTTTAACAGGTGTCTGATGAACTACAATTATTTTTTTCGTATGGATAAAAAATAGCAAAAGGTAAATAAATATCTACTTTGACTAAGAATTATTTTAACAATAGTTACCGTATTAACGTGGAATCTTAAAATCAACTGTTGAGGGTCTTTTTTACTTAAAAGTAATGATACTGAGTTAAGAACATATAAAATTTTACTTGCTTCTGAACGTGTCTGACACTAAAATGTGCGCGAAATAAACTTATTTGATAATAATAGCGTTGTCTCTTTTTCACCAAAAATGTTTCAAACGCGAATCAGCCACAAATTGCGATCTTTCATTCACTTTTAACGATCCAAATGCCGCTGAGCGTATTGGACGTTATGGTATTTATTTATTTTATTATTTATGTACACACAGAAAAATAGATACAGATAACACATAATCATAATTGTGAGTACAAAGGTACTGCTTATTTCTTAAGAAATTTCTTCCAGCAGACCTGCGACAAGAGAAATGAGAAAGAAATGTAGACAATAGTGTGTGAGAACAAGAAGAGAAAAATATAAATATGCGACTATGACTTTTAAGCGATGCAGTTTAGGAAGCTAAACTGAAATATCTTGCTTTTGAATCGTTTTTAATCAGATCATGGTAGGCCACCAGAATTGCGTCGTCGATTTAATGTGTTGTTTTTTTTTAACTAGGGCATTTGACCACTAAGGTGGCTGCTTAACCGGGCTTTCTTATGGCTGCCTTAAGCTTTTACACGCTTTAGCTTTTTTATTTATTTAGTGGAGTGAATCTTCTGTACTTGGTCTATTATGCATTGTATGCCCGAACTAAGAATGAATGACAATACGATTTGACAGCTGTCCCTACTCGCGATGTTTTTGCCCGTTCGAAAAAAAAAAAATTAGCATTGTTTTGGTCGATCAACTACTTTTGGACGGGCCCCATATCTTCGTCGACGGACTTAGAAATCTGGCCCTCTGATCTGCAGGCCTAACATGACGCACGCGACAATTACTCGCTCTCGCGTGAGTAATTTTTGTCTATTTTGTCTCTTTTCTCGTTTTCTGACAGCGCTTCCATACAAAATAGTCGACTCCTTCTGTCAAACTTTATGTTTTGTCGACAAACCCTAACATGGCACCTTAGTTATCTCGATTTTTGACAATTCAACACGAGATAATCTCCGATTCTTCTGTCATTAAGTCGTATTTACTCGTCCTCGATTTTTATGATACAAAAAATATCTCCAAAATGTCATGGCAGTTTCATAATTGTAATTATTTTAGTCATCATTTTATTTTACAATATATTAATAATGAAAATACTTACTTTTAAACTACTATTTATATTGGAACGACGTGTTTTATATGGATTTTTTCGTTTTTTGTATGGAAAATATGAAAAATTATTACCTACATATTGGGTATTAGGGGTTTATGGGTTATATAAAGGGGGTTCTAATTTTCATTATTTTTGCGATAGGACACACCATTTTCGAGATATAAGCAAAAGAAAAGAAAAAAAAATCGAGGTGTTGGTGTGAATTTTAGTTCATGAAAATTAATTTCCACACCTATTTAATCGCGATTAAATACTTGGACAATCAGAATTATAGATGAAAAACTTAAAATTCAGAATAGCACAATTGCCATTTTTACTAAATTAATAACTCAGTGCCATCTTAGTGTCATCAAACTAAAATATAGTTAAGTTGTGTCACTTTAGTCTATTTCAGAATGGGAAATCGTCGGTTGACAAGAATAATCAAAATTTTGGTAATTTTTAGTCTAGTTTAGAGGTATTTGTGACAAGGAAATCGGCACCATTGAATGAATGAAACGGAATCTCAAGCCGATGTTGCTATCATAAATATAATTTGTTTTTAATAACTTGCAACATCGGTTTCTCGTCGCGAGATAAGAAGTGTCAAAATGCTTTTTTCGAGTTTACTCGTCGTTTACGGTCATGTTAGGGATTAGAATGACGTCAGAATCGTAGACAAATTTCGACAAAACGAGAAAAAGAGCGTTCTCGCGCTTGTCATGTTAGCACTGCTGGTGAGCAATGCTAGATTTAGGACTGTTCTGGATACCGATATCATAATAATATATTCCAGGTTTTTTAATAAAAAGTACTTACCTAGGTCCAAGCCTCACCTACCAGTAGGTACTTCAATTCGATGAAAAATTTACTTGTGCAAATCTGAAGTACCTGTTCAAATCGCAGCTGGTTTAAGTGGAGGACCTGTTAAAGTGCACTTACTTCCTGCAGAATATTAAATTATTTGATTCACAGAGAATAGAATAAAAATAAGTTTACTATCTAAGTACCATTGCTAAGTATTTAGTGGGAATGTCGTAAAATCCGATTAAACAATAGGACGGCTTAATAGAAGGGCCATAAAATACGTTCGCATTTTTGATGTGAAAACTTCTTTAGCGGCGTTGCGCACTTTTTTTGTGATGGGTAAAAAATGTTAAACTCGCGTCAAGACACGTGACCTGATCGAAAATTCGACGGAGGGAGAGTAGACCGCAACGTTAATATTCAAGTTTTCACTTCTGCCGGCACTCTCGGAGTGCAACCCGTTGTTTTTTTTTACACGCCCTTATTCACACTAATGCATATTGTCTCTAATTTGTCGAAACCAGAAAGGGGTGTGGTAGCTACGCTGCCGCAGAGATATTTTCTTAGCTGTGCATGCGTAAAGTTTGTTCACTGTACCCTACAGTCGGTCTATTCTATAAAAATCTTACCGTGAAATCTACGGAGAAGTGAGCTCTCAATGGTATCAACCCCTAGCATAGCTCAATTCAAGTTCACTTCACCTACGTCTTCAAGGTGAGATTAAATCAGCTGGTTTCTTATTTTATGATTTTACTTTTTGATGACGACTACGTATTGTTGGTACACACGGCTACATATCAAGCTATAAACTTCCAGTATAAGCTGACCTCTCATTGTACGGAAAACTTATGCAATGCGAGATTAGCTTATACTGGAAATGTATAGCTTGATGTGTAGCCGTGTGTACCTATGGCTTACCCGCCGTGGAAACTGGAAATATTAATTAGTGCTCCTTAAAAGGGAACGTGGAGTTTCTTGCCGGCTCTTCTCCATAGGAAATAACCAATTGGAACCGTGCACCTAGCTTCTGACGTTTTATAAGTGTCCATGTAGGTTTATATAAAATAAAAATATTTTGAATCGAAAAAAAGGGCCTGTGATTCTCCGTAAAAATGTATTCCCGTTTTTTCTTCCTGAATAATGCCTCTAGAGCAATACATTGTTTTTCATAAAATGAAGGTCTGCTGTAGAAACGTCCCTGTTATTTCCCTTTTTTCAGCAGCTTATTGGTAAAGAAAATATGACCCTCCAAAAATTACAAAAATGCCTCATTTTTACCGCCGCGCGCCGTATTAGAGGACTACCACACAAATTCAAAAAGTTTTTAACATAAAAGAAAATGATAGGAACCCAGACATAGGTACTCTTTCTTAAAATATTAATGTAAATAACAATTATATCGGCTCAGTTTTCGAGGAGAAAATAGGGTAATACGAAACGTCGATCTCGTCAATTTTTTTTGTGATATAATCGGTCTGAGCTGCAGTTGTCCCTATCGCACTCTACGGAGGCAGACTTGAGGTAAGACGACGCCAACAGTTTCTTCAAATACCTATTTTTCAAATCCCTCGCAGGCCCTGTTCCCTCTTAAACCGATACATCGTTAAATCTCCCTTTGCTCAAATTATATACGCACCTGCGGGGTAATTGAGTAACTCACATAAAATGACAACTGATTGCAATGGGTGTCATTTTGACAGTTCACCCACATTCATTGCGTTATTTATGTTGTTGAGCTCACAAATATTTCAAACTTAGGAAGCAATGGATTAGTAATATCCTTCAAAACTCTCGGATTGTGATTGAAAGTGTGTTACGAAATTAGAGGATCAAGGGAAGACAATAGTCTTGTAAGGCCAATTCCCGTTCAAAATACGTTCAAATAGTCATCTCAGAGCAATCAATGTCAAAAACTTGTCAAAAAAAAAACTATTTTTGACAGATTGAGATTCAAATGCGAACGTTCTTTAAGATACGTTTAATCCTATAGTTCATAAAACCTATTCAGATAACGTAGAAATCACAGGCCCTAGTGCGAGTTTATTTTAACCATCTCGACTTCACGCATCGACCGCGTTCGGCGCTCCGATTGGACCTTCGCCAGTGAAGGCCAGTGAAGAGCCAATCGGGGCGCCGAACGCGGTCAATGCGTAAAATGAGAAACTCACACTAGCCTCTGGTACTATTAATAGTTTTGAACTTCGTTGATGTATGAAATCTTTTCTTGTTCGCAGTTTTAGAATGAATTGAAAAGTTTCTAATAAAAGACTGGGTTCATCAAGTACCTACCTAGTTTAGATTGAAACCCAGGCTCAAGCCAGCAAATCGAAATACGTGCAAGTAATGCACAGTGGTTCAACACTGTCCTACTTTTTCGTCTATCTCGTGTACAGCCAACAAAACAGAAAAGTAACCAGCCAGCTAAGTAAATTATAAAATTTATGATTTTCTTTCTGTAAATAGGTGTTTTAAGAACCAGAATTGGCCGTCAGGTCTTTGTAAACATAAAACATTTCGATTTTAGGCTGATTATAAGGTTAGTATGTTATTAGCTTTGCATTTTAATTGGTCGAATAGTCATAAATCTGCCCAGCATTTTCCTAACTATGTTTGCGTCGGCTTCCAGTCTAACTGGATGCGGCTGAATACCAGTATTTTACATGGAGCGACTGCCTATCTGACCTCCACAACCTAGTAACTGATACGATACCCCTCGGTAAGACTGGTTGGTTGAATTGGTGGACTAGTGACTACTCACAATTGCGTATCCTAATTATGTACCTACTATCAAAAAGGTATGACCTTTACCGCCTTAATCTACGAAGAAAAATAAAAAAAACATATTCCACCCTCGATTTTCGTCGCCACTTGTGTTGCCACTCGAAAAAAATTACCTTCCAAACATCATTTTAAAGCGATTTGCGTAATTCCCCTCGAAATTCGGCGCCGCGTAGCTTGAATTATCAGATTTTTCGGATACATGTACCTAATTATTTACGTTGACAATACTAGGAAAATGTTTTCGTAAACTGAAATGAGGTTTATATGGTATGTGACTTGAGTATCGCGTAGGAAGGCTTTTTACTTACATCCTAAATTAAAAATCCTGCACGCTTAGCATGACAACCATAGAACGGGTTTTCTACGGGTTTTGTCGACGGAAGAATAGACAAAATGACAGATGTGATTGTTTATCTGTAATTTTGTCTATTCTTCCGTGTCATGCTACGCGTGCAGAACGCGTGTTCGTTCGTGCGAACAAAAACATCGTGAACACGAACATCAAACACTTTGTTCGCATGTATGTACCACTAACGAACATCAAACACTGTGTTCGCCAAAAATGTTCGTGGCGATCCAATTTCGAATCCATGGCTACTAAAGAGATCGTGAACTGGGTTCGTATACTTTGTGTTCGTGTTCGCTTTGCCAATTTATGTCACACGTACGAACCAAATGTTCCGTGTTCGATGTACGTGTTCACTGTGTTTTATTCTTTCGCACGTTCAGGCCTCTAGTTACGTACCAGACTTTAGTTATGTACTGAAACTGTTATTTCAAATGGAGACTCGAATAGGGAGAGCTTTTATTGTACCTCTCCTTACACAGGGTGGTGATTTAGTGACCTGCATCCGTCACGGGGGTGATTCTACCCGCCAAATTAAACAACTTTCGCTATGAATCACATAGGTACACACAGTGATATACTAAAAAAACCCAGTACACATAATGAAATAAAGAAAGTTTCAGTCGGCTCTGAACATCTTTCATCTCCTGATGTAGATGAAAAGCTTTCATTTCTTTTCCGATCTTTTCATTTTCGTAAGTTATATCGATAAAAAAAAATCGTCACATCCACGGCAAACTTACGAATCTGCAGAAAATACATTTTACAGGGGAACGTTTTGAAAGCAATTATGAGGGTACAGGGGCTGCGAGGAATTTGAAAAATATGTATTTGAAGAAACTATAGCCGTCGTCTTACCTCAAGTCTGCCTACGTAGAGTGCGATAGGGACAACTGCAGCTCAGACCGATTATATCACAAAAAAAAATTACGAGATCGACGTTACGTATTCCTCTTTTTTCTCCTCGAAAACAGAGCCGATTCAATTATTTTTTACATACAAATTTTAAGAAAGAGTATGTCTAGTTTCCTAACATTTTCTTTTATGATAAAAACTTTTCGAATTTGTCTGGTAGTCCTCTAATCACGGCGGGAAAAATGGGGCATTTTTTGTAATTTTTGGGGGTCATATAGTTTATGTAACTGGCTATATCAGTTTTTTTTTTTCAAAAACATTTGGTGTTCAAAATGGTACTTTTTTGCCCTGGCAAACTTACGAAAGTGATACTTTCGTTACAAAAATAATAAAGATATCCAATTGAAACTTCGTTGAACTTACGAAAGGACCACTTTCGTAAGTTCACTATGGGTGTAATAACATAAAACGCAGAATCGAACAATTTGAATTCTGTAGCCGTCAGAGGTTTTTTATTCGTAAATTTTCCTGTATATAAATAAAAATATAAAACCGATTCACGCCGATTTCACTAAAACAGCAGATTGGTAAGTTTGCCGTGGCTGTGACGATGTGTGCGCACGCGTCGACGTTATTGAGCACTAAGCAAGAGAGAGAGCGCGCGGGGCGTCCACCACACTGAACAGTATGAAGTCGAGTAGTATAGCCCTATACTATTCATGACGCATGAAAGGTGTTAACAAAATAGGAAATTGCCAACAAATCGAAACATTTATGAGTCTACAGGGTCTACAACAGAATAAAAGATAACCAGAATAAAAGATAAATAAAACAATAATAATAAAAATACAACGATTTAAACCAAATGAAAAACTTCCCTGCTAAGCTTCCTGCAAATAGTTTCTATTAATCTTACACACCATTAGTGAGAAGAAACCAAACAGATTGATTGTAAAACAAACACAAACATATTACGGGAAGCCACGTGATGAATGAATGCCATCGAATATTTGATAGACATACATATTCGCTTGTCACAATAATCCCATACTGAGTAGTGAGCATGATTTCATTCTGTATACAAACAAACGTGTGTGTCTGTATATAGACAACGCGCACACCATGTGGCATGTGACTGCGACTGCTCGGCGACTTAACGCAACGACATTTTCATATCCTTGTTCAAAGCCCCGCACACTTGGCGTCGAGTTGCAGAGTCGCTACGACACACAGTGGATCGAAAAAAAGCTCTCGAAAACATAGGAGCTTAAACTTTAAAGTGTCGGTTTTTGGCTTGGAATAGCTTCTTATTGCCATAAGGAGCTTATGCTAATGCTACATACTTCATATAACGAGATGTTGTGCGATTAAAAAAAACCATCTATGAATGCAGTTTAAATTGTTTTTTAAATTCAAATAATGTCTTCTTTCAGTAAAATGTTCCATCTACAATATTCAAGGTACTTTCCCTCCATGTGGCATATCCGTGGGACGCCCGCATCGATGCTGAGCCTGTAGCTTTAAACTCCCCAACTAATAATTATAATATATCTTTGATCTAGCCTGTCGCATCTTGCTGTCCTCCCCTCAGCGACGCCCTAAGCCGAGGTTCGTACCCCACAGGGGGTGACCTTAGCGAGCGCTCGCCTAGTTTATAATTAGAATAGTTTTTGCCCCTGGCTGGAAGCTTTGAGTGTAGAAGCTTAAGGCAGCCACGGGAAAGTCCGGTTAGGCAGCTACGATCCTCGTCTGAGGTCAACTGCGAGATGAGACCCCTAGTTGAAAAAAAATATTTAAAAAAATTACCGTCAGTGAAGCGTTAGCTGTGTCGGCGGACGAATGTGTTCATGTGTTGTAACTAGCAGCTACAAATAGTATTCTACAGTCTGTGTACGAATTACTTTGTGTACTATATGCTAGTTGACTTTTTGGTATTCGACCACTACAACCCCTGATGTAAAGCGATGGTTCACATCGATGGAGCACGCTTGTCTAGAAGTGTTCACCTAAGTTAGGTGTCTGTCTTTTCCAGTGGCCACCCTGCGCAAGTACCCAGGGCCCCGGGCCCCCTATTTCCTGCCAGCGTACCTAGGGGCTATCAAGGTACTACAAAATTCATTCTATTGTGCCTCAGGGTTTGAAAACGGCTCTGCATCTAACCTAATGTACCGCAAGCCAAAACCAACGTAAAGCATAAATAAATATCAAGAAATATTTACATAACAAAGAGCTTACAGAAACAGGAATATAAAGAGACATATTAATATTGAAACAAATAGCAAAGGGATACTGAGATACAATGAAAATGTAATATGAATCCAATGCTGTCTTACGAATGAAATATTTAAGTATCGCAGCGGCCCTTTTAAACACTGATTCTGATCTTAACTTTGTAAGAGATGAAAGTGGAACGGTCTAGTTTGTTTTACATTAAAATGTACAGACGCCAGCACATCAACCTACTACAATTTGTCAAATTTCTTTAATAGTTTTTCTACTTTATCACTAAGGCATAAGGTACAAAGTTGATTGGGAAAATTTTGCAGTTTTGGATAGGTTGACCTGCTGGCGTCTGCTCCTAATGTCTAATTGAGCAGGCGAGCAGTTTTGGCCCAGTGGTAACTGCCCCGATTTACGAGTTGTAGGTCGTGGGCTCGAACCCTGGCAGGCCCTTTACTTTGTGTATTTTATTTCATCACCACTGCCCTCAAAACGAGAACCAAAAACCAAACCATATAACCAAACATTCAAATACATATGGCATCTACCAACCTGCGCTGGGCCCGCGTGATGGATTACGGCCCACTCCTTCTCACAGAGAGATGGCCAGTGTTCCAGTAGTGGGAACGATATAGGCCGATTATGAACGATATAGGCCGATTATGAACGATATAAGTCGATTATGAACGATATTGGCCGATTATGCTTAGGCGATGTCTGATTTATCGTGAATGGTGACGAGAAGCTATGGTCGAAAAGTAACAAAAACTGTGCTAGGATTTATGGGAAATATTAACCTATTAAAAATAAAACCGCCTATACTACCTCGTTGGTCTAGTGGTAGCGAGCACTATTGCTGAGCATAAGATCCTAGGTTCAATTCCCAGATCGGGCAAAGCGCTATTGGGATTTTCCATATGGAATTCCTCAGTAGCAGCCTGGAGTCTGGATTTGTGCTCGGTTGATGGCAGTCGGCTCGCCCCCTATGACATGTGGGACTTAAACATAACTGGTGAAATGTGGGTGTACACTATACTAGGTACACCTGTGCCCAACCCTTCGGGACTACAAGCGTGATGTTAAAAATAATCTTAAAGGACGGTCAAGCGAAAAGTTTGTAACCTTTTTTTGTCGAAACTAAAGCTAAATAGGATGATTAAAAAAAAAGTGTAATATGTCATCAACATGTCATTATGGCCGATGGCCGTCACACATTTGGTGCTGTCAAAACTCTGATACGAATTTTTGCAATAAAATTTTATTTTTGATGTTTATCTAAGGTTTATTTTCTAGTAATTTTAATATAGTTGGTAAACATGGCGATGGCAGAGAAGAAAAACGAGTACGGAGCGGGGGTTGAAGCTGACAGAAAGCTGCTGGTCTTCGATACATGGGAAGACTATTTAGATTCGCTCATAGAAATCGCTGATCTCAGGAATTTGAGGAGCATTATTTCTGCCAGGACAATTGCTGCTCTTGGATACAGGTAATAACTGAGTTATTACGTCACCTCGTAGAAGAAGGCAAGATCTACAGGAAACTAGAACAAATTGTGATTGTAGCGGTAATAAATACGTCCATGAAACGATACGCTGCCGATGACGTGTTGATCACGCCGCCTGCGCATGCAGACGGCGCGCAATGTCCAATACACGGCAACGCCAACATCTTCCTCCATAGCCTGACTTTATTAACTGCAGGGCTAGACGCGTCAAGTTTGGCACAGACATAGATATAACGCTACTGCTGCTCCAGCAATCGAACCCAGGACCTCATGAGCGTGAGGTCATGGGTTCGATTCCCAGGTCGGCCACAGTGTAACTGGGCTTTTTTCATCAGGAATTTCTCAGTAGCAGCCCGGAGTTTGGATTTGTGCCCGGTTGATGGCAATAGGCTCGTCCCATAATACATGGGACTTAAACATAACTTGCAAAATGTGCCTAACCCCTTCGGGAATATCAAGCGTTATCATGTGTTTTTTTATTGTATTATAAATAAGGAGGTTGTATTACCTTCACATCGTGAAAATCAGTTGTGACTAGCAAAATATTTAAATTTAGAAAAGATAGCAAACTAGCTGATTTCCCATGCGAGGCTACCAGACAAGCAGACATGCTGTCAGTAAACTTGATAAACTATGTGTGCATACTGATTGGTAAATTTTTGAATCCCCTGGGAACTTACTGCTGCAAAATAAAAATCTTGAGTATGGCTGAAAGGTTCTGGAGTAGCGACCGCGTACCGGAAGACGAAGCGTTGGTAGGTCCCACAAGGTGGACCGATGACCTTGTGAAGGCCGCAGATATCTGCTGGATGCGGGAAGCAGTGCTTGGGGGAGGCCTGTGTCCTGCAGAGGAATTCTTTCGGCTGATGAATGATTATAGTATCTCAGACGTGACCAATACAATTTGAGTTAGCTACGGTGCCCACAACGATTACTGCTATTAGCTGCGATACAACCCAAATAGCAGACGTACACTTACGGTTCCGTACCAAAAAAAAAACGGCCAAGTACGAGTCGGACTCGCACATGCCTAATAGGCATCTGGCTTATTTTTTATTTGGTAATTTAATTTTCATTTCACGAAGGGTTCCGTACCACCGTACATACATTTGGAAAAAAAAGCTGAAAAAAAAATTGCCCCCTTTAATTTTTAAATTTATTTATGTTACATAAATAAAAATAAAAAACAACAGACGGCCGAAGAAACTCCTCCTTTTTTGAAGTCTGTTAAAAGATATATACCAATCGGACAGAAAAACTAAGTAACTGTGGCGGCGTATGTTAGTACTATGGTTCTACTGGTACGGTTACGGTTGTGTACGGTTCAAGATGAAGGAGATATTGCTGCCGATTCTCTTGTCACAAATGCTTCTAAACTACATTAAAAATTACCAAAATTTAGTTTATTCCTGTCAAACGACGATTTCCCATTCTGAAATAGATTAAAGTGACACAACTTAACTATATTTAGTTTGACAGCACTAAGATGGCACTGAGCTATTCATTTAATGAAAATGTCAATTTTGCTATTCTGAATTTGACGTCTTTTACCTAAAAATTAAATTGTCTAACTAAATCTGACTATTTTTAATCACGATTAAAAATGGTTTGGTATACAATTTAGTTATAATGAACTAACCAACACCTCGACTTCAGGTGCAAAAACAGTATTGTATCTTTTTTTCTTTTCTTTTGCTTATATCTCGAAAATGGTGGGTCCCATCGCAAAATTAATGAATATTTTCGACCCCCTTTATAGAACCCAACCCCTAAAACTCAACATGTAGGTTATCATATTTTATATTTTCCATACAAAAAGCGAAAAATTCCATATAAAACACGTCAAAGCTGCTCACGCTGCGCACTTACAGCTCTAAAAAAATTTCACAAGAATTCGATTTTAGGTGATGAAATTATTTTTAAATTTAGAGATTGTTTTTTGCAGAATATCTTTAAAATTCTCATAGCCAAAAGTAAGGAATTTTAGTGATAGTTTAGTTAGTTTAGTTCGATGTACAAAAGTAAGGAATTTTAGTGATAGGTTAGTTAGTTTAGTTCGATGTACAAGAGAATCGGCACCAATGACTACTTAATGACTGTGTCTTAATTTCCAGAGCTTACGGCGACACACTATTAGAAAAGGAGTTCTACATTCGTCGATCTGTCATCCACGAGATCGTGTACCCCAAGGGCAAGCCTTACGTGCTGGTCAGTGAGGGGGCAGACTTGCAAGATTCATTCATCAGGGAACTGGCTGTGAGGGAGCGAGCCAACAGAGTTGGGATTCTACAGGTGAACTGGATTTAGTGGACTGTATTATTGACAAATGCTTACACTGACTGGACAGGTCCACTCAAATCTGTGTGGTTCTTTCCTCAAAAGACTATTTCAGACACTAATCTACATGGTCCTCATATGGTTTCACCAAGATTATGTCCGGACTTTAAAAGAGACTGTGACCTCTGAGTTTGTTTCAGTCTTTCTTCTTAGAGTAGTCAGATAGGAAACGCCGAACTCATCTAGCATATTTTTTAGTTTTTTATTATGACGTGTAAAAGTGATTGCAATATCCTATTTACAGAATAAACAATTTCATTTCTTTTCATGCCTTGTAGCCCTATAAGAGAAGACATTCAAAATGCATTCTTTCCACGTTTCGCGTTAATAATATTACCACCATTTTTTTGTGAGCGTTATCAGTTGCTCGGTCTAGTTTTGGTGTGTTCAAGTGTTTATGCATAATCACTTCTGGGACGCAGGCATCCTCTCTATGAGAAGGGGTGGGCCTTAGTGGTTCCGCGTGGTGGACGCGGGACCAGTGCGGGTTGGTAGATGTCGCATGTCTTCGAATATTTGGTGCTAGGACAACCCGGTTTCCCCACGATGTTTCCTTCACCGTTATGAGAGCAGTGTTGATGAAACAATTTACACAAAGTAAAGCGCCTGTCGGGGTTCGAACCTACGACCTAAAACTCGTAAGTTGCGGCAGTTACCACTGGGCCACCACTGCTCGGTGTGTGTCATTAAGTGTTTATGACCATTGTCATTTTATCTACCTATGAGTATTAATCAATGCCGCAGTAACATACTATTAGGGATATCACGGCTTACCCGGCCACAATCACGAATTGCCACATGACCGGCCGTAATTTTGAACTCAGAAGCTCCACTCAAGAAGAACTATTGCCCGCACGACTGGTTGTTCGAGATTGTGGCCAAGTCATGATCGTCGTCGCGTAGTACTTTCCTGGATAGTATCCAGAGCGGAGCTAAACTAATAACATTTCTTCTTGTCCACAGTCGATAATCTTTATCCGACACTTCACAAAAGGCGGCTTCGAGATATCAGGATATATAGATTACGCTCACAGACTCCTCTCTGAGAACTGGGGCCCATTCTTCAAGTATGGAAAGACTCTGTGGCCTAGAGACAACGATCTTGGGTACTACCATTGGCGACATGGTACCGTGAGGAGCAATATTAGCAGGAATTATAAGGTAGATATTAAGGCGTTTAAGTATGACTAAATAGCTTCTTTGGAGAGGATAGGTAGGATAGGATAAGAAGGTCATACCTTCAAATCGGACTCAGCTTCTTGATGGGGGGAATGCATTTTTTCTTTTGAATGAATGCATTCTTTGCAGGAGGAGGAAGAGTACCTAGGTAGGTTTTGTTACGGAAGTGCCTACCTTCCGAAAGAGGCATTTATGAATCCCTGTGAAAGGAGAGGGGAGCCATAAAGTGTATGCGTGTGTTTTCACTAAGTAGAACACGTATGTGAGGTTTTGACTCTCTAAGTCAAATAATTTATTTCAATTAGGCACAAAAAAGACACTTCTGAACGTCAAAATTTACAACAAAAAAAATGGTTCTAGTCGCCCCTCCAAAAAGTAGTTTTCGTATGGAGAAGAATGGGTAAGATACTCCACCGTTACTCTTTTAAAATGTTTTCACAATATATTGTATACATCAATACGAGTATAATTATAATTGAAGATGATGCAACTAGAATAAGATTACTATACCACGATAGATAAAAAGAATGAAAATGCCAGATAAATTAATTATGTGATAGATGCATGGTGCTCACATATTTACAAACATTGTAAAATTATACGATATTCCTAACATTTTAACAAGTAATAGGTACTAATAAGTCAGTGTGCGAGTTCAAGTAATCACAGAATATAAAATCAATGTAAAAAAATATTAAAAATAATATTATTGAATTCTAGATTCTAAATTGTCCTATGGAGCAGGACCAGCATGTTTCTAAGCCCCTCTGGTAAAAGTCTTTATCACTTGCCCTTGCGATTGAATTAGCTTTGCTAATTGCAATAATGGACGTAACTAACTTTAAGTATAACTAAACCAAACCAGTTTATGTCAACTTTAAGTATAACTAAACCAAACCGACACATTCTTGAACCAAATAACTTTAAAACCGCTAGTTTATTTCAAGCATTTCCGCCATACCACAGTGATAGCTAGTTGTCGCCCCAAACAAAAGTCGCCAGTCAAGTTTACCTCGAAACTGTGAGATTATTCGGCGAACAATTTCGATATCCACTAAACGTCGGGCTGACGCGAATATTTGCATAGTTCGTAAAGTTGTACCTTTTAGCATGAGATGGTATGTGTAGGTACAGTATTGACAGTTTTTTTTCGTCTATACGATTTTGTAATGGAAATCGGAAATTAGTATTTTATATTTTATTTGTCGTGTTCCGTCATCCGTTAGTTTTTCTTGGGCAGCATCTTTATGTGAATATATTATCAACAACAATCTGTTGGAAAGTTATTTTAGAAAAGATCATTATTGTTATAAATTCAAAATTTGCAAGCATATACCTACATCTGATAACAATTTGAGTTTGAGCCGTTTCAATAGAATAACAGGCCAATGCTGGTTTAGTTGCCACTGAAGTGCGGCCTACTGTACGATACCATAGATTAATATAGATGGGACAGCAAAATCATTTAAATAAAAACCGACTCTTGCTACGACACAATAAATTCACAATTCAGGTCGCACAGCGCTGATCACCTACAAAATACAAATTCTAAATTCAAAAGTCATTTATTCAAACTAGGCTGAGAATCAGCACTTTTTGAACTTCAAAATTACATAAGACAGTCCCCCAAAACGCCCACCCTTCACCACTTCCTAGTGCTTTAGCTGGGAAGAAGAAGTGGCGCAACAAACTCGCCAGCAGCACAGCTGTCTGTTCAGTTAGAAAAAAATGATTCTTTATATATAGTATGGAAAATGATTTACATTACGCAACACAAAACATAATTTAAATTATAAAATTAATAGCCATATGAGCCAATATAGGTACCAACCAAAAACATCGAGAACATCATCAACATCGTTCTCAAGCAGAAATAAAAGTAACTAAACGAAAACAATATCTAAATAAAAGCCTCCAGGCATAAAGGGCGTGCCCGCTTACATATAGCTGTAACTAGAAGTTATAATTGATAAACTAGGAATATCGAGGTAAAATAAAAAAATATCGAGGTCGCTAGCTAACCACATATTGCAATACAACTCATAAAAAAAACATTGTAATGAGTACAGGTATATTCCTACAGGTATATGCACCTAGAAGTTGCCTCTCTTTCTAACGCGTGACTCTTATCTTCTGACTACGTTACACTCACTGAATTGGCCCAGCAAGACGGGCCCGCCGCGTACTTGTAGCTTCATACCTGAACTGCGGAGTGTCCCATCTGTATTCATCTGTGACAAAATACTGTGACAATACTGTGACAAAGACATACACAAAACTTTAATATGACGATAACCCTTTTGAAAGAAGTTAACGTTACGTCTTAAAGTGATTAATTTGTACTTTGCGAAAAAAATATCTAAATAAAAACTTAACCACTAATAGCTTCATTAAACTCGTCCCAAACTTGTCCTTTCTTCATTGTGAACTTTAATTATTTAGAAGTCTCCTGACCGTATTTATGAGAAAAAAGTTTAGAACAATTGAGAGGAAAATGGTGCAATAGACGCATGCACGCACGGCTACACATCAAGCTATACATTTCCAGTTTATGCTGATCTCGTATTGTATAGGATTTCCGTACAATGCTAGTTCCGCTTATACTGGAAATATATAGCTTGATGTGTAGCCGTGTGTACCAACAATAGAGGCATGTATCAACAATTCGTCACCAGGGTCAAACATAACTCAATATGAGTAGGCGCTGGGAAAGTTTAATTACATCTACATACTGTCCAAATTCTTTTATTTAGGCTACGCTAGTAACAAAATTAATAGTACCTACAGTTTTGGAAGTAATTGTGGAAAACCTCGTCATTCGCTCATATACAAGGTTATTGGTTATATGTCGGCAATCCATTAAGGGAATGTAGGAGAGGTCATTTACAACCAAATTACCCCTTTTGACTCCTACGAATTTTTTTCGAGTCATTTGACATATATTTTATTTCATTCATTTTAAAATGTCAAATTACTCGAAAATGATTGACATTGGCATAGGGGTTATGAGAGGTCATTTGGTTAAAAATGGCCTCTTCTATATTCCTTTAACGGAATGCCGACATATAACAAATAACCCAGTATACTAAATAATAGGTTCATCTATGCATTATTAAGCCCTATCTTGCCTACATGGATGCCAAACGCCTGTCACAATTAAATCATCAATTTATTATTATTAATTTATTAGTTAGGTTTTAAACGCTAGGCTCAGCGCTGAGAGTTGAAAATCCAACAGTGTACTTTAATTTAGGGATTAATTTAAGTGTCACTTAGTTGCCGGTGAAAACGAACATTATTCTTTTAGACTACATCTTAAGCTTTTAGCAGATGCATTCTGTGCTTCTTGGCGTTTCAAGTACGGTCCTCCAGTGAGGGCCGCCTCTTCTTGTTAATTGGAGGAAAATAAAAATGCTGCCTCGTTGGTCTAGTGGTCGCAAGCGCTATTGCTGAGCATGGGGTTCTGGGTTCAATTCCCGGGTCGGGCAGTGTTATTGGGTTTTTACATCTGGAATTTCTCAGTAGCAGCCCTTGAGTCCGGATTTGTGCCTGGTTGATGGCAATAGGCTCACCCCCTGTTACATGGGACTTGACATATCACTGGCGAATCATGGGTGTACTATAGGTGCACCTCTGCGTCACCTAGAGGTGCACCTGTATTAAATAATACATGTAAAAAAAAACCCTGTCGGATCCGTGAGGGTGTTGTTAGGTATCGTACTGAGATTCTAATATGCGGTAATAGGTATGATGACTAAAATTTTTTTTTGTCCGTAGTGTAGATTATAAAAAAATTACGTACACGTATTTTTTCTTTTTTTACGTTATCAAAAAATTACGGCGATACATTGAGTTAAAATGTGCCATGACTTCACTAGAATGTAGATAAACTTACTTGTGACGTATCAACCCCCACTCCCCAACTTTAATGCGTTTTTATCAAAGTAATTTTTTATTAATATGATAAAGCAAAAATACGGGTCTAATAAGTTTTTATTATCTAACTGACGGACTAAATATCATTTCTTTTTTTTGACCCAGGCGGGGGGTTTTTTTTCCCCTATTTCTAGGAAAAAAAAAAAAATTGTCACATTTTTTTCCAATTTCGAATTTTTCCGGGTTATTACATTGGGCGCGGGTGGCTGTCGTTTAGCGGGTGTCTACAAGTCATAACTTATGACCCCTGTTGTAAATTAGCTAATTTTGTATGGATTTGGGGTAACTTTGGAACTAAAAATGTGATTTTTAAATAGCAATAACATTTTTATTTTCAATAATAATAAGATTTTTTATTACTTTTAGGTAATGTTATTGCTGTACCATTTCGGATCGGAAAGGGTTTTTTTTATGTATTGTAGGTATATTCAGAGAATAGTTATGTGCACAATAAAAAGTGGCAAGAGTCGTAGAAAAGGGAAGAGTCATAAAACTTTGTTATACTCAGGCTGAATAGATAGAAATACCTAAGTTTTCAAAACTTAGTTTTAGCCTCAACTTTCATAGACCTGCCTGTAGGATTACGGCTTCTACGTGCCTAATTGCTTCATAACCTAGCTATCCTAACTTAATATCCATACTAATAATATTGTAAATTCTAAAGTAACTCTGTTTGTCTGTATGTTACCTTTTCACGCTTAAACCACTTAACAGATTTCAACAAAATTTGGCAAGGAGATAGATGGCATCCTAGGGAAGGACATAGGGTACTTTTTGTTTCAAAAATAACCCTATAAGGGGTGATATAGGGGATGAAAATTAGTATAGGAAACCCAGCATTTCTTAAGTTAGTCACATGAAAATTCGAATCTATGTTTTTGGTAAGAAATAAGGAATTAAATATAATATATAAGTGAATTAAGGGGGTAAAATAGGAGATTTACACACTGACTTAATAGTACCTATTACTTGTAAAAATGTTAGGAATAACGTATAATTTTACAATGTTTGTAAATATGTGAGCACCATGCATCTATCACATGATTACTTTATCTGTGATTCCTTAATCTTTCATTATTTTTACCTAACGTGTAACTTTATTCTAGGTGCATCGTCTTCACATATCATTGTATAATTGACGATTTTGACGGCACGGTTGGCGCAGTGGTTAAGCGATTGACTGCTGCGCTGCGTGTCGCGGGTTCGATTCCCGCACGGAACAAATATTTGTATGACCTACAATTAGTTGTTCCGGGTCTGGCTGTTTGTGTATGTGAGTTTAAATGTTTGTAAACGCACCCACGACACAGGAGAAATTCCTAGTGTGGGGCAACGTTTAAAAAAAAAAAAAAAAAATTGATGTATACAAGATATTATGAAAACATTTTAAAAGAGTAACGGTGGAGTTTCTTTTAGTGATTTGGCTACTCAAGCCGTGTAGTCATTTTTTTTTTTTTTTTTTTTTCTCAGCCAGACCCGGAACAACTACTTGTAGTTCATACAAATATTTGTTCCGTGCGGGAATTGAACCCGCGACACGCAGTGCAGCGGTCAATCGCTTAACCACTGCGCCAACCGTGCCGTCAGTATAGAGGAGCTCGTGGCTAAGTACTAACAGCTGCACGGATCGATCCATCAGGTTAAGCTACGCTTGCCAGGGTTGGTCCGTGGATGAGTGACATCTTTACATACCGAGACTCCTCCGTGCCTCGGAAAGCACGTTAAGCAGTTGGTCCCGGCTGTTCTTTGTGGATCTTTGACAGTCGTTACGAGTCGTCAGAAGCCCGAAAGTCAGACACCAGTCTTACCAAGGGGTTTCGTATTACCCAGTTACTGGTTGTGGAGGTCAGATAGGCAGTCGCTCCATGTAAAATACTGGTATACAGCTGCATCCGTTTAGACTGGAAGCCGACCCCAACTTAGTTGGGAGAAGGCTAGGCCGCTTGATTGATTGATTGATTGAATTATAACAAGATAAGACATATCTATTTACTTATATTTCTTGAAGATTTAAGGGGGAAGAAAACTAGTGAGAATTTAATATTAAATTTTTTAAACCGGTCGGAATTTATATTTATTTTAAAAAAGTGCATGTCGGATCACACACAATGAAGGGTTCCGTAGTTGGGATGAATTTATCCCAAGAACAGACTTAACACTGTAGTTGAAAAACATGTTCTCCCATACAGTCTAACTGCAAATATAAGTTTTAGAAATTTACCTTATTTTAAGACTATAGACTTCTTATAGGTTTCCTGTAATCTATGAGTAAAGAACCATACTCTGTATTTTTTTTTAAATTTTCCATTCAGTAGTTTCGGAGATAAAGAGGGAATTGTTAATTTTCATCAATTTTCTTAAATATCAATAAAATTTACTTGGTATGTCACACGGTACAGTTTGCAAAACTATTGTTTTTTTTCTTATTTGCCCCACAAAAGTGACCCCCATATTCAAATTTCATTTATTTACGTAATACTTCCGTGTTTGGGTCACAGAAAAACATTATGTGTACCAAATTTCAACTTAATCGTTTTATTAGATTCGGAGCAAATTGGCTGTGACAGACCGACAGACAGACACACGAGTGATCCTATAAGGGTTCTGTTTTTCCTTTTGAGGTACGGAACCCTAAAAACAACAGTGCCGTTTAACTTCTCGAATGTGAGAGACATTCCGACATAAGTTGGATTCAAGCTGCAAAATTCAAAATTCAAAAGTCATTTATTCAAACTAGGCTGAGAATCAGCACTTTTCGAACGTCAAAATTACATAAGACAGTCCCTAAAACGCCCACCCTTCACCACTTCCTAGTGCTTTAGCTGGGAAGAAGAAGTGGCGCAACAAACTCCCCAGCAGCACAGCTGTCTGTTCAGTTAGAAGAAAAATGATTCTATATTATAGTATGCAAAATGTTATTTACATTACGCAACACAAAACATAATTTAAATTATAAAATAATAGCCATATGACAGCTAGCACACGCCATTATACCAACCAGCAGCTTTAGAGACTACATACTCGTACATCAGTTTTGGGATAGACAATATGCTCAATTAGGGTAAACAATGGCTCTAAAGCCTGCTCAAAAATAGCCATTATGTAGGAAAATATTCTTCTTAATTTTAATTCTATTTCAAAACATCAATTCTCTATTATTCCAGCCCGTAATGGATCCTGACAGGGGTCTGCTTTTTCAAAACCGTCACGACCACAAGCTCATATGCCCGGACCCGGAGCAGGACCCGGGCCAGAACACTACGAAGCAAAGGATCTATTCCCCCAAGTACACCCAGATTGAAATCTATGACCATGTCGTGAGAAGAAGGAGCTGACGTGTATCTTTTATTATTGTAATAAAGCCCTATTTACATGATGCAAGTTTCTTGCCTGTGCCATGTAATAAAATTGAAGCAAGAAATGTCTAAGAACTTTTTAGATGGTGCAACATTTATTGTTGCTTCAACTTATGGTATAAGCATAATCAGCCTATAATGTTCTTACTGCTAGGACACACTCCTCCCGGTGAGAGGGAGTGGGCCGTAATCCACCACGCGGGCCCAGTTGGTAGATGTCACATGTCTTCGAATTTTTGGTTCTAGGACATGCCGGTTTCCTCACGATGTTTTCTTCACCGTTTTGAGAGCAGTGGTAATTAAATAATTAACACATAGTAAAGCGCCTGTCTTGGTTCAAACTTACGACCGTAAGTCGCGACCGTTACCACTGGGCCACCACTGCTACCACCAACTTATGGTATGCCGCAGTCAAATTAGTTGCACCGTGTAAATCAGTCTTAAAAGGAGAAATCGGGTATAGCACAGGCACGGGCGTTGGTTTAAACAAGTTATTTTATACCAGCTGAAAATCACAATAACAATAGTTTGCCCTCAGTACATAAGAGATCTGAGCGTCAGCTGCTCCAATAGTGGGGGAGTCCCAAAACTTAAAAAAAAATGTCATTTCATACCGCTCCAAAACCTTTTGTGTACAAGCAGGATCGGGTCCGATTCCTGGCTCATGCAGAAGCTTTTTCAATAAACAAAACAATGCAGTTTTATTTTTCTTCAAAATTGAGGTCATCGTTCCTTTGACCACGTTGCCCTACTTACCCATAATTTCGAATTTAGTCCGAAAAAATCGAGCAGTACCCAGTGTCCTACTATAACGAGCATTCGGCTGTGAGCATTGAAGCACATTCTATTTGTATTTATAGTCTGAAGATAACCGAAGGAGACTTTGACCGTGGTCGTACTACCGACTGCTTAAATGGCAAATGGTGTGAACGTTCCAACAAGTACCGCCTTTACGAATCTCTAGAATTTGTTTGAAAAGGAATGATTGACTAGCTCACGACACTTAAATGCTTGCACATGGCTGGTGTTATGGACGCACTAATGAAGAAAAAAAAACAGTCCAGTTTTTTTATACATTCTTTATTTGTACTTAAATAATAGGTAAAACTTTGAAATTTATTCCAAAATTAAAATTTGCATCTGTAAATTGTCAATGTGCTTATTTACAATGATGCTCATAATTAATTATGTTTTGGACTCAATAAAACCGTATTATCATAATATATTATAAGTTGAAAATTACAATTAAAGGTAAACGTTTTTAGATGCCCTGGCCTGCCTATAGTTACTTTAATATTTATAATGAGTAAAATTTATTTTATGAAAATTTATTGAATAAAAACAAAATATTTAAATGCATGTCTTTTATTTGTATTTTTTTTTCATTACATTTCATTAGGTCATTTTATTGTCTCGTTATTTTATTTGGAATATTTTGAAAAAAAACCCTTACAGCTAACGTAATAATATTATGATAAATAAATAACTAATTAAAATCAAACATATTTAATTAAACTAGGTTTCAAATGAAAACAGCAAAAATAAATTCAAATTTCGTCAGCTATAACTTTTAAAACGTAAATAAGACGTAAAGTACTGTGTCAATCGAACTCCTGGGAATGAACCATGCTATCCAAAGAAGACAAATTATGCATTTTTATTTGAAACTAGCTGACCCGACAGACTTCGTCCTGTCAAAAAGATTTGTAATGTGGCAGTTTTTGTGCCTACGTATTTTAAAAAATTCTCCTGAACAGAACCGTCACCCTGGTGATAGTGCGTTGTGAATAAAAAATAATTAAATAAAACATATATAAGGATTTAAAAGTAAGTAATCGCTTTATTGTTAATCATGTGAATCATAATTATTATTATTATCATTGTAGTGCTTTGTGGTATACGATGTTTTTTGTTTGATGACCTGGCGCATAGATAAACAAATCTGATGGTTTTCCAACACGGGAACAGGCAACATACAATTGACCATGTGAGAAACATGGGTTTTCTAGATTAATACCACAAACACTTAATGATTGCCCCTGGGACTTGTTTATAGTCATAGCAAAAGCAAGCCGCACTGGAAACTGTAGTCGTTTAAACTCAAATGGCACATCAGTCGGAATCATTGGGATGCGCGGTATGAGAACATCTTCTCCTTTATACTTTCCTTTGAGTATAGTTGCTTCTATCACATTGTTTAGTAATTTTTTTATCGCTAACCGTGTACCGTTGCAAAGACGCGGTTGGTTGATATTTCGCAACATTATAACCACCGATCCAACCTTTAATTGAAGATTGTGAGGTGGCAATCCTGGCAAATCCAGCGAGTTTAAAAATTCCGGTGGATACTTGACTACATCATCTTGATTAGTAGCCGAGTCAACTGATTTATATATCCTCAATTCGCCTGTAATTTGTTCTTGAATTTTGAAATTTAATTCATTTACATCTATGTTTTTTGCAGCCAGTATAGCTCGTTCGCTCAACCAATCATGGTTTCTGTAATTTTGAGAAACATCTGGAAACACCTTCTGAATAAGTTCATCTTTTGATCGAGTTAACTGACAAAAACTTTGAGGAAAGTTAATGCAGCCAGTCAACATGTCTATAGGAAATTTGCCATTACCAATGTCAATGAGTTGTTTAGAGAATATGTTTCCAGATTGGTCATTTTGCAACTCGACACGCATATTCTTGCTTAAATGAAGTACTTTGACATGTTTCCACAAATTGGAGGACTTTAGACATGCATTGAGTTCATCAGCTGACGTTGATCGTGGAATCACTGGCAATGTTTGACGAAAATCTCCTGCTAACAAAATCATTGCACCACCAAATCGGTTATTATTGCTCCGTAGATCTTTTAAGGTTCTGTCTAAAGCCTCCAAAGATTTTTTATGTGCCATCGTGCATTCATCCCAAACAATCAATTTACATTGCTGCAAAACCTTTGCCATTGCAGAGTTCTTCGAAACGTTGCAGGTTGGAGTTTCATTGCTTTGTATATTTAATGGCAATTTTAGTGCTGAATGGGCTGTTCGACCACCTTCAAGCAAAGTTGCTGCGATTCCCGACGAAGCGAGTGCAAGTGCAATTTTATTTTGTGAGCGAATTGTTGCTAATATTAATGAAATCAAAAAAGTTTTTCCTGTACCACCAGGTGCATCTAAGAAGTAAATCCCTCCAGTTTCATCATTTGTTACTTTCATAAGAGTTTCAAATACATACTTCTGTTGTTCATTTAACAGTGGAAGATTTGTTTGAATTAATTCTTTCAAAGCGTTGAGATCATACAGTTTTTCTCGATGCAACTCTTGGTTAAAAGCGTCATGCATTGGACGATTGGGCGCGGTCAGGCCTAATTGAATTAATAGTTTGTTTGACATTATCAAGCACATGTCCTCAATTGAAATCAATGCTTCATTGTAAATTTCTTCACTGATTTGTATATTTGGATTTCCCATTCTATTCCGTATTTGATACAAAATATCATCACACATATAATCTTTGTACTTGATCCACAAATCAATTGGGTTTGATGGGAAGCATGTAGATATGATTATAGAAAACAATGTTCGTATTTGATGAGCGTGTGATGATATTACAGCATCATTGAGAGTTTGATCCCAATGAGCGTCATTTTCAAGCAATTGCAAACGTTGACAGGCTTCTCTGTAGGATCCACACAATTCACCATCAACAGTTCGTAACTGTTGGAATGATGTTGGGCCACGTACATTGACTAATAGCAGTCTTAAATAAAAACATTCATCATTGCTTGGATGTACTGAATAAATCCGGCCAATCGCATCGGTGGAATATACATCTGTATATCCTGGAACTGGTTTTCCTTGTTTCCGTCGTATAAATCTCCTTGAGGATTGATTCCAGGTATAATATTTTGGCATTTCAGAATATAGCAATGTTTGTGCGAAATCATCGTTTTGGCATGTCTCAAAAAAACTGGTTAATGTAGTAGATGGTGGCTGAGCAGCTCTTTGTACTGCGTTCTGTGCTGTAAAATACACTCTTTGTCCATTTTCTAAATGCACAGCTAAGTGAACAACAGAAGGGTGTCTCTCATGAATAGGAAAAGAAAATATTCGCCAAACTGCTTCATTACTACTGACATAGCGGCCCATTTGGTATTGGGTAACTTCATCATTGGAATTCTCTGCACCAATTCCAATCACAGCCATATCACTCCCTTTGGTTACATATTTGCAAATGTATTTAATAGATTTCACTGAATGGCAAGATTCAACGTTGATGTGTGCTTTGAATGTCTTGTCTTGTCGCGATTTTTGTTTGACTGATGTAATGACGTGGAAACTGATGCATTTTATTTCGCGTGCCGAAACTAATACAAAAGAAAAGCGAGTTTCGGAACGCGACATTAAACTCCTCCAACTATGTATTCTGTGCTCCAACGCACACACGCACATTGTTTTGATAAATATGATCTTTGACGTTAGGAACACACCTACATTGCTTAGACAACAGTGAGTGCTTGTAATTTAATATGAACTTTATACCATAGCAATAAAGCTCAAATTGACTACGTTTTAGTTACAAATCATTTGTATGGGAAAAAGAAGGGCTATTTTTAGGGTTTTTCCAGCAATAATTCTAATTTTTCTCGCCGTAAAAACCATCCTTGAACTTCAACGAACATTTTAAAAAAAGATTTGGCCAAATTGGTCCAGGCGTTGTTGAGTTATGCGCTTACCAACACATTTTGCGATTCATTTTTATATTATAGATAATCGTTAATTGACTCGGGCGTGACTTTGCGGAAATCCATAAAAAGTACAATATACGACGTATATTTCGGTTATTAGGTTACAAAATGTACGTCGTCTAGTATATTTCTACCTAGCTTACGACGAGGTACTTAAAACAATACCTAAACAGTACATTTTTCTTTATAAGCAGAAGTAGTGCTTTTTATTCAGAATAATTATATTCTAAATATTTGATGTTACTTACGAAGTTTCATACCACCAAGAACTTTCATTAGAATATTATGTTATAGTGATAATATATAAGGTCCCATTAAAATAGGTGGATAAACTTTTAGAAATCATTCAGACCACCAAAATAAGGACAATGGTAAAAAAATAATAAGAAAAACGCATTAGATACTTACAAGAAAAATAACGAAAATACACTAAAAATGTTGGTTACCCAATGCCATTTATTATTTTAGGTCAAAATAAAATCACTTTAATCAGTGTTTTTTTTTGCTTGGGTATCTTTGGTTAGACGTACTGTACTCTGTGTTAAAACTTGTCCATCAATTTTAATGGGACTTTGTATATACACGGATTTTTTACTATTATGTATAAAACATTGTTTATTTATTAAAATAGTTATACTGATTATGGGAGAAAATTGTGGTCACATACAAATCTACGCACGCACATAGTCGCGCACGTCTAGCGCAGTAGGTAATTCGTTCATTTTGGTTTGTTTTGACTGTACAGTGGAAGTGTGACTGTAATTTACGTAATTTTAATTATTTTTGGGATAAACAATTACGTTTATTAAAACAAAAGCTTGTAACATGGAATCGAGTCAGTAAGCGATTCTGAACAAAATAATGCACACTAAGAAAATAGTCTTTTATAAAGCGCATTAATTCAGTTACACATTGTTTTTTGACCATTCTTCATTTTATCCAAAATTTTGCACAAAATAATTTTAATTATACCAAAATAATTATCATTTTTGCCAACACGGCAAGCTTGTATTCTTCGTGGCAGGCAAATGCAGAAAAAACATTTTGAATGTGACAGACATTTATTGGATTCAGCAATCATTTTCTTACTCGTTTACAACCTAGATAACTAGCTTAACTAAATTAAAATTATGACTATACAAACAGGTCAATTAACAAATAAATCGTTCAAAAAACAATTTCATGAAACTTTAAAGCAGCAAATACACATGCTTGTGCAAAAGTATGCAAACAGCTTTCATGCCAATGTGCAAACAACTTCTGATTGACACGCAAGCTACAAGAAGCTACAGATAAGCCTGATTTACGTTTGTTTAGACGATGCAAGTCTTTTGTTGCTTCAATTTTTTGTATGCCACAGGTAAGAAGCTTGCATCGTGTAAATGGGGCTTTACAGGCATGTGTATAGTCGCCGGCACGTAACTTGTCAAGAATCGTAGATGCGGAGAATTCGTTTTCGCTAGTTTTTCTTAACAGACATGTTCAAAAATAAATAATGGCAATAACCATAGAATGACATACAATAAAAGTGTAAATATTTTTGTTGCACTACATGTACATGCGCAAACTTACTCCCAATACGCCAAAACCTTTCCGAGTTACGTGCCTGTACTTGCTTTTAAAGAAACCTATGATTTACAATAAAGAAATAGCTGAACTCTGGGACTTGAGAGATTCTAAACGGGTCTTTTTAGCTGTTTCTCTGGATGCGCTTTGGACTTCAGCAGTTCGTAGTGTGATGCCGAAGATGTCTTCGTGGTATCTGTTTTCACTCTGAAACAGAAAAGAAAGAAACTTAGTAAAAGAGTTTTCCATCAGATTACCTCAAGGCAGCTGTACTTTTTTATTATTTATTTTATCAAATTTAAAATACTTTTTGATGACATATTGCCAATAATGGTATATCATTATCTAACTTGTGTATTACAATAATGACTCAATGTTAGTTACAAAAATGCAAACTCCTAATCTCCTCAAACCTATAATTAATCGGTGGCCGCCATAATTAGGTACGTCGCGTCGCTTAAAAATACAAAAGAAAAAAAAAGCATATCCTACCCGCAAAACGGCGACGAATTCTTTTGCATCCTCCTCTGACATTCCGCTGTGTTTCTGAATGATTTCTTCAAGTTTTTGTTCAACATCGTCCGCCATTTTACAATCACCGCAAACGTAGAAGTGGCCATGTTCTTCAGTTAGTAGTCGGGTCATCTCTGCTCCCTCGTCTTCTAACAGAGCTTGGACGTATTTCTAATTGATAGACAAAAAATATCATTAGTACTTTAATTGTACAACGATAAAGACTGGATCCAATTTGAACGTTATCAACAAAAATATGTTTCAAGTTTGTTAAGTTAATTGATTTTATAAAACAAAATTGAGCTTATAAAGTATTTTTTCCACATTTCGATTAGTACTATCAAATAATTTCATATCTAAGCAGTTTGAAAACAAAATCCCGTGAACACGATGACCACATCTGTTACCACCCCGGTTCTATAACTTCCGAGCACTGCAAGCAGAAATAGTCCTTACGATGTATAGATATGAAGTTCTTCGATGATACGTCATTATTTTATCCAAACTTACTTTATTTGCACCTTCTTCCCTTGATAGAGCCAACCGTGTTTTATGAAGTACACCATCAAATAACGCTGTTTCTTTCTCTTCCTTATACAATTCCATTCCCTTGTATCGGCAACCAAAGAACAGCCATACTGGCCCAGGGTTATGAGACACCAGCTTCTCGATCAAATGTCTCCTGTGGTGCCAGAATCCTCTAAACGGTGCAATGCCAGTACCGGGACCGACTAGGATAAGCGGTGCTGATATGTCTTTAGGCATGTGGAAGCTTGGCTTACTGCAAATAGCACATCGAGTTAGACATTGCTAGTTAGAATTAGAGTAGGAAATTATAAAGTAATCGAAGGAATACTTACTATCTGATAAATGCTAGGACTTCGTCACCGGGCTTAAGATTCTTGAGATATGTTGAGCAAACGCCGTAGTGTAAGGGACCTTTGCCATCTGAAATTGGAACACATGCAATATTTTAAAAGGATTACAAATAATACAGAACGTAGATTCCAGTCAGATGCATTTTTCATGAAATTAAAAAAAAAACTCCTATAATAGGTACTTTTTTTTGTTGGGAAATTATCAAATAACTTCTCCCACTCTGGGCGGAGCGGGAGGGCATGTCAAACTCTTGCTGACTAAAACCCACCCGCGTTCCTTCAGTTGCCTGTACGTTGCCAGGGGCCACGGTATCCCTTTCGGATTTTCCCGCAACCCTGGCAGTCTATAATAGGTACTTACTCTGAGTTCTATAAATAACAACCGCAACAGTGACGTGGACCCTTTGAGGGTGGGCCATAAGTGACGATGATATGGAATAAAATCTTGGCTGCAAGGGACTCAGTAACGTAGCAAGCAACGATGCCTGCGGTCTGCAAGACGGGAACTGGGCGAAAACTTCTGCCAGATTGGGGTAGTGAAAGCTAACCCAGTCGTGGTATTGGTTTGAATCCTGAAAAGGTAAATCTAAGTTTAAACGATGTAATAAAATATGTTCAAATGATGCGCTGAGGCCCGGTGTTTTCCAAAACCGTCAAGCCCCGCTGTATTTTTTTTTCATAAATGTCGTATGTGACGTGGCGCGCGTATTACAAACCGCTTGATAGTGAAAACAAAAAGCCGGGACTTTACCGATAAAGTTATAATACCAATGTGTTAATACAAAATCTACTGATGTAATAAATAATGTATTTAAATGATATTATGATACCATAATTCAACTTAATGTTTAAGGAAACCAGTGTCATAAACACGATCATTATTGTGTCAAAACTGTTTACTTATATTTATTATCCTTACCGTAACCAGTTCATTTATCTGGTCGGCTTCCGTCTCATCAGTACATGACTCCGCGAGGTACTTTAATACTTTCGTCGTGGGTGGCGTTGTGAGGTCCAAAAACCTTGTGTAGATGTTCCGTATGGTCGCCGGCGGTAATCGTTCGTACCTCTCCCAAGCTTTCACAGTACCTAAAATAACAATCCTTGTTAGTCAAAGTCCTATAATATTCTAGCCTTTGTATAATACGTAACTAACAATCAAGAATTTCCAAAAATCGTGGTTAAAAAGTGCTCGATTTCTTTTCCAAAGTAGTTTATCCGGTAAAGAAATCGGTGTTGTAAATGGAAATCCCTTTGGAGTTTCAAAATTACTAGACGCACGTAACAAACAAAAGTTTAATTTTGTTCCTTATTATTTCGTTTCCTCCGACATCATTTCAGAGGAAACCAGTTTTTATGCATATGCGCATTCCTTTGCCGTCTGGGTCGATCCAAAATAATTTTATGATACCAGTTTTATCAACATTGACATTCAAAGTGTTATTATTGTTTCTTTTACCTGTCGGTGTTAATGTTTCCTTCATGACTTGGAGCTGTACTATTTTGTCCAGTTCTTCAACGCCCTTCAGTTTGTCTAGCACTGCATCTACGATGTCTTTTTGGTTAGTGGCCATTACACCGATGTGGTCACCGGGGACGTATTTTATTTCGCTCTAAAAAGTTAATTTAAATGATTAATAAGTTTTTGAAAAGGAGGACTTTCAACAACTATAATGTAAACCTGATAGGTAGTGGATACGTTTTGTGTTTTATTAATAATTTTAAGGAAAGGTCAGTGTAAACAAATCTCTTTATGCTAATAATTTTATACCTCTAGCATATCTTAGTATTTTTATAAGCACGGTTCTATTTATTTATTGTTATATTTTAATTTTTGGCTTACGTCAAAATACGTAAGTTATGACTTTTCTTAATTATATTATGTATCAAAACATTTTATAATGGTTTAAAACAAATCATTCTTACGTCGGGTTCCAGATCAACGAATATTGTCTCCGCATTTGTTTCTGAATGCTGTACCAATGTTTTGTTTTCTTTGACTTTGTAAGTAACAAGCTGTTTTCTAAATCCTGCTTCTAGTGCGTTAATTATAGGTAAATCTGAAGATGGTTTGCCGAATCTTACAGTTTCTTCCGTAACTGGTATTATACCTAAGGCATTCTGTGCATCTCTGACCATATCGCTCTCATCTAAGCAGAATGTTTTACATGATTCCTGAAAATAAATATTTTATTATTTTGAATGTTATAATGAAGACCAAAGAAACAATGGATAGAAGCTGTATGAAAGATGATATGGCTGGAAAGGGGTAGAATACAGTGATGGCGACTAATTAGCGAATTAAGGAAGACGAAGACTGCTGCACCAATTCCAAATAAATTGGCATAAGGCAAGAGAATGATGATGAAAATGAAAGACAAGTTTGGCAGCATTATAAAATAATTGGTATTTATTTACTTGGAAGATTTCTGACGACCAAGTACGGAACCGCTGTTCTAATCCATACATTTCGTCACCACAACACAATTCCATGATTCTCTCACCACCCAAGCAGCCGAGTATGTTGTCAATGAATTTGCCAAAGTTACAGAACTTGGGATAGGCACTAGATCCAAGGCCGAATACTGCGAAGCGTACGTTGCTCAGAGGAGCTATGTGTTCTACAGACGATGCTGCTGTTGCGGCACCTACAAATATTTTTTTATTATTAATGGAAAGCTGCGAAAACTGCCACGCTTAAATGGAATAAGGGTGGGCACATCTGCCATACGTCAGACGATCAATGGGCCAAACTTACGACCCGGTGGAACCCGCTTAGTGGGACAAAATCCTTTCCAGGATTCAAACGACATCGCGGCAGGCGCTGACGGACATTGCGGGATGAGCTGGGCGCCTTTAGTAAAGATTAGTCCTTGGCAGCTTTGGACAGAGAGTAGGTAGGCTTTTGTCCAGCAGTGGGACAATAATAGGTAGCTAATAAAAAAATAAATAAAAATGGAAACATTGTAAAATCCTGTTTATCGAGTGTAGTTACTTAGTTTGATGTGCAGAATGCCTAGTTGCCGTCTTGGCACACTACACTATATATTCATGATTGGATGAAAGTTGTCAACTTTGAGCTGTGGTCCTGTAACCACCTGTAAACTTCATTACAGGCCCGAAGATCTTCCTGATGGAAGATAATCTAAGGAATTTCTTTTCCCTTTTTTTATCTTTGTTATTTTTTTTTGTTTGACTTACTTTTGGTGGACTCCAATCGCGTTAACTGCCTGTTGTAATCCATATTTGACCCAAGCACGCTGTTAGTTCTTAACAAAGACTTATTAGGAGACTTTGGTGTCTTGAAACCCCTGCAATGCAATTGTTCATGAGTACTATTTTAAGCAAAACACGTTAATTTTGTCTTTAACAAGATTATTCATTAACAATTCTTACGCTGAGTTAAAGTCCATTATATTTTCTTGGTTTTCCTTTTCAGTGCTCAGCATTTGGATTAGATGTTCGCCAAACTCCTGAAAAATATAATCAGGTTATTATGTTTATTTCACTCCATGTTAATTGTTCTTGATTTTGAATCATATCCAACTACCTGCGCGGTTTAACCCGCATAAGTCTCGATCCCGTGGAAATATCAGTATAAAATAGTATCCTATTTTCATCAAAATCCGTTCCGCCGTTTTAGCGTGAAATCGTAACAAACAAACAAACTCACTTTTCCATTTATAATATTAGTTAGGTAGGATTGTACGTACAATTCCGTTGGCCGGAGGCTCCCCATTTCCGAAAGTTGATGTTACAATAAGAAGAAGAGTTTCGTGTTCTATTGAGAACATGTCGTAGTCCGACATACAATGGACCTGAGAAAAATAAATTATTACGTGTAACTGATAATTTGTACAAACATTTAGAAAAACATTGAACTTGTCGCGGCATCTACATATATCGCCATATGCGAATCACACTGACATCACGCAAAACCCTGCATCGCGCAAGCAAAGTTTACCGCGTGACCAGCATGTATACAACGTCCAGACATCAATCGTCGGGCAGTTGCCCACCAGAACACACCACCTGTCTCTCACTCTTCTATGGAGGATGAGTGAACTTTACACCCTGTTCCCCATACCTCTTTACTGGTGACCCCAACGTGATTTGAACACGCAACCTTCTGAGCCTCCACAAACTTATAAATGTTAGATCTTCAATCCCTTTAAAATTTTTGATGAGCTAACTGCTATCTATTTCTAAGTGGAAACACGTGGAAAGTACTCGATGCGCTTATACACGAATCACCCGTAAAAATAAAAAATATTGTCATTTAAATATTGTTACTTTTAAATTGGATGGTTTGAAGTAACTGTCAAACCGTCCAATTTAAAACAAAATGCTTTACACAGCTTTAACTCATTGTTATTTAAAGAACGGAATAAAAACTTACCTGTGCATTAAAAGCGTGTCCAAGAAGCGTCCCTAACTCCTTGGCATACTGTTCAGATTTGCCTGTCTCGGTGGCGTACAAAATTGTTGCCTTGATGCGCTTAGAGAGGGCCCGACCGAAAAGTTTAGAAGTGAACTTGACGGCGCGAGCAATCTGTTTAAAGTGGAACTTTCTGTGTACGGTCTTCACTCCGTCGGATTTGGTCCATTGGTGGGTCTTCCATGCAGGTTCCTGGTAAATAAACGTATATTATTCTTTACTCACGTTCTTGAATCAGACATTTGGAAACTAAATCAACTTCAAAAGCAAAAATTATTGAAACAGTTTTAAATTAGACAACTCCTCATTCAAAATAACCCACCCTAAGGTTGACTGGTAGAAAATGCCTCAGGCATTAAATCCGCCTTTGTACGGTATTTAAATCTTGCTCAATTTCTTTTTTAAATAATACAATGACAAAAGGAAAACAATATTCCCCGTGAATCTGTATTTATTGAAGAATTTACGGCTAGTGTCATGAAGTGTTAGGAAAGATCCCGACCCATGGCCCGACCCTGAATAATTGGGAATCGGTGAGGAAGATAAGTAATGATCCGGGATTAACACAACACTCTGGATACCGGCTACGAGTGTGTACGATTTTATTTATGAAGATTTATTCACTGCTGGTCTAAGTTTAGCTAGATTAGGACTAATAGTCGCTTTGAAAGATGTAGACATTGCTCGAAAATTAATACCAAACGCATAATGGAGGCGAGAAGCACAAGACAAGTCGATGTGCCGACCCTTGGGCCTATGTTCAGCAGTCGACGTGTATTGACTGATATGATGATGAAGATGGAACACATAGTGTGGTCTAACAAATAACGAAAGGTTCATACCCGGTAAGGGATGAAGATAATCTGATACAAATATAATCAATTTTGATCCTAGTTCTTACCTGATAATCATACGAAGGTCTAAGATAGTACAAAGCCATCTCTTGATGGAACACTGGAGTCAAGGACGAAGACATTGGTGGTACGATCCAAATCCAATCTGATGGACAACCTCCCCTGAAAAAAGTCAACAATGGGTAGATGATCTACAAAATTTTAACTAAAAGACAGATAATATACTTAAAGAATATATTATTATATCCTCTTTATTCTACACCAAATCAAATTACAAAATAACTTTTGAGGGTTACAATGAGTGTCAAAATGGGTGGTGTTATTGCTAAAAGCGATCTTTCAATCTCCATTTAAGTCCCAGAGCTATTTAAAAGACTCTTAATCCCGGCTCCGCACATTGACCCTTACAAAACTATATGTGTAGTAAATTGATTAAATATGGTTCTTACCGGACTCTGCTCTCATTTTCCATATGTTTCATGAATTGTTCCGATGCTGAGTGGTGGTCCACTATAGACACATTGTCTCTATGGTAACTGTACAGCACTGCTATGTTCACTTCTACCAGTGCCTTGTCCTTCCATAAGGACACCGTCATGTTCGTGTCTAAACCCATCTTCGTCGCCACGGTCTGTAAAAGGAGTATTAATATTATGTTTGAGCTTTATCGTATAAACCTTATTGAGGAGGTTACACTCAGTAGGTCAACATCCGCTTAGCCTTTTATAAACTGGGGTCAGTTTTACGGATGCAGCTGAAAACCAGAATGTTACAAGATTACCCGTAACGACTGTCAAAGATCTACGATTGGCAGCCAGGACGTGCTTTGCAAGGCACGGAGTAGGTACTTGGTAAAAAGTAAGAAGTAGAGTAATCAAACCCTAGATTATAGCTGATAGTACGGCCGGCCAACTATGAATAGGTGTCTTCTTCCTCACTGCTGTTTTTTTAAATGATAATAAGTTCAAAATTAGTTCTCACCTCAAGAACGTTAAATCTGTTGCTATCACAGAAGTTCCTGCAGCCAATCTCAGTGCCCATGTACCAGCCGTTGAAGGCGGTTGCAGTGAACTCCAAGCCACCACAGTCCATCCTCATACCAGCGACGGCGGGCAAAGCGTACCAGCGTAAACCAAGGTCTTGGAACCAATCGTATCTGAAAACATATCTTTGATTAAGTTTAATGTCTAATGCATGGTTTTTGAGATCCGCAGAAAAACTCTCAATGACTAACGATCGATAAAGTTATCAATTAGATTAACTAAAACTAGTAAGGCATTTCTTATAAACAGTATTTGCTTTTATAACAAGTTGCCAAAGTCGGTTATAGAACTTAAAGACATAGAGCTTTGGTAATAATTCCTTCTGCACATGTGGTTTCCCTGGTACATCATTAAGAAAAAAAAAAACATTTACTCAAACTAGGCTAAGAATCAGCACTTTTCGAACGTCAAAGTTACATAAGACAGTCCCCCAAACCGCCCACCCTTCACCACTTCCTAGTGCTTTAGCTGGGAAGAAGAAGTGGCGCAACAAACTCCCCAGCAGCACAGCTGTCTGTTCAGTTAGAAAAAATTGATTCCTTAGAATAGTATACAAAATAATTAACATTACGCAACACAAAACATAATTCACGGCATAACTATGTAAATGTCTATTAACTGCTCCCAAATTAAGATGATTTTATTTTACCTTTTTTTTCTTTTTCATACTTCCTTGACATGATCTTTTCATTATTTGACATTATATACTTACAAAATTCTATATTTTTCATTAAATTACATTTCTTACAGCTGTAGTGGCAATGTGTGCAAATGTTTTCTTAACGAGGTAAGTATTTAGAAATGCAATGTGTCAAGATATCGAACCAATTAAATAGCAATAGTCATAGAAATGATAAATTCCGTTAAAAATACCTCAGGATTCGGGGATAAGAAATCAAGAAAAAGACGTAGAACAGAAGTGAAGTTAAGTGAAGTGACGCTAAAGGTAAAGCTGTGAATTCAAAAATTTAAAGAAAGAAAAGAAAGAAAGAAAAAAAAATAATTGGGACACGCACAGGAAATACAAAGAGTAAAAAAAAAACTAAATTATATAAAAATAAATAAAAAAGGAACTTAAGTATAAAACACTAACAAAATAATAACGACCTGTGCGAGGCCAAAAAGGCCCCTATCTCAGCAAAATACGGCGATAATAAATACCACCGCCCTGGTATTCTATAGTTGGATACTATAGTTTGACTGGTATTCTGATAGGGCCCACTGTGATGCCACGGACACATCACACACACACACCCACACAACGGACACATTTAGATTACAAAACACAAGTTACGGAGACATTTAATTACTATCGTTGCAAATTGCAATGTCAGTACCTCCCATTATTTCTTATGCTGATTTAATTTTACGGCTATGGTAAAGAGGCTGTCTTGGTTTCCCACTTAACCCTTCTTACACGAAGCTTATGTAATTTATGATTCAATTTTAGATAATAGGTTAAGTATTTTTAACGAAGATATAATTCAGCCGGTTTATTCATTCTCATTGTGAAAACTTAGGTGAAGTGAGCTGTCATTCTACCATTGAAACTATTGACAGCTCACTTCACCAAAGTTTTTACGGAGGAATTTTTGCAGAATTGCTCGGAAAGTTTTACTCACTTGGGGTGGTCCATTCGCACTTCCATTATAATCTCTCTAGGAATATCGAAGTACTCCGGATCTTTGCCGTCAGCTGACAGTACTAAAGGCAGTATGTCCCATGCAGTCTTTTCTTTCGGCTTCCATCCTAACTTCAAGCATACCTAAAGAATAGACGTAAGTAATAAAAGTTATGGATTGCAATGGCGTTTGGTATAAACAAATGACAGCGTTAATATAATCATATAAATATAATTTATGTTCCTAAAAGCAATATAATGTTAAACTAGTTTGGTTATTATTTTCTAGGTTACGAATTCATTTTTATTTTATACTAGCTGATCCGACAGATGTTGTCCTGTCGAAATTTGAATAAATCATACAAAAATTTAATAGAAAAAACCACTTAAAATTTTCCCGAATTTTCCAATTTTCCGGGAGACTTTTCTTGTTTGTCTTTCCGTTAAAATCTTTTATGTTATATAATGGACTGGTGTCCGCAACTCTACGTCCAAACGTTTATTTTGCTTAACAAAAACTTAATTCGGACATTTACGAACATTTTTAAACAAAAAAAAAAAAAAACAAATCTAGTCTAGTCGTTCTCAAGTGATGCGCTTACCACACCATTTTTTTTTTTTTTGTATAGGATTTAGGAGTAACAGATCAAAGTGTATTAACTCCGTCAATGTAACTTTTGAGATAAAGGCGTAATCCATAATACTTTAAAGAGACCACACAAACAAACAACATGGATTTAATTAATATTATTTGAAACGATGTGCACTTTTGGTTCTTTTTTATAATAAAGTAATACAGTTTAGTGCGTCATAATTTCACATTAGTAACTAGGTTTGAAATAGGCAAAACATCCGTTTGTACTATTATTATTACGGTGGGTGGAGTTAATACACTTTGATCTGTTACTCCGCAGATAGAGTAAACAAATCACATGATCTAGGTTCTATTCCACTCAACTAACTACTTTACTCTAGTTTGACCGGGACCGCTGTTTCGCGCCTTAGGAAGACGCGGCGAGGTTGGGGCGGCCTGCACTGCCTATCTCGCCGCGCACATACCTAAGGCGCGGAGCAGCGGTCCCGGTAAAACTATAACTAGCCTATGTTTTATCTTCCTGTTTGGCACTACTTCATGGAATAAGTACTATTTACCAAAGATCAGGACATTTATGGATGATATAGAACTTAAGGGTACACCGTTGCCCAAATAATTTCCCTTTTATTCGATTCTCTTGTCAATTTAATTATCTTTCACCTCAATTTAATTAACTTGGCTTTGCTGTGCATTTTCGTCCCTCCATTGAAAAAAAAAAACATTATTACCCAAATCCAAACAGATAAGTACATTTATTAATTAATGCTTAATAACATGATTAATTCATCCATTCATCACCAAAAGCATGATAATTAATTGACATAATACCAATATTTAATTACGTCGAAATATTCAATGCTAATATGCAATCTGTGGATATGTTTACAACTTTTGATATAAACTGGTTTTGGTAAATGTTACATCCAAATCAAGTTTTGAAATACCATATGGAACGTATTATTGTTTAATGAGTTATCTAAAGTTATTCAAATTTTTTGTTTTGCTAATTTTAGCAAGTCATATGTATTATTGTGTTTAAAGAAAATCGAGGACTTTTTATATTATCATTAAGTTCTACGAACGAATACTTTACGATAATATTTAAAATTTATTTATTTATTTAAAATCTCCTGTAGGCTTTATGCGCACCTACAAATGTTAGTTCATACATACACGGTGTATGGAACATTGACGCGCATTTTTTGCTGCTCATACAAAAGTGCAATACACATGGTCAAGAGTATAACATGGAGCACTTATATGTATATTCATTTTTAATAACCGACTAAAAGTTTTAACGCTAGTGGGTTTAGAATCATATATTGCTGATTTCATGGCAACAGTTCGCACGTCGATGCCTGTATACACCACGGGTCTTCTGATAATCCAGGCGTGATGTTAAGACGCCTATATATGCCAATGGCCTTGAGTGGTTAGCTTGCGTGTTCTGTGCTGAGCTCATGCAAGGAGCGCTGTCCCAAATTAGACGCATTATTCATTTATTATACACAAAACAAAAGTTATTTTAATAAAACACGTATACTAAAAGATTAATCATTAAATTATCTTTAAAATGGTGAAGTTTTCAGAAACATATGCTGGATATATTTTCCGTGATTATGAGTTTTTTATCCGGGTTTGACATAACAGCTATAAAAAATAAGTAGGTACACCATGTAATATATATATTTTTTTTTAAAACGTTGCCCCACACTAGGAATTTCTCCTGTGTCGTGGGTGCGTTTACAAACATTTAAACTCACATACACAAACAGCCGGACCCGGAACAACTAATTGTAGGTCATACAAATATTTGTTCCGTGCGGGAATCGAACCCGCGACACGCAGCGCAGCAGTCAATCGCTTAACCACTGCGCCAACCGTGCTGTCAATATAAACGTAATGTAAGCTATTCACAGATTAAGTTATTAAAAAAATGCTTTAATTTAACATATATTTTTTCCAAATTATTAACACTACTGGTTTAGACGTGATCTTCAGTATAAAATCTTTAAAAGTCTGTTACGTCGCCTTAAGTCATGTTGTTTATTTACCTCAGTAAACTCCAAGCGTCCAGGGTCACCAAGTATGGATCCGTCAGGCATACGGTACCCAGCGTAGCTGATGAGCTGCGGGTTCCATACCCTGTAGTCATGTCTGCCGTCTGTGCGTTGAGGGAATATCGTTATTGCTGACCTAAAAGAAACGGAATAGTTAGGCTGTGCTACTTTTAATGTAGGACGGTAAATTCCGTGTAAAATAAAAATTTGATCTTCTTTTATTTCCTGGGTCAGTTGGAGCGAATTTTCACAAAGTTAGCACCTTCGGTTGTACTGAAGTGGAATTTTATTTATTGATCATCAGCCGTTACAACCGCCACCGTCACGTCAGTAACATAATATATAATCTATAGATGCGGCTTCATATCAAAGTCAAGAAAGACAATGTATCTAAGACTCTAAGCACGCACGCACTAATTACAGACATAGCTTATTAAGAACATACTATTACATATAAAGTTTGAAATCTTAGCAAGAAATTAAAGTTATCACCTATATTATTATACGCTTCTCAACTAATAGGTATTCAACAGGTAATGTTTAAAACGCTACAAACGAGCAAGAACTTGTGATAAATTTGTAAAGTTTTGCATTAACGGGAACCGCATCTACTTAAGACAGGAATACAGGAATTTGGCCTATAAGTAGGTATGTGTAATCCGTTGTATTATTTTTGGTGAAATAATAAATAATAATTATTATTTTAACCAATCAGAAGTCGTTATGGCACAATGGTATGCAAGCTACTCGCATACTTTTGTGCTAGTTACTGGCAAATAATGTTAGCAGGATCTTACCTAATGTTTCCTTTATTAGTGCCGAATTTGATGTGAGTGCAGAGCGCTTCGAACATTCCACTGGCTGTAGTCACTTCTCTGCAGTCGAAAATCTGCAAAAGTTTTTACTTAGTTTAGTTGAGAAATGTTGGAATACATAATAATGCAGGAACAAAATAATGTGTAAGATAGCAGCAGCAAACTAGAGGAATAGGACAGTAAACGACTTTCAATCTTCACTTCTCAACTCAGCCTATCGCAATCCACTGCTGGACATAGACCTCTTGCAGGCTGAGCCACAACACCCTGTTCTTCGCTTTTTTCTTCCAGTCTCTCCCAGCCTTTTTAAGGTCGTCGGTACCATCGAAGACTATTCGGACTATTTCTGCTTGCAGCGCTCGGCAGCTATAGAAACGGGGCGGTAACAGATGTGGTCATCGTGTTCACGGGATTATGTTTTGAAACTGCTTAGTTACGAAGTTCTTCAATAGTTCATCTAGCTGGGGCCGTCCCACTCTACGCGGTCTCCACTCCAGGACTCGTATGCTCCACCGGCTATCGGTTGTTCGACAAAAATGGCCAGCCCGCTGACAGTTCAGCTTGCTTACTCTGCAAGCAATGTTGGTCTGGTTCTTTTCCGGATAATTTCACATCTTCACTTGGGGAGTGTTTTATATAAAACTCGGAGAGGGACGGCAGCAGCATTCATTTTTTTCGGTGATTATAACCAAGGTCCTCTGACCGCAAAAAATCCGTAGCTTGTTAATGGTGATTATAGTAGAAATCCTGAGGCCATAGTGTGAGTCTCTTTTAACTATATCGACTTTACGCTTCGACTGCGTTCGGCGCTCCGATTGGCCCTTCACTGGCCTTCACTGATGAGGAGCCAATCGGAGCGCCGAACGCGGTCGATGCGTACAGTCAAGATGGTTAAAAGAAACACACTAGGGCCTCAGATCATTCGGTAAAAGGTTCAGTAAGTGAAAGATCTGATTTGATGAACTTTAAAAGAAGAACTGTTTACAAACTGAAAACAACACAACTCTGACTGGGTCTGGGAATGGGGTTTGAACATAACTGGCGAAATGTGGGCTTACTATAGGTACACCTCTGTCCAACCCTTCAGAGAATGCAGGCGTAATGTTATATGTGCTGACATTATTATAGTAGGTACAGTCTCCGTTACAATAATCTATAATGTAAGATAGCTGGTTCTACATCTTTGCATATATATAGGTACATTGATAAGAATCGATGCCGACGACGCTTTTCTGTAAGTTCTTGTTGACATTTCCATAGGTATTGCCTTTTGAAGTGTCTTTGAGCTCTTTAAGTATGTAATATGCAATCTTTGGATGTGCACCCGACTGCATTGATAACCATCTACAGTGCAGTGAAATTACTTTTAAGAATAAACTTTATTACGTTGATTTAAGACTGGTTTTCGTTAAATTATTGTGATTGATAACGTAAAGAAAAACCAGTATTAAACAGGTGGACTGTCTACCTGATGGAATGTTGTTGTCGATTATGATACCCAGCAATATTTAGGACTACAAACGCGTTACTGACCTTTGAGATTAAGGCCCGCTTGCACCACATAAAGCTAAGTGCGAATTTCACCAATTAAACTGAACACGAGCGGCACATCTAAACTCAGTTCAAGTGTCAATATTCCAAAGAAAATAATGACACTGACAGCTCTTAAACGTGGCTAATGTGCTGATTGCGTTGTTGTATTGGTAAAATTCGCCCTAAATTCATGTGTTTAGCGCTAAACATCATTCTGCTTCTAAAAACCTAACTAGACTTTTCCCAAATGAAGAAAAAAAAAACTGTTGACGTCGCCTTCCAGTCTCTAACCGGATGCAACTGAATACCAGTATTTTACTTGGAGCGTCTGCCTATATGATCTCCACAACTTAGTTACTGAGTAACACGATACTCGGTAAGACTGTTTATCAGACTTTTGGGCTTCTGACTACCCATAACGACCGTCAAAGATCTTCGAATGACAGGTGGGACTAACGATTTAACGTGCTTTCCGAGGCTCGGAGAGGTCTCGATATATAATGGACGGTCACCCATTCACGAACCGACCGCGGCAAGCGTAGCTTAACCTTCCATCGACCCGTGCGGCTGTTATTATTTAGCCACGAGCCCCTTCTGACAGCTTCAAACGATTGACAGAAACAGACCGATGTTTTAAATATATTTAGCGATAAACTTATTGCCATTTTATTATTAGCCATTTGTGGTGCAAGCGAGCCTAAGCCCCGGTTAGCACGGGCTTATTTTTACGGCGACATTTTTTTTAGCGCACTGGAATTTGAACTCCGCTTAACGCCGAGAGTTGACAATTCAACAGTGTGTTTCCTTTACGCGCTGGGATACAGTCTGTTTGATTCTTAATGCTCGGCTCAATACCGAGAGTTGAAAATCCAGTGTACGAAAAAATATCGCCAGTGCGAACTTGTGGTAAGTTAGAATGCCTCATGTGCATGTTCTCTACTTCTTCAAAACAGGAGTTGCTTGACGTCAAACACAGCAATGACGATAGTCAAAACAAGAAACTCTACTATAACGCAAGTAAGAGTTTCTGTATCGCTTCTAATTTCAGGGAAGTAATAATTGCAGATAATTTAATTGTGATTAATATAATATACTAAATTAATTAACAAACTGTTACAATAAAAATATAATAACCTAACCTAACAAAAACTATTAAGAGGGAACAGGGCCTGCGATTCTCCATACAAATGTATTCCCCTATTTTCTTTCTGATTATTGCCTCTAGAGCAATTTTTTCATAAAATTAAGGTCTGCTGTAGACACGACTCTGTTACTTCGTTTTTTTCAGCAACTTATTGGTAAAGAAAATATGAACCTCCAAAAATTACATAAATGCCCCATTTTTACAGCCGTGATTGGAATTTGTCTGGTAGTCACCAGACAAATTCCAAAAGTTTTAAACATAAAGCAAAATGACAGGAACTTAAACATATATATTTTTTAAATTTTATTGTTAAAAATTATGGAATCGGCTCAGTTTTCGAGGAGAAAAAAGGGGACATACGTAACGTCGTTCTCGTAATTTTTTTTGTAATATAATCGATCTGAGCTGCAGCTGTCCATATCGCACTCTACGGAGGCAGATTTGAGGTAAGATGGCAATAGTTTCTTCAAATACCTATTTTTCAAATTCCTCGCAGGCCCTGTAACGAACCCTTTTAACGAACTAAAATATGGCGTCGTAAAATTCCTTCGCATCGCTGTCGACTGATGATGTAATAACCCAAGAGATTGTAATTATTACTTTTCTAGAAATGGTTGTATAGGTATTTACAATCACAACATTTTTTTTTTCTCTTTTTGTGCACTTATTTCTGTGACAATTCATCCATTTTTTTTCTTTTCTTTATTACACACGATGGCGATGATATTCACAAGCACTGGGACGAATAATCACTTCCTCAGAGCAGTAAATTAATTCAAGTCGATAATAATAGCTCCATATCCATTCACGAAAGTATGTGCAAATCGCAAGTCGTTTTCAAACCAGTCTTATTCTAGAGTATTGATCCCATCTGCTAGTAATTTTCAACCCTACCTTAGAATCAGAAACCGGTTAAGTTATATTTAAAGTAACCAGCTTGAATAAACTTTTAAAGGCTATCTTGGGAGAAGGAGTTGCGTTAGCATTAAATTAAAACACATATTTGTTATTGATATGACAAGGGAAAATGGTTAAAATTTGGTAAGTATTTAATACAATTTTCTTACAAAACATTTTGGTAAGAAGGTAATAGTGGACTACTTTGTAAATAATAATAATAATTAGCCCGCTGCAGGCCTCTTTGCTGCAGCGGAACATTTTTTTATTTTTTACTAGCTTATATTGGGCTAGTAAAAAATAAAAAAATGTGAGAAAATTGTACCAAATACTTACCTAATTTTAACTGTAACCCCTCAATTATAATCCTACATTAAAATAGCTTGGTACCTAACCTACTTACTATTTCATTTAACTATCAGACTGGAGACAATCGTAACGTTCTCTGTAAAGCTACATAACTTGTATCCTTTCAAGAACGACTAATGACATCTAGTTTGTGGCTCGTTATAAAGTTGTACCTACTTAAGTTGAAACCCTAATTAAAAGTTCGTGTGTTTCTCTTTACCGTATATTAAAGACAATTTTACAACTGTTACTGTTACTCCTTATCCGAGTATTATTAATTAGTATATGAATAAAGTATTAGAGAGTATTACAAAAGTGATTTATTATTTCCTCTATTTCATTTATTTAAGCATATAATTTAAATTTAGAAATATTTTTAGAAAAAACATTTTTAAATATAAAAATAGTAGCCCACCGGTATCGGGAACAGGGTCCAAGCTACGGGGGTCAGAGCTCCTGCGAGAGGAGCCTCCTAACGATACGCGCCATGTCCAGAAGCACCGGATTCTGGATCAAGCCCTTGATTCAGCTGCCTAGCGAGAGCCTCCTCATGTGTTGGTCGAGGATCTTGGTTATTATGCTAATGGCCGTCACGACCACCGGCACAATGACTGCTGTATCCACATCCCACATGTCGACAACCTCGCGAGCCAGGTAAAGATACTTAATTTATTTCCTTTATTTCACTATTTACATATAAACATATAAATTATATTTTTCAATATAAAAAATATATTAATTTATTATTATTATTATGAACCCCTATTGTCCCAAAGCAGGCCTCTCTACTCTGATTCCATTTCTCTTCATGCAATTAATTATAGTTAACTGTTAACTGTGTAAATACAATGCATACCGTCGTTTCAACTTTTCAACTGATACTCAAATATTTCCGATTCCCATTCAAATGCAGTCGCGGTCAGAAAAACATTATATTAAATATCTATCACTCTAGTTATATTCTAAATTATTACAATAACTACACGACATAACTTTTATATATATTCATTTATAATTAAATTAAATCAAAATACGTGCCACCGATAGCAAAAATGTATTCAATCAGAACGCAAAATAAAGACACGATACAAAAATACAAATGAGTAATTTTCCAATTACAATACAACCCAATAATTCTCGCGTTCATGTGTCACAATTATACAGGGTGTCCAAGAACCTGGCGTCCAACTGGATTCCCACGATGCCCCAAGTTCTAACAGTACTCAGAAAAATATTTTAAAAAATCCACCCCATGTACTTACAGAATTATACTGATTTCAAAAAAAAAGGGGAAATGAGCACCCTGTGACATACTTTTGAATGCTGTGACTGCTAATGCTGATAATTTCGATATTTCTTGGAGGTTTTGTAATCTAGGGTATTGCTGTGTCTAAATAGAATGTAAAAATAAAGTACTTATTGTACCATTTTAAAATAAAATATTATTTTAACTAAAGGTGATATGGAAAACTATTGAATTTCGCAACTTTGACCGACTGTAGTGTAAAAAAAATGTACCAAAATAGTATGGCAAGTGACGTCAAATTTTGACGCGTTTATTCCTCTTTTTAAAAAGGTATAATACTTACACATTAATTTGAAAAAAAAAATTTTGATAATATTTTTACTCAACAACCCAATTTTTACGAAGTGCCTACCTACTAACGGTAACTGTCGGACCCTTTCTTATCTTAGAAACTGTTATGTTACTACTATTATTTACTTCGGTTCCAAGAGTGAGCAAGAAGGAAATACACACAGGTAGATGGGTTCCCAGTAGAATAAAAGCAAAGAATGTTAGTTTAAAGATATTTTATTACAATAAATGTTCAAAATGTTGACCACCCGCGGCAATACAAGCTCTCACTCTCCTTAAAAAGGACCGCTTTATGTTTCGCGAGTAACTTTTTTGACGTATCACCTGCACTGCTTGTGTTATCTTCTCACGAAGGTCAGCGATGTCATTAATGGGCTTCGCATAAACGAGCTCCTTCATAGTTCCCCAGAAAAAAAAATCCAGCGGATTTAAGTCAGGTGAGCGGGCTGGCCACGGGATTGTTCCTGATCGCCCAATCCACCTGTTCGGGTATTGCTCGTCCAAAAACTCTCTAACGGATACGCGAAAATGTGCTGGACAGCCGTCGTGTTGGAACCACATATCTGGTGGGGTCTCTTCTAGTAAGTTTGGCAAATCATTTTGAAGAAAATTTAAATATGATTCGCCAGTCAAATTCTCGGGCATCTCAAATGGACCAATAATATTCCCACAGAGAATACCGGTCCACATGTTCACTTTGAACCGGTACTGGGATCTATCTTCTCGCATCAAGTGCGGATTTTCCACATGCCACTCGTGCAAGTTGTGTAGGTTCATGTAGCCATCCTTCTTAAATGTTGATTCATCTGACCACAAAATTTTGTCGATAAAGTTTTCGTCTTCTCGATGTTTTTGCAGGATTGTTTCACAAAACGCGACTCGGCTCGGATAGTCTCGAGGTAAAAGACTTTGCACTCGCTGTACGTGGTACGGATGATATTCTTCTTTTTGGAGAATACTGTGTGCTGTGCTCTTCGGTATCCCCGTATCAGCTTCTATTCCTCGCACAGAGATGCTTGGATTTGCCGACACCGCCTCTAAAACTTCATCGCGTATGAAGTCATTTACGGGTCGTCCTTCACCAGCTACTTGATTGGGGAACCGCCCGTCACATAGTGATCTGTGCACATTAATGAAAACTCGATGGTCGGGATATCGCGTAGCCCTCGGATACCTTTCTCTGTAAAGTCTCGCTGCAGCTCGTCCATTACCTCTACATTCTCCATAAATGTAGTGCATATTTGCGTATTCTTGCGGAGTGTAGGTCGCCATGGTAGCACACACAAAACACAAACTGTCCAAACACAGGCAAAGGTCGTCGTAAAGAGTTCGTTTCAAAGTCCAGAGCACAAAGAGTAATCGAGTCCAATAAACAAAGCTTTAAATCGTAGTACGTGATCAATGGTAACAATAAGAGAGAGGTGCGTAGTAACGGCAGGAGGCAGTGACGCGTACTGACCGTACTGTTATCCTAAATAGCACGATCCCAGATAGCGTCACTATCTATCTCACTCGCACCTCTAACCTTTTTCTCCCTCACTCTTACCTGAATAATGGGGTACCATAAAGAAGAACCAGCAAATCGCAAAGATAGTTTCTGTCTTGCTCCCTCCTGTTGTAATAACGAATCACTATGGTGAGATGCATGCACATACCGTCCCTTACGGTCTAACCTGTTTTTTGAGAGGCCTGTTGTTATTTTTATGAGCATACAATAGTAATTCTTTAGAGGTTAGATTCAATTCGTCGTAAATTTTTCTTTCTAAGAATTCTGTAAGACATCGTAAAAATTGGGTTGTTGAGTAAAAATATTATCAAAAATTTTTTTTTTCAAATTAATGTGTAAGTATTATACCTTTTTAAAAAGAGGAATAAACGCGTCAAAATTTGACGTCACTTGCCATACTATTTTGGTACATTTTTTTTACACTACAGTCGGTCAAAGTTGCGAAATTCAATAGTTTTCCATATCACCTTTAGTTAAAATAATATTTTATTTTAAAATGGTACAATAAGTACATTATTTTTACATTCTATTTAGACACAGCAATACCCTAGATTACAAAACCTCCAAGAAATATCGAAATTATCAGCATTAGCAGTCACAGCATTCAAAAGTATGTCACAGGGTGCTCATTTCCCCTTTTTTTTTGAAATCAGTATAATTCTGTAAGTACATGGGGTGGATTTTTTAAAATATTTTTCTGAGTACTGTTAGAACTTGGGGCATCGTGGGAATCCAGTTGGACGCCAGGTTCTTGGACACCCTGTATACTAAAATAGACCAGAAAAACATTGAACACATAAAATATTCAAGGCATATAAATCTGCCAAATAAAAGCCTTCCTCATAGAAAGAAAAAGCCCAAGATTCTTCAGGAGCCACGAAATCTAATTTGTGTTTCAGTAACGAATGAAAGTACGTCAAAATGGCTTCATATGTTAACGTCTACTTTCAGTGGGGAAGGGAATTTGGCAAATAGACGTCGACACGTGAGAATTTCTGAAGACTTGACGAATGACAGTGCGTTTTTGTTGTGTGATCGTTAAGTTTTTGTTGTTATCCACTTTTTATGCAGTTTCTTTGTATGATATCTATAATGTGTTTAAAGACTCATACGTAAAATCTGTAATCATTTGATTATCAATCCAATCAACCAAGTCAGTCTATCGCAATCCAGTGCTGGACAGAGGCCTCTCCCAAGCCTCGCCACAACACCCTGTCTCCCAACACCCTCCGCCTTTCGTATCCAGTCTGTCCCAGCCACGTTTTTAAGTTCGTTGGTCCATCTAGTTGGAGAGCGGCCCACACTACGCTTGTCGATACGCACATTTGGTTGCACGTGTAAGTAAACAAATGTATTAGGAGGTGAGGAAGCTAATTATCACTGATAGCTATGATGAAGCACCGAATGGCGGACTAAAATAACACCCTTATCGGATTCCGAATAAACAATATACTTAAAAATAATAAGCACTCTTTGCTCCCTGCAAGCTATTATGCTCAAAGCTCTTTAATTTTATATTGACAACTGCAAATTATTTGCATAATAACGGTCTAGCATATTTTTTACTACCTCATGTTTTGGCTAATGATACCAAAGACCTTGGCACGCTGGTGCCAACAAAACTTTAGATATTTTTGTTTTTATTGATGAATAAGGAATTGAATTTTGAATCTTTTACGTTTTCCTTAAAGTAATCCAAACTTATAATATTAGTTTATTTATTTGTTTGTTATGCTTTCACGCTAAAATGGCTGATAGGATTTGGATAAAATTTGGCATAATGGCTAACTATTACATTTAAAAAAATATCGGGTCTTTACAAATAACTTTGCTAATTCAACAGGTGAGACTTATTTATATTCACAAATTGATATTATAAATTTTAACATAAATCATAAAATTGCATCCGCATTCTAACAATGCAGATTAATAGTCACGAGTCATTATGACGTAAGATTTATGATAGGAAAAGATGATTCCAAAAACTTGTAAATAAAAAGCAGGCTTTTCTTGTTTTTCTGGACAATACATTAGCATACCTACCACAAAAGGTAACGACGATTGATATATTAAACGTAAAATTTACAAAAATATTGCGACAATATAATGCCTAAGTTAAAGACTTAGGCATTATATTGTCGCAATATTTTTACACTTTGAGGGACACTAAACACCCATATAAAACTTCTATTGTGTCTCTTTCAGTGTAATATTAATTATTCCTTCGCATTTTTTTTTGTATGGAATTTTTGGTTGAATTAGATATGGAATCTATTCCTAAGTTAGTTAATAATGAAGTGTGCTCATTTGTTGCCATTTTTAAATATTATACTTTATTTATTTATGTAGAATTCATTAATGTGTATTTATTTTATTTTTATATTATAATAATATTTCATTGTATGCTGCACCGGTCGACGTCATAACGTCAACGCCGGTTGTCTGTCGCTGAAAACCAGCGCTGGGGCTCTGTCTTGCATAGAGTCGCAGCATTACCGTACCGTACCGTACCGATGGCCGTTTTGCGTGGATGTGACGCATATTTTCCCTAAACTTGTTCCTTTTAAATTTTGTGTTCTTTTTATTTATGCGTCATGTTTGCCGCAAATAAACGTATTTTCTTTTCTTTCTTTTAATTCTTATCAATGCTCGTAGCTATCCTGCATAGAAAAAGCATGCAGAGCCCAAAATGACAGACGCAACATACGCAAGAGAGGGGTTTTAGTCGGCAGGAATCCGACATAAACCCCCGTGCTGCCCAAAGCAAGAGCATCCAAGGGGACAGGAAAAAAGAAATGGCTCCACAAAAACATCATAAGGGTATACTCATCATTATAAACTGCTTTTACTTTGGGACCAACCCTGAAATCATGGATACAAAATCAGCTGTTCCCTACATTTTGGTCGAGTTATGTCAATAAACTGTAAATTTCATGTATTTTTTTAATGTAATGTGCGTTTAGTTTGTGCAGAATAAACAATTCTTACTTTCTTTCTAACATGAATGTATGGAGCAACCCATTTTTTTGCGATTTCTGCTGTTGATGACTATGAGTATAATGGCCTCTTAAGTGGTTTTCAGTTATTGTAATAAAATGAAATGAAATTGTTTATTCTGTAAATAGGATATTGGGATCACTTTTACACGTCATCTTAAAAAAAATATTAAAAATTAGCTAGATGAGTTCGGCGTTTCCTATCTGACTACTCTGAGAAGTAAGGCCGAAACAAACTCAGAGCTAACAGTCTCTTTTAAATTCCAGACATAATCATGGTCAGGCCATATGAGGTAGATTAGTGTCTGAAATGGTCTTTTGAGAAAAGAACCACACAGATTTGAGTGGACCTGTCCTGTCAGTGCAAGCATTTGTCAGTAATCGTGGAGCTCAACCCAGAACGTAAGAGGCTCAACTCGACGAACAATACCAAAGAAAGGACATTTGGGTAGGCCGCATAAACTACTCAAACTGCCAGACCATCATTAAAACTAAATAAGAAAGAAAAAAAAGAAAAAAAAAAAAAAAAAAACCACATAGTCCTCAAATTCACAAAATTTAAAAAAATATAGAATACTTTACAAAGTAATTAAGTACCATCGAAGAAGTTCATATCTATACACCGTAAGGACTATTTCTGCTTGCAGCGCTCGCCCGCTATAGAACCGGGGCGGTATCGTTTTGTTTTCAAGCTGCTTAGATATGAAGTTATTCAATAGTACCTACACCTTGTGTATTCTTAAACCCATAGCTAAGGTTTTTTCAAATATCTAGAATAATACAAGGACTCACCTGTAATTTCTTCCACTGTATTCTCCCAATGCATCTGGTCGCGTTACGCCAAGCTAACTTTGCTCCGAACACTAACTCTGAAGACTTCAGCTGGTATGTGCCTCTCTCTTTCAGTTCCGTTTTTACTTCCTCCAGTCTCACTCTGTGTGCTTCTGAATTTTCCCTGTAAAAAAAAAGTAAAAAAAGAATAAGTAGGTACTTTGAAGTGTCCATTATAGTTCTGTCATTGAGTTATACTGTGGTTTATCATTTTATAGCTACAAAACGTATTATAGCAGTGTTAAACTTTCAACATAATTAAGTGACATAGGTAAGTAAGGTTTACAATAACTTAATTCGTGCATTCCTAAAAGTAAGTATACTCAATTTGGTTGAATCGTGTTGACATTAGCACAAAAAACATAGATTGCACAGTATAGCACAAATATAATTATTTGTGCTAATGTCATTCTAACACATTTTTACGAATAAAACCAATTAATCACGAATCCTCAACTACTGGACAAGGGACTTAGCAAAATAATCATTTAATAAACGATTGCTTAGAGCCACTATTAAAGGACTATCCCCTTATTTATAAGTGTTGCTCAAAGTTAAGAGCCGTTTAAAATGTCAAAAAATGTATGGTTAAAAAAATTCAAAATTCAAAATATTTTATTTCACATAAACCTACATGGGCACTTATGAAACGTCAGAAGCTAGGTGCACGGTTCCAATTGGTTGTTCCCATGGAGAAGAGCCGGCAGGAAACTCCACGGTTACTCTTTTAAAAATAATTGGCTTTTACAATATTTTCAAATAACAGTGTTATTAGGTATGGGAGGACAGTGTATGTCTTCCAACAAGTACCAGGTACTTAACAAAATGATGATGGTCAACAAATCTACAGTCCACTAAGCCTACAGCTTAACTTTAAGTAACATTTTTATGTAACGTTGTATAGTAATGCCGTAAGTGTACTAATTGTTGTAGAGAGTTGAGATTGACAGCTCTTGAACGCGATTTAGATGTGCTGATTGCGTTCAGTTTCATTGATGAAATTCGCCCTAAACAGTTTTCAAAAAGACAATGAATGTGGTCAGATTGAAAAAAATCTACAGAGAAAAAGAATAATTGCGAAAAGTCACGGCTTTCCGATGAGGCAAATTACCTTCCAAGCTAATCAAATATTTTCTCCAATCACAGGACTTCCCTTTTGTTATTTAGAGGAAATTACTTTTTGATTAAAATACTTAACTCTTTCATAACTACATTTAAGAATTCTTCTCAAGATGGCTTTTTATGCGATTTTTTTTAAATGTTTAAGGTTATGAAACTGGATTTTTGAAAGGCAAACATCTATAGACTTTGACCATATTTTTTCATAGTAGAAAAATAACATAAGTTATGCAAAAAGTCAATGAGGAGACACTATTCGTCTTAATATTTTGATAAATGTTAATCAAGGTCAAACGAAAAATTTAATAGCGAAACTCCGCAGTATACCTATCACATCTATTTTTCCAGATATTTTTTTATTTGACCATCTATACATATAAAGCAAAGTCACTCATCGCGTTTGTCCGTGTGTCCGCGTTGTTCTTCTAAAATACACAACGGATTTTGATAAGGTTTTTAACACAGTATAGAAAATATATTCCGGAATGTTTATGTATATTATACATTAATATTCAACTTATAGATAATTAAGAAATCTCGATGTTTCGTCAAGTCGTAAAAACCTTGCGAAGCAGTGGCGGGTCACTATTGTATAATAAGAATGTCGCCGGTAGCACACCTCCGCCGCGAAACCATAACAGCGAAACCGCAGTAGGTCAATTCAAAAGGCTCGCACCATTTTCCGCTATTAGAATCGGATGCCAGTAAAGGAACATGACGCTAGTCAGTTCAATTGAACTACTGCGGTTTCGCTGCTATGGTTTCGCGGCGGAGGTGTGCCGGCGAAAACAATTGAATATATTACTGCTCTAAGATTATCACAGCTCAAACTAAAACAAAATAATGAAAATAATATTAATTTCCATTGATTTTTAAATTCCTTCTAATTATAATACACATAACAAAATATCACGCCTGTGTTCCCCGAAGAGTTAGGCAGAGGTGTACCTATAGTACACCCACATTTCGCCAGTTATGTTTAAGTCCCATGGGGGCGAGCCTATTGCTATCAACCGGGCACAAATCTAGACTCCAGGCTGCTACTGAGATATTCCAAATGGAAAACCCAACAACATTCTGCGCGACCCGAGAATCGAACCCAGGACCTCATGCTCTGCAGTAGCGCTTACGACTTATACAATGCCGCCCATGGACATGTGACCGCCCGTATTTTTCTGAATATTCATAAAAAATTATCGATAATTAACTTTAAAAGGAGGCTCTATCTTTAATATTTTTTATGTTATTCAATATTTTTATATCATAGTACAAACAAAAACGTAGTATGTTACACAAAAACACCGTATTTATTAAATAAATACGGTGTTTTTGTTTTTTTAATTATTTTTATTTAATTATTTTGAGATATGGCAAAACATGTAAAGCAAGGCCACAAACGCTACTCAAAAAATAAACTAACTACCAACAACCAACCAACAAACTAGCTTTTTACTTGATCCATATGAAAGTATATACGGGTACATACACAATTATTTTTTTTAAGTCTGTCGGCTGTCTGTCTGTTTGTTCCGACTAATCTCCGAAACGGCTGGACCGATTTTGACGGGCCTTTCACTGGCAGATATGCAAATAAATAAAATTGATGTACAGAAATCCACGCGGATGAAGTCGTGGGTAACAGCTAGTATAATAATATTTACCTGCGTATAGAAGCATAGTATTGTCGGAGAAAAACTTGTGCTTCTTTGTAAACTTCTTCAGGGCTCCGCGGCGTCTCGCCCCGACCCTCGATGTTCATTATACTCGACTGGCATACTTTCTCTGTACATCTTGTATTCTGAAACAGTAGAAAATAATAGTTTTATAGTATGAACAAAAGTCATTTACTTTAATAGAAAAAGTCCTGTAGTATCCAGAAGTTTAGAATTTCTTCGCATTTCATATAATCATTTAATTTACAAATATTCTATTTCCTAAATCCGCGAAACTTAACATACTGACATAACATCATAAATATATCACGCCTGTAATCCTCGAAAGGTTAGTCAGAGGTGTACCTATAGTACACCCACATTTCGCCAGATAGATAAATAGATAGAATACTCTTTATTGTACACCATAAAAATTACAGACATAAATTTAGAAATTTTACATAGGGTGACACAATGGGTGGCCTTATCGCTTAAAGCGATCATTTACAGACAACCTATGGATGGATTAAAGGTAACAGGAGAGACAATACTGCAGGTAGTCAGTGGTGTACCATTTACATATACAATAAATACATATATGTATATACATAGACGCCAGTTATGTTTAAGTATGTAATGGGGGCGAGCTTATTGTTGTTTTGTGGAACAACAACATGTTCTACTTAAACAGTAGAACATGTTAAGTTACCTACTAAGTAGGTAGGTACTATTACAATTTCAGAACATTAATGTTTCGGATTCATTGGTTTCAGTCATTATTTTTAAACAAGTGCTTAATTAATCAAAACTTTACACGAAGTCACTTAAGTTAAGCTAAAGTTCACAAGTGGTAGAGTGAGAGACAGTCGCAACTGCATCCTGAGAACTGCAGTGCTATTCTGTAACTATCTCACCGTGAAAACTTAGGTGAAGTGAGCTGGGAGTCAGTCCCTAGCAGCAGGTGGAATGAACGCTTACTTCAAGCTTACTAAACCTAAGTTTTCACCGTGAGATTATTACAGAATAGACCGGCTGTAGCCGAGAGCTTCAGCTCTCCAATTGTAAAGCAGTTTCTGAGGAGGGTGATTCTAGCACTAGATTAAGTTGTTTTAATGGATTCTATGTTCCGAAATAAAAAAATGATTATTTATTATTATTACTTACGCTGTGCGCCGTGGTTTCACCCGCCTAGTTCTTATAAAAAGTATCCTATAACTTAATCTAAGTCATGATGTATCCATGTGCCAAATTTCATCCAAATCCGTTCAGCCGTTTTAGCGTGAAAGCGTAACAAACAAACAAAGTCAATTAGGATTTAAGCATTATCGTGTTATTCAGTAAGTGGGTTGTGCAGGTCAGATAGGCAGTCACTCCATGTAATATACTTTCAATGTATATACTGTTTTTCAGCTGCGTCCGGTAAGACCGGAAACCGACACTAAAAATTTGAAAAAGGTTTTGTGAAAAAAAAAAGGTGAAAATTTGAAAAAGGTCCGGTTTGAAAAAGGCAGATGATGAGGAAGATGAAATTTATTTAGCATAAGAAAGAAAAGAAAGAAGAAAGAAAATACGTTACAATACGTTACGTTTCATAACAATGTTTGGATGTTGATTAAGATTTATTTTATTTATATTGTATTGTAGACAGCAAGCAAATGTCTTCAGTAACCTAGCATAATCAGCCAATAATGTTCTCATTGCTGGAACGCAGCCCTGCAGGGAGCGGGCCGTAATCTACCACGCGGGTCCAGTGCGGGTTGGTGGATGTCACATGTCTTCGAATTTTTGGTCCTATGACATGCCGGTTTCCTCACGATGTTTTCCTTCACAGTTTTGAGAGCAGTGGTGATGAAATCATTTACACAAAGTAAAGTGCCTGCTTGGGTTCGACTTACAACTCATAAGTCTCGGCCGTTTCTAATGGGCCAGCACTACTCAGTAAGAACTAATGAAGCATAAAATTACCGTCTTTTAATTAGAACTCGATTAAGTGTAATTGGTATGAAATTGAGTTAGATCAAAGATATATACAATACCTCCTTTTGCTTACTCACGCGTATTTCATTTACGGCAGTAAAAAGCGCTCTTATTTATTTTCAGTTGTTGTTGTTATAGACGGCTAACGGATGGTCTAACGGTCACAAGCTGAGCATGAGGTCCTGGGTTCGATTCTCAAGTCGGGATTTATTGGATTTTTCAATGAGCGGTTTTAAAGTAGCTGCCCAGAGACTAGATTTGTGCCCGGTTGATGGCAATAGGCTCGCCCACAATTTACATGGGACTTAATAAAACATATTGAACTATTGGTTGTACGATTGGTACACCTCTGCCTAACATTTTGGGCATTACAGGCGTGATGTTATGATTAATGTTTTTTTAACCCTTAATTCGACGCCGTGCAGTATACTTCCCATTGACTTTAAAAAAATCTACATACAAAAATAGACCGTATAACAAGAGTCCTAGGTGGTATAATTGCACCCTGAACTATCTAACTACGTTATCAAAAATCAACAACGCGTGTACATCGACGGGACGCGAGTAGTCGCCGGCGAGATGGCGGGGAGGAAGGACTCGCTGCGCGGGCTTTCGGTAAGTTGTATTTTATTCATTGTGTCACGGCTTATTTCCTTGTAATATCATTGATAGCTAAAGATAACATACCCAGAAAGCTACTCATAATGTTTTGATTATCTTACTGAGTTTTGTTTAGTTTTTACGACGCCCTCAACTAGAATGTCCAGTATACTTCCCGTCGTCGAATTACTAGTAAATAACTGCTAAATACTATGTCCAGTATTCTTCCCCTCATCAAAGTAGTAGAAAACGAAATACAAAATCGTATGTCAAGTATTCTTCCCGTAGCCGTATTATTAGAAAAATAACTTTTGTTGTCTCTCGTAATAATATTTTGAGGGACCCGCAGATAAAATGTTTTACACATTACTACTTTTCGTTTTTCAGGGCTTCAAGTCTAGAGGACATCGCTTAGTAGCATTGGTGCCGCCTGAAAATGCTTCATCGGATGTAGATAGTGGTTCAGAACCTGAGAATGACGAAGAAATTGCTGTTCACAGAACTGAAGAGTTGTCCTCCTCACCCTGCCCTTCCATTGATTCATACTTGGAGCGTATGAATATATTAGACAACTCCGAAAATGATACACAAGACAATGCTTCCATCGACAGTGACGAGACTAACGTTGATGCCGATACTTTCATGGAGACAGTAGACGAAAATCTTCAAACAGAGGACCGTCCTAGGGTCAATTGCAGTGAGAACAACCCTGTGTTGGATGTCGAAGACGACTTGAACCATGCGCGACCTCCGTTGACTCCTGTTATTAACAACGTGCTACTACCGACTGGTGAAGTGAATTATAATGCTTTACCAAGTTTGGCTTCATTATTGTCGATTCCTTCACCAAACGCTTCGTCTATTGCTAGTTCATCAACACCAAGAACAACCAGGAGTAAGAGGAAACTACCAGTACGAGCTGTGCCAAATGTCCGCGCAAAAAAGACCAAGAAAACACTCATTGTGAGTTACAAATGGAAGAAAGGACAATTCAGACACAAGGCTGACATTCCGTCGAACGACTTCGTTTTTGATTTACCGGATACTGACTCACCGTTGGACTTTTTTCATCGGTTCTTCTCCCCAGATATACTCGTTGATATTGTCGACAATACGAACTTGTACTCAACCCAAAGAATTGGCAAATGTATACAATTGACCATCGAGGAGTTGAAAGACTTTCTCATGGTCCTTCTAATCATGGGTATAGTGAAAATGCCTTCTTATCTAGACTATTGGTCTACAGAATTCAGATATTCCCGAGTCGCTGATGTCATGCCATTGAAACGATTCGAGCAGATTCGACGCAACATTCACTTTGTTGACAACGCCAATTCAGATGAGGACAGATATTACAAGATACGACCATTCATTGAAAAAATAAGGAGAAACTGCCTTGCAACGGAAGAAGAAACAAAGTATAGCATAGATGAGATGACTATACCGTATAAGGGTACTAAAGCAGGAAACCGGAGACAGTATAACCCCATGAAACCTGATAAATGGGGATTCAAGAACCTAGTACGCGCTGGAGCGTCTGGTATCGTCTATGATTTTCTATTGTACGGCGGCGATGACACCTTCCGGTATATCGATTTTAGCGAGGAGGAAGAGCAGATGACGCTGGGTGCTAAATTGGTATTAGCCCTTTGCAAGACAATTCACACTCCAGGATGTGCTGTTTATTTCGATAACTATTTTACAACGCTCGACTTGATCTGGTATCTACGTGAACACTGGGGGATTTTCAGTCTCGGAACCATACGGCAAAACAGACTGAAAGGCTGCAAGGGTCTGCTAAGTGACAAAGAACTGAAGAAAAGAGGCAGAGGTTCATTTAGCCAAGTCGTAGACAATGACAAAAAGATCGCCATTGTCAAATGGTACGACAATAAAGTTGTGACTTTGGCCTGTTCTTACGCAGATGCTTACCCAGTTGAAGAAATAAAAAGATGGAGTAAAGAACAGAAAAGAAAAATTGGTGTCATGTGTCCGCAGTTAGTTCGACACTACAATCAACATATGGGAGGCGTTGACCTGTGCGACATGTTGATAGCTCTCTACAGAACATCTTTCAAGAGCCGTCGTTGGTACATGAACATATTTGGCCAAATGTTAGATATAGCGGTTAACAATGCTTGGCTACTGTACAGGAGAAAATGCAACATGAAGAGCCTGAAAAACATAAGCCTGAAAAAGTTTAGACAGAGGTTGGCAGTCGAATTGAGGCAAAAGGGAAGATCAATTGAGATGGAACCACCAAGCTCTGTACCGAAAAAAGCGCTGATCCAAAACCCAAGTGCACCGAGGCCACCTGTTTCTGTGCGTTATGATGGCTACAGCCACTGGCCTGAATATACGACCTATGGACGTTGCAAGTTCTGCAAGAACAATAAAACGAACATACATTGTTCCAAATGCAAGCAGAGGTTGTGCTTAGTGGCCAAAAGAAATTGCTTTTATAATTTCCACAATAAGTAAGTAGGAGGCAGGCGACCAAGAAGCAATTGACAGTGGATATAGATTAATCTACATTGATATTTTTAAGGAATAGAAGGCTGATTGTTTTTGAATAAGCTAAATGTTGATTATTATGAAGATTTTATAGATACCTACTTAATTATTATGATAGGTATGTTCAAAACATACTTGAGTTCTTCGTACTTATAAGTTTTCAGAGTTCCTATTAGTATTTTGTGCGTAAACCAATGTAACTATGAGACTAATTTTCTAAAATATATTGACTATTTTCCTACGGAAACACTTGTTTCTTTTATTCTTTCTCTTTGACAATGGGAAGTATACTGCACATGGTTGGAGTGCATCAGTTTCTTATGAACTCGATAATGTCCAGTATAATGGACGTAGGTTTTTCAGGAAACTGTAATGAGTGGATTTTTTCAGGCATTTTTTCTACAGCCCTCTACAAGCTTAGAACCAAAATCTGTAACGATTTTACAAATTTATTTTAAAAAAATATCCGTCGAATTAAGGGTTAAAATAATTAAATATTCTTCGAAATCTATCGTATAAATTACCTAAAAATAAACTCTAGACTATCTACATCATTTTAAACATCTGACATCATCTCCGAATCATACCTACTTCCATGATAAGTTCGATAATGCACACAGCATACAAACTACTAACAGACACATTTTAAACAATCCGAAGTAAGCATCTAATGGGTAGCTCGCCGTCCGATAAGGACGAGGCCCGGGTCGACGGCGCGTTATGTTCCACGCCTCAAAGAGATGTCAGCAGAACTGAAGGGGTCTGATAGGACCGATGCCTGCCGGGGTCGCGGAAAAGTCCGAAAGGGCAAATAGCATCTAAAGTGTGATTTAAAAGCCTAAATTCAATCTTTTTTGTGTCTATGCATCGCCGTAAGACAGGGACAGGTTAGTTGATATTTACTTCTTTTTTTTTTGTCGCTACCTTCCTATTTATTTTTATTAATTTACTTTAACGTCGTTTTTGTACGCTCATAAACATTTTATGTAAATTTAGTTTCTTAGTAAGTGATTTTTTTTTATTTCTTTTTCTATCCGCCGATTTTTCCGCCAATTGTGGACCAATTTTGAAAAACTTTTTGTTTGAAAGGGTGTCTCACGAGGTGGTCCCTTATAAATTTTATTAGCTTTGTTTGGATAGGTTTTGAGTTAGCTGCAATAACAGGTACGTGTTTTTTCCCACTTAGTATGTGGTGATATAATGATAAGTTCCTGTCAGTGTTATTTACATAGCGGGCAATCGAATTTGTGAGGGGTAGGTACCGCAACTAAAACGTGAAAAAAAAAAAACTACTGAACTACCCGCAAAGACGTGTCAGGCATTTTAAACAAACTGCCAGAGTAGGTATCTATTAGTGTATGATCTGATCAATGAGACAATAGAATAAAAACATGCATGTAAAAACTTGGGTTTTCTTAGCGCATCGTTGGTACATCCGTGGTACTGTGTCATCGTTCGTCACTCATTATTGATACTAAGAATATTTTTTCTTCTAATATTGAACGAGTGTCGACACTTCTTCGCATCCATATAAAAGATTTTAAATAAATAAGAATACTAGCTGTTGCCCGCGACTGTGCAAACAAACACACTCATGTATGACCTAGAAAAGGACATAGGGTACCTTTTATCCCGATATTCCCACGAGATCGAGACTTTTGCGGGTGAAACCATGGGGCGCAGATAGTTAATAATAATAATTAGTTAGAATATAGCATAATAGGGCAGTATTCAGCTGCATCCAGTTAGACTGGAACCCGATCCCAACATAGTCGGGAAAAGGCTAGGGTAATCTGCCTAGCCTTTCAACATAGTCGGGAAAAAGCTAGGCTAATCCGCCTAGCCTTTCAACATAGTCGGGAAAAGGCTAGGCTAATCTGTCTAGCCTTTTCCCGACTATGTTGGGGTCTGGTTCCAGTTTTATTTGTAGCATAATTAATAAGGATTTTAAGATTTTATTTATTAGCATAATAAAGATTATGACTCAAAAGTGGGCAGCAAGGGGATCTTGTGTGATTTTAATGCCAGTGACCTATCAATGGTATCAATTTTATTGTGGTGCAGAAAAACCTTTTGGATTTTAAATATTAAATTATTAATTAAAATTAACTTCAATATGACTGATTTTTAGCAAACTTTCTTTATTATTGATAATAATAGTAAGTGTGTTTTGTTTTTAAAGATTAATAAAAGTTTAATTATGTTTTTCTGTTCATTAAAAGTTTATTTTTATTTAGACAACTATTCGCCGAATGTTGAAAAATAGACACTATTATTCAGCATTCTACGAATAACAAACAAATGTCATCGAAATACCGATTACTAGCGAGTATTCGCGGCATCTCTACTGATGACTACATAATTATATTTTAACTTGAGGAATCCGATAAACACTTGTCAGAGAGATTGTTTTTCAATGTGTATGGTACTAAATTATTAGATTATCGTGTCATGGCATTTAAGTTAGTATTTACAATGATCGTGTATGTTCAATAATACGTGAATATGCAAACATAAATTACAAGAACAGAAGGGACCTACTAGAGTTTTATTTGAAGCAGGAACTTAGCTTATAAATCAATAAACTTTAATGAGGTGTAGCTGATAACTTAATGGTTGATTTATTTCAAAGACACATACAAAATGAAGTCCTATATTTTTTATTTATTTTTTTGGGTTGGAAATTGTCAAATGACTTCTCTCGCTCTGGGGAGGGCTTGTCAGACTTATTGGCTAAAACCCACCCGTGTTCCTTCAGTTGTCTGTACGTTGCCAGGAGCCAATTAAAATATTGAATAAACATTAAATAGCTACCGCAGACAGGCGCGACGCGACGCCGCCGGTAGAACAATTTCAGTGAATTTTTCATAGAAATTGTCACACCAGAGTCACGTCGCGCCGTCGTGTCGCACCTGTCTGCGGGAGCCTTCAAAAGCATTCAATACATTTCGTTACGGTGTCACCTTCACCTCAGATGCATTTAAATTCTGATCAAGTTCAAGATAAGATATTCAATAATAGTTACTTGAATGGTACACGATGCACACGTAAAAGACGCCAAACCATCTGCCTAGCCTTCGCCCAACTATGGTCGGTGGTGTCGGCTTCCAGTATAACCAGCTAATCCAGCTACATCTAGCTGGATACCAGTATTTTACACACGTAGAAGACACATTGAGACAATTGAGATTTGGCATAAAAATGATGTAGACATGCCCAGGGCTGAATTGTGCCATTTAGATTACCCTAGCCTAGGGGCAAGTCACCACTGTTCATCTCTCCTAAAACATTTTTTTTTTAAATCAATTTAATTGTTGGAAGTACCTGTACGTGGTGTTTTTACCGCATCATCGACCACACAACACGAACATGACTTCATCAATACACACCTGCATTTACGCCTAGTCTATGTCCCGTCACTTCTGTGCATTTGACCATTTATTAACATGCAATGGACGAACGACTTTGCCCATTGTCCTTGTTGTTTGGTAATAATTTTTAATTCGTAATTTAAATTATTGCAAATGGTCGTCAAAACAACTGAATACTTGGAGTCTTCGGTTTTTAAATTGTGTTTGCAAGGCATGGTTTCTTATTGGGTATAGTCTTGTTTTCCATAAAATAATTTGTACTATTATTGTTTTCCATAATCGTCCCCCTTATAATATTTACTTGCACTATTTTTATTTATACTAATAACGCTTGTCATATCAACGTATTAGTCATAACTTTTATTTGCCATAAAATAAGTTTCTATAATAACATGTGTTATAATCATTAGTTTCTAAAAGTAACACATTACATAATCGATACTTGACATAAGTAACATTTAATATAATTTAGAAACGAATATTGTTTTGTATAAAAAATAATGTCACTAAGGTCTGTAATCAAATTATTTATTATAGCAAACAATATTTAGACAATAAACAGCTTGTCGAATTCGAAACGGCTAGGTTAAGTTAGGTTTGAACTATGCATTAAAAACGGCAGCGCTCGGCTGCGGCCGCCGAGCGCTAGATTTCCCCATTATGCAAAGCAAGCATGCATGATAGATTAGGTTTACTTTTAGGTTTCCTCGTGAATAAAAAAATATGTATCGTATAATCATATATTAATCAATATAATTCAAGTAATATAACAATATTAGTAAGTATTTTAACATGATCATAACATCAAAATTGCAGGCGCTTGTACTGAACTAGCATTGTTATACTAGTATGGGCAAATGAATATTATGGTGAATAAATGTTATGGAAAACGACATTATTGAAAATGAAAAATATAGCAAATAAATTTATGAATTAAAACTATTATGACACTTGGTCGATTATGGCCAATGAAATTAGTGAAAATACAAGTGTGGTATATAAAATTATTGCATTTTAAATTATGGCAAACCTTCGTATTGATGTGCCATGCCAAGTCATTCCTTGATTTATTTGTTAGGGTGCGTCCAGATTACATTAATTAACACATTTAAAACTGTAATGTTTACGGTCACACTATTTAACTTTGCTAATCTTTCTATAGAAACATTTTCTGTCTTTATTCTCTTGATCGCCTTTTGTTTATTTTTTACCTAATCTCGATTAGTGTTAAGAAGATACTACACTACCAGGAGACCGAGATTATCAGAGTAATGTCATTACCAGGAGATCAAGATTATCAGTCACACTCAATGTCACATGATAACAGTATTTTGTTCTAATAATCTTGCATACGGCCATAAATATGACCATTCATAAATTTCTCAGATAACAATGTTTTGTTTTCATCAAGGTGTTGGTGTGATATAGCTGACATGATCTATTTATAGATCGTCACGTAATTTTTACGAGAACAGCACGTCTAATGTGTGTTCATTACGTACCTATATGAGACTATCAAAAGGCATTCATGGAACATATCGAGAAAAAACAACGAGCATGTTCTTAATTTTTCATACTCATAAATCCTTCAAAATTTACAATTCTCCTATTCTACCAGTTATATCTATATTACAAAATCGATGCTGACACCCGTGTCTGAGAGAAATCTTTGAATATATACAGATATCAAACGTAAAATTGTGTTGTCTATAAACGTAGACGTAACACTCAACGACACACACTCAATTCTATTATTATTGAGTGGAAAGTGATACCCATATTTTTTGTAACTTTTAGTGCCTATTATTATATACTCAACTTATTTTATTTGTCTTATTTTAATTTTGTCGAACTGGATACTTTGATCTAAAATATCTGCGTTCGGTTAAGAATTCCAAATTTTTTTTTTTTATTATTTTTGTTTCGAATTTAGTTGTCATTTGTTTTCGCGCCATTTGATTTTTCTTTATTGTTCTGTTCACATCATGGAAAACTTAAAATATCGCGTCATTTCCGAATACGAGTTCTACCGTGGCACCAGCGCTACCTACAGAAACAGATCGAAGGATTATTGATGTGTATGGGGAAGTTACTGTAAAAAAAAATACAGTACGTTTTTGGTTCCAACGTTTTCGTTCTGGAAATTTTGACCTACAGAACAAACCCCGTAGACGACCGGAGACCCTAGTTGATAATGAAGAATTAAATGTGATCATGGAAGCAGATCCATTGCAAACTACGTCAAAGTTAGCGGCAGGCTTCGGTGTGAGTGATAAAACAAACTTAATTAACTTGAAACAAATTGGAAAAGTGAAAAAGCTCGAAAAAATAAAATTTTCGTTTTGCTGTTCCATATAAAACGCCAATTTCATATGTAAGGTTTTATATTTAATAGATAGTTAGGTAAATAAAATAATCTTTATTGTACTCCAAATTAAAAAAATACAAAGGAAAGTTACAAAAAGGATGCAAGTTACAATGGGCGGTAATTTTTTGTACGATTCATGAAAAAAAGAATAATTTATCACCACGTGACTACAATCAATGCATTACACATAAAACTATTATACACTATTGTTCGTTCGACGTATTCTGCTTGCGTTTTGCTACTTATTATCTATCGCCGAGCACTCATTGTACGATTGTGTGTTTACTAGAACCGATCAAGGCGGTTTCCAATTAGTCAGCAGCGATACAAATACAACCTTCTACGTAAATGTCTCCATGCTTTTCTGGTATCCTGGTACCTAACCTTGACTTAGTTGTTTTAATGTTGTTAATTATCAACATATCTGTGATATGATTTTTGATTAACTGGTTTTTTTTATTATGCACTGTTTAAAAGGTTAACATAATTATAGACTAATGAGGTGATAAAGCCCAAAAGTACCAACCTAGAAACTGTTCAAATCATTTATTAATAATAACAACTGTTGATAACTTTTATTTTTTATTAGGCTCGTTCCTGATATTTCGATAACAGATTCGAAATTAAAAATAATTTATATCATTTTCACACAAGTGTTTGTATCACAAAAGTAACAAAATAATCTGTTTACTGATAAGTTTTTAGAGGTATTATGAGGAACAGGGTGTATAAGGTTCACTCATCCTCTTTTGAAAAGGGAGGATCCTCCGAGCCAACGGGTGTCGTGTCTGGCGACCAACTGCCCAATGATTGATGTCGGATAGTATTATATAAATAGCGTTCGCGCGATAAACTTTAATTGCGCGATGCAGGATTTGTGTGACGTCAGGTCTTTGATGTGTAGTTCTCATGTGGAGATGTAGATGTCGCCACAGTTTGATATAATTATTGTGTCATTATTTACCTAATTAGCCACAAATAGATCGATATTGTAATGTTATGGGGCTTGACTTGTGAAACGATACTATCTAATTTATTTGAAACTTATTATTGAGTTGTTGTATTAAAAGAATTTACTACATAAACATCATACAATTACTTAATAAATTAGGCTTTCTTAACGTCTTATTTCCTTGGCAGTTGCGAACGCAGATATCGAGCATTTGGGAGCCTGATTAATGGAAGAATTTCCCCACTCCTAATATCTATCTATGAAGAAACCAATATTTTGGGAACATAATAACACACTAGAGGGGCGTGTGGCTAAATGATAACAGCCGCACAGGTCGATCGAATGTTAAGCTACGCCTGCTGCGGTCGGTTCGTGGATGGGTGACCATCCAGTACATATCGAGACCCCTCCGTGCCTCGGAAAGCACGTTAAGCCGTTGGTTTCGGCTGTCATTCGTAGATTTTTGACAGTCGTTACCTACGGGTAGTCAGAAGCCCAAAAGTCTGACAACCAGTCTTTCCAAGGGGTATTGTTACTCAGTTACTGGGTTGTGGAAGTCAGATAGGCAGTCGCTCCACGGAAAAAACTAATATTCAGCTCCATCCAGTTAGACTGGAAGCCGACCCTAACACAGTTGGAAAAGGCTAGTCAGATTGATTTTGATAATAATAACACACTAACCATTTACACTTGAGGTAGGAACCTTTTTTTGCCCTGGCTGCGGGAAAGTCCAAAAGGGATACTGTGGCCCCCGGCAACGTACAGGCAACTGAAGGAACACGGGTGGGTTTTAGTCAGTAAGAGTCTGACACGCCCTCCCGCTCCGCCCAGAGCGGGATTATTTGATAAGTTCCCACCCAAAAAAAAAAAAACCTTTAGAAACCTTTTTATTTTTGTACCTACATTATAATTATGGTATTACTATTTCGAATTGGAAATACTAAAACAAAGTAGCCTTAACCTTGAAGAAGACGACCAAGACATGCAAACAAAAACGATAAAACTATTTTGTCTTTTCACAGTGATAAATCCCATAGTTCGAGATATCCACCAAAACGTGACACGAAAATGTCATGAGTGAGAAAACAGCTAGCGACTATAATTGTTCTTTTATTAAAAACTAGTGACCCACCCTTGTTTCACACGGGTGCAATTTACTCGAGATTTATTTGCTTTAACTAAAGTAAAATATTACGGCTGAAATGATGATGATGTCACAGGCTAGAAACTTGCAACGTATAAATCGAGCTCAACTGATCAAGACTTGAAATAACTCTTGATTTCAATAGCAGTGGTAATCAGTCCTACTACCAACTTTGCGAACAGATTATTATTTACACATACTACTTTACGGTATAAGTTCTCTAAATATTATAATTCTCAAAAAAGCTTGTGAAAATAGTACATTACTGTCGCGGCCTGTAACAAGGGCATTACGTCACGTATGTGTGCCTCGACTTCGCCTCGGCCCACATTTTCACGACCGTCCTTCAATGCCCGGTTGCGGCCAAGGCTTGTATAATACTTTACTCAAATTAATGTGCGGAAATTCAAACCTCGTAAATTAATTATAAATTCCAGAATCAATGACCAACGATAATTTTTCACGCGCCAATATATTCATTTGTTTCTTCTTTACTTTAAACAACTCTATTTGCAAGCCAAATCGAAATTTAAATAAAATCTTTGATAATATTTACCTTCTTGGTTGCCTTGTGTTGAAGTAAAAAGTTCGTTCCATTTTTAAATAGCACGACATAAATATGAGTTCTTATAGTAATTTATTCGGCCGCTAAACACGACAAATATGGATTTTCATACAAATATTGCTGGCCGGGCGCTTGCATGTACATATACAGCAATTTCGATTTATCTTGCAGGTTGTCAAAATAATGCTCGAATTACCAAGAATGTTTGAGAAAACATGTTTTACTGGCTGTGAGAAAGAGATGAAGGCAGGATTGTAAAAAAATGGAAATATACAAAACACTGCAAGTGCAACAATAACATACAGGCTGACTTTCCATTCATAGTTTAGTTAGTTGCAGGGGGGAGTATCTAAGTAGGTACTGGTTTCATTAAAAAATACGCCCCATGAAAATGTATGAATTCAAATGACTTTTTTCGCTACTTCGAGAATTAGTTCCATGACCATTAAAGTTACTCTTATTCAGAAGATTTCCATGAAAGTCGAAGTCAGAAACAATAAAAACTTTTTAGTCTGACAATGTGGATGGGGTAAAATAGACATAGAAAATGGCCGCAATGAACTCAGTTTGATATCGATAGTTATATTTAATCTACCTATTACCCATAATTCAAAGCCTTAAACGATCGTTAAGTTAAACTATTACTAACTGCTAACAATGACACGAAGCTTTATATCGTATATATCACATTAATGGTACAGTGGAAAACAGTTTAGAACACTATCTACAGTTTAATCTAACCGCCGTTAAAAGCTTTTGTCATGCTTTCGTTTAAAAAGTATTATAATGCCGTGGTACACATTGCACGTACCTACAGAGGTTAATATTTACTTGATAACGTGAATAATCAACGAAATGGTGATTCAACGGTGATTTTGCAGTAAATGTAAGGTTTTTGAAAGTATAGAAAATTATATTCTACTAATATTATTTATTTATGAGAATGGATGAATGGATGTTTGTTACTCTTTCACACAAAAACTATTAAAATAAATAAATAAAAAGTATATTCAGGTAAAAAGGTAAAACACTAAATACAAATTTGCTTAAATCTACGAAAAATTCAATTATGTTATGTGCCTGAACTAGGTCATCCTGTGTTTCAGGCGAGGCAAGGTATAATATTTCTAAATAATCACATTAATAAAAATCAAGTCATCTAATAGGTATGTAAAAAGGTGTAAATTGTACAATAAATCCTACTTGCTAAAATCTTAGTACCTATCCTAACTTAGCTAAACTTAATTAGTGCAAATACAACTTTTATTTAAGCACAACTAATAATTTCTCTGTATCTTCATAGGAAATACTTTGAAGAGCTTCCTTGACGGTTCTTTTGCAATCATTATAATTTAGAGAATAAATTTTGGCTTTCGCATTTAGTCTGTTATAAAGAAATGGTCCTAGGAAGACAAAAAATTTGGCTGCGAAAGCATGTTTTGTACTTTTTGTAGGGCTAACTATGTCTTTCCGTCTCTTTTTAGTAGTTTCAGTGCAAATTGAAGAGATTTGGATGAAATTTGGCACACAAGTAACTTATAACCTAGATTAGCACATAGTATACTTTTTATCCCGATATTCCCACGGGATCGAGACTTATGCGGGTGAAAGCACGGGGCACTGCTAGTGTTAGATAAAAGGTTGGTTTCCGTGTTTTATAAATAACAAAAGATACCCAGAGCAGCCGATCTATTCTGTAAAAAAATCAGTGAAAATTTAGGAAGTGAAGTGAACTGTCATTCCACCTGATATGCTAGGGTTTGAAACTATTGACAGCTCACTTCACAAAGATTTCACGGTTATTTTTTAACCGACTTCGTAGCGTATGTATTTTTTTAATGTATGTCGCTCGATATTTTCGTCAATTCTGGACCGATTTTGAAAATTCTTTTTTCATTTGGTAGCGAAAGTTTACGCAATGGTCCCATGATAACATTTTTTACTTTACTTGGATGGTTTTTGAGTTAGCTGCAATAATACGTATTTCCCCCACTTGACTTATTATAACATTGTAAAAGAAAGAAAAAGAAAGAAAGAATAATATTTATTTGGACACAGTTCGTGAAACACATAATACAAAGATAAAAGTGAAAATAATTATAAAGCAATAATAGTGTGTGCCTCACGGCTGCGCCAAAAAGGTTCATTTCAGCATGAATGCCCTTAAAGACTGATGAGTCTCTATGGATGATGTTATAATAAGTTCCTGTCACTGTTATTTATATAGCAGGTAGTGGTATCCGAATTTGTGTAGGGTAGGTACCACAACGAAAAAGTGAAAATTAAAAACTTTATGTTTTTGTTTGGATGTCGGTAGTTTTTTTTTCTAAATAGTTTTTTTAACAGAATACATCGGCTGTTGTAGTTGTAGGGTGCCGATTATAATGCACTAGCTTTTGTCTGTTTCCGTTTCACCCGCGTGGAGGTCGGAAATTATCCCACCGGAACGTAGTACTAAGTCAGTGGGAACTGTGTCCCACTACTGGGACACTCAGGCCTCGTCTCTTCGAGAGGGAGTGGGCTATAATCTACCACGCTGGCCCAATGCAGGTTGGTAGATGTCACATGTATTTGAATTTTCGGTTCTAGGACATGCCGGTTTCCTCACAATGTTTTCTTTCACCGTTTTGAGAGCAGTGGTGATGCAATTATTTACACAAAGTTAAGCGCTTGTCTGGGTTCCAATCCACGACCTACAAGTCGTAAGTTGTTACCACTGGGCCACCACTGTTTCTTTCTAGTAATAAGTACCGGGATAAAAAATCCTATGTCCTAAGTCCGTTCAGGCAACAGACAAATAGTTGCAAGTAGTTGTTCCGGGTCTGGCTGTTTGCGCATGTGAGTATAAATGTTTGTAAACGCACCCACGATACAGGAGAAATTCCTAGTGTGGGGCACGTTTTAAAAAAAAAAAAAAGAGTTAATTTCGCATTTATAATTTTATAGTATGGAGTATGCATTGAACATGATTTATAAATTAACTTCGAGCTATAATAATAATATTGTTTCTAGAAGAAGCACTAAACAAAAACTTGATTTCTATTTCCAAAGTTACCGAAATTATAACGAGTAAATTGTTTAAGGTTGCCGTTTGTTTGTCTTCCTGGTAAATCCGTCACACGACAGGCAGCGAAAGGCTATTGATTTGACAATCGTGCAACATCGTCAGACTATTTCTGCTTAACCAAGGTCTGACTAATTTACCATATCGAGACATTTTAATCTAATTGGACACATAAGACAATTCACCCGACATTTCCTAAGAATAGTATTGTACATTCGTCTCGGGATTTCACAGATTTTTTTTATCGCACCATCTATTTAAAAAGCTATTGAACGTTTGGTCACAGTTTAATAAACTAACAGTATTTGTATATCGGCAGTGACTGAAATAATTATCTACGGGCGGCCGCTCGGTAGATAAACCCTCCGCGTCCGTGCGTTGCTGCCGCGCACTCGATGCTGTTGCGTACTGATATACATTGAGATTTCAAAGCGCGTCGTTTCGGCCGTTTTATATGAATATATAATACTGTTGCTTATTTATACTGTGGCTTGGTAGACCAACAACCCGTGTCCGTGTTCTCAATATTATGTAACACCACACAATAGGTGATTTATCATAATTATAACGACATTTGTTAAAAGGTGATAAACTGTGTACATAATGCGGTTATTGTAAAATAATTTGATCTGTTAAATGATAGTGTAAATGGCGCAGCAAAGACTCAATGATGTAATGCAACAAAATGATCTCAATGCACATGTTTTTTTTAAGAACAATCATCTCTATTTAATGTTAATTCCGACCTCGAATGACGAGCAAAATATTGATCCTATCCAAACAATTTTAACAGTTCAAACAAGGATTAATATCGTAACCAATTACCACCTAGGCGGTGGGTATTATCGTCTTTAATGATTTAGTCTGTTGCCACAGATAAATACAGATGGGATACTCCGCATTTTAGGTATAAAGCTACAAGTAGGTACGCGGCGGACTCGTCTTGTCGAATTCAGTGGGCGTAACGCAGTCCGAAGATATAAAAGTTACGCGATAGAAAGAGAGGCAACTTCTAGATGAATATAACTGTAGGTGATTTGCGCTGCGCGACCTGTATTGCACTTTATTGTGTCGTATCAAGAGTCGCTTTTTATTTAAAAGATTTTTCGGAGTGTCCCATCTGTACTAATCTGTGCTGTTGCGCGAGAGTCGGTATTCCCCGCATCCGGGTGCCTACTTGGTATCCGTAACTTCATGTCTATTGCCACTTTTCTCTCGGTCATTATCCCGATCGTATTTCGTCATTGGTTGGCGGCAACTGATTGTGTTACTTTTGTATTGTTATGCAGGCCTTGAAGCCAGCGAGCCTGAATAGACAAAAAACGATCAAGTGCGAGTCGGACTCACACACGAAAGGTACTGTAGTAAAAAAACGCCGAAAGAAACAAGTTTTTTTGCATAGGGATGCCACTCCATTTAATTTTTACCTTTATTTTATTTTGTTATTTGTTGATATAGCGGCCATAGTAGTACACATTCTGTGAAAATTTCAAGTGTCTAGTGTGTAACGGTTCAAAATGTACAGCCGGACAGACGGATGGACAGCGGGTAATGGAATGTCGATGGAATAGGGTCTCGTTGGCACTCTTTCGGTACGGAACCCTAAAAAGTCGATTCATTGTGTCGATTATTAATTTATTATAGACCAACCAGCGAGGAATAAGGAATTATGTAGCTTCATTATGATAATATTATTAACCTTGAGTTTTTGCATCATGTGATGGTATGATAATAATTTGGAATTAAATCGGTTGGGGGTTTATAGAATTATTTTGTAATAAGTACGGTATTTATGTTTCCATTATTTTAATGAGGGCGTTTATATATTTGTTATTATGTAACTCCCTCTTAAAATGTACTATTTCGCTAGTAAATTATTGTGAGCTTAGATAAAATCGATATCTGACAAAGCAGGAAAAGAATCAGGGATACAAGAACTCGCTCATTTCCGAGCCCAACCACAGATAACAGTCTGTTAAGCCTACAACGTTCTCCCATTCAGAAAATAAAAGAAAATAATAAAAGAGATATAAATAAAATATTAATAAAATAATAAAAATAAAGACCTATTTAAACCAATAACAGATGGTTCACTCCGCATTTTAAGTAACAAGCTACAAGTACGCGTTAGGCCCGTCTTGTCAGGCCAATTCAGTGAGTGTAACCTAGTCAGAAGATAAAAAAGTTACGCGATAGAAAGAGAGGTAACTTCTAGGTGAATATAACTGTAGGTAATTAGCGCTGTGCGACCTGAATTGCACTTTACTGTGTCGTAGCAAGAGTCGCTTTTTATTTAAACGGACTGAACCATCTGTATTCATCTGTGGCTCATCAGCAACATGCAATTGCTATTCAGTATTTTTTATCATAACCACAGTTACCAATAGTATTGCTAACTCAATGACCTAAGTTCAATTACTTGTAGTTATTATACCGGACTTAACTCACCTCCCCGTTATTACCTGTTCAAATTCAAATTGAATATATTTTATTTCACATAAACCTACATGGGCACTTATGAAACGTCAGAAGCTAGGTGCACGGTTCCAATTGGTCGTTTCCTATGGAGAAGAGCCGGCAAGAAACTCCACGGTTACTCTTTTAAAAGTAAATGGTTTTTACAATGTGTTCAAATTACAGTGTTAATAGGTATGAAAGGACAGTCTTAGGCCTATCAACAAGTACCAGGTAGAAAATGGTCGACAGATCTACAGTCTGTTAAGCCTACAACGTTCTCTTATTCAGAAAATAAAAGAAAAGAATCTATATAAAAGATAAATAAAATAATAAAAATAAAGACCTATTTAAACCAAATGACATGATTGCCACAACAGCTGTAACAAATCTAATTTAATAAAAAATATGGAATATTATAAAAGAAAGAAAGAATAATATTTATTTTGACACAGTTCGTGAAATACAATAATAACAAAATAAAAAGTGAAAATAATCATAAAGCAATAATAGTGTGTGCGACACGGCTGCGCATTGTAGGTGTATTATCAATAGCTTCGTAAATAATAAGCCAATTGAAAAACTTCTTTGTTAATTTAATATACGTCAATAGTGGTTTAATCTGCCTAGCCTTTTCCCAACTATGTCGGGGTCAGGTTCTTTTTTTTTTGTCCTGGTGGAAATTCTCATGGATGTCCTCCGCCCTGGGGTGGGCAGAGGTGTCTCTTACTGACTAAAACCACCCCGGTGTGGTCTCACACTTGCATCGGGGGGCTGCAGGCGTAATTCACTGCTACTTCCTCTGCCCCGGACTGGTGACGGGCCGCGCTCTGCGGGCCTCATCCCGTTGGGGACTGAGGTGTTCAAACTCCCCTCGTTGCAGCTGACGGATGTACCAGTATTTTACATGGAGCGAATGCCTACCTGACCACCACGACCTGGTTGTCAGACTTTCGGGCTTCTGACGAACCATGATCCACGAATAACAGCCGGGACCAACGCGGCAACGGCTTAACGTGCTTTCCGAGGCACGGAGGAGACTCGGTATGTAACGATGGTCACCCATCCACGGAATAACTCCGGTAATCGACCCGTGCGGCTGTTATTACTTAGCCTCGAGCTCCTACGTCAATAGTTACCAAATATGCAGAAAAATGCAGGTGTTTAGTTGTAACACGATATTTTTATATTGGAACACGATATTTTTAAATTAACATAACTGGTTCACCACCAGTTATGTTAATTTTGTATTATCTAAAGATATTTGCATATCAAATCGTTTATAAGTTGATTATAGTTTACGGAAGAATAGGGATGACGTCTGGGTCAAAAATAAGACATTCTATTTAGTCCGTCAGTTAGATAATAAAAAAATATTAGACACGTATTTTGTGCTTTATCGTATTAATAAAAAAATACTTACATACAACGCATTAAAGTTGGGGAGTGGGGGTCACTACGTCACAAGTAAGTATAAAATCTACATACTGGTGTCGCCATGGCACATTTTAACTCAATGTATCGCCGTAATCTTTTAATAACGTAAAAAAATAAAAAATACGTGTTCGTAATTTTTTTATAATGACGAAGACGGACAAAAGAAAAATTTTTTTACGCGATTACTGTACTGTAAGCTGTACTTTAGTACGGAGCGGAGCGGAGTGGGGCGCGTCTTCGTGGATGGCACAATCTCTACATAGGTGCTTCCTATCAGAGATCGTACGAAATCATTTTTCAAATAAATTGCTTCACAGCTTTACAACCAAACACCCCTGGTACGTTAGGAACGAGATCCTCATTCTCGACCTAAAGACCCCCACAATCCACCAATTTCTAAAACGCAATTCCAAGCGTTTCTTTGAGTCCGCTGCCAAACATCGCAACCCTCTGGTTGTTGAGGCCGCCAATTATGTCCCCAGTAGAATCAGTCAGATCCGCCGCCCGAGGCAAATCCTTACCGACCCTGATGAACCCCATCACCCTCCTCCAGGAGAGCAATAGGGCCACAAGTACAGTGCACCAACACAGACACCGACCCGCATTCCGACCCCAAGGTCCTCCGCGATCGCGAATCTCCCGAGTAAATACGCACCCTTGTGTAACGCACTTTCAATCACAATCCAAGGGTTTTGAAGAAAATTCCTAATGCATTGCTGCATAAATTTGAAAAATTCGTCTGCTCAACATCGTGGCAAAAAGTGGCTCAACTGCCAAAATGAAAGGAATTGCGATCAACTGTCTTTTTATGTGTGTTATGCAATTACCTCGCAGATTGAACAGGACAAAGTTGCTAAGCGCCATCGATATGGGGAAAAATACGTGTTCATCTCATGAAAATTCTGACGATATTGGAAATTAATTATCTAGATACATCGCGTAATCCAAAGCTTTCTAAAGGCTCGCGCACATTTGGGCGGGCCGCGCCGCATCGCAACGCCTTGTGAAAATCCTCCTATATCACTTTAGTACATTTTGTATGAACCATCACACACTACAGGCGGGCCGCACTGAGACACCGCGCAACGCACTGGTGGATGTGAATGGCGAATGTGCGCGAGCCTCTTTGCACTGAAGTGGAAACAATTTAAATTCGAAATTTAAATCTATCTGAAACAATTACTGCGTTGCGGTGAGACTCGCCGTGGCTCCTAATGTGGTTTGGCACATTTTTGCAATGCGGCTCGCTGCGGCCCGCCGCGGTTATAATGTACGCTTAGCTTTAAGTATATCCCAGAGAAGAAATGCGATCTGCAGAGTCGCAGACACATGTCGCAAATTGTTTTTCTTAAACTCGTTCCTCTAATCCTTGGCTCTAGAATTTTCCATAATTGATATCTTTAGCTCCAAAAGTTTAGATATTTGCATACCTAACTACAGTATAACTTTGAATGTTCGCCGGTGTTCAGACTAGTTAATTCTATGTATTAATTAGGCAGAGGGTCACGGTATGTAAGGGGATCCACTTACAATTGTTTGGAACAGGTGCTTGGGCGCTTACAGCCTACTGAAATAGATACGACTTGAAGTCAAGTTCTATTTATACAGCTTGCCTCGACTTGAAGTCAAGTTAGTTTTCGTCAATGACTTTCACTTGTTTATTTTTGTGACTAAAAACTTTGTTAAGCTAAGTCTTAACTGAAAAATGCTTTACCTTAAAAAAATATCTATAGTCGTTAGTATTTTTGTAGTTAGGTTTTTCACAATTAATTTAAAAGGTTGTTTTGTTAACTAATTATTCAATTCAATGTTTTTCCCAATTGCTAGTAGCACCAACAATATACCTAAATATTATGCTGTTGATAACTCTAAACTAAATAGACACAGGAATTATTTTTTATAACAATCTGTATCAAATAATGGACCGAAGGGATCTTATACATACGGCAGTGTGTCAAAGCCATGTTCGGCGAAGATATACCCGTGACTTATCTTATACGAACTATTTCGAGCTACTGTTGGCGACGCCTTACATCTAAATCTACGCAAAACTGCAACTATGCAATTTTTCAAAGCCAAGTTGCATTCGGTTGCAAGGAACCTAAAAAACTTTCTTTCACATTCAGAGAACTTGGCGCCCATCTAGATCTCAATTCTTATGTCGGCGAACTTGGCTCCTTTTTATTTACATTTATGTTTTTGGCCAACTGCATCCTCTTTAGCGCACTTAAGATAAACATGACCCTGAAGTATCAATCTGTCAAAGTGTGTCAGTGTGCACAGACTGGGCCAAAAAACCCATTGAAATAATAATAATATGCAGATTAAGCATCTGCATTTTATTATTATTTCAATGGGTTTTTTTAATGTTTAAGCAGATCACTATAAGGATTATTATAATTTGTAAAGGCTGGCGTACACCGAGTACAATTGTTGTACAGACGCCAGCTGGTCAACCTACCCGAAACTGTCAAATTTTCCCAATCAACTTTGAGCCTTTTGCTTTAGTGATAAAGTTGAAAATCTATTGAAGAAATTTGACAGTTTGTAGTAGGTTGATGTGCTGGCGTCTGTACAATAAATATAATTATTAGATAAATAATTATTCTACTTTATTTTATTTTTTCTTTTTCTTTGCCCTTCACTTGATGCGCTTTTAAATACTGTGTGACTAATCATTAACCTTAAAGGCGGTAATCTTATATCGAATGTCATAGTATTAATTCAAAAGGGCAGTCACGATCCAATATCGTGCAGCGGAAAACTATGATTGAAACAGTCCATTCATAATGACCTCTAACTAAATGGATAATAGTATGTATTTTTCACACGTTATGAGCTCCGCTGCATAACTCATTAGAACATTTAGTAAACTTAATTGTCCTATGGAGCGTTGTAAAGAACCTAGTTATATTTTATCACGTAACAGTGACAATGACCAATCAATTAACCAGTAATTGTAGGTTTCAATATAGAAGATGACGACAGTCGCACAAGAAACCTGAAGAGGGTACTGTGTAAGGCAAAAACTGAATCTGTATTTTGTGTTTCTGTTTCTTTTTGCGTGTCGACAAAAAACAGCAACACTACTTCTAACACTAATATAATACACCGATATAATACATACGAGTCATATCACGCATGTATTTTCCGAAGAGTCAGGGAAATTAATCAAATTGATTAGTACCAACTTAAATTGTCCGTATAATTTAAGCCCGTTTGAAATGGCTATAACACGGCAAATTTACGTAGGGTGTCAATATTCTCAATAAAGAATTCTGTTGACTGCACAACCAAATATTTCTATAGTTTCGATTCAATTATTGTATCGTTAACACATTGAGGGACACTAAACGCCTGTAGACGTAATAATAATAATAATAACTTCTATTGTGTCTCGTTCAGTGTCCTTCAACCGATTAAAGAACAAGACACACCTTGACCTATGTTTTTTTTAATAGTAATATTCAAATGAAATATTATTATGTCTGAATATTATTAAATGAGGCTTAAAAATTCGTCACCTAGTAAAACTTGCTTGCACCACACATTTAGCGGTAAAAATATCTAAAACATCTTTCTGTCTTTATCAACTTCAAACTATTGACAGAAATAGAACGAAGTTTTACTCGTTTAAAGCTTCGTGCAGACTAGCGCGATGCGACAGCGCGACGCGACACCGGATATTGTTATACCGTGCAGTTTTTTTAGACATTGTATTGTTCGAGTCGCGTCGCGCCGTCGCGTCGCGCTGGTCTGTACGAGCTTTATCGCTTATATATTCTCTATGTCTGCCGTTGGTCTAGTGGAAGCAAGCACTACTGCTGAGCATGAAGTCCTGGGTTCGATTTCCAGATCGGGCAAAGTTTTATTGAATTTTCCATCAGAAATTTCTCATTAGCAGCCCGGAGTCTGGATTTGTGCCCGGTTGATGGGTAATAATCCAAATAAACGCTTATTAGTATTATATGGGGCGACCCCTATAATAATAAAGCGTTTATTTCGACTCATTATTACATTGCCCAAAACAGTAATATTCCTAAGAACTAATAATACATAATTTAAGTGAGTAGACGGCTAAAACTACATAAATTTTGGGGGCCTACCACCACCTCTTTAAGCAGTATTATTTTAATGTTACTTCAGTGGGGGAAAGAGATGGAGCAATACGTCCTGTAGAGCTTCATCTCTTTCCCACACTAAAGTAATATTAAAATAATACTGCTTAAAGAGGTGGGGCCCCCTGAATTCTAAACTAGGTAGAAACCTGTATCTTGGAAATCAGTGCTCTTCCGTGCTCAGTTAGGGCTAAACTTACAAATGACATACCTACATCAAAATTCTAAACTTAAATGGCTTAGACTGTGAAAGAAACTATCCTATTCAGGACTTATTATAATCCTATTACTACTCATAACTTTACAGGCGTAATGTATGTTATATTTAGCGCGATTTGTTGTGCAAGTGGGCCCAAATAAAAAACCATTTGACTACGTTTTTTCTCGTCTCGACACGCATCACAAACATTGTTTCACATACGAATTCGAGGTAGTAAATTAATAAGCTGTTCCTAACAAGGTGTTCGGGAAACTCGTTCATTATATTATGCCAGCGTTTGGCTCACAGCGATGCTTTGTTATAAAATTAACACGTCGCACACTTTGACTTGGTTCTCACGGCCCTCGGTGTGTCCTTAACTTAAGTTTTGAGGCGTTGCGCGTTGTATTCCATGGTTTTGTTTAAATCCACGTTGGCACGGACGTAATAAAATCGCGGCGATTTTTTTTCGTGCACTGGATTTTCAACGCTCTGCTTAGCGCCGAGAGTTGAAATGAAAATCCAACAGTGTGTTTTTTCAACGCGCTGGGACGAGCGTTGAGAATCTAACCCAACGCGTTAGATTCTCAACGCTCGGCTCAAAAAATCCAGTGCGCGATAAAATCCCGCCGCGATATTTTTACGTCCGTGCGAACGCGGGCTTACGCACAATGAATTACAATCATTTTATAATAATAACACTAGCGACTCGACCCTGCTTCGCATGGTTTTTAAGGCTTGACAAAAAATCGAGATTTTTTTATTAAATGTAAGTTTAATATCCATTTAAACCTTTCGGAATAAATTCGCGAAATGATCGTGGTAACCGCATTAAAATCCGTTGCGAAGTTTAGACCAACGCGATCTCACAGACTGACACAAAAAGCGACTTTAATTTATAATATGTTTAGTTTACTTTTAATATGATTTTTGGTTTTCATCGATTCAATTTCTTAATCAAGATCTTAGTTTTGCCCTTAGCTTGTTTTTTTTTTATTTTGTCTCTTGTTTTACCGCAAATAAACGTTTATTTTTATTTTAGATTTTTTTTCTTAATTTTCAAAGAAATTAATGTTATTCTTTCAGTAATTCAACAACGCTGTAGAACATGTTTAGATCTTAATTGGCATCATTAGGGTAGCTTGTCCAATGTTGGACATGATGTAATATAACAATTTATTTGGTACATCTTGTAGATAACGGTAAAAAAATACGTTAATTGACCAATATTTTTTTGTTTTTGTATGTGTAGTTTTTCTGTTACTTTCAGAAACTATTTCTTTGGTTTATAGTTTACACGGACGAATTAGAGCTTAAACAAAACGCAAAGATTATCAATAAATTACCGGACATCCTGTATAAGCTTGAGCTCTAAAAGATACACGACTACATAACGACGACATGGTTGGCGCAGTGGTTAAGCGATTGACTGCTGCGCTACGTGTCGCGGGTTCGATTCCCGCACGGAACAAATATTTGTATGACCTACAATTAGTTGTTCCGGGTCTGGCTGTTTGTGTATGTGAGTTTAAATGTTTGTAAACGCACCCACAATACAGGAGAAATTCCTAGAGTGGGTCAAAATAAAAAAAATAAAAATAACATGGTCACGCGTCATCCGACTTCAAGGCTCTCTTACAATGCCGGGGTTGCGGGAAAGTCCGAAAGGGATACCGTGGCCCCTGGCAACGTACAGACAACTGAAGGAACACGGGTGGGTTTTAGTCAGTAAGAGTCTGACACGCCCTTCCGCTCCACCCAGAGCGGGAGAAGTTATTTGATAATTTCCCACCAAAAAACAAAAAAAAAGGCTCTCTTATAAATACATATAGAGCAAGAGTGCGTTGGGGCGCGAGTCTAGTAGAACAATTTCTATGAAAACTTAATGGAAATTGTTCTATCAGAATCGCGTCGCACCGTCGCGTCACGGTTGTCTGCGGCGGCCTTTAAAGCGCCAACGCACTCTGGCTCTGTATCTATTCGTAACTAATAACAATCAAGTTTATTTTTCACTTCATTAAGTTGTTATAAAAACCACTACTGTATCACTAGGCAAGTCCTACCGGAAAGTAATACTAATAATATATCAAAGGAAATAAAAGCATTCTTATAATCAATTTTATATTAGTGCACAGCGGTTAGATAACTTTACAACACAAATAAATTAAAAGATGTGCCTTTGCATAGAAATTTACAAATAAAACAATAACCATATTACAATACAATTATTTTTCCTAAAAATAAGTCCTTGACAGAACGACACCATATTATTATTCCATTTTCAAGGTAATCCACTTAAAGGTACTACGGTACTACAATACCACAGAATGTTACTTACAGAAGGTCAACTCCATACAACAAGCTAAATCGCATGCACACGTAAACACTCTTCACGTACAGCGAGTGAAATCGCACTAGCGACTTTCGTTCGTTTGATATAGTTTAGGATATCCGTACGCGTCTAAAGCCTTACTTTTGTCTTTCATTACATAGAATTTGTTTATTACTTCATAAAAATGTTTTTTTGTTTTATTTTTAATTGGTATTTTTATTCTTGTTAGTGATCTGATCATCTAAAAACGGACCGTGACGATCATATTAATTTTTAAACGGACCCCCAGTAAAACCAATTGGTGATCCCTAGCCTATGCCATAAGTTGCAACAACAATAAAAGTTGAACCATCTAAACACCTGCTCTATAAAAACTTTTGCGAGGCCAATGCTAACTCTGTCAACGTGGCTGAATTCTGGTAAAAACTCTATATGAGTTTCTACAAGAATTCAGCCACTTGGAATCTTCGATACGACGAAGAATGAGAACAGTGATTAAACGATGCAAGTCATATTTATACACACATACATACATACATACATACATGAGCGTGAGCGTGAGTATGAATGTCAGGTCATATTTATGTTGCTCCAATTTTAAATTGGGGCTCAAGTGTGCGTTTGCCTGTTTCCGCTCGTTGTATGCAGCTAGCCTTCTGTATCAATATCTATTCTGTGTCAATACCTTGGTTGACCGCAAACTTATAACCAATTAAAACTTAATCGGGAAGAGAATTCATCCGTTGAATGTTGTCCATTGTTTTGCAAACAATACCAAACAAAGTGCCTGTTGTAATATAAATGATTGTTTCTTGATTGACTTTCAAATCATAATTAGTTTGCTTGCGATGATTTTTATCAGTGATATCTATAAATCAATAAGGTACCTAAGCACCTACGCTATGAGTGTCATGCCATATAATTTGATAGAGCCAGCCATCTAGTCGATATTTCTTGTATTGGTTGAATACGAGGCTTTTGGCTACTTCAGTTGTGTGAATTAAAAAAAAACAAAAACCGAATTGCGTTTTGTTTGTGCAGAATATTATTAGTTTTTTTTTTCTTTTATATGACGTAGTAAAGCGTATCTTAGGCAAGTTCGTTAAAGCAAATAAAGCCAGGTATTATTTCATAGAAAATTAATGATGTTTGCAGATAATTCAAGTATTCTGTCGACAAGCATAACATGCGACCAAAACCAATATTGAAAAATATAACTTATTTTTTTACTGAATTTTCAAAATCGGCTTACAATTGATGAAAATTTCGATAAACATAAATTAAAAATAAATACAGACGAACCTCCTCCTTTTTTGAAGTCGGTTAAAAATAATCAACTCAGTAAAATAATACATTTTTCTTATATAAAGTAAACAATGTTCAAGTAACTGAAACCCTTTGGGTAACCTTCATTATTTACCGAAACATGTCACACGACATAATAACGGAATGTCTATGTTTCTGACGTGTGCTAACGAGAAGAGATCCTTTGAACTTGTATTCATTAAAATCTCAAAGTATCGATGAATCTACATACTCTTGTCTTATCAAACAAGACGGCCGATAAACGAAGGCTTATTAAGGATGTACATAATAATATCGTATTACGAAAACCTGTTTTGTTGTAATAGCGCGTGTATTATATTATGTGTGTATATTGTTCTTGTTTATTTATCAACATCCTCATTTTTTGCCTGATGGGTGACGTGCCGACCGTCTGTTATGCTATTCTTTACAAGTATTTTTTTGAGGTCTGCTTTTTGGAGAGTATTAATTTCTGCGTTGTGAAAACATAGTCGTTTTAACATAGAAATGTTTGAGTCAAAGTTTCTAGAAATTAGTAATCATTTTAAAAATTAATGGTTTATACATATACTTATAATATAATATAATATACACCGTGAAATGTTAATGGTTTTTTCCCGCAGCGAAATGGTTTTGTCTTGGTAATACAATCGTTATATAAACAAATAAAATATTACAAACAATTTTGAAAACAAATTTTGCGTTGTTACGTGCAAACTAGTTTATGCCGTATCACCACGTGCGAGAGTCTATTTTGCTTTGAAAGTTTATGCATCGCTGTTCCCTTTGTCGGCGGCGCGTGCGATACGAGTAGTACCCACAAGTTACCTGTTACTATTGAATCTCACGTTTTCGAGTTGATATGTTTTTAATTATTTTAAAATAAAAACATCTTTATTTTTTTACTTTTACTCAATGCTTCGAAAGTACCTTATGGCAGGTTTTTCTGCCGCGGGAAAACAACCATTAAGATTTCACGGTGTATAATATAATAATATAATATTCTAACGAGGTAAAATTTGTTTGTTTGCTTGTAAGTTTGTATGTAGGGGGCAATCTCCGGAACTACCAGTCGGATTTGAAAAAAATCTGTTTGCATTGTATAGCCCAATTCTTGAGGAAGGTTATAGGCTATGAAACATCATCTACGATCCTTAGGAGCCGAGCAAAAAGAAAAAGGCCAGAAAGAACGCTAAGCGAAAACAAAGTTATAGCGCGAGCGGGCGATGATAATATCGTCACCCTCCCCGCTAACTGTCCTAACTGCAATTGATATTTTTCCAGGGCAACAGTTTGTCAGTCGGGCGCTACAATCATGTTAATGAATTATTAACTTTTTTTATATTGCTCTTGGCTTACTCTTTGAGTTAGTAGTTGCCCTAAAGCCCTAAGGCCATTAAACTTTATTTCGAAAAGTTATAAACACTTAGGTAATGTCAGTGCAGATACGTGAGTTTGTGAGATACAACAGTTAGCGGGGAGGGTGACGATATATGCGACGCGGTGGGTCGGGGGCGAAATTTCACGCGGAAGAAGTCGCGAGCAGAAGCTAGTATAATATTTAATTATAACCAGTTATAATAAGGTTGACCTACCATTTATCTATATTTCTAAGCCTAACCATAATGCATAAATCTGAGAAATGAGAAAAAATAAAAAATATAAGTAATCCAACTAGAGTCAATAATATCTTGACTTGGTGGGGACTCTACAGATTTCTGGGAATACAACCTACTAAGAGGCTTGCTTTTTTTTTCTGGTGCTGTGTGGTAGCAAAAAACCAAAAATTTTATGCATCTAATGTGTCCAGGTACCTAATAGATGCGTTCAAAACTTTTTTTTTTCTTCAATGCTCTTTTTTGAACATCGTTCATTTTTCGATTACGTAACTATTTCAAAACATAATAATTTTAAATAATTATGTCATCATATGGCAAAGGTTAAAAAATCCAATGAAAAAATGTTTGTTGATTGAACATTTTGTGTGCAATTTATCGGAACAACGATCATAAGTCATGTTTTCAATTGCTTGACATCATAATACAACGTGCCGAGCAGAGCGTAGGCAGACATAATGTATGTATGTTTAAGTAACGACATGTCAGGTAGGTAGTGATAATAAACATATGACAGTATTGTAATATCTTGAACAAATAGCCACTGACTATATCTAGGCAGTACTAGTTGTAAATGTTTATCTTTATTGTGCTAGACAATATTAATGTGTAAGATAGTCGAATATGTAATTTGTTTCATGAAAGACTTTTTTCTCAGTTAAATCTGTCCTGAAACCTTTCGAGGATAACCAGCAAATTACCAACCGACGCTTGGCGTTTATAGTCAGTAGGTACTCCTGACTGTCAACGCTGACCCTAAATCATATATCTAGAACCATATCTAGACCCTAAATCAGATCATTCATTTAATTTTCACATTTTTTTTATGAATCTTTCGTAGTCTAATTTTTTTATTTTTTTAAACGTATTGCTTTATCGTGGGTGCGTTTACAAACATATATACTCACATACACAAACAGCCACACCCGGAACAACTACTTGCAGGTCATACAAATATTTGTTCCGTGCGGGAATCGAACCCGCGACACGCAGCCGTCTAACTTGTTTTACCACTATTTTTTGTGCCAGCGGTGTTAACCTATAATTAATTGTTGCACCCGCAATTGTATCCTATTATAAATAATATGCTGCTAATGTACTGGTGTAAACAATTGTTGTAAAATAAATAAATCTTGGGAGCTGGCTTCATGCTTTTCGGAAATACTAGCCTCGGAAGGGGGAAAATAAGGAATAAAAGTGTGTAATACCAATGCGGTAGGCAAAGTGGCAAAGTGCTAGTATTTGCCGGTAATCCCCCCAGTTATATTTAATAATTTTACTCATTATTAAACAGAACTGATAATAATCATTTCAATAGTGTAGAAATAGAGAGCAGTCAAACAATAATAAAAACACGATATACCTACAGATAATGTCATAGTGTCATATAATCATAAACATACCAGAGACACAGACAAGACCGGTTGAAGCTCTAGATAATCTTATTGGTTCGTTAAACGTTTAATTGGTTCATAAGATCAAAGATATTATGGGCTTTCTAACGATTAAATAATCAACTGAATCGGTTTAGAGCTCTTGAAAATGGTCGCAGTTATTTTAGCGTGAAGAACTTTCTAAGAAGAGTATTGTAAGTGGTATTAAGTACATTCTTTTGCATTTTGCAAAAAAATATTTTTGCGAAATAATGTGCAGATGCCAGCACATCAACCTACAACAATCTGTCAAATTTCTTTAATAGATTTTCAACTTTATCACTAAAGCATAAGGTTCAAAGTTGATTGGAAAATTTGACAGTTTCGGGTAGGCTGACCTGCTGGCGTCTGTACCTACAATTTTATCTGATGAAGACAAATTAATAGGTATGTTTTTTTGTCATTGTTATAACACAATAATCTAGTACCTATCAGGTTAAAAAGTAGTTGCAGTGAGTAAGACATCAACACATCCGAAAGTCACAATAGTTTTACGACAAGCAACGAAAACCGCGTAAGTAATAAACGCATCCGTTTCAGTTTCAGCATCGGGGCGCCCAACCCTCAGGCGTGGGTCGCGATAAAATTCCAATCGTACACGACCGAAATGAGTAACCTCTGATCGTCAATTCTTTGAGATTCAATGTACGCATTTTTACGATTTTGGTGTAATTTTTAGCTTTGATTTGATTTTTTTTTTTTTTGGATTATTCTTGATAGCTTTGTTTCATCACGGTACCTAATGAGTTCATTATTTTACAATCGAAATAAAACTCAACTGCTATAATTTAGGACCGTTACAATTTCTCTCGATAACACGAAAACACAACCGAATTTTTTTTTCTTCAAATTGTCATGAAGAATTTTATGATGAAGCCCACGTTTTTTCATGATTTTGTTAAATATTATTTCAAACAAATAGAGCTACAGTATTGCCGTAAACTCAAAATAGCAAGAAAAAACAAAAACAGCAGAAAGTGCCAACCAAAGAACTAAGTTTTTCCTGCCGAAATCTGTTATCTGTTACTTTTCCAACAGGTCGAATGCATTCTATTTCGTTTTTCGTCCATTCACTGCATGGATTTTAAAGCTACTGCACGTTCGTTTCGAGGGAAATCGACGATTGCTAATTTCTGCTTAGCAGAAGATTGAACCACGAAAGTTCGTTTGAATTTTAAAACTTTTCAATCAATGCTAAACTTTTCTTCAAATAATTCGTAGGTTTTCTGCTCCTAGCTCTCGTAAAAAGTGTCTTGTATTCATATTTTTTCAAATATTTTGGAAAAAAGATTTAAAAAAGTATTACATTATTCGTCTACTTCTCATCTAAAGTTTAAATTACCTAGTACGATCCGAGTCACCTATTTTAAATGGTTTACTTACAAGTAATCCAGTGAAAATTGGTATTGTTGTCTGGTTGCTGGTAATAGGCCTTATTATATAGGACTTACACATAAACATAACTGGCGAAATGTGGGTGTACTATAGACACGCCTCTGCCTAACTCTGTAGAGATTACAGACGTGATGTCATACAGCATCATAATGTTAATAAACCATTGAAAATTGAGGACTATTACTGAACCTGCCTCTATAACATTGTGAAGTTTTCGTATTAATAGTACATTTAGTTGATACAATATCAATGTAGACATGTAGTTTCAGTATGTAGGGATATACAGCGTTTCTAAACAAATCAGCATACAAGAATGTGTACGCGAACCGTTTGTGTTGTGACCGAAATAACAACTGTTTAACGAAACGTAGACTAATCATAACAACATTAATACATTTTTGTTAACTCCAGTTTATGAGACGTTGCTCCCATCTACCTCGTATTATTGACTAGCCCATTGTTTCTTAACAGCTGGTCAAGTGTCTGATCAAGTGATCAGCTGGTCAATTCAGTATAAAACTCACGGTGAAAACTTGGGTTGAAGTGAGCTGTCATTCCTCTTCCTAATGCTAGGGATCGACACTATTATAAATAATAATAAATAAACATGTTATTTCACAAAGGCACCCAAAAGATAAAAAAAAATATGTAATGTGTACAATATGTACTGACATTGTTGAAATTTATATACAAAATAACATGATTACTTTGTAAAGTATTATATTGTTTTAATTATTGTGAATGTGAGGACTATGTGGATATTTTATTTTTATTGTTTTTCCTTTCTTGAATTTTTTCTTTCTCAGTTAGTTTAAATGATGGTCTGGCAGTTTGAGTACTTTATGCGACCTACCCAAATGTCCTTTCTTTGGTATTGTTCGTCGAGTTGAGCTCCTTAAGTTCTGAGTTGAGCTCTACGATTACTGACAAATGCTTGCACTGACTGGACAGGTCCACTCAAATCTGTGTGGTTCTTTCCTCAAAAGACCATTTCAGACACTAATCTACATGGTCCTCATATGGCCTGACCAAGATTATGTCTGGACTTTAAAAGAGACTGTGACCTCTGAGTTTGTTTCGGTCTTTCTTCTCAGAGTAGTCAGATAGGAAACGCCGAACTCATCTAGCATTTTCTTCTTATTTTTTTTTAATATGACGTGTAAAAGTGATTGCAATATCCTATTTACAGAAACAATTTCATTTCATTTCATTTCATTTCATTTCATTTCATTTCATTTCATTTCATTTCATTTCATTTCATTTCATTTCATTTCATTTCATTTCATTTCAATAAAAATCTGATAAATATTTTGTGGGAGACCGGTTTCTTGACTAGGAAAACCTGTCACACAGATTACCAGGCAAAAAAGGCAGCAACAACGTGTTTTTGTATTAAAAAAAAAAAGATAAGATACAAAATAGGATAGTATACGATAAGTATTATTTTTTGGTGAAATAAATAAATTAAAAATTAAACTATTAAATTAAATTACAATTAAAAGTTATTATTGAAGAGTGTGAGTACCAAATGTGGTGTGGTGTGTTGGAGCATAGTGTGGTGTGATGTGCTATGGTTTGGTGAAGTGTCGTGTCGTGTGGTGTAGTGTGGTGTGTTATTGACAGCTCACTTCAAGTTAACTTCACCTAAGTTTTCACTGTGAGATTTTTACACAATACGTAAGCAGGACTGTCTCATGTAAATTGTTGTGATTAGTCAATATAATAAAGAACAGCTAAACTAATGACTTGACAATAGACTACAGTAGAGAATATTTTTTTTTTACGCTTCCATAAACCAATGCTCAGGTACTGATTTTATTTTTACTTAATACGTCGAGCGATCCATATCAAACTTATTAACCGGTTCGATGTGTTTATCTCCGAAAAAAGGTTTCATTAATAAAACGAAACGATATTAATAAAAAATTAAAAACAAAATGTATTTTTAGGAGAATACCATACATTTTAGGTGTAACAAAACTCGTCATTTACGCATTACATAAAACCAAGTAACTTTGTGCCAACGTAATTGCTGGGAAACTATGTCTTTTCTTACGTGTTTTTTTTTTTACCGGCAGTGCGCAAAGTAACGCACGCAAAACATTTTTCTTATGAGCTTATGCATGCAACAGTATAGAGATCGTGAGAGTATTTAAATATCTCATTTAAAACTTGTTTTCGTAAAAAAACGTCCGAAAAAGTTTGAACTTTGACCTTTCTGGGAGGACGTGCGGTCGTGGGATTGGCCTCACTGGGTGGGCTGATACCAGTCGGGGGTGCGGCGAACGTACAAAGTATCTCCCGGGCCCCCGACACATGGTAGTAGTAGGAACAGTGGGGTTTTAGTCGGTAGGAGTCCGACATAACCCTCCATTCTCCCAAGACGGGGGGTATACATGAGGATTTCCCAACGAAAAAGAAAGAGGGATGGTTCAGTAGAAAAAATAACATAAGTTCTAGACTAGTCGGAACACTTTTTGTTTCTAGTTTGACCATAGTGTACATTGTGGATGCTATGAATATATATTAAGTATTTTATTTTAAGTTTAAATTAATCAATCAAAGAAGCTTTTCGGTCTACTGGCTTGCTAGCTGCTTATTGGTCATATTATGTACTAGGCCAATAGTTCCTAGGTTAAGATTAGGTACCAAAGACATAGTAAAATTACAAAGAAAAGGTTGATGACGAACCGACAAAGATACCATAATCCCGAATAGCATAATCAGCCTACCATGTACCCACTGTTGGGACCCAGCCCTCCCCTCCGTGAGAGGGAGTGGGCCGTAATCCACCACTTGGGCCCAGTGCAGGTTGGTGGATGTCACATGTCTTCGAATTTTCGGTTCTAGGACATGCCGATTTCCTCACGAAGTTTTCCTTCACCGTTTTGAGAGCAGTGGTGATAAAATAAATTAACAAAGTAAAGTGACTCGTAAGTCTGGGCCGATACCACTGGGCCACTGCTGCTCTAATCCTGAATGATAAGCAGTAATTCGTCCGCGGGTTTTACCGCAACCCACGGACGAATTACTCCTTATTGTTAGCAGCTTATCTTATGCTATTTATTGCTCCCAATTCATGCAATTGAGCCAAAAAGCGTTACTTATGCGAATGTCTGCTACAATGTACCCGGGACTTATGAAACGCGAAATACATAGAAGTTCTTAAAAATCTTAAGTATTCATTTAAATTTAAATAGTTACCTTTGAATATTTCCAAAGAGTATTTTTAATCCATATGTACCATCTGAGCTTACCTTGGACATAACTGACATCAGTGAAGGTATATCGTGACCTGGACTTATCTACCTACTACTACCTGGTCGACCGAGCTTTGTTCTGGTGAAAATAGAGAATGCTCATTTAATAATGTAGGATAGTTCATACTAATTCCATATATAGTACATACTAGTTCCATACTGCCATGTCATTATTCTAAGGTAGCCATCTTGTTGCGACCGAGCTCTGCTTGGGTGAAAATACGGAGAAAATTAATTTTCCCAGATATGAGACCTAGCTAGATCGATTTTTCGCCCCCGGAAACCCCTATATCATTAGAGCCGTTTTCGATAATGTGACTACAATATTTGCTCGTTTAATAGTACCAATAGGATTATGTAAGTTTGAAATCGCCAACCTGTCTTGAGCAAGCGTGCCAATGCGAAGAGGTCATTGCCCTGCAGTGAGACAATAGGCTGGTTTTATTATTATTATTATATTATTATCATTGCCAAAGAATCGGTAAAAAGAAATAAGCACGTTGCACTATAATTATACCAATATTTTCTTTTAAATTAAATTGAAAGTGCCAACGTAATCTTACCTTTTATCGATATGATATGCTTGTCCTTTCATTATCAACAAGCTTTCAAGAGGCTTAGTTTGTAATTATTATAAAAGTTTGCAAATACATTAACAAGAGTGTCGATTTTACATGACAGTTAAATATTCTGTTGAAATGTGAAAATCTGTAGAACCATTTATGCGATTGACGTATACTTAATTTCAGTCGCTTTTTATGTCTGTCTCTATGACTGCGTTGTTGTTCTAAACTACACAACGAATTCTGATGCGATTTTCACCATCACTTAATGAATTTATTCCGGAAGATTTATGTCCAACACATAATATAGAAATCTTGATGTTTAGTCAAGTTGTAAAAATCATGTGAAACAGTGGCGGGTCGCTAGTTATTTTATAAACGTGGTGTAAATATAAAGGCACAATAGTTTAACAATATCATAATATTGTGTTGTTATCACAGGTTTTATTTGAACTAATGTTATTTGTATTCTATGCTGTTTGTTTTTACAAACTAAACGGAGGGACAAGGATGGTCATCTTAGATCATCATCACTGTAGGTATGTCTATTTTTTTTAACTAAGTCTCGATCCCGTGAGAATATCGGGATAAAAACTAGCTTATGTTCTGATCCAAGTTATGGTCTATCCGTGTGCCAAATTTCATGCACATCTGTTCAGCCGTTTTAGCGTGAAAGCGTAAAAAACAAACTCACTTTTTCATTTATAATATTTTTAGGATTAGGATAAATCGCTTAGTCAGCCGTGTAGGGGCTTATGGCTAAATAATAACAGCCGCACGGGTCGATCGACGGTTAAGCTACGCTTGCCGCGGATGGTTCTTGGATGGGTTACCATCCTTTACATATCGAGGCCCCTCCAGTCTCCGTGCTTCGGAAAGCACGTTAAGCCGTGGGTCCCGGCTGGCATTCGTAGATCTTTGACACTCGTTACGGGTTCAGACGCCCAGAAGTCTGACAACCAGTCTTACCAAGGGGTATCGTGTTCCCCAGTAACTGGGTAGATAGGGAGTCAATCTATGTAAAATACTGGTATACAGGTGCATTGGATTAGACTGGAAGTCAACCCCAACATCGTTGGGTAAAGGCTAGGCAGATTGCTTAGTCATATTACCTACAAATATTATGCCAAATATTGACCAAAAGGTATGTCAAATATTTGTTTACTAAATATTTATGTACATAAACCACAACATAAAGCTATGTTTTCCTTATAGCTGACTGGTTTAACTTCTTATGTAGGTAATAATTATGGAGTCGCTATAGTACCTACATAATTTCGTGTTTACAACTCCACTAATATACACCTTTCCAGACGTAGAACCAGCCGTAGGCGCGTAGGCAGTCCACGAGCCAAGTGAACCGACGACCTGGGTCATGAGAGCAGGCAAGAGACACAAGAGCGGGAAAAATGTGCCAAAGACAGTCACATTTTATGCCCATAATATCACTGTCCAATCCAAGGTTATATATCAAAATTATGTATATTTTATAGTGTATAACTTATTTTTTTGTAATAATCTGGTGTACAATAAAATATATATAAATAAATAAAAATACGTGTAATGCAGGATACCTACACTCAGCCTCACCCGATGGGGTGGAGGACTTTTTATATAAAATAATTTAACCTTTTAACATTTTCAAACGTCGACAAAAAGTTTTATAATTTTATACGTTATAGAATTAAAATAAAAATACAAATTCCAGTCTTTGGACGATAAAGGTCAACCGCTAATATTATTTATTTAATATCTCGTTCGTCTTGTGAGACGTTCGACTGATTATTGAGGTTCCGGGTTACACTTACGATTTTATAGTTTGCCTTATTATTTAATTTGTAGGCAAGTTCAATCATTATTTTATTATATTCTACCTCAAATATGGCAAGGGGGGTAGTGGCTGATCTTTGCGTTATGCTCGTGAACGGGAGCTGCTTGTGGTGACTGGTCGTCTTGCTGATCATGTTTTTGTTATTAGTAATTAGCTGTTTATTTATTTTACCTCGATATGTAAGCTATATGTAAGCGGGCACGCCTTTTATGCCTGGAGGCTTTCATTTAGATATTGTTTACGTTTAGTATTTATTTTTTATTTCTGCCTGAGTATAGTTCTCGATTTTTTTGGTTGGTACATTGGCGTGTGCTAGCTGACATATGGCTATTAATTTAAATTATGTTTTGTGTTGCGTAATATAAATTATTTTGTATACTATTATATAGAATCATTTATTTCTAACTGAACAGACAGCTGTGCTGCTGGGGAGTTTGTTGCGCCACTTCTTCTTCCCAGCTAAAGCACTAGGAAGTGGTGAAAGGTGAGTGTTTTGAGGGACTGTTCTGCAATTTTGACGTTCGAAAAGTGCTGATTCTCAGCCTAGTATGAATAAATGACTTTTGAATTTTGAATTATGTTTCAAATTACGAAAGCTGAGATTTTTTAATAGTTTCATATGTCGGCAAATTAGTGTTAGTTTTTTTTTTTCTTTGATATCTATCTAAAGAGACTGACTTACTTATTTTTTTTATAATAAGGATAAATATCGAACATGTGATAATGGTAGGTAAGTAGGTACCTACTGTAGAACAAAGTTGAACTTACTGAACTTTGAAATATATTTTTTGTTTGTAGCCAGAGGTCAAGACAAATACGTACCTAATTAATAAAACGTACCTAATTAAAGAAACTTGTTTAGTAAAAACAAATGTTTTTACTAAACAAGTTTCTTTAAAAATCGAATGTTCTAGTAGGTATTTTAAAAGTAATGTTCCAAGAAAAATCTGCAGTTTGTTAACACGCAGTTTATAGATAAGATTACTCACATGATCAAAGAAACCAATCAGTTGTTACGAAGAAAGGAGACGATGCGACGCGTTTCTGATCAATTTCCATGAAGTGTTCATTGAAATTGTTCTACATACTAGTCACGTCTCGCTGTCGCGTCGCGCCTGTCTATTGGAAATTAATAGTGAATCTAAGATTTTATCAACGAAGAGTCATGAACTGATGATTTATATATTCAGATAAATTTTCCGATATAACAACTGCGTCTAAACAGTTTAATTAATACTTCCCTGCTCCTACAACATTTTGTGTTATCATTTATATTGTAATGTTTGTTTAATATATTATAAGGATGTAGCTGATAAATTAACGCCAATACACTAATTTTGTTGCGCCAATTCATGTAGGTTTGCTAATGATCAACTGTGTTTTTGAAAACAAAAGTTTGCATAAATATGAATTGTTTTATTTTTTTTATTTAGGTAAATTTCCTATTTAAAATAACATGACTTTATAAAATCATTCATTCAGAATTGATATTAGATATACATAAATAACAATTTATATGTAATTAATTATTAAAATGAAAATATTATATCTTAATTAATTTTGGTAAAAGTTTTAAATGTTTTTAGTTTTCGCTCAGCTAATAGTATAATAATGTTCTAAAACCAAATTTTCAAATAGTAAGTAGGTAAAGATTATCAAGTTTTATTGAGATTCTTTGTCTTCAAAAAGTTGCACGAGGACTTTTTAAAACTTTTTTTAACAGTTACTTCAAGGTACTTACGAAGCTACTCGACACCTCTTCGATGTGAGAATGTAGAGTGTCGAAGTTTTCATATCCATCAATGACATGATTCTCCAGTTCGATCGGCTGAGCAACTTTTATACGAAGGGGTGGCTTCACTGTCTTCTCCGCATCTCCGTTCATTTGAACACTTTCACCACTGAAGGGACAAACAGCCGGTATAAAATGGCCATTATGCTGCGCCATTTTACCAAATCGATTTTAAAACAATGATTACAATAGTCTATCGAAAACTCGATCACTGAATTGTCTCTCGCGTGTGTAACGCTCTAACTGACGGCCGCGGCGTGTGCAGCATAATATATATGCATACCGCAGCAAATCCGGACGAGAACTGAAATTGGTTGTCTCGGCAACCGAGCACTGGGCATTCTAAGTAGCGTCCGCAAAAAATAACAACAATTATACGATCAGCGCCGCGCGCCCGCGCCGCGCCGCTTGACAATGACTCGGCCGACTACATGACGTATGTTATCTACGCAGATCAAGGTAACGTAGAGGCATTATCAGGTAGACAAACTACTGCCACTAATCCGGATTGGTACTTAGAGCAAGTCGAAAATAATTAGAAAGTAATCAAAGGTTAATAGGAAATCAGCGTCGGTCTGCTCATGAATATGTCATTGTTTGTGTTGCCTTGCATCATCATCTATGTACTTAATCGGCGTAAAGTCCACATGCACGGATCTAGCGAGGTTGTTTTTGTCATCCAAAAAACAGTTGGTGTAGTTCCGTTTGTCAAAATGTCCTAGATCCCGGACCCAAAGTTGATATTTTCCTGAACTGTTGTAACACTACTACAAATTTAATGAGCATCCATTTTATAAAATTACGTTTGACTCTATTGGATTATGTTTGGGATTTGATAAGCCGCAAATATTCACTTCAGTTGAAATATTAAAATAATGTCAGGTTTAATTATCCGGCAAAACTGCATTCTACCAGAGATTTCAAAGCCTCCATTGCTGATCTGCTAAGTATCCCAAGCACCGAACATTATCTGTGAAGCTCTCCTAGTAAAAAAAATATATATATATAAACTTCCGAATTGAAAACCTCCTCCTTTTGGAAGTCGGTTAAAAAGGGCGTTACAAAGCCAGCCAAATCAAATACTCCTCATTACATAGTGCCCTTACACTTCTTAACCATAACGATTAAGTTTTTACCGCGAATAATGTAAAAAATGTCGTGAGGATTTTTTTTGTACGAATATCGATGGCTATAAGACCATTGAAACGATGGATGGACTGTGTGAAAGATGATAGGGCTAGAAAGGGGGTAACTTCCGCGATGACGACTCATATAGAAGTATGGAAGAAAAATACATTTTCAGCCGACCCCAAATAAATTGTCATAAAGGCAGGAGAATGATGACCATGAATAATGTAAATCCATCCCGAGACTTGTGGAGACATCTACATCGCCACATGCTTAATACACATAATTGACCTGACGTCACACAAAATCCGAACGTCACACAAAACCTGCATCACCCAATTAGAGTTTACTACGGGAACAGCATATTTATAACTTCCCCGAAATCAATCGTCGGGCAGTTGCCCGCCAGACACGGCACCCGTCTGGCCGGAGGATCCTCCCTTTTCTAATGAGGATGAGTGAACTTTACACCCTGTTCTTCATACCGTCATAAACTCATAGATAAGTATATAGACTATTTCAAAATCTAGTCACAGGTCAAAAAAATAAAACAATAGAATGGTATTACGGTTAATTATGATTTGTCTGACGAAACATATAAAATGAGTACCGGAACCGCACGTTTTGACAATAACAACTCCCACCGGTATTATTAATACAAGATGAATGACACGGAACATTGAATTAAAAACCAACTTGTAAAAAACGAACGATGTATCTACTTGGTTCAGAAATAAACCAGCGATCCTCCTGATAGTGATTTTTTTATTTCGAAATGGGCCTGGTCTTGACCTCGATCTTGTCTTATGGAAAGCGATGGCTGAAGTCTACGGTGAAACGAGCGTCCCCAGAAGATGCCTATTCATTCTTTCTTTGAAGGCACAGACGCTGTCAGAGAGTTCTACAATTTGACCATGCGCATAACATAATAAATGTGGAGGAGATTATCGATAAAGATAGAGATTAATATGGCCGGGATATCAACCAAGTGCGGATGGTACCCGCCAGTACGTCTGGTAGTCCGGTAGTGACAGGGCAAGATAGTGGGATTGCAAAGCTTTAAAGCTTCGCTAAATAGAAACCTTTTTGATCTAAAAGAGTTTCCGTGGAGTTTCTTGTCCGTTCTTCTCCATAGGTACCTACTACGCTTTGGAATGGGCGACTAGCTTCATATTTCTGACTGACCGACCCCTTGACAATTCAAAAGTGCCTGTAATTGGTTTATTTGAAATAAATGCTTTGAGTTTGAGTTTGAGAACGCGTACCTACTTAGCGTGCATTATAGCGCCAAGTACAGCGCAGCACGCAACGCTAGTGTCGCGGCGTTGCTAGCGCTGGCGCTATGCTTGACAGTAAACTTACGTTATAGTGCAACACAATTCGGCGCTATAGAGCGGCGTAAGGCTAGCGCTTAAACGCGCGCTAAGTACGCGTTCTTTTTGGTGAAGCCTTTAAGGAAGCTTTGCCACACTTAGTTGGAGATAGATAGCATAACATAACATCACGACTGTAGTACCCGAAAGGTTGAACAGGTGTATACTGTGTAAAAGTACACCTACATTTCGCCAGTTATGTTTAAGTCTTATTTAGGTGAACCTATTGCAATCAACCGGGCGCAAATCAGACACTGGACTGCCACTGAGCAATAATTCCTAGTGGAGATAGATATATAAGTTAAAAACTGATAATAACCTGCGACATATACTTGCCACGAAGTAACCACTTGGCAAGTTGCTATCAGCACGCAATCTGACATTTCTAGCAACAATTTTGTCGCTATGGAAAACACAGCTTTACAAAGATTGTCAGAAACCTCCCGTGATACGAAACTTCAACTCGAGGTTATCGCAGCCTGAGCGCTGTTTCGTTGAACATTATGATTGCTCATTTTCTCGGATAGTACCTAAGGCTAAATGTAAATGGCAAGAAAGTACATTTTTATTACTTAGCAATACGAAAGCTCACCTTTTGCGAAAGCTGTTTACAGTTAAACCTATCGTAAAAGCTGCTTTTCACTATGTTTAAATACTTTGAGCTCAATAATCGGCTTTAAGAAACTCACACGACACTCAATAAAGTTCAAAACTATTATCACACATTTTAGCTAACTAAACCTTTAACGTCAATAAAAGCCACACCGCAAGGATTCGAGCATTCGACTATGAGCATTTTAGCAACGGGTAAGTTGCACGCGATCACGAATTTTCTATGGTGCGGACGAGCACCTCTTTCGAATCTCTATGACAAGTTCAATAACTACTCGTAGTTCGAAAACAAAATAATGACCAGCTACAATAAATGTAAAAACAAACCATGTCATGTGAACCCTCGCTTTCAAATAATCGCTAGAGTGAGTACATAGACTAGAGCATTTAGGTACTTGTAACAGAACATCGAGCATTCGCCTTTTTTATTTTTTATCGAACCACACTTTGAACACGACGCTCGATGTTTCGTTACAATCTGTAACCTAATTACGTAATACACGATCAATTGGAATTTGAATCGTTTTGAAACAAATTGTTAATCCTTCATAAGTTCGAAAAAAAATCTGCTCGACAACTTAAAATAAATAACGTAACGAATATTGTTGAACTGTCAAAATGAAACAAATTTGTCGTAATCGTTTACGAAAATGTGTTGCGTAATTAGATAGCTAGTTTTAAAAACCAACCAGCTTATTGGTGTAACATTTTATTGAGCAAAGGCACGAGCAAGGACTGAAGGCAGGTCGGTACAATGAACGCAAGTAGAAAGAAATGTTACAGGTAAATGCTCACTCGCTGCGCCGTGAGCATTACGTCGAACGCAGCGTCAAACATTCGCAGAAACGTTACGTTGACGGCCGTATTAAGGCCTATTCAGACCTAAGCGGTATTCGCTACCGTCTGCGGCAGAGAAAACCCAGTGGGTATGCGGTAATATTACTGTTCACACCAAAACGGATTTCGCTATCCTTGTGGGTAGAATAACGCGCGGTAGTCGAGTTTCGCTCAGAGAGGTAAGAAATTTTCGCCAGTTAGTCATTTCTGAGTCGCCAAAGAATATACACGTAAGTCACATAATTTCTGCAGAGCATCTGATTTTAGTGATGGATAGTGATGAAGAGGAAGTTTTACTTTTATTAGCCTTAATTGACTCACCAGTTAAGAAAAGAATTTGGATCCATGACATCAACAGACAACACCGAATTCATGGGGAATTCCACACTTTATATCCAAGATTAAGATTGGATGAAGATCGGTTTTTTAATGCATTCAGAATGACGACTGAGAACTTCGATGAAATATTAAATATGATAAAGGAAAATATCAGCAAATCATTCACTAAATATCGAGAACCCATATGCCCTGAAGAACGCTTAGCAATAACGTTGAGGTAAATACCTGAGCGAAACCCGCGCGGTATGTACCTCTACCCACAGCGGCGGCGAATATCGCTCAGGTCGCTCTAGCCGCGGTACTTGATACTAAATACCTGAGCGAAACCCGCGCGGTATGTACCTCTATCCACAGCGGCAGCGAATATCGCTCAGGTTTGAATAGGCCTTTAATCAGACGGAACCGCTTTCCTAGAAAACCTGATGGTCGTGGTGTGGTCGCAACTTGACAACTCAAGCGCGGGACATACACAAGTAGCGAGGGGCGCGGGCGTTGCGATTGTGTGGCCCGAGCGTTGCGACGGGGTGACGCGGGCGTTGCGCCGCTCGTTTCATATTTCATACAAAATGTATAGGAACGATGACGCGCGGGACATCACAGGCAACGCCCGCGCCACACAGCCGCCACACCCGCGCCCCTCACCTCTTGTATATGTACAGCGCCTCATAGTTACCAAAATCAAAGTCATTCCACTAAACTTGATGATCATGACATATGTATATCACATATTAATACCCTATCCGGCCGCGTACGGAAACTTATTTACATTTTTAAAACACTGCGACATGTAGCACACGCTTCAGTTATCCGGAATGTATACTTCGCTCTTTGCCAATCACTAGTCACCTACTGTATTTCCTGCTGGGGCGGAGCTGCAAAGACAGTGATGAAGCCTATAAAGATCACTCACAAAGCCATACTTAAAGTTGCCACCTTTTGCCCTATCATATTTCCAACGACCGATCTTTATAAATCCTGGAACGTTTTAAATGTTCGACAACAGTACATTTTACATATAGTTTTACTCCAATATTCCAGAACACCATACAGACATATCTCTAAACGTCGGAAAGACTTAATCTGCACTATTCCACCTCCACGTACCTCCTTCGTAAAACGATTCTCTCTATGTCTTGCTCCATCTCTCTATAATAAAATTAATGCAAAATGCCCAATCTTTAAACTTCCATTCTACAATTGTTAAAAAACCTTTTGGACCTCAATTATGATGACACTGAATTATTCCTCACAAAGTAATCATGTTAACACATAAAAATACACACGCACACACTCACATGCACACACATCCACACTTAACATAATGCACCTACACAGACGCACACACACAAACCCATACACTCTAGATATTTATGTCTTGTATTAATAATAATAAAATATAATATAATTTCAAATATGATTTTCATATTGTTTTTGGTTTTAATTTTGATTTTAATTTTGTTTATAATTTTGGTTTGATTTTAATTTGGTTTTTGAGTCTATTTTGATTTTGTTTTTAATTTTGATATTGATTGTGATTTTGAATGTGTTTATGATTTTAATTTTAGTTGAATTTATTGTCTTTTATCACGTTTATGTATTGTTGCTCTAAATAGTTGTTTACATAAGTGGAACTCAACTCAAACTCAAACTCAAAGCATTTATTTCAAATAAACCAATTACAGGCACTTTTGAATAGTCAAGGGGTCGGTCAGTCAGAAATATGAAGCTAGTCGCCCATTCCAAAGCGTAGTAGGTACCTATGGAGAAGAACGGGCAAGAAACTCCACGGACACTCTTTTAAATAAAATAAGATAGTTACATAATATTGGTTACATCATTCAAGTTGAAGTTATACATGTGAGAACGATGCAAAACATTAAAAGCGTCCGTTAGAAATAAAAATATAAATTAAATTAAAATCGCCGTGGCAGCTAAGAGATGACCAGTCCCTACTGACGGCGCCCGTTCACGAACATGACGCATGGATTAGAATGGATGGATGGATGATGATGATGATGATGATAATGGATGGATTGGATGAAATTAAACCTATTTATTTGTTATAGATGATAGCGCTGGCAAATAAAAACAGTGCCACAGACTAAGACAAACGTCATAACGGCTGTTGACGTAACGGAAACACGAATCAGTGCATTAAAATAATAAATAAGTGATTTTGCATTACAATATAAAATTGTATTAAGTTAAGTATTGTTAATTTTAAAGTCTATTTTTATTCAAGTATTAATTTAAAACTCTAAAATGGAAATTGGAATACTGTTACTTCATTTAAATTGTTACCTAACTAAATTTATAGTTTAAGTATTTAAAAAGTGTTATTAATTTACAAATCAAATATTGTGCGTAATTACATTATTTTTACTAAATGAAATCTAAACTTTATTGTAAAAAAACTGTCACCGGAAGTCGTTGCTGTTTGACGTTGACAGTTGTTTGAAAGTATAAATAGGCTCGCTCTAGTGGCAGAGCGATCAGTATTGAATTGTATTTTGAACTGTGTGCACCTCGTTATAAAATTAAGTTGTGTGAATCATTGTTGGTTTGTTTGTGAATCATAAAAAGTGTTTATGAGATGTCTGATCGTTATCATTTGAGATCCCCGAGCCCTCCCGCTCTTACATCAGAAGAAAGGGATGAGCCCGAGCCTGAGCTGGACCCATCAACGTACTCGCCTACCCTGCCGACCTCTCGACCAGGAAATTCGGAAGAGCTGAATTTACTTCGCTGCCAGATCAAGTTGCTGGAAAGGATGGTTTTCCGGAACCAAAATACAAGTACCCCCAAGCTAAGTGAAATTTATTTACCTAATTATGATCCCGACGAGCATAAAATAACAATTGAGGAATGGTGTAAGCAAGTTACCTTTTTTTAATCACCATGCGAGGTTGTTCACAGTTTGTTGCTATGATGAAGGGATTAGCATGCTTGCAAGGACGCGCCAAGCAATGGGCAGATACTAATGCTCATTCTCTTGCTAATTGGGATTCACTCCAAAGGGAACTTATAGCACAATTTAGTGGCGAAACTAGGTATATTGTGTACGTCAATGCATTTCGGGAATATACCTCAAATCAGGCTAAATCTTTTTCGGAATATGTTGCCGAATCATGGCGTTTGTTCTCAAGAATTTCTCCGAATGCTCCAACTGAGCTCATGGTGGAAGCCGTAATATCCGGCATAAGACCAAAGTTTTACCAAGCTGAACTTCTCAGATCAGCACCAAGATCACAAGCTGAACTGATTGCCACATTAGCGAACTATCGTAAACGACCTGCCGATGTAGTTTCAGATGAACCCCGTGCTAAACAGCCAAGGCTTGACCTTCCAACAACTGCGACGTGTCATAATTGCAAAAAACCAGGGCATATTTCTCGTGATTGCAGGAACAGAGTTTGCGAAATCTGCAAGAAAACAGGTCACCCATCTGATCGCTGCTGGCATAAAAAGAAAAGCGAAGCACAATCCGAGAAGACTTCTGTTCCTGCTACAGCTGCTACACCACCTTCACGCCGGGAAGTCAATACGATCCAGAAGGAAAAGGCGCCTAACGAAGTTCAATTACAAATAGGTGATATCTTTCTTTCTTGTTTAATTGATAGTGGTGCCGAATGTTCGCTCATTAAGAAAAAAGTTTCTGGGTCAATTAAGGGTAAACGCCAAATAGGACTTTTGCAATTACGGGGGTTTGGGGGCAGTAGCATACCTTCAAGTGAATCAATAAACACTGTAGCCACATTTAATGGTGTGACATTCGAAGTGAAACTTCATGTCGTTAATGATTTAAATTATGATGTCATTTTAGGACTAGACTCTATAAAATTTCAATTACAAACGAAGGAACTTCAATAGAAAGAGTAAGTTATATTTTTAATTACAAAATTTCATCTTTGGCTAATATTGACACTGATTTAAAGGATACGTCTCAGTTAATAAGTATCCTCGAAAAACACACTGATTTATTTACATTCAATAAAATTAAAAAAGTGAGCACGGGCAAATTAACTATCAGATTAAAAGATCCAAATCGTATAGTACAAAGAAGGCCCTACCGACTAGCACCTGTAGAGAGAGAAAAAGTTAAGACAATTATTGAAGATCTTAAAACTAAGGGTATTATTAGAGATAGTTGCTCACCTTTTGCAAGTCCTATTTTGCTAGTAAAAAAGAAAAATGGTGATGACCGACTTTGTGTTGATTTCCGCGAACTAAATTCAAATACAGTTCGTGACCACTATCCTCTGCCACTGATTCAAGATCATATTGATAAACTTGGTAAAGCGCGATTCTTTTCAAGCCTTGATATGGAATCAGGGTTCCACCAAATAAGTATTTCAGAAGAATCAATTGAAAAAACAGCTTTCGTAACGCCTGATGGCCAGTATGAGTACTTATCAATGCCATTCGGTCTTAGTAACGCACCTTCAGTATACCAGCGCGCCATTAATGCGGCTCTAGGTGACTATCACGACAATATTGCACTAGTATATATTGACGATGTTTTAATTCCCTCATCTACTGAGAAAGAAGGTTTAAAAAGGCTGGCCCTTGTATTAGAAAGACTATCAGACGCAGGATTTACGATAAATCACTCAAAATGTAAATTCCTCAAAACGTCCATAGAATATCTCGGTAACATTATACAGAATGGTGAAGTGAAGCCTAATCCTACTAAATTAACAGCACTTAAATTTTCAGAACCACCCAAAACACTTAAGCAACTTAGGCAATTCAATGGTCTGGCAAGCTATTTTCGGCGTTTTATCCCTCAATTTTCCCAACTAATGGCTCCACTGTATGGCCTAACAAAAAAAGACGTGCCATTTGTATGGTCTCCCGATCACGAAACAAGAAGACAATATGTCATCAAACTTTTAACTTCTGAACCTATACTCTGCATTTTTGATCCAACTCTTCCAATAGAAGTCCATACAGATGCTAGCGCCAAAGGTCTGGGGGCTATTCTCATTCAGAATGACAATAATCGTCGCAAAGTCGTTGAAAACTTTAGTATGCGCACTAGTGACGCTGAAACAAGGTACCATTCATACGAATTGGAGACTTTAGCTGTTGTCAGAGCAATAAAACACTTTCGACATTTTCTATATGGCCGCAAATTTACAGTTGTAACTGACTGCAATGCCCTTAAGGCTTCAAAACACAAAAAGGAACTGACACCCCGGGTTCATAGGTTATGGGCATACTTACAAAATTTTGACTTTGATGTTATTTACCGTAAGGGAGAACAAATGGCCCACGTAGATTTTTTGAGCAGAAATCCACAAGTCAATATTTTAACAAAAGATCCAGCGTGGATTATAGTTGAGCAAGAGAGAGACAAAGAACTCAAAAGTATTCGCGATGCCATAAAGAATAAAGATGATTATGACAGAAAATTTTGTATTCGATCGAATCTCTTGATGATAACCATACAAAACCAAAAAGGAGAATCATTAACTCGTACGGTAGTCCCTGAATCACTTGTTTGTTCATTAATAAATAGATACCACGAAAATCTTTTGCATACGGGGTGGGAACGTACTTTGGATAAAATTCGAGAACAGTTTTGGTTTAAACACATGACAAAACGTATACGTCAATTTTGCGATAACTGTTTACAATGCAAAATTGGCAAAGAGCCTTCAGGCAAAAAGCAAATGGAACTGCACCCCATTGATAAAATAAGCATACTTTTCCATACAGTACATGTAGACCTTATGGGTAACCTTACCGGCACAAACAAAAAAGCATATACGTTCTGGTAGCTATTGACGCATTTACTAAATTTATACTTCTGTATCCACTGAAAGATAAAAGTACTAACATAATATTAAAAAGCTTCCGCGAAATGATTAATATTTTTGGCACCCCATTTAGAATTATTTCTGACAGGGAATCGGCTATTATGGGAACAGAAATTCAAGATTTTTTTAAATCTTTCTCTATCGAACATCATGCTATTGCCCGCGGTACACCTAAAGCTAACGGTCAAGCTGAAAGACAAATGCGAACTCTTAAAGATCACCTTACAGCCATCTCTCTAACACAATCGAGAGTTTGGGTTAATAAGATAGGTGAATTGCAATTAGCATTAAATTGTACGAAATCTAAAGCTACAGGATATTCCCCTTTAGAACTCCTGCTAGGTAAAAGATGCTCTCCCCCTGCAATCGAACAGATATCCCTATCTAACGAAGACATTAACAAAGATGAAATTCGTTTAGACGCTGAGCACAGAATGGCCGAAACAGCAGAAAAACATAAAATACGTTTCGATTCTAAGTGCGCCAAAATTAAACCCTTTCTAGAAGGAGACTTTGTTCTTTGTAAAGACACTCAGTGGTCAGGTAACAAACTAGGCCCAAAATATCTGGGACCCTATCAAATAATAAAAGTCCTCGACAATAATAGATATGAAGTAAAAGACCTTCGATCTCTGCGAAATAAAAATACTGTAATCACACATGAACACATGAGATTGGTACCTAATCCTAACTTAACTGAGTAAATAGACCGTGATAGCAAGAATAAATAAAAAATAAAAATAAAGGTGAGAAACTGTGTATTAAATTGTTTACGATTGTAAATGAAACGTTTAATTTGAGGTTGGATATGTTAAAAAAAAAAAGCCAAAAAATTATAATAAAAAATATAATATATTAATAAGAAATTCTCAGTCAATCCAAGTCAATGACGGGTCTCTGAATCTTTATGATCAAGCCACGATCTGCGACCTCTGAGTTTGATTTTGAATTGGCAAAATGGTTGTGTTCAAAGGCCTTGGTCATGGCCAGGGTTTCAGTTGATTGGTTAAATAAATTAAAGTCAAGCCAAGTCAAAGACGGGCCTCTGAATCTTTATGATCAAGCCACGATCCGCGACCTCTGAGTTTGACAGTTTCACCAGACTAAGCAGCAATGCTGCCTCTGAGTCTGGTCTAAAAGATTTTGCATTTTTTTTAACTTTTCTGTATTTTTTAGAGAGATTCGCTGGCCCTAGCAAGGCCCGCTCGTCAGTATGGCCGTGATAGCGCTGGCAAATAAAAACAGTGCCACAGACTAAGACAAACGTCATAACGGCTGTTGACGTAACGGAAACACGAATCAGTGCATTAAAATAATAAATAAGTGATTTTGCATTACAATATAAAATTGTATTAAGTTAAGTATTGTTAATTTTAAAGTCTATTTTTATTCAAGTATTAATTTAAAACTCTAAAATGGAAATTGGAATACTGTTACTTCATTTAAATTGTTACCTAACTAAATTTATAGTTTAAGTATTTAAAAAGTGTTATTAATTTACAAATCAAATATTGTGCGTAATTACATTATTTTTACTAAATGAAATCTAAACTTTATTGTAAAAAAACTGTCACCGGAAGTCGTTGCTGTTTGACGTTGACAGTTGTTTGAAAGTATAAATAGGCTCGCTCTAGTGGCAGAGCGATCAGTATTGAATTGTATTTTGAACTGTGTGCACCTCGTTATAAAATTAAGTTGTGTGAATCATTGTTGGTTTGTTTGTGAATCATAAAAAGTGTTTATGAGATGTCTGATCGTTATCATTTGAGATCCCCGAGCCCTCCCGCTCTTACATAGATAACTATTGTACAGTAACTACACTTATGTCCAGATGCTGTTTCAAACTTTAAAATTTTAAACACACAATATTTATATAATAATCCGCCAATCAGGGGACCGGCACTGTCTCTCCTTAACACAGGCTATTATTATTAATATACTATTGATTGTTACACTTTATTCTGATTTGTTGCTTTTATTTCATTGGCTTATACCAGTGTATACAATTGTTGGTGAACCAAATAAATAAATGTCATAATACCAATATTTACTTACAATTTGCTCGTATCAAGCATACCTACATCATTTGACGTTTATGGGAAGTTCTAATGACGAAGTGAGAGTAACAAAACCCAATTGTGAGGCGTTATACAACTTTGCATACGGCATGTATTAAAAAGGCGAGGTCATATTTAAGGGTGTGGTACAGACCATCAAACTGAACAAGTTTGTCCATGGGACAAACATCGTAATCGCGAAAAAATTATCAGCAAATGTATGGGCATTTGGGTAGAGTAGGTATTGAAATTTTGTTTAAAAAAAAGGCCAAAGAAACGATGGATGGACTGTGTGAAAGATGATATGGCTAGAAAGGGAGTGACTACCGAGATGACGACTAATAGAGAAGTATGGCAGAAAGGGACATGTTGCGCCGACCACGAATAAATTGGGATATGGCAGGATCATGAAGAGTAGAATGATTTTTTTGCGATCACGATTTTGGGTCCATGGAGCCCAGTTTGATGGTCTGGGGCCGTATTATGACGTATTAATGCCACCATTATTCCAGTGTGAGTGAGAGACGGAGCTATACAAGGCCGCTAGCACCATCTTTTTTTCGCAGTGGAATAATGATGGCATTAATACTTCATAATAAGGCCCCTGTACTACACTCTTAAATATGACCACACGTTTCTGACACATGCTGTATTTGGTTCATCAAGCTACCTGTTATCGGTCGTTAATCGCGAATTAATCAAAGACCCACAAATGTTGACCGGATGAGATCATGGTCATTACATCCCGGACTTTGTGTGTAAATCTTTTTATTAGTATGTCAATCATATTATGTTTAAGTATGATAATGGTTTGGAGATCGAAATTTATTATTAAGTATTTTCAAGCGTTCTTGTTGTTTGTTTTTTGGCTTTTTCCTGATTCTAATTGGACATTATCTAACTAAAATATTATCAACAATACCTTACTAAATTATTCTGTAAGAGGAGTACTAAATAATATTATGCCTAACAGACAGCCTGTGGATCTGCAACCTAATAGCGTGACACACGAAAAATCACAATCTGTTTCATTTTGACAGTTCAACAACATTCATTGCGTTATTTACGTTGTTGAGCAGACAAATTTTTCGAACATAAGAAGCAATGGCTAAGCAATATCCTTCAAAATAATTCAGATTGTGATTGATCGTGTGATAAGCATTGTGGGTGCTGGTAGATAAACAAGTGAAATTATATTAAAATTTTAAAAACCGGCGACACAAACATTTCCTCATTTCTATTTTCTGCTCCACCACCAGACCCTGTTCATCATCTATCTATAACCTATTCATTGAGACCATTCCAATGAGCCAAACACGATACCTGTGCTGTAAGTTGGTACGGGAGTTGGGTATCCTGCAAATTCCAGGTGATGCTGCAGAATCAGTTCAAGGTTACTATATTCTTCTAATATCATTGAAGTAACAGAATATCAAATTTCAAATCGATCAGATCTATGGAAGACTCACATTCCATTCATCAACTAGAAAAGAGCTGATAATCTTCAAACGACTAAACCGATTTTGATAAAAATATGTCTAAGAACCATCGCTAGAAAACCTGCTTTCAAATTTAAAAAACCGCATCCAAACCGGTTCATTAGTTTAAGAGCTACGGTGCCACAGACAGATACACAAGCACTACTTATATACTTATCGGTCAAACTTATAACACCCCTCTTTTAAAAATAGGATCGACTTTATAGTGAATCGTCGGTTCGAATTCAATTTACCTATTCTCATTTATTTTAGTCCTAAACGCAGTGACGAGGCAACCAGATTTGAAGATCCTTATGACAATTAGAAAACTGACAATGAAATCCCGATAAATACCGGGAAAACTCATATATTATACCAATCATATTAAACCAACTAAGCACACTTCTTGGCACAGGGGCATTACAAGTAAACGGCGCAAGCGCATCGAACTGAAAGATTAGGTGACTCCCATAAACCGTACACAGTGATGCGCTTAACAGTGACTAATTTTATAAGTCATAATTGTGTACAGTCTCGAGCACTTAATATGTAAACCCTTAGCAAAATTCCGAAGCGATCTTCTCGTGAAATAATGATTGCAACTTTGAGATAAGACCTATTTTATAATAGTAGGTATGGGTTCCAAAATACCAAGTTCGTAACAACACAATAAGTTACAATCAGTAAGTACTTATGTACATACAGTTGGGAGAAAATCACGCTGAAAAGTCGCTAAGTGTATAATGTCGCAGTAAGATGGTTAAACCGTAATATAGTTATATCCCTAGGGATATAGCTATATACCGTAATATAGTTATATGAAAGCGGTTCATAATTGAGTACTGTATGAGTGATCTCACTAATAACTCGGAACGTCGTAATTCAAGTTAATTTTATATAGGCGCTAAGTATTCGTAATAATTGCTTTAGGAAAACTACTGAATCCTACTTTGTGAACTTCCTTACTCGAACCTGAGTATTCCGACTGCTGGACATAAGATTCCATCGTGTAGGTAGACAGTTAAAATTTTCATATTTTCGTATTCAATCAAGTTAATAATTAAGGGTCACAAAACGTCGAAAATAATGTTTTTTGTATGGGGTTTTTTGCTCGTTCTTAATACGATAAAGAACCTTTCGTGTCCGAGTCCGACTCGCACTTGGCCAGTTTTTTGGGAAGTCGTGTAAAAGACTTACTGCAGATATGTCACTTCCATTAATTAATAAACCTAGCAGACATTTCCATTAGCCAACAACAGTAGCAGGATATTTTCGCTTTTGGCGCGTGGCCGAAATCGTAACGAACGCCGCCATCTTGTTTATTTATAATACAATTTCACAAATGTTTATCAACAACGCCCCTTGTCAATTTCAATCAATTCAATTTCAATGGGATTACATCGCTGACAAAAAATCTGCGTGTGTTGGATCATTAAGTACCTTTCAAAATGGTTGAGCTGAATGATGCTGATCCATGTTCGTGATCGGGCGCCATCGGTAGGGACTGGTCATCTCTTAGCTGCCACGGCTTACTTTTTTAATTTTTTTATTAGCTTTTCCATCTCACTTTACGAACGTTTTTACGTTCTGCATCGTTCTCACAATCATGTTTAATTTGAACATGAATGAAAATGAACACGACCCCTTTTTTTTTTTCTTTTTTTTTTTTTGGGTGGGAAATTATCAAATAACTTCTCCCGCTCTGGGTGGAGCGGGAGGGCGTGTCAGACTCTTACTGACTAAAACCCACCCGTGTTCCTTCCGTTGCCTGTACCTACGTTGCCAGGGGCCACGGTATCCCTTTCGGACTTTCCCGCAACCCCGGCAGGCATCGGTCCTAACGGACCCCTTCCGTTGTGCTGACATCTCTTTGAGGCGCGCGTGGAACACAACGCGCCGTCGACCCGGGCCTGGTCCTTATCGGACGGCGAGCTACCCATTGCTCACCGTCCGCAAGACCGCGCCTACGGTATGAACACGACCCCTGACAATTCAAAAGTGCCTGTGGTTTATTTAAATAAATGCTTTTAGTTTGATTCAGGCGCCAAAATGTCCATGTAGCACTAAACCTTCCTACATTTTTTGTAAGAACGACACAAAGAAAATGTCTTGTTCCCGCCCGGGCTGCACGTCACACCGCGATTTTTTGTATTTTTTTATTCACCTTTCCATAATATCGGAATGCAAAAAAGTAGTTTTTATTAGCATCTATTCGTATTCTGCTCATTATCATATCTAAATGTGTTTCGTGTTATTGTTATCAAACATCATGATAATCACAACGAAAAGCTCTTACACTCAAGTGGAGAGATAATCCTAATAATTATATTTAGTATTTACAGGTCATATAATATTACTTGTGCTTATTTGTTTGAAAAAACGGAATCAGTACAAGTTCCTTTTATTTCTTTAATTTTTGTAACTAAAGTTGATAAAGGTTATCAAACGGACTTTTATCGAAATTACCTTTTGTTAGCTCAAAGAGCTTTTAGGCATCACATAACAAGATAGAAAAGTAGTAACTCTTCATTGTCCACCATAACAATACAAACAAACAACAACAATTGACTGCCTAAATTAATAAGAAAACTTGTCTTACTGATCTTGAATCGAACTTGTCTCATTCAGACGTCATGAGAGTTAGAAAGGAAATGTTTCTAGCTGTAACATTTCCTAGTTTAGTTCTACGTACAGAACACCTCATCTAAATGTCACACGTATTAGAGAGCTATGACAGTCACACCTTCTAAGGTTTCCGGTATATCTCAGCTCTGCTGATTCCGTTACCTAGAATACCCAGGCAAGATGGCGGCTAACGATATACCCTTCATTGTTGTGAGCGACTTATAATGTTTGTAAACGCACCCACAATACAGGAGAAATTCTTAGTGTGGGGCAAAGTTTAAAAAATATATATATTATTGTTGTTATTTATTTATTTTTATTTATATATACTTTATTATACACTACAAAAAATAATTCAAACACTACAAAATATACAATGGACGGCCTTATCACTTTCTGCGATCTCTTTCAGCCAACCTTGAAATGGGTAGTATTTGTCAACGCAAATATACTAAAATAGATACACGGATATATACATAACCTAAATGATAGATACATAAATATCCTATACTATTAAATTATCAATATTTGTAAAATATAATATATATGTATGTATATACACCGTGAAATCTTAATGGTTGTTTTCCCGCAGCGAAATGGTAATTGGTAATACAATCATTATATAAACAAATAAAATATTAGAAACAATGTTGAAAACAAATTTTGTGTTGTTGCGTGCAAACTAGTTTATGCCGTATCACCACGAGCGAGAGTTTATTTTGCTTTGAACGTTTATGCATCGCTGTTCCTTTTGTCGGCGGCGCGTGCGATTCGAGTATGAGCTATAGGTTACCTGTTACTATTGATTCACACGTTTTCGAGTTGATGAATATTTTTTAAATTATTTTAAAACTTAAACTTCTTTATTTTTTTACTTTTACTCTATGCTTCGAAAGTACTCCTTATGGCAAGTTGTTCTGCCGCGGGAAAACAACCATTAAGATTTCACGGTGTACAATATTTGTAATCACGTTCTCGAAAACGGCTCTAACGATTTCGATGAAAGTTGCATTATAGGGGTTTACGGGGCGAAAAATCGATCTAGCTAGGTCTCATATCAGGGAAAATTCGTTTTCTCTATTTTCACAGCCTCGGAAATGTGACACAACGTTTTTATACCTGGATGATATGTTCATATATTTTCACCGGAGCAGAGCTCGGTCGACCAGGTACTATATACATACTAAATATATAAGCATCGATAATGAATAAAGACTATACTAGATTTTTACAGTTAAGAGTACAATAAAAGAAAACTGAAAGTGAATGTTCATCAGTGGAAAAGGAAAAGTTGCTCATGTTATCATTGACTAAAGAATAATAAATCAAATATGTATTTATTTATTATTTAATAAACATGTCATAATGATTCATCATGCATTGTATGCGTAGATTGCGTACCAGCAAATAAATAAACTATCTGATAGTAAAAGCTTCAAGTGCCCCACATATGAAGTTAACCGTCATCATCCTAACTATATAATATTATAAATGCGAAAGTGAGTTTGTTTGTTTGTTACGCTTTCACACTAAAACGGCTGAACGGATTTGGATGAAATTTGGCACATGGATAAACCATGACCCAGAAAAGGACATGAAATACCTTTTATCCCAATATTACCTCGGGATCGAGATTTAGCCCAGGTTCGCACGGACGTGTTTTTACCCCGGCGATTTTTTTTTGTACACTGGATTTTCAACTCTCGGTGTTGAGCCGAGCGTTGAGAATCCAACGCGTTAGGACGCTCTCTCGTCTCAGCGCGTTGAAAAAACCCACTGTTGGATTTTCAACTCTCGGCGCTAAGCAAAGCGTTGAAAAACCAGTGCACGAAAAAAAATTATGCGGGTAAAACCGCGGGGCGCAGCTAGTTACAAAATAATAAAATAAAAATACATAACTTACATAAACTCACGCCTTCTTCCAATGGGGGTAGGCAGAAACTACAGAACGGCACCTGCTACGATCCTTACATCCTTACTCCTTTTGCCTCGTTTACGTTCATACATCTGGTCATACATGCACGCCGGACGCCTCATAATAAAAATATTCTTACTTGAATTCACTGACAGACAATGCACAGTCTAAACAGCTGGGTCTAGAAGCATGAGAGCTCCTTATACAACAAAAGTGAACACAAAGGCAGGATTTATGGAAGTTCATCACCCAAAGGGGTTAAATCCAGGATAAAACTTTGTATGGAAGTTCTTCATTTTTAGGTTTCCGTACTGAACTGAATGAAGAAACGGAACTCTTGTAGGATCATTCGTGTTTGTCTGGATGTCTGGCTGTCAGTTTGTCCATCCGTCACAGCCAATTTGCTCCGAATCTACTGAACGAATTTAGTTGAAATTTGATACACATATGAAATTCTGTGACCCAAACACGGACGTCTAACGAAAATAAATAAATTATGAATATGGGAGTCACTTCTCAGGGGCAAATATAAAAATATAAAAAATAAATGCTAACTGTTTCGTGTGACATATCAAATGTTACGACTTGTTGTGAGGATCTCAATTTTTTAAATAATTTTATCATAAATACATTTAAAGATATTTAAGAAAATTATCCCCTATCTCCGAAACTACTAAGCTATTTTTTTTTTTTTTTTAAATAGAGAATGGTTCTTTACTCACAGATTGCAGGAAAACCTATAAGAAGTCTGTGGTCTTAAAATAACATGGTAAATCTCGTAATATTGTGCGTACAAACTTACATTTGCAGTTGGAATGAATGGGAAAACCCTGAATATTCCCTACACTTTTGGAAAAAAATTGTGTGTATTTTTTTTTTGCCGAAACTGTACGTTAGTCAATAATTATTTTAAATTAGTTAAATATTTCTCATGTAAGTGAAATTTCTTATGGGAAATAAAGATTTATCAAACCAAAAGAACATGTTTTTCAATTACAATGTTAAGTTTGTTCTGGGAACAAATTCATCCCAACTACGGAACCTTTCATTGTGCGTGGTCCGACACGCACTTGGCAAGTCTTTGCTAATAGATAATGAAGGAAGAGATGATGGAAAATATGATCGGGTACACGGCTGTATGTACAGAATAAAATATCATAAAGTAGGTATATATGCCATACATTTCACCGTCATTTGTTCCCTTAGTGATACGAAAAAAGCACAAACTGCATTCTCGAAATTGTCTCGGATCAGAACCAAACAGTTCTACTAATCGTTCTCGCAGTCTATTAAGCTATAGGGATAGAGTCCAAGACTGTTACACCCAATGACCCGATAAATCAAGCGTTTACATCTAATCGGCTTTCGAGACTGATCCTATGTATTCGCTATTTGGATCCTGAAAGCCCAGTGTAGATAGGTAGTAGTATTCTATACACTGGCCGCTAAATGATCACCTGCATTGAAATATAGATAATAATGGTATGCAATGTGGAGCTTACAACGTGGTTAATAAAGAATTTGCTTAGCATTATGTTTAAAATCCGGGTTCGATACTAAACCTATACATAAAGCCTGTTTCACCACACCAGGCAGTATATAGATAAAAACTGGCCACCACCACCATACCACTGGCCATTCTAACAATAAAGATAATATTCAAAAACCTAATTACTGATTTTTCTGTTTTTACAAGGTAATCTTTACAAATACAGGATCTCCAGTCGTTCGTCACTAAACTAACCAACTAACCAACTTCTTGGAAGCAGGGGCATAACTTAGTACAAAAGTATACGTGTACCGAAGCATATTCGCTTTCAGTAACTTAACAATGTCAATATGATGTCACTAGATGAAAGATTAGTAATAAATAAGAATTGTCTCGTCATTCGTAAATCATGACGCATGCGGTAAGCGCTTGAAAACGACATTGAGCTGGGGAAAGCCGCCTATAAAAATAAAAATAATGAATTACTAATATTTTTTACTAGCTCTTGCCCGTGACTTCGCCCGTTTTGATCTCGGAAAAGATCCCACAGGAACGTACTCAAGGTATTAAATACTTAAGTATCCCTTTGTGTTAATCCAGGTTATAAACTATCAGAATGCCAAATTTCATCCAAAACCGTTCGGCCGTTTTTATGACAATCCGAAACATACATGCAGACAAACGGACAAAAATTCTTCGTCGGTTACTAATATTTTTTATTTTGTCCTGTTAACTTTTGGTATTTCCATTTGAAAATGTTCTTTAAAATAGGCTCCACTAAATGTGCAGTCAGAAAAAAATATTGTTATGCATAGTGATACCCAACGTCAATTTTCCGTTTTATAGCCATTTCAGACAGCTGTCAAATACAGTTGTGATTTGAATATATGGACAATTTAAGTTGATAGTCAATTTATTATTGTTTTGTTTAATACATTTTTAACATACACAATATTTTTTTTTTAATTTCTTAAAAATATATATAAATTGTTTATTATTATCCTTTATATCATTATTTACATATAAATAATATTTTAGAATATTAGAATAAAAAAATATAAGAACTTTTAAAAATAAAAAAAATAGTAGCCCACCGGTATCGGAAACAGGGTCCAAGCTACCGGCGCTCAAGGCTCGAGAGAGAGGAACCTCCTAACAATGCGAGCCGTGTCCAGGAGTACCGCTTTCTGAATCAAGCCCTTAATCCAGCTGCCCAACGAGAGCCTCCTTAGGTGTTGGTCGAGGCTCTTGGTAATTAAGCCATTGGATGATACGACTATCGGCACAATGATCGCCGAGTCCATATCCCACATGTCGACAACCTCGCGAGCCAAGTCAAGATACTTAATTTGTTTATCTTTCTCGGCTTTCACGAGGTTCCCTTCATGCGGGACCGTTATGTCAATAATCATTGCGCGCCATTATTATTATTAAAAGCCTGCGATGTCCCACGGCAGGGCAAAAGCCTAAATACTCTCTTTCCACTTCTCTCTGTTTATAACTTGTAAGGATCAGTTCTTGTTGAAGGAGTCCAGCTCATCCCGCCGTCTCGCCTAAGAGGGACCTATTGGGTCTTAAGTTTGACCCATTGGGCGTCTCACATGCGACAGAAGTGTCAAGCCCAATTCCATTTTAGCGTGGCAGCTTTCCAAGTGACCAGTTATCTTTGTGATGGAACGGATGGTTGTAGGTATTCCTAACCCAGGATACTCTATTCCATAGCCATTCATAACCCAGGATACTCTATTCCATAGCCCTCTGGCAAACTTCAAGCGTGGACCTCTGCAGATTTGTCAAAGACCAATCAATCAAGAAGTCAAGAGCCAATTTGCTTAATAATCAATTTCCCTGACGGTATGGCCGGAGCATTCTAGGCAGGCAGACGTGCACACCGGCTAATATTATTACTGTATTCTGTAGTATTCTTCTATAGTTTATGCCGGTCCAAAGAGAAGATGAATTTTAATATGTAACAGCAACTTGACCCCGACTAGGAAATGACTGTATGCTACCTTTAAATGTGCTGTATAATCAGACTTGTGATAACTAACCACAATCAGCATGGCTTGCAATGCTATCCGACCGGTTTACAAACGGTGTTTTATCCCGGATTTGCATGAGCTATATTGGCTATAGATACGAATTTAAACTGATCTCGATCTCGACTTACTTTAAGTTGGTCTTATTATTCAAATTGATTATTTGTTTTGATATACTCTTGTATACTCCCTATAGATGTGCAAGGATGTACAGCAATGTATCCTATAGGTGAAAAAGTGATTATTTTCAACAATTAAATAATTTCTTTCACGTTTTTTATGAAGATACTCAACCTGTCACTTTATCCTGTGATATAAAATGCTCTTAGGGATTAAAGGCTTCTTATATTTCATATTATGTTAAAATTTCAACATCATAAATTTAGAACAAGTAATTCTTGTGTCTTTTATCGCAAATCTCATCAATAGCTGTTATTGATATTATTAAAGTTAGTACTACGAATTAATTTGTATAGTAGATAGGTGTTGTATGCTCTTGATCATGCTCACAAATTTGTATACCATCACTAATCCTATTTTCTGCCTTGTCTACATTATATGTGGAGCGGTGGTGGTCCAGTGGTAACGGCCCCGACTTAGGAGTTGTAGATCGTGGGTTCGAACCCAGGCAGGCGCTTTACTTCGAGTAAATAATTTGAACACCAGTGCTCTCAAAACGGTGAAGGAAAACATTGCGACGAAACCAGCATATCCTACTAAAGCGAAAAAAAATCGAAAACTTGTGACATCTACCAACCCAGACTGACCCCGCGTGGTAGATTACAGCCCACTCCCTCTCTCAGAGAGGAGGCTGTGTTCCAGAAGTGGGAACATTATTATAGGTAGATTATGCTACATTATATTGTTCTGTATTGAGCCCTTAAATAAATCAAAATGTTTTGTAATTTAGACCTTTGTTATTTCCTAAAGCGTAATAAAATTTATGAAAATCGGCGTATATCTTGAGATACAGGTACCAGGTACCTACAATGTACACTGATAATAAGAGGTTTGGGATGGTATGTGAACACTAAAGGAGGAAAGCAAAAGGAATGAAGATCTTTGATATTCAACTCAGTCGCTGTCCTTGAAGAAACTTGTATTGAATTCATAATAGGAGGTAGTCAATAAAAAAACCCTGGTGCATTTTCGAATACGAAGGAACTTTATTTGACCAATAACAGACAAATATTTCGTAATCAATTATAATTTCTTCGTTTAACATTTCCGAACAGTTTTCATTATTAGATGAAATAGTGCGTTACGATAATATTTTGCGTGATATGAACTTGTTAACAACAAAGTTATTAGTCTCAAATGTGCATTCGATTAAATTTAGAAGATATGAAATCCGTATTTTGTAAATATCCGGCAAAGACAGTTATTATATTTTATATGCTATTTTAATATAGAAATATTAGGTAACATCAGAAAAGATTTTTTATTTGTATATTAAATTCTCATAATACGAATAATAGAAAATATTAATACATTTCTTAGGACTATTTTAAGGATCACAAATTCAACACTCACACCTAATAGTCAAATATAAAGGACATATGAATCAAATACATTTGAATAAACATTATTAATATAGCTGCTCATATTTAATATTATAATTTAATATAGGTACTATATGCGTTAAACATGGTCGTTTGGTAGATAATATTGATAAAAACCTTAAACAAAATATTTATACTTTAGATAATTTCTCTAAATAATTTCAAGTAAAAGATAAATTTTAAATCTAAAACATTCACGATTATAATAGAACTTAAAATACGTTTATTTACATTGATAGCATAAAATAACTATACCACAATCTGTACAATATTTGGCAATAAAGGCATTACAACTTAGAGTTGTTGTTGTAATAGAGATTTATCAACGTAAAAACAATTTTGAAAATATTTACCAACTAACTAGACTAGTTAAAATTTTATACGATACTCTAATAACAAAATATGTTTTAAAATTTTGTTAGCAACAAGTGGACAATATTTTATTTTATGACGTCAATGAAAGTCATTATAGATTTATATTATTAATATTAAATGGAATAAAATTACATCTAAATACTATGTAATTGGTAAATTCTTATAATTGTGAATTGTTTCGAAGTCAATCAATACAATTCAATGATTAGTGAAGCATTTAAAGTGTAACATATCAGATGGTAATGCGTTTTGTGCGTTTTTAAATATAAAATCACCCTGCTTGGAATTCATTAAAAATAATTTTATAAAATACATAATCATTTCAGCTGCCTCTGAACATGAGCATCCAAAAATAATAGTACTGAAATGGAATGTAACTCTGAAATAGTTGTTGAAGACTATGTACAATAAATTCAAAATCCATTACACGCACAACCTATGTCTGTGGCCGAGTGGCCCAAATAAATGATTATGTTTGATAAAAGCCAAAGTAGAGTAATTGACTCATTTGAACCAGAAATATCAGCAATATAAATTGGCGTTGCTAAAAAGCCTTCAAAAATTAAGAAGCTGATATATTTGAGATTGACGATGACGTTGAAATTAATGAAGTACTTGATACGTTTATTGGTGAGATCGAGTTATATGTAGAAGTTGTTAGGTTTGAGAAGCGAGTTAGGCTAAGTGAGCGTGATAGAGTTGGTGTGGAAGCGAGAGGACCGGCGTCATGGCTGTGCGGCCACGCGGTTCCTGCGAGCTGACTCTCGGGACGCGGAGTGTACTTCGGCGGTACGCAGCGTGATACCAAAGATGTCCTCGTGATACCGATTCTCCTCCTACGTAATGATAACATAAATAACGTTGAAAATAACACAATAGTTGAGGAATTTGATTAATTGTAGTTTCGAGCTGCATCAGATTACTGTTGTGTGACAATGACAAATCTACTTAATAAAATTCAGTGACAGACAACGCACAGCCTAAATCACACAAGAATTCCTAAAATAATGATGGTAAGCACTAAAGAAGGATTTTTGAAAATGTATCCCCGAAAGGGGTTAAATAGGGATGAAAGTTTTAATCCAAGTTAGTCATTTTTGCCGATGGGATATCCCATCGGGCTCATGGCTTGTAATTAGGATAAACGGAAAACAATTATTATTCATGGTACATAATTGGGATAACAACGAGGAAATGGATAACCATTGCAAGTATGCCGAGGATAATTGTCTCGATAAAAATAATAACATCTTTACAAACCTTGAGCATATACATAAAGTTCTGCACTTGCTCATCAGTCATGTTGCCGTGTTTCTTAATAATGCCTTTGAGCTTCTGGTGAACGTCTTCAGCCATTTTACAATCACCGCAGACGTAGAAGTGCGCTCCTTTATTTACCAATAAATCTTGAATTTCGGGTCCTTCTTGCTCCGCTAAATCTTGGACATACATCTGAAAGAAACCATGAGTAAATCTCCAAATGTGTTTTTGTTGTAAAACCTACTTATTCAACTTACTATTTGTTAGGTTTTATGAATATTTTTCTAATGTCAATAAAAAAAATGTTTTTTTTTTTTTTGAACTTTGAATACAGCAACCATCACACACGTCTACGTTTTTCTTTTTCCTTAGCAATCCTAATATTTATTAAGGAACTCAGTCTACAACTACAACACGTTATCAGCACGAACGGCTCTGTATCTATATTTGATCTACGATCGAACTTAAAAGAAGATTGGTGGTGAAATAATTGATACCTAGTTAACATATTGGTCATCATGTCGTCTGCAGTTCATGGTATGTCTCTAATAAATGGTATTCCGATACTTTGTAATAGAGAAAGTTACACTCTGTGGAAATTTAATATGGATGCATGTGTCACGGAATTGTTTTTGGATGGTGTCACGGGACTGGCTTTGTCTGCACCAAGCGTTCAGATGTCTGAGAAGTGGATAATCGACTCTGGTGCGTCTACTCACATGACTCCACATGCTGAATGGTTTAATAGTTACAAATCCTGTGATGGGAAGATAACTGTAGCAAATGGTAAATGTTTGCCGGCTGTGGGTTTAGGAGATGTTGATATTGACACAAAAACCAATTTTAAGAAGATTATTAATGTTGTACATGTTCCTGGCCTAGATTGTAATTTACTCTCAGTCAAAAAGGCAGTAGAGAAAGGTTTCTCGATTGTTTTTGATACGAATGGCTGTAATTTTTATAATTCTAATGATGTTTCTTTTAAAAAGGATCCTGTTTTACATGGTTCTAATTGTGGTGGATTGTACACTTTAGATTGTACAGTAAAACCGCAAGGTATTTCAGCTTATAATGTTTACACTAATTTGTCCCAGTTTCAGCTTTGGCATAAGCGTCTAGGACATCTCTGCCGTATTGGTATGGATCTACTCAAAAAAGGTCTAGCTGTTGGTGTAGAGTATACTGATGTTGACAAAGAACCATGCGTACCTTGTGTAGAGGCTAAACAGGTGCGGAAGCCTTTCAAAGGGATTAAGTATAAAAAGGCTTCGTCATCATTAGAATTGGTCCATACGGACGTTTGTGGTCCCATGACCACTGAATCTTTTAAAGGTAATAAATATTTCATTATTTTTGTTGATGATTATACACGTTTTATATACCTTTATTGTATGTCATCTAAGACAGAAGTTCAGAAGTTTTTTTGTGCTTTCCAAGCACTTGTTGAGAGACAGACTGGTACTAAGATTCGAACCCTTCGGTCAGACAATGGTACTGAGTATGTCAACAAGGACCTGACAGACTATTTGCAGGCTCAAGGGATACGACATGAAACGTCTGTACCATACAGCCCTCAACAAAATGGGGTAAGTGAACGTAGCAATCGTAGCATTGTGGAGAAGGCCCGTTCCTTGCTGGCACAGAGCTCTTTGTCGAAAGCTTTTTGGCAGGATGCTGTTGAGACTAGTGTTTATTTAAAGAATAGGTCACCTCATCGTGCACTTAATGGTATGACGCCATATGAAATGTGGTGTGGTAGTAAACCCGACCTGTCTCATTTAAGAGTGTTTGGTTGCCGAGCTTTAGTTCATGTGCCTTCATGTCAGAGAACTAAGCTAGACATGAAAACTTCTGAACATATCTTCGTTGGATATTCAGACGATCCAAGGAGTTATTATTTCCGTAGCGCGGAAAACCCTCGAAGGTTGATTAAGTCACGGGATATTACGTTTTTTGAAAATATTTTTTCAGGATTGAAGGACAAATTTGTTCAGCCTGAAGCTGCTGTGAGCCCTAATGTCATTAATCTTTTATTACAAACTTCTTCAGATACCACATCGCCACGGGCGATTTCTATCTCATCTGCTTCTACTTCTTCACCTACTTCAGAAAGTGTGGACATGGAGGTAGAGCAAGTTGACGATTTTGTGGACGCGACTGAAGAAGCTGGTGGGGTTTGTGACACGGAGTCTCTACATTCAGGTGAACAACGTGTTCTGTCCCTGGTTCCTTCAGTTGAACTCAACGATGCATGTCCTGAGAGAAGGTATCCTGAAAGAGTACGTAAACCTCCTGATTATTATTCATACGGCACTCACGGTGTTGATTTGTTGTGTGATGATCCAAAAAGTTATCGTGAAGCTGTTAATAGCGATGATAAATATAACTGGATCTCCGCAATGAAGGATGAGTACAACGCCTTATTGAATAAGCAGACTTGGACATTCGTGGATAAACCAAATAAAAAGGTTATTCCATGTAAATGGGTGTTCAAGATAAAGAGGGACCCGAACGGTGCAATAGTCAAGTATAAGGCGCGACTAGTTGCGAAAGGTTTTAGTCAAGTTTGGGGGACTGATTATAACGAGACTTTTGCACCTGTAGTTCGAAATTCATCTTTGCGTACCCTTATAGCGTTGGCTGCAGAAATGGATTTAAAGATCCAACACATGGATGTCGATACCGCATTCCTCAATGGGGACTTAGAGGAGGAAGTGTACATGCAACAGCCTGAGGGATTTGCTGAGCACGGGGCAGAAGGTAAAGTCTGTTTGCTCAGAAAATCCATTTATGGTTTGAAGCAGGCAGCTCGAGCCTGGAATATCAAATTGCATCAAATTCTATCAAAAATTGACTTTGCACGAACATCTGCGGAATCATGTGTTTACATAAAAAAGTTTGGTAATGAAACCTTAATACTTGCAGTCTATGTTGACGATCTAATTGTCTTTTATAAAGAAAAAAGTTCGTTTGACGCTGTCAAAAATGACTTGGAGAAATTTTTCTCGCTAAAAGATTTGGGTGCATTGTCGTATTGTTTAGGCTTAAATGTTAACCGTGTTGACGATAAAATTGTGGTCAGTCAGAAGACCTATATCCAGTCAGTGTTGGAGCGGTTTAATATGCGAGATTGCAAGGAAATGTCTACACCTTTGGAGAATAACAAATTGGAGAAAGGTAATCCAACATCTCTTGGTGAATATCCTTACCAAAACTTGGTAGGATGTCTCATGTACCTAGCTGTTAATACGAGACCCGATATAGCTTATGCCACAAGCTATTTAAGTCAGTTTAATAACTGTCATGATAAGAGACATTGGTTGGCCGCTAAAAGGGTGTTACAGTATTTGAAAGGTACTATGGATTACTGTATTACTTACAGAAAAGTCGGTGGACGTCTGTGTGGATACACGGATGCTGACTGGGCGAACTGTGTACATGACCGTCGGTCGTACACTGGTTATTACTACACGCTAGCAGGTGGACCTATTAGTTGGGAGTGTAAGAAGCAGCCGACGGTAGCCTTATCGTCTACAGAAGCTGAGTATATGTCCTTGAGCAGTGCTGCAAAGGAGGCTATTTTCCTCAGACGGTTAGTGTATGACATTACTGGTTTTGCTCATAGGGTGTTGCTATACAACGATAGTCAAAGTGCACAGAAAATTGTGCTCAATCCTATCCACCACAATAGAACTAAACATATTGATACGAGATATCATTTTATTCGTGAAAAGGTTACTGAGGGTCTTATAGATATAAAGTTCATACCTACGGATAAAATGACAGCCGATGTTTTAACCAAGCCCTTAAGGCGCATAGATCATCTTAGGTGCGTTGTTAATATGGGTTTAATGATAAATAAGTAGAATATTTTTTCTATTTATTTATTTTTCGTCGGTTTATGTTTTATATTTTTGTTTAGTCTGGTAGTAATGTTTTATTTTATTCTATTGTGTTCAGCATTACTACTTTATCTTTTTATTGCCATTAAGGGCGGATGTTGTAAAACCTACTTATTCAACTTACTATTTGTTAGGTTTTATGAATATTTTTCTAATGTCAATAAAAAAATGTTTTTTTTTTTTTTGAACTTTGAATACAGCAACCATCACACACGTCTACGTTTTTCTTTTTCCTTAGCAATCCTAATATTTATTAAGGAACTCAGTCTACAACTACAACAGTTTTGCTATATACTGTGTTTAATTTTTTATCATCAAAATTACCTTAGGAATGTTCTTTTCCCTAGACAACGCTAGGAATACTTTGGAAAGAACCTTGTCTTTCAAGGCCTGCTGCTTCTCTTCGCGATATAAGTCCATAGAATTTGTCCGACATCCAAAGAACAGCCAGACTGGTCCAGCAGTTGGATGCTTACGAGTATTGAGTTGCGCTCGGCGGTGGTGCCAGAAACCACGGAATGGAGCAATACCAGTTCCGGGGCCTATTAGAATCAGAGGAACTGACAAGTCCTGAGGAAGATGGAAGTTTGGAGCGCTAGAAAAGAAAATGTAAGTTACAAAAATGCATGTTGAGGACAATAAATTATTCAAAACATTTAATAAACTTCCAAATACCTTCTCATGAAGAGATATACTTCATCCCCAGGCTTACGGTTCATGAGATAATTTGAGCAAACACCATAATGGAGAGGTCCTTCGCCATCTGTTGGAATATGACATCATTGTTTTACAACAACTAACCACATCATAAATAGAAAATCATAAATATAACAATGAATAACCTTTTTGATGTCGCTACTACAGCCGACTCATCTATCAGATTGTTTGGAGCGGACGTCGTTTAACTTAAAATTAGATCATATTGTAAACTGGATTTCAATGGAATCAGCGATGTCAGTGTATGTGGGAATGAGCAGTAATAAACTATGAGACATTATTGTTTACAGTAAAGGTTAAAATTATGTTTTACGCGTACTAACCTTGAGTTCTGTATGTGACGACGGCAACGGTCAGGTGAAGACGTTTTGGGTGAGCTAAAGGAGATGACGAGATGGAGTAGAATCTTGGCTGCAAAGGTGAAAGAAGTGCAGCGAGTAAAGACGCGCTCGGTCTAGTGGACGAGAATTGTTCCAGTACTTCAGATACAGTTGGGAAATAGAAATGGCGCCAGTCTTCGTAAGCTCCGGGCTCCTAGAGAAAATTTCATATGCACGATACATTATTGACATTCTTTAAAAACATTGCATCTCTGTTTATTACTCTGATACTTACGGTAGCAAGAGAGTTAAGCTGGTTGCGCTCGTCTTCATTTTCGCAGGTAGTTGCTAAGTATTGCAGTAAGATAGTGGTAGGCGGTGTCGTGATGTCCAAGAATCGTGTGAACAGTTCCCGTACGCTCATAACTGCGAGTCTCTCATGTGGCTCCCATGATTTTACTGGACCTGTTCAAAATTTCTCATTTCATTTATATGATTTTATACAAATATAATGGCAGCAGTAAAATGTGTATTGTATTTCTTACCGCTTGATGTATGTGTTTCCTTCATAAGTTGCAGTTGTAAAGGCTGGTCATAATCGTCGACATCTTTCAGTCTAACCAGTATGCTATCCACAAGTTCTTTGCGATTGCACGCAATTATTCCTACGTGGTCTCCTGGATCATATTTAACCTCTTCCTGTAAATTCATTATTGTTTTTAAAATATGTCTTATTATTATAGAAAATATTTACAATTATTATAAATTACTTCAAAATGAGAATTGATTCGTTTATTACCTTTGGTTCCATGTCAATGAATATGGTAGATCTTTCAGAAGATCCATCGCCCAAGTCTTTGTTAGCTTTCACGACGCATTGTATGAACTTTTTGTTCAGAGCTGATTGTAAAGCAACTTGTAGAGTTGGTGTAGAAACTTCTGGTGGCGCAAAGCGCACAGTTTCTTCACTTAGTGCAACGGTTCCAAGGGCTCTTTTAGCTTCTTGTAATGTTTCGTCATCGTCCAGACAGAATGTTTCACAAGATACCTTTTAGAAGATTATTTGTGTAAATCAACATGTAATAAGTAATAAGCATAGTATTTTTTGTAATATGATTATTATAGCCTCTTATTAAATAATTGACAGTATCATATCTGTTGTATACATTAAAAGTTCCTGATTGTTTGCTAAATCAGTGATTGATGATCTTTTATTAAACAAAAAACTTAATTGCATTAGCGTCACTAATTCGAACTGGCTGTTTTACCATCTCACATAATCTGTTATAATGCAAATAATACACAACATAATCATTCAGTGACCAACAGATTGTAGAGGCGGCATGAATTCGTCACGAGTAATTTCCAACTTACGTTGAAGACATCGGAGGCCCACTGCCGGAACGCCTGGTCTTGGCCGCACATCTCATCACCGGTGGCAAGGTCGTGGATTCGTTCTCCTCCGAGGTCACCTAGTAACTTGTCCACGTATTTACCGAAGTTACAGAAATTCGGGTACGCGCTTGAACCCAGAGCGAATACCGCAAAACGAACGTTACTTAGTGGACCGAAACTATCTATAGATGTGGCATCTGTGGTACTGCCTGTTAAATTGAAAATGGTTATTAATTTATTATAACATGCATAGATTTTATATTGTTGTTTATTAATATAATGTATTTATTACCTTTCAATGATTCTAAACGGTTCAGCTTCTTAGGATTACCGGACCATTTTTGTAGTTCCATTTGGCTGTTACCTTTTATAAATGAATTTGGTGTTAGCATTTGATTCCTGTAAATATTTTTTTACATTAAAATCCTTTGCTTGTGACAAAATATTATACGTAGGTATGTTTAGTATCCAAATATTCAATCTTACCCAGATCCTTCTTCACCAACTTGATCAGCATACAAAAGCTCGCATAGATGTTCTCCAAAAGCCTAAACAATATCATTTTTTATAAAAATCTCACCATGTTACCATTCTTATTTCATTTAAATTATTAATTTATTCAGATATACTTACAACGCCATTTTCAGGGGGATCTCCATTACCAAATGTCGATGTCACGACCAGCAACAGTGCTTCGTGTTCAATGGATGTTATATCATAATCAACCATGCAGTGTACCTAAAATGCAACCAAATCATAAGTGCTAGTAACCTCAGTTCTTGGAACAGGCACTGTTTTATTTTATTTCATTGATTTAAAAAGTTAAGGAAAAATTTTGTTCATGACTTGCATATTTACTTAAACGCGACCAAATCATAAGTGCTAGAGACCACAGTATTCTTGGAGCAAGCACCGTTTTATTTTATTTTATTGATTTCAAAAATTAAGGAAAAATGTATCATGACTTGCATATTTACTTACTTGAGCATTGAAGGCGTGTCCAAATATGACTCCTAGTCTCTTGGCAAACTGTTCAGATTTGCCTGTCTCGGTTGCAAAAAGAACAGTAGCTTTGATCCTCTTGGACAGGGCCCGTCCGAATAGTTTAGAGGTAAACTTAACAGCTCGAGCTATTTGCTTGAAATGGAATTTCCTATTGATGGGTCTCTTTCCCGTTACTGGCTTGGATTTCTGCCACTGATGCGTCTTCCATGCGGGTTCCTGATAACGTATGATTTGTTTTATTTGTCTTTATTTAATTAAAGGGGTCAAAATACATTAGGATGCGAGAATTCAGTTTTCAATTTACTTTATGATGATTTGATATCAATACCCGTCATGTTTCTGAAGTTTCACCACATAATTTAATTTTACCCTGTTTTACCCGAGCAAAAAGAAAAATCGTCGGAAAGAACGCTAAGTGAAAACGAAGTATTCGTATATAATCGCGGGCGCGCGATGGGATGCGATGTGGTGTGTCGGGCGGGGGCCGAACTTTCACGCGGACAGAAGCTAGTTATACATATTTCTATAAATAAAATGGTATCTATTCATTGTTTTCACAGAAATTACTGACCTGATACTCGTAAGAGGGTTTCAAGTAGTACAGAGCCATTTCTTGGTGGAACACAGGAGTGATTGATGACGACATCGGAGGGACAATCCAGATCCAATCCGCTGGGCAGCCGGACCTGTTGATATGCGTTACTCTTTAATTGTACTCCTATTTGGTGTGTGATTGTATTTTGCGCAAACATGATGGTAATGACAAAGGTACTGTCTATTTGGTCGTGCGTGACAAAATAATCGTGACTTCCTTGAACAAATTGTAATGGATTGTCAGTTACGGGTCGACGTAAACTCTTCCTTTTAGATTGTAAATTGATAAATGAAAAACCCTTTTACTATTTTAATGCTCGGTTCCTATAAACAAAAACGAATCGTATTGCATACAATGGTAGCTTTTTTAATTGCCAAACTGGACATTATAAACAGATGAGTAAGCAAATTTTACCTGTAGTATCACAGGTAAAATTTGCCAATTGTATCAATAATCAAACAAAAACCTCATAGTTTTGCATACTGCTTAATTATTGGTAAAGATACAAGAGTCTTAATTTCAACCGATTAAGTTCCGTAAATAATAGGAATCGGCCATAAATAAACGCTCTGTTTACCTTTGTGTAAAGGTGCGTTTAGACCAAATTAACATGTAACCAGAACAAGAGCAATGCTCTAGCTCTTGTTCTGGTTACATGTTCATTTGGTCTAAACCCACCTTTATTGATATTTTTGACATTTTAGTTGCGAGACACCAACAAGCAAAAGTTCTGTCCCTGTTTACACAAAAAAGAATTTGGTAGAGTGGGGATAGAATGTGCATTCACTCGTTTGGTCTTAACTCTAAATCGACCTTTAGAGCACTTATATCAATAATAGATAATTATAATAATCAATAATAATAATAAACTTTATTGGCATAAAAATATTACAACCGTACGTATGAAGCCCCTGACATCCGTGCTAGGCGAAGCTGTGTTACAGGAGTCAGTGTCCTCCGCCTTACATCAATACACATTTCAATTTGTATGTAATAAAATACAAATAATAAGTAACATTAGTAGGTATTGAAACAGTGAAACTAAACAATAAAAAGAAACAAAGCGGTCGTGTAAGTGTGATGGTGGATAGTGAGCGAAGCGGGCATGTGATTGGGCGCGTATGTGTGTGTGCGTGAGTGTACATGAGTGTGTGTGTGAGTATCTTAATGTTACAAAAAAGAAGCAGTGGTGGCCCAGTGGTAACGAGTTGTTAGAGAGACTAGTTGGTAGAGAGACTTACGAGTTGTGGGTCGTAAGTTCGAACCCAGGTAGGGGCTTTAATTTTTATTTTAAAACTTTAATAAAATAATTTCATCACCACTGCTCTCAAAACGGTGAAGGAAAACATCGTGAGGAAACCAACATGTCCTAGAACCAAAAATTCGAAGACGTGTGACATCGACCAATCTGCACTGGGCCCGCGTGGTGGATTATAACCCACTCCCTTTCAAAGAGAAGAGTCCTGTGTTCCAGCAGTGGTAATATTAGGTATAGGCTGATTATGTTGATACAAACAACATTTTAGATAATGTTCCTAAGGAAAACCATGTTATTATTTACAATGTTCTTCTTTTTTTCCTTTTGTTATGCATTCCCTGCCGAAATAGTGCATTTAAACGGATACAACTCTTTTGGTGCGTCGTTAGCGCAACAAAAAATCAAGCTATATTTTTTGTTGCTGGAAAAGGTACCCAGAATTTCCGGAATGACGATCAAATTATATAAAATTAGAAAAATGTTCGATGACTTCTAGAAAACACGGTCAAATCTCATTAGAATAACGTAATTTGAAGAAGTATTCTACTTCCTACTGTATTTAAAATATAATATTAATTAATTTATCATTATAAATGTGAAAATTTGTATGTTTGGATGTTTGTTTCTTAATCTCGCAAAAACGGCTGAACAGATTTGGATGAAATTAAGCACAGAGATAGTTTATAACCTGGATTAACACATAGGATACATTTTATTCCGGTAGTACGTTCCTGTGGGATAATTTCCGACCTCCATCCGACCTCCGTGCGGGCGAAGCCACCACGTGACCAAACTAGTTCATTAATAAGTTGTAATTAATTGGTTGTCTATCGATTGCAAGCCGGAATTTTAAATAACATACATATTTACATAACGTGTCGTCGATCATTTGTTTAGATTAAAATAATAATATAACACCCACACATTAGATATGTTTGGAATTTGCTTCATTAACAGGTAGGTACTAGAATAATGATTTTATTATGCAACAACGTAGTTTTATAGCGTAATATATTGTGCAAAATAATAGTAATAGATCAACTTGTTACTATTGTGTTACTAGTGTTCCAAAAATACATCATTTTCTCGATGTGTGTATTTAAGTTTCATTGATAAGTACGAGTAAATAAATTGCATTCAAATCAATCATTCATACTTAAAGCTAAAAGACGGCGCGCGGCGTGGTCATATTTTTTTAATGGACAATAATATTCTGAATTACATGTTTTTTTAATTTTTATTTATTACATAAATAATCGAGACTGTCGAATTATTTTGTATGAAAAATGAAAAGCATTTGATTCTTTGATATGGTCACATTAATACCCCCTAGAGTTACGAGATATCAAAAGGAACACGTTGTATATATTGATTTAATATATGCATATATCGATTTCGTTGAAATTATTTTTTTAATATTTTATAAAAGTCCCTTTTATTTTATAATTATCTGAAGTTTTAAGGAAAGATGAGTTGTCTCGGGTATTATCGCTGAAAACCCTTACTTATTTGGTATTTTTTCAAAGACGCTATCTCTACAAAACAAACCCATATTACAATTCATCTAATCAGAAAAAAACCTTCCCTAATTTCGCGTGATTTTAATCATTTTGATGCACCGCAGACGACCCTCGAAATTGTCAGCTAAACTGTATAACGTAATCATGTACCTACCCGAGGACGCCTAAATTGAATTAGGCTCGATTAGCTCATGAAATAATTTGGGACATTTACGGAAGCTTCCTTCTACACGCATTTAAATAACTCATAACTTTGTACACTGTGTTTTTTTAGAATAGATGATTTGTACCTACATTAGTTAATTTTTCTATTTGTTGAACCGAATCAAAGTTACACCGTATACGTTTATTACGCTGTTAAATCGTGGTTATATAAAAAATGCCATGACTGATTGGATAGGTGATTTACAACTGATTTAATGAGGACTTAGTATGTATGTCTTGATTTGACTGTATGTAGATCTTGATGTCGCTTGAGTAGATTGATGAATTATGTTTACAATTAACGCATTGGGGACACTGCAAGATTATTTAGCGTTTCTGATCACTTTAGGAGATAGTCATCCGTTAATTGACCATACCATAAATTAGTTTCAATTAGCGCCGCTACCAGCGCTGACAGTTTGACAGCGCTTTATTCGGTCTAAGATTTATATTTGTAGGTTGGTTTATCTTCGGTAGTAAATGAAATAATTGAGTCATTTAGATAGAAAAATAATGACATTTATTTTACATTATTTAGTGTTCCCCAATGATATCTAGGTAGTTAGGTTAACGTTGACGGCCAAATAAAAAATCATTTTGCAATATATACCTCATAATGAAATGTTCAGGACAATTAATTAATATTTTATGCTCTATTCGATAATTTTCATTTCCTGGAAATTCTCTAATTGGACGCGCATTGTAGTCAAATAACCAAGTCGCTATTATTTTCCGACAGTCCATTCTATGAAATGGTTTCCAATTAAAATATCTTGCTGTATTTGATCGGTTGTTAGCACTGTAGCAAGTCTATTCATTCCCGGAATACTTAAACAATACAATTATGGGTTTAATTGAAGAGTAAATCTTTAAAAGTCTTTGCATTTTTTGTAACATTAGCAAAGGTTTGAGTCACCTCTAAATCTGGTAGGCAAAAAGCTACGTCATATTTTACATCTCAACGTTCACTAACCTGAATTTAACTGATGCAAAAACTTAGTCCATTTATTGATATCCTACTCGTCTAGCACAAAAACTGTAACAGTATCAAAGAGGATGATTTTACAATATCTTAGACACTGATAAATGTCTGTAATGACGTCACTGGTACAGTCGCCTAGTAAAGTGAAGCTACAAACCCAAACAATCACACGATAGTTCAAAACATTGATGTTTACATGTCCTTCTGACCACATGTCTAAGCTAATCGGTCCATCTGCAAGGGTCTAGTGTCGACAGCTTAATGGCCAAGCGGGCCTGGATGTAATTAAGTCTAGTTTTCTCATCCGCAATCTGTTTACTACAAGCGGGCGCGACAATGTCGAAAAGTTAATAGATTTTTGTTGTACAATTCGCGTCATTTTATTACGTCAGAAATGTTTGTTTATTAGTGTCAGTATTTCATGCTTTTCACATGTCAGTATATCACACAACACGGATTTAGAGCACGATAGAAATACAATATAAACAAAAAGAAAATTATATCTGTACATGAAACACCGAACACGCCGGGTTAAAAGAAGGTCAGTCTTGTTCCCACACTCAATGAACGCTTGAAGAAATAATATCCGTTAAATTACCCTAATATTTGTCCACTTTTAATGTGCCGGCAGATCCGGATGCTTTTGGTCCACAACGACATTAATCTGATTATCTGTTTATTCGACGCAGCTTACAGGACAGGGCTGACCGCGAAAGCCGGAAAGGGGGAACCAACGTGTCGCATAAATAGGAGAAAAATGTTTTATCGCTCACAACTGTGTTGTTTGACACAGTTAATGTCCAATTTTGTTTTGATCTATTAACAATGTCATTATATCTTTTTTCAAACAATATTTTTGGAATTATGTGCCATCTATAAAGTTTATTATTATACATATAATTGATTTGAGCAATGCTTTTTGTTATGAACTGTACCTAAAGTTTGAAAGATTTGGATAGTAGCTTGTTCTAGTACCAGAATATTAATCAGCAATAACTAAACATTTTAATTGTATCAATTTTAATGATGTCAAGTATTTTAATCCAAATATTCCGCGATGTAATAGTGATTGTAATTGTTAGTTGATTTTTGGTACTTTGGTATAAATTCTTGTCCAATGACATCATCTAACTCGTAAAAGAAAATATGTTTTATTTTGTCCCTACAAAGGTTTATAATTGCTTACCTCAATCTGTTCTCATTGTCCAGATGCTTGATGAAGCTTTCAGAAGCAGTATGATGGTCAACAATGGTAGCATTCTGCTGTTGAAAGCTGTGAAGAACGGCAACGTTGCATTCCACGAGAGATTTGTCCTTCCAAAGACTGACTGGAGTCCTTGTGTCCAAGCCCATTTTCTGAGCTACTTTCTGTGGAAAGAAAATGTTATAAGCATCACTTCAAAATGTATGTTTCCTTATGCTAAATTTATTATTTCATGATTTGAAACATGTGCTCGGCAATTGCAGTTGCTTTTCATCAAATATATGCTAGGAATAGTTACACCTTTCAATTGAAATTCAGGCATCCATTTGGAACCGACTGCCATAATCAAAGCGTTTATGGCCCTTTAATTTGAAAGGACGACCATAATTCCTAAAGCATAACATTACGAGATCGACCGGCCGGTAATTAGTCGTCAATCACCCGACCAACGTTTCAACCACAGTCCACATACGATTGGCAATGTTCGCGGTTTAAATTTTAAAGGTGGTTTTAGATCAAACGAGTGAATGCTTATCGACTCTATGACATTCTTGTTGTGTAAAGAAAAGACGAGCATTTTTTTGTTGTTGTATCTTCGTTAGCGGCGATTATATGGATCGTATTAAGGAATTTTCTAAGTATGCTCGCTTGGTGAAAACTGCAAACGAATGCGTGAACAGTTTTGTACAGCGTTGTATCATTTACAATTCCAATCAGTCTTCGGAACGGTCGCTTCAAAGCGCTTTTGTGTTCTAGCGACTTTATCGAATAAATATCTGCACGAATTTTATTTTAGATCTATTGTTATCGTTCCGTGTAACTGGAGATAGAATAATAGTGATGTTTACACAAAACTATCAAGAAAATAATGCTCTAACTTATGCTCTGATTCTGTGTTCGTTTGGTCTAAACCCGCCTTAATACAAACGCTAAACAACGTGAAAACTCGTGTACAATTGTTTTACAGGATGATTCATTACGATAGATGTTGTTATAGTTCGGTGGCTAGTTAATAAGTTAATTTTAGAATGATTAACATCTATTTTTCGTGGAAATTGTTATGGAATATTTGCCCGTGATGACGGAATTGTTATGACGTTAGCAGGGAATCCCACATGTTTTCTATTGTGCCACCATTTTTAGACATGAGTTATGTATGTAGGTCTATTAATACTAATTTTAAACATCCATCGTGTTTGTAAGCCGGTAAAAGCTCAGCAACAAATAAACAATGTTCCAAGCTTTCCTGCACTTAACTCTAGGAGCAGCTCGTGTCCCTCGAGATATTACTACTACCAAGATTTGTTTTTAATGGTAGTTTTTGGGATGAATTTAGCCCAAAGACAAACTAGTATAGTTGAAAAACATATACATCAAAATACTTCACGGTCAATTCTCCAACTGCAAATGTAAGTTTGTAATCGCATTTTTTTTTGTGTGTTTTAAAACTACAAATGAACTATTTTCAGACTTTTCCTCTACATGTGCTGTTCCTTGCTTTCTGCCAAATTTCATGATTCTAGGTCAACGGGAAGTACCCTGTAGGCTTTGATTTACTCGCAAAACAAGTCGCATAAATGGCCGTATTTTTTTATTGCGTTGACATAGAAGCTTGATTTTTTTAGAGCTCCAAGGGACCATAAACCTAAGTATTTGATACCTCTACGCATTCCTGAGAAAAAGGGTCTTGACAGACTGATAGACAGATGGACAGACAACGAAGTAATCCTATAAGGGTTCAGTCTTTTTCCTTTTGAGGTACAGAACCCTAAAAACTATAAAATTTCGTTATACCGTTCTAATTTATGTATTCATTTGTACTACTGCTTACTGTATTTTGACTGTAAGCAAGAAAATAGCTCATATCTAATAGTAATGAAGAAAATGGCTTTGTATTTTTTTTAAGTTTGCCTAGATGGAATGACTTTGTAAGGCCGCAGGAATCCGCTGGATGCGGGAGTCACAGAACCGGTCGAAGTGGCGGTGCTTGGGGGAGGCCTATGTCCAGCGGTGGACGTCTTTTGGCTGAAATGATGATGAGATGGAATGAAGACCTTAAAAAGGCGAATCTGCTGGGTCATTGCGTTAACACACTTAGAGTAGCAATGGCTTTCATTTTGACAGTTCAACAACATTCATTGCGTTATTTACGTTGTTGAGCAGACAATTTTTTCGAAAATATGAAGCAATGGATTAGAAATAGCCTTCAAAATTATTCAGATTTAGGATGATTGTTAGATATTAGGATGCTGGATGCGGAAGACGGAAAACGGGGTGTTGTGCCGCAACTAGAAAGAGGGATATGTCACGCAGAGCAATATAATAGACCGGCTTGATTCAAGAAGCAAAGGTGCCCTGCACATCAATGAACGGTCTTAATTATGAAGAGTCATTTAATCCGATTAAAGATCTTACCTCCAACATGTTAAGCCTGTTAGTATCACAGAAGTTCCTGCAGCCGATCTCGGTGCTCATGTACCATCCGTTGAAGGCATTAGCAGTAAACTCGATGCCACCGCAGTCAAAGCGCATGTTAGCGACGGCTGGTAAAGCGTACCAGCGGAGGTTCAGCTCTTCGAACCATTCATACCTGTGGGAGGGTTACAGGTAAGAAATTAGAAATAACATAACATAACGCCTGTAATCCACGAAGGATTTGGCAGAAGTGTGCCTATAGTAGGTACATCCACATTTCAGCTGTTATTTTTACCACCACCACGTAATAGGGGGTGACCCTATTGTCATTAACGGGCACAAATCCAGACTCAGAGCTGCTACTGAGAAATTCCAGATGGAAAACCCAATAACACTTTGCCCGACCCGAGAATCGAACCCAAGACCCATAGTCAGCAGAAGCGCTTGCGACCACTAGAGCAACGAGGCAATGACCTATTATTAAAATGTACTTAATATAATTGGCGAAAACTTATAATATGTGTCTCAGTTGAGTTATGGATTGATTAGATAATTGTAAGAGAAATAAAGACTAAAATAATAAAGATATAAAGAAATAGAGACTAAAATAATAAAGCGAGATTATCGTTGCAAAGCGTATAATCCAGACACAAAAGGAAGCAGTAAAAAATATATGAATTCTAGCTAGTTATTCGTCATGGTACACCTCTGCCCATCCCTTACGGGAATACCGGAGTGAAGTTATGGTCTATGTTAAGGCGACGTAACAGACTTTTAATAATTTTATACTGAAGATCACATCTAAACGAGACGTTTTAATGATTTGGAAAAAATATATGTTAAATTCTAATTTAACATATATTTTTTCCAAATCATTAAAACGTATTTTTTAAATAATTTAATAGATGAATATTTTAGATTATGTTTATATTACATAGTGAAATTAATTTGTAAAGATAATGTGTAACACGGATAAAAACTGAGAATCACGAAAAATCCATCAAGCGTATATTTCTGAAACCTTCACCATTTTAAAGATAATTTACGTACGTGTATACGTATATACGTGTTTTATTAAAATACCATTTGTTTTATGTATAATAAATTAATAATACGTCTAATTTGGGACAGCGCTCCTTGATGGGCGAGTCCTATTACTGGCTGAACGTACGACGCGTTGCGTGAGCTCAGTACAGAACACGCTAGCTAGGTCACCGGCATATATCTGCGTCTTTATAATAGATGGTCTTTATAATAGAGGTATGAAGATATACTTTATATAGCAATATTATATGTGGTTTTTTTCACGTCATTCATTGTTGAAGCTACGTCATCTACGTCATCACCTATGAATATAACACGATCCATCATTTTCCGTGAGCTAATTACGCAGGTTTACACAGGTTTCTCAGAATTCGACTGAAAATGATTTCATCTGAATCAATATATAAAAATGTTCCTTGATGTTCGGCTTATTGGTGATTCGCACGACTTTACTCGCCCGAAACGGGTAATTCGACACTTTTAAATAATATTATTTTTACTTGAGGCGAAACTTTTACTCGAACGAATTCAATTTATTTAGTATGATGATAAACTTAAAAAATATTTTAAATGCTCATGCCTTATTAGAAACGGTAATAACAGGAATTTGCCTCCATTGTTCTTCAGTTAAAACAAAGGATAGAAATGCACTTTGTTTTCTAATAAAGTCGTTTTCCGTTTTCAGTAAAAGCTTGGGGATTTTCAAGGCAAAACTTCTAAATGTACGAACGCGAAAGTACTAATGGTGCTGTTTCGTGCTGGGTCTCAGAATTACTGTTGCATTAGAAACTTAATGACCCATAGGTATTCTTTAATTAACTGGAAACTGTGTGGGAAGTTGGAGGAGTGGGAGGTTGGTTAGATGTAAGTAATATAATATTGTAAGACAAAAACTAAATTTCCCGAGCACTAAAACGCGGATCAAAAAGTAATTCTTTAATACAAGGAGAAGTTTACTAAAAGCAAAACTTTTAATGGCCGTAAACAACACACCTAATAGCTAATATTAAAATAAAAGAAAATGATGTCAGCTAAGGAATTACCGGACTCCATCTTCACAACTTATCTCACCTATTTATGACACATTAACGTCTGTTAACATTATCAATACCAGTATATATTATTATTGAATAGGCTAAAGTTATGATCAATAAACGAAGATTGGAGATCACTGGACCACAGTTTTACGATAGCAATCTGGACCGAATGTTTGCAGGACCACTTCTCGACATTATATGCATTCCCAGACCTTTTTATGCTGGCATAAATTCCTGATGGAAAATAAGAAGGACGTGCGTTGCCGTGTAATACTGTACAGTTTTCGTCGTAAATCTGCGACCTTTCCGAAGGAACCGTTTTTTTGCTGCTAAAGAACAATGGTTAGATAGATTTATAGTTGGGAGTTTCTTGGTTGCTTGCTGTTTCGGTTGTGGAAATATAGTAAGCAGACGTTTCATTTTCTTTGCATTCTCCCCCTTATATTTGTTCTCGTTACACATATTTTGCATACCTACATTAATAAAATGTACATGCCTGAGAATGTTCTATAAATATAATGTGCCTATATCGTTGGTTTCCGCGGTACGGTCTTCAGAATAATAAACATAAACGGCATCAGTAAATTATGAACCAAAATACAGACTTATACTGTGGGAAATGGGTCATTTAACGTTCAGAGCAGCGTGCTAAACAATATGTCAAAATACATGCTAAACTGCTCATTAAAAGACGCTTTTAAAACGCTATATTTAGTCATCGTTATATATCAAACAAACCATTTGTATTCCCTTCGGATTTTTGTTCTCAACTATTCCCCAAATGGTCCATTAGAAAGGCGATGTATCACAGAAATAGTGTAAGGAAATATATAGCCAAAGCAAGTTCAAAGACGAAATTGTTTCAATGTATTTTCCTGATCCCATTTAAGTTCTACAAACTAGTCCTTAGGCTAAACGCTGTGTAAATTTAAATACGTCTATTGTTACTCAAAAGTATTTACTTTGTTGTAAAGAGGGGATCGGAGGAAATGTTGAACTTCATTGTGTCAAACTTGGGTATGTGGTACAAAATTAATCTTTTATGCTGAACATTTCTTAGGACACAGTATTTACCTTTCAGAATAATGTACGCTTTAATTAATTTTAAGACATACCTATCAATATTTATACAACGTGTTCCTTGTGATGGATGTCCCATAACTCTAAGGTTTATAAGCTATAAGTAAAAATAATACAAAAATACACAGTTTTGAAGATAACATAAAGCTAGACTCTCGATGTGTGTATCTAAGTATCATTGATATGTACGAGTAAATAATTTTCTTTCATATCTAAAGCTAAGAAAATGCGACTTTGTTATAATTTTTTTATTATTATTTTTTTAATATTTCTCGTGAGGGTGTTTGTTTTACATAAATAATCGTGACTTTTTCGAATTATTTCGTACGAGAAACGAAAACGAACAAATAAAATATTGAAAAATAATTCATATCCCAGTTGATTCTTTGACATGATCTCATTACCCCCTAGAGTTATAGAATATCAAAAGGAACACGTTTTATTACAGAAATTGCGATTTAAACAAATGAAGTCATGAGGAACATTCACCACAACACTTATGCACAGCTTGGAAAAACAGTTGTCTTTTGTACCCAGGGTCGTGTCCCGCATTTTTGGGACAAATATTAATTGTACGGCTATAGTTGTTCCGAGTCTAGAAGGGTGTGCTATGATTTGTGTATATTCAAGCACTCACGATGCAAATATTAACGCGAGGCAATGAGCGTGTAACGTTAACTGGACTCAGCAAATTAATTATGTGCAAAATAGTACCTAACGTTCAAATTACACGTGAAGTGGAATAAAAACCATTCATGCTTATAATTATAGTAAAAAACATGATTTTTTGGAAGCTATTTACGTAAACATATCTAATATGCCGTGAAGCCTCAGCTGCGAATGGACCCATTTCTTCCTTTGGATATAGTAAGAAGGGAGTGTCGGTTTATAAGAAAGGGCAACCGTACAGATATGTTAATAACATCTCAAGTACTGGAAAAGCCGAATGTAAAAACTTTGGGTGTATTTCCTGGGAGCGTAACATTCACGTAATTATTTCGTGAAAAGTAAGTATAATTTTCTGAAGAACTACAAGTAGTTGTTATGTTTTTGGTGGCTTCAAGACAGAAATATGTCTGTGCTTGGAAACAGATGGTAGTATATTACCTACAAAATTTTAAATATAAAAAAAAAAATTGTTTCATTGCCCATCATTCTGGTGGAAAGTCCAATGGTTTATTTCAAAGGCGCTTTTGAACGTCAAAAGTTATCATTAGTTATCAATGAACAGCAGTAAGGATTTCCTGTACGTTGGCAGCCTTATTTGTATACCTTCATGATCAAACTCAAACTTAAATATTTTAGTGCACAAATTTTGTCAGTAGGTATGTTACATTCAAATTTTCTCGCTATCTATATAAAAAAAAATATGGGTATTATCCCTATTTGTACCCGTCTCTGTTTGTTGCGGGAATGGTGGGCATCAACACGTTGGAAGTGAGACGGAAGTGTGCGCTTTTGATTCATTACTACTTATTGCTCAATAATAAGATCGATGAAGCGACTACTCTAGCTTGCTGTTCATTGTTTGCTCCGGACCGGCTGCGGCGGTCGCGCGCCTGTGCCTGTTCGCGGCTCCGCCAGTGCTTAACCGTACTGCTTGATATGCTCCCACAACCCAGGCAATCAATCTGCTGAACGCCCTAATATGCTCTGGAGCCCGATGTTGACATATTTATGTATAGTAGGAAATCTATAATAAATGTTTGCATGAAGTTTTTTCGCAAAATTTTGTTGTTGGCTTGCTGCGCACTTTTGTGTTTACAGTAAGTGGAGCAAGCAATTGTTACAAAAATTAAAAAAGTAATAAATAAAAAAGGGCTTCCACAGCCTGACATGAACCCTGTAAGGGTTAGTACAAAGTATGAGAATTAAAAATTAGTTTAAGACTAATAAAGAGAAAGTACATACTTATTTAGTTCTAAATATTTTTAATTAGCTGCCCGTCCCGGCTTCGCACGGGTAGCAAAGTACTTATCTATAGCGTACCTACTTATCTTGCTACCTACCCTACCTACCCTACCTAGCCTACCTACCCTATCTACATACTTACATCTCTTCATTCACTCATTTCATTTCTTTGATCTGAGTCAAATAAATTTATTTTCTTTCTTTCTTTCTTTCTTACATTCCTACCTACCCTACCTACCTACCTACCTACCTACGTACTTACGTACCTACCTACGCTACCGTCACTTACCTATCCTAAGAACCTTGTCTTGAGAATAACGAACACAACAAAAAAAGAATTAGCGAAATCGGTCCAGCCGTTGACGCGTGATGCCGTGACCAAGGGAAATAGGGATTTATTTTTATATTTATATATATTATAATAGATAAATTCTATGTAAATTATCATAGCTATCTTGCATAGCTAGGTCTTATAAAGAATTTGGGGTACAATGCCGGAAAAAGAGATTTGGTGCAAAAATACGAAACTACAAAATTATGAAGGTTATATTTCCCCGGACAAAGTCTTATACAAAGCTCTGATACTGCTGAAATATGATATACCTACTTACTGAGATACTCGGAATTTACGTTGCATACAGAAATTCACATTAAACAACAATTTTATTAAAATTTGTAGAGCAAGAAAATATATGCGAAAAATAATGTCGTAAAATTAAAAATTTAATAATATAATTGGAAATAAAAGATGTTTGTGTGATACGAATTATGGAAACCCAAAAGATACGTGATAAAATGTTGATGAAAAATTATTTGAAAAAGTTCCCCACAAAAGAAATAATAATATGTGCCTACTTTCCAACAGTTTATGAAAAAAACCTGTGTTTTTTTAACAACATAGTCAAACCAGATTCCTAATAAATAATTATATGAGTTCCGCAAATGTCAAGACCATTTTAAACAAAAAAATTGATTAAATTATAGCGATTGGTTCTCAATAAAAATACAATAACTTAACGATAAATTGTGAATTTCTAAATGACATTGTATTTTTTGTTTTAGAACTGAGTTCCTTACCGCACAATAAGCGGCCTGATCATCACTTACCATCAGGTGAGATGCAGGTCTCGTTATTTCTTTTTTTTCAGAAACTTAACGGTAAAGAAAATATGATCCTCCAAAAATTATAAAAATGCTCCATTTTTACTGCCGTGATTAGAAGAGTACCAGACAAATTCGAAAAGTTTTTAACATAAACGAAAATTATATGAACCTAGACATACTCAAGCTTAAAATTGTAATGTAAAAAATAATTGAATCTGTTCAGTTTTCGAGGAGGAAAAAGGGGAATACGAAACGTCGATTTCGTCAATTTTTTTTGTGATATAATTGGTCTGAGCTGTAGCTATGCCTATCGCACTCTACGGGGGCAGACTTGAGGTAAGAAGACTGCAATCGTTTCTTCAAATAACTAGTTTTCAAATTCCTCTCAGCCCCTGTTCCCTCTTAAACAGTCGCTAAACATTACTTAACTTTAAGCAACGTTTATAAATAAACCCCTTAATGTGTAACATCTGACATCTCACCTTGGTAATATTGGTAATAAGCAACATTAAGGAATTAGAAACATTACATGGGCGTTTCATTACACTCGTCAAAGTCGTTTCTGCCGGCCAACTCTAGCACCGCGCGCGCTCATTGGTCAAATCAAATAGCGCGCGCTTCCCCGGCATCCTGTTACACACTTCCGTCGCTTTTCACGAAATCACTCCCACAGATTACAAGAAAACGAGAGGAAAGATGTTAAAAAAAATATATAAAAAAATTTGCACACTTGGCGAATGAGAGCTAGACCGAAAAAAGTGTAACACTTTGACCGTCACGACACATTAGCTATAGTATGTGTGTTTGAATGTTTACAAGCGTATGTTTATGCATGCCTTTTCACCTTTCGACCTTTTTAAATATTTTATCGTTTTCAACTACACGTGACTGTTTTGACGTCTATTTATTTCCATTTATTAGTTGATGTACGATATTATACTTATACTCCATAGGTTTAGGTAGTTAAAGGTAAACAAAAAAACCACGTGGCGAGACAGCTGTCAAGTAACCGACTAAACGTAACTTCAGTTGTCATGCTACGTCACAGTTGTACTCTTCAATTTATCAACGTTATATAATTCGTTGACGTTTAGAGTTTAGGCTGTTTACAATACACATTACAAAATACTATATTATTATTATAAAACTAACAAAAAAAAATTGTGCTCAAGCATTTACATCTACAAAGAGTAGTTTAAGAATAAATGATAAAGTTTAACATACATTAATAAAAGAGGAAACTATTGTAAACATCTAAAATAAATTAATTTTTTTAATCGTATTTTTAAATAAGAAAGTGTCAACTATAAAAAACACTTTTTACGATTTGTTTACCTTTATTTAACTCTCTAAACCTATGTAGTATAAGCCTATTTAGCTACCTAAGTCATAGGTACTTTAATAGACTCCTTTTTCCTCAAAACATCGACTGATACTTTTGTGTCTGTTGATAAAATAACATTTAATGCATTTATTATTTCGTGCAACACGTTAAAGGCAAGCTTTAGCGAATTTTAATAACACATTCTGTCCCCGAAATGAATAAAGTGACAGGTGATTCCGGTTGTTTCAAATTTTATTTAAATCCTCAATGGACGCGTAGTATTTGCGCAGTTTTTTTTCTTCCATATTTAACATACTTAACATCAAGCCCGGTTTCCCCAAAGGTTTTGTCAGAGGTGTACCTATAATAGACCCATATTTCGCCAGTTATGCTCAAGTCTCATGTAATAGGGGGCGAGCCTATTGCACAAATTCAGACTCCAGGCTGCTACTGAGAAATTCCAGATGGAAAAACCCAATAACACTTTGCCCGACCTGGGAATCGAACCTCAGACAGACCTCATGCTCAACAGTAGCGCTTGTGACCACTAAGCCAATGAGGCAGTAATATTTTCATATTTCGTTCTTAATTTTGAATTGATATTGTATCGTTGATGGTTTTCAATGAATCGCTTTCCAAAAAGAAATACCTAGATAAACACAAAACTAATATTTCTAAAAGCACAACTAAACTACGCACTAATAGCCGACTTACGTGGGGTGAGTCATATTTATCTCCATGACAAGCTCCCTGGGGATGTCGAAGTAGTCCGGGTCCTTTCCATTAGCGGACAGGACAAGGGGCAAGATGTCCCACGACGTCTTCGGGGGCTTCCACCCCAGCTTGAGACAAAGCTGCAACAATATTTATTGCGTCAACTTGTAGATCAATTAAGTTTGAATCAGACAGTCAATTGGAAAATACCAAGTGGGTTTGTGATTCATGAAGATTGCAAGTTAAGTTTTATTGGGTCTGGAATTACAATTGGAACTTATTAGTTTAAAGTGATAGAATTGCACTTTTAATAAAGTGCAATTGTCACACTAAAGGACATGACCTCTCTTTGTGTTAAGGCGAAACCGTCTGGGTAGCCCGAGGCAAACAAATTTGCTTATATATTTTGCAAATTGCAGGTCAGTATCAAGTTATATGTTGGTCTAAATATTATTATCGGCTAATAATAAAATAAATAAATAGAATATTTATTTATCTATACATAGGTATTATAAAATAAAGTAGCTTTTCGTGTTTGTCCGTAATCAAATCAAATCATTTTTATTTGCATTAAAACATGGTATTACAGATGATACATTAAAATTAGTGCTTACATGTTTTGCTATACATACAGAGCATGCAAACTTGTCGGCATGCGTTACATCACATAGTATTATACAATTGTTGGAGCATATTTAGGTCTCTATAAATTCTTTAATAGAATAGATATTTTGCATATTTAGCCATTTATATAGTTTGTGCTTAAATGCTGCTGCGTATGTCCGCGTTGTTCTTCTAAACCATGCAGCAGATTTTGATAAGGTTTTCAGTATCGTTTAGAGAATTTATTCCGGAAGGTTTATGTGTATAATACGTTACTATTAAAGTTACGTAAAACTAAGAAATCTCAATGTTTTGTCATTCGTAAAAACCTAAACTAGTAGAATTATAATCACAAAAAACATCAATACGATTCTCTAAGTTCATATTACCCTATTGAAGGACTATCTCATGAAATCCTGACATTTGTGTTTAATTCTAACTTAAGGAGTTGTATTGCTGATTCTAATGATTATAATTCTGTAAAGCCATATTTTTGTTACAGTCGCGAATCATATTTTAATCAACATACAACCTGACACTGACCTGCAAATTGCAAAACACGTAAGAAAATTTGAATGTCGCGGGCTATCTTTTAGTACAGGGGAGGTAAGATGAATCCCCTTAAGATGAAACAAGCGCTCATCACTACGTTTGTTCATTGCGCAGGTGCTTACAGCTAGAATCCTTACGATGTTTTCCTTCCCTATTTATTATTTATTGTGTGCAAGTACCTAATTAGTAAATAAAGTCTGGGAAATTTGTTAAGCAAATTCACTCAATCAATCTGCCTAGCCTTTTCCTGTGTTAATATGTGTGTGTGTGTGTGTTGTGTGTGTATTTGTATTATAAACCTTTTATGTGTACTACGTGTATTAGAAGCCAGACCCAACGAAGGTATTAATTATGATATTCAAGCCATTATAATGTGTATTTAAGTGATGAAGGGTATCACTTAGCTTAAAAAATATTTTCCTTGACTGTACCTTTTTAGATTTCTAATTCCCACCCTACAAAAGACATTCGTAATATAACAAACGTAAATACATGACCCAAATATGCAATACAATTGTGATATCCTAAACAAATAACGTTATGCAAGACCGTTTTATTCACGTAATCAGTCATTCTAAAATAAACAAGCCTAACGGCCTGACTAAATTCAACACTAAACAATGGTAGTGTAAACAATGATTTGAGTAATATACGTAGTTTTAGTTAAAGCACAGTATAAAAAAATAACAGTATTATGTCTCGGCAGTGACCTTGAAATAGTTACCTACGGCCGTTTGGTAGATAAACCTTCCGCGTCCCTCCGTAACTGCCGCGGACTCGATACTGTTGCGTACTGAGATTTCAAAGCGCGTCGTTTCGACCGTTTTCTATGAAGACATAATACTCTTACTTATTTATACTGTGGTTTTAGTATTGTTTGCATGTAGCAGGTGCATGGGAACGAGATATGTCAGCTGTTGAATGATTTATTTGTAGCGGATGCAATAACTGAATGTTTTTCAATGACCATCAATCGTATGACGACGATCTAGTGTAAAAGTTTTATTGTGTTATAGAGAGGCGGAGGAATATGGAAGCGGTTTGGAGTTATTCGAGCGTAGAGTAAATTGGTTTGTTCTGAAACTTTGTTGAGAATGAAATACCTAAAGGTTTGCATATTATATTTTTTGTCGCTTTTTTTTTGTCTACACAGTTTTGTTTATTATATGTGTTGTCTTGTGAGCCTATTTATTACTTAATTTCATCCTCATCCGTTCGAATAAACTACAATACGCCAAGATATAGGTAATAATATCTTATGGGTATTTCGGTTATAAAAAACCCCTAAGCAGCTACATAGGTATTATTAGTAACATTTTGTGACTAAGTGCGAATTTCACCAATAACACTGAACGCGATCAGCACATCAAAACCGAGTTAGAGAACTGTCAGTGTCAATGTTCCAAAGAAAAAAATGACACTGACAGATTTTAAGCGTGGTTTATATGCTGATCGCGTTGTTTCTGGCACCTTAATAGTACCTACTTAATCTGGTATTACTGAACATATTATTATCTATCTAGTACAGCTTCCCTATTAAACACATTATAATTATGTGCTTACCTCAGTAAACTCGCAGTGCATAGGATCACCCAGTATGGTACCGTCTGGCTGTCGGTACCCGGCGTAGCTAATGAGCTGGCTGTTCCATATCCTGTAGTCATGCTGCATGTCTGTTCGCTGGGGAAACACCGTCATGGCTGACCTGTAGGATAAAATGGTTGATTGAGTAATATGTCGAGTGAATCATTTCAAAAAATTTATGCAAAAATTTATATTGATTACTGAGCAAAACCTCTCCCTACGACTTCCGAGAGCTATTTTCATAAAAAAACATTTTTTGTTTATCTCATAGTCAAGTTAAGGTAACAATTTTAAAACCAATAACTTGAAATCAAAGTTGAATATTATTTTTCATTGTCATTTTATTAACAAACAAACGATAAACCCTCATACACACTTCGCGTTTAATAATAGAAGAATGCAGTGCTATTAATAGTATTTTTTTCTCACCTAATATTCCCTTTGTTGGTGCTGTATTTCATGTGATTGCACAGCGCTTCGAACATGCCGCTCGTGGTTGTCACTTGCCGGCAATCGAATACCTGTTGCACGAACATACACGATTAATATCTTAAGCTGTGCTCACACGGGTTATTTTTTCGGCAATTATTGCTCGGTGATTGTTACCAAGGTTACTTAGTGAGGCAATTTTTGGAGATCTAGTTTAATTCCTAAAAATCCCTGCATTTTTTCGGTAATATTTACTCTACAGCAACCTATAAGTTATTAAGATGTTTTATTATATTAAAATGGTCTAAGCTCAAAAATGTGGCGGCATATAAATCATCTCGAATAATTTATTAGGTACTTGTTGATATCGCAGTAAAATGCTTGTTGTTGTGACATTATGCTTGACATCATTGACCAATATCAACAAGATTCAAAGGGTTATCTTTATCAGATTAATTAGGTAACTTTGGGGAGGAGTGAATTTCGACAATGAATACAAAATATATGAAGAATTTCATTATTCGTTTCATTCATTCGTTCATCATTCAGTGACGACTAAAGAAAATATAGGCGCTTTGACACTTTTGACAGGTGCCCGGACCTGCCGTGTCAGTGCTGCCACCTAGCGAACATCATTTCAGAAAACCCTCATTTGAGTTGTTTATGTAAGGACACCTTTAGTTTAGGTATCTATACCTGCATGGAGTACAAAGGAAAGCTTTATAAGAGTTCACTGAATTCCGTTTGGGGATGTTAAATAACATTCCAAGCGAATACAAGGGGTTTGTAACGTTAGCTTTATTAAAAACTACAGTGAATTGTAAAGTTTTGTTTTTGTGCTGATCTCTTTGACACATTATACCTTTATTTTTTAGTTAGTCGATATTTTTAGTTTAATAGCTAGAGAGTTTAGTTATTTTTTCTGATAATTATTTACCTAGATTAACTATCTTTAATCGTGTATTTAGATAGAGCAGACCATTTTTAACGAAAACTACTTGGTTGGTCTAGTGGTCACAATGAATGATGTAACCAATATTTTGTAACAACATCATGATTTAAAAGAGTGTCCGTGGAGTTTCTTGCCCGTTCTTCTCCATAGGAACCTACGCTTTGGAATGGGCAACTAGCTTCATATTTCTGACTGACTGACCCCTTGATAATTCAAAAGTGCCTGTAAATGGTTTAATTGAAATAAATGCTTTGAGTTTGAGTTTGAGTTTGACAAGCGCTACTGCTGAGCATGAGGAGCTGGCTTTGATTCCCGGGTCATGCAATGTGTTATTGGGTTTTTCCGTCTGGAATTTCTCAGTAGCAGCTCGGAGTCTCGATTTGTGGGACATGGGACTTAAACATAAGTTGCGAAATGTGAGCGTACCTCTGCCTATCCCTTTGGGGAATACAGGCGTGATGTTATATTATTAACTAAAACTGTAACTACATGAACAGAGATTTGTTTGATCAATTACATAAATACAGGAATTTTACGTAATTTATTAAACCCAAACGAGATTTCGCTACAATTTCCATTTTAAAAATTCAAATTCGTTCCACAAATCCATTTCTTAATTCGTCAAGCTTTCACAAAATTCGTTAAAATCTCATCGGGTGTCGAATAAGATACTCGTAGATAAATGTTAGGCAAAGTGGTAAGTGGTAGGCAATCGTCGCATCGCATCGCTCACTGTCGTATTAACAGGTTGAGAGGTGCTAAGGAGAGAGCGCGATACGCCGCGGGCCTTATTCTATTAGTAGGGGTTTTTTTTATTTATTTTTTTATTATTCCCGCTGGATGCGGAAAGCGCAGAATCGGTCGAAGTGGCGGTGCGTGGGGGAGGCCTATGTCCGGCAGTGGACGTCTTTCAGCTGAAATGATGATGATGTTTTTTTTTTTTACAGAATAATTATGAAGCGTGTGTATCTCGAATTCAGAATCAAATAGTTCTTTTAGGAGACTTTTAAACGAGACTTTTACTAATCTACAAGTTTTAAAGGGGATTTAAGTGTACAATCTGCGCAAAGCGTTTAGTCAAATAAGATTATGTAATCCCTGCGCGTAATCATTTCCGTCCCTTCCAAATAAATTAGGATAAATTTGAATTAAGAATTTCTCTACATAGTACAGAAAGCGATACGCCAGTGGTAACAAACCATCAGGTTATACGTAATGGTTTGTTGCTGGCCTCTTATACGATTGAAACTCGCGTACTACGCTAGCTCAGCTAAAGGTCAAAGTGTCACCGTGGACGTGCAGCTTACTGTGCCTTACCTAAGTAGTAAACCCATAGCAAAAGCATAATCAGCTCTATGAGAGGTACTGTAATCCACCACGCGGGCCGAATGCGGGTTGGTAGATGTCACGTGTCTTAGAATATTTGGTTCTAGGACATGCCGGTTACCTCACTATGTTTTCCTTCACCGTTTTGTGAGCAGTGGTTATGATTTTTTTACACAAACGCGACCGCCGTTGCCACTGGGCCACCACTGCTCAGTAGTAGTATACCCGATTTCAATCTTTATTTAGAACTGTCAACACGAAGATTAATTGATAATTATGACTCAGCATCCCAACGTATTGATAGATTAAAAATAGATTTTGCGCATCACTGGATTCTCTCAAGTTTATAAACTTTAACCCATCGGCGAAAAACGCTGATATCATTCATTACGTTACACAATGTTATCTGGATGGGAAAATATGAAGCCATATTTCTTTTCAAAATATTTTTTTACTCTGAACACTCAAATGTAACAGGTTGATCTAATCTTTAAAGTCAAACCTGTTTTTATTGAAGAGAAAACAAATAAAGCTCTTTAATTTTGCTTTTTATTGAAGAGAAAACAAGTGAAATGCTCAGAATAGTCCCTCAAGACCGAGTCTATAATCAAATCGTTCGTTCCGATTAACCGAAGCAATCTGTTTAAGCCGCGTAATTACAAAACGTACTCGCGAACATCACAAGGATTTAGCAGTCGGGTCTGGTAATGCCGATTTAAGTCACCCTCATCCTTCGCTAACCGACAGAGTGAATGGAAATGAACGAATGAATTAAAGTTGTTGCGACGTCTGCTAGCAGTTCTAATTACAAAAATATTTTTGAGGTTTTTAGGAAAACTAAGGTATTTTTGGTTTTTTGCTTGAATACTGTTTATTTAAAGCAGCAAAAAAAATAGTTTATCAGCCTAAGGGGTTTCTTAAAATATTTATAGACAATTCAATTTGATCGTCAAAGAGAAACTAAAGTAAATGAAGACGTAATATTACTTGTGTTCAGGCATTGTTCAAGACAGGCTTGAATTATTATTACTATCTACTCTCTAACTTGAAACAAATAGACTACTAATTGTTCTCATTCTCAGAGCTCTGTAGGCCATAACAAGTAACTGTCAGACTGTTATATTCAGGAATATAACGAACGGAAATTTTCTATTGGTTGAATAAATTTTAATTTAATCTTCTTAATTGAAAGGACCTGGAATTAATTAAATGAATATAAACTTACAGTGCTTCAAATGGCTCTATAATCATTGAAGCGAATTCTGGAATAATAATTGTAATAATTAATAATAGTAATTGGCGGGATTCCCCATATTTACTGAATGTTCCTAAAGTACCTAAGGCTTTTTAATGTCATAAGGAGATGAATCGTAAAGTAGCAATCTAGTAAAGATAAATAATATTATGAACAAATAACATTAATATGACGCACTCAACAGCAGCGCTTACAACAACTGCACTGCACAGACTACACAAATCTACGGTACAGATATTACCAATAACATCGCGCCTGTTTTCTCCGAAGGGTTAAGCAGAGGTGTACTTACCCACATAGTACACCCACATTTCGCTAGTTATGTTTAAGTCCCATATAATAGGGGGCGAGCCTATTGCCATCAACTGGGCATCAATTAATATTGACGGCACGGTTGGCGCAGTGGTTAAGCGATTGGCGCGGGTGTTTGTGTATGTGAGTATATATGTTTGTAAACGTACCCACGATACAGGAGAAATTCCTAGTGTGGGGCAACGTTTAAAAAAAAAAAAAAAATTGTATATTATGTACTTACTTATATAACAGATTCTCTAGTATTGTGAGCTTTCTAAGTATGCAACGTAGCGCTACAAGAGTGACATACATTTGACACACAGGTAAGGCCTAGTGGCAAGTAATCATTAAAAAAAAAGATAAAATTATTCGTAAATTGAATGATTTTAATTTACAAACGCTTTCCGACATAGGGCTCTCTCTTCCTTCAATTCACCTACTCTTTGCAAGTTATTCGTTTTAATTTCATTGATGCGATGTAATGATCCGTGACCCTAGCAAATGTCCTTTGCGCTACAGTTCCTGTACAGGTTGCTCAAGATGCTTTTAAAAAAAATTACTATTAAATCAATAAATATGCTTAATGAAATTAATATATAATATCTTCATAAAACCGTTCATGTGTGTCGCTTTTAAAGCGGTGCTCCAGCTGGAGAGAAATTTGTTTTCTTTTAACATTATCAGAATTATTTTTTTAAGGAACATTTAAATTGGCTATCTACTGTAAAAACCTCTAGTGAAAGCTTGGTGGAACCCTCACGGAAAACTAACCGTTAATTGCCAACAGTTTTTTTTTCTCACAGTACGAAATGGGAGTTTTCTCATTAGAGTCAGCAAATTCATTTAGTTCCCGTTTTTCTTGCAGGTCGCTAAAGACTATGCTAGGTAAGGGCTAGAATAATTAATTCTTGAGTCCTTAGTTTTGCTAGTTGAATTTTTTATGTTCAGAATTAGTTTGCAGTTTGAAGAACAATGATCTTATTGATATTAGAGACGTAGCATATCCGTTCATACAGCAGATGTTATGTCTATTTTTTCTCAAACGGAATGTTAATGTTATTATAACTTTTCATGATCGTGTGTTTTCATAATCATTCATGAAGAACATTATTTAATTAAAACAGTCGTGAATTAATGATTATCTAAAAAAATATGAATATTCAAGGAGTTGTTCAGTTCTCTCCAAAAAAATTAATAAATAATTGCCTGAAAAACTGCAGGAAATATTTCTTCTATAGATTTATTCTATTGATTGATTTATTTTATATATTTATTATATATATAGGGTGAAACGAAAAAATAAAATCTGCTTCAATTCAAATTCAAATTCAAAATATTTTATTTCACATGGCTACATGGGCATTTATGAAACGTCAGAAACTAGGTGCACGGTTTCAATTGGTTGTTTCCTTTGGAGAAGACCTGGCAAGAAACTCCACGGTTACTCTTTTAAAAATAATGGGCTTTTACAATATTTTCAAATAATACTGTTATTAAGCATGGGAGGACAGTGTAGGTCTTTCAACAAGTACCAGCTGTTCCCTTCATTTATGTTCGCATAACTCGTCAAAATTTAGGGAACAGCTGATTTTTCTTTCGCGATTGCAGATTTGGTCCCACAGAAAAAGTTGTTCATAATGGTGAGTAAAGTTAGAAAGAAAGAAAGAAAAAAGGTTTATTTGTCACAGAGACACGTGCATACAAACAACAGAAATATTTGGCAGCTGCATGTCATGACTGTGACAAGAAGGCTTCCACGTTACAAATTACGAGTTGGAAGTTACGTGTTTAAGTATCGGTCACTAATTGCCAGTCACCCTATATATATACCTACTCTCATAAATGAAAAATAAAAGTAAAATAAAAGGACAGTTTAAACACAAACGGTAATAAAGAAAAGAATGTAAAAACAACTGACTTCACTAATAAGGATCTTTTACATTTTCATTACGTAATTTGTTCGCGTAAAAGAAATTTTGCCGTCAAGAAACGGCCAGTCAGCAAGTGTCCATTAGAGTTTTTCTCTCTTTAGAAATAACGAACTAAAATTGTTCTAACAACGCTTAATGATAATTCATATTTTTATTTTGCAACTTCTTAAGAAAACTTGCGAGGCAGCAAAAGAAAAGGTGTGAACGTAATAATTGTTCACTCCATTCAAGTTGTATTTTTTTAGAATTCTTAGTTCTGTTAACAATTTTTTTTTTTTTCTTTCTTTTCAATATCTATAAAGAATGTAAGGCATCATATTCCAAGTGAACTATCTAAAATACTCTCAAATTGATAAACTATCTTAAAAATAAGCATAACTTAGAGAAAGATCTATCAACAAAATATGCTTCGAGATGCTGTCGACAAACTGTTTTGCAGTTCAGCAGACTGTTTGTATGGAATTGTTGATACAGATCTTGAATAAATAAATTAAATATTTTAGAAGTTTTAACAAAATCTTCATACCTGTAACTTAGACCACTGTATTCTTCCGATGCATCGACTGGCATTTCTCCAAGCGAGTTTGGCGCCGAACACCAGCTCAGTGGTAGTCAGCTGGTAGGTACCAGTCTTCGCCACTTCTTCCTGGACCACCTTCCAGCGCGCATCATGGGCTGCAGTGTTGGCTCTGTAACAGAAGAAAAATAAAGAAGGCTGTTAGGAAGACCAGGGGCACTACAACCAGCTCATAAAGCAGTATTATTTTAATCTTACTTCAGGGTGGAAAAGAGTCAGACCTATGCGGGACGTTTAGGTCCATCTCTTTCCCACACTCAAGTAAGATTAAAATAATACTACTACATCAAATTGTAAAATAATAAAAAAATACATGTGCAGTTAATATGGCACTTATGTTTTTTTTTTAAAGTACGGAATCGTAGGGCGTCATTTTTGTACCGGCTAGAGCTGTTTGACAGTCCTACTTGATGTGCCATATTACCTGACTACCCCGTAGAAATACCAAAATATTGTATGGTTTACATACATGAAACTCGCGATAAACAAATTCGTGATAATAACACTAATGGTTTTCTTCAACATCGTGAACTAAATCGCAGTAAAAGACTTACTCAGAGCTGGAATAGTTGTGTAATGAGGTATAAACTAAACTCAATGCAAGTTATGTCTTAGAGGCTGAATGTAGCTATTTCTAATGTCCTCGTGTATTTTCTTTTGTGGGTACATAGCATAAGTATTACTTTGCGTCATCTTAGATTTATCGATCGTGTCTTTGCGTGACTAGAATTACTCTATTATGTACACCATATTTATGAAACAAGTCTACCTAGAGCAAGTTTTGGCGTTTATCTAATTCAAACCTCGATAGTTAGAACGGCCAAAGTGCCGAACTGTCTAATACAGGTTTGGACCCATATCCCTAACAATATTATTGTTCACTCTCATGTATCGATTGCAGGATTCAAAGATAAATATGTCTAGATAGACCAGTGATTCCCAAAGTGGTCTATATCGCAGGGGTCGACGACGCCCTGCAAAGGGTCCACGTCAGCGGAAAAAAAATGGGGGTTCATGAGATATAAATGGGGGTCCACGATAGTGTGTCTCATTTAAACAGGTCGTGAGTCGTGACTTTAATTTTGGCTTTCCATGAATGGAATAATCCAAATTTATACACATATAATAAGTACCTATTTACTTCCATAATAATTTCTTATAAATATATCCACAGATATCTATCTAAATATATAAGTTATGCTTTTTTTTCTCTGCGTGAAAAAAAAAATAATTAAGCTGTAATATCCGTGATTCGAGAAAAAAGTTATGAAGTCCGAAATTATCTTTGGCGAATTATAAATCTTCTTGAGTCAAGAAAGTTATTTTTCTTGAATATATTATTTTTTAGTTTATCGCACTACAGTTAGAAATTTAAATTTTTCAAAGTGAGTAGCACTACAGCAGCTGTCAAAAACGTATTTGAAGTTTATGAATTTGCAAAAATTCGATATTAGGTAGCAGGGTGTCTACCCAAAACAGAAAAACATGCCAAGTGGTCCACAACATAAAAATAGTTTGGGACCAACAGTTGGACAATTTTTTTCGAAGAGTTCGCAGTTTTGACTGTCTATGTATCTCAGAATAGACAGTCAAAACTGTGAACTCGAAAAAAAAAAAAATAGTGCACAATAACAGGACAATGACGTGACGTGAGTGTAAGACGTAGCTGTCACGCACACCAGCATAACAAACTTGGCCTGTTTGTTTTAGTTATTTTGCAGCGTGACTCTCTCTCTCTAGACATGTAAATAATCAAAGGCAGGATTGTAGAGCATTTATTTCAAATAAACCAATTACAGGCACTTTTGAATTGTCAAGGGGTCGGTTAGTCAGAAAGATGAAGCTAGTTGCCCATTCCAAAGCGTAGTAGGTACCTATGGAGAAGAATGGGCAAGAAACAAATATAATAAGTACGTAGGCTCCTCACTTTTTTATTATTTGTTAATAGTATACGAAGTAGTATTCCGTAGTATTCGGTACTACGGAATACTACAGTAAAAGACGAACATTCAATGCAGAGCTTGTAAATCCTCATCATTCAGCCGAAATACGTTCACTGCTGGACATAAGCCTCTCCCAATCACCGCCACTTCAACCGGTTCTGTGCTTCCCGCATCGAGCGGATTTCTACGGCCTTCACAAGGTCATCGGTCCACCTTGTGGGAGGCCTTCCAACGCTACGTCTTCCAGTACTCGGTCGCCACTCCAGAACCTTTCGGCCCCATCAGCCATCTGTTCTGCCAGCAATGTGCCCTGCCCATTGCCACTTAGGTTTGGCAATTCTTCGGGCTATGTCGGTTACCTTGGTTCTCCCGCAGATCTCTTCATTTCTTTCCGGAAACTCCAAGCATAGCCCTCTCCATTGCCCTTCGGGTGACTTTTAGACTTAACAGATGAAACATATCATATACGTACTTAAAATTGTAAAATTGTTCAGCGAAAATAACACTAGTGTGCCAAGTTTGCCCTAAAACAATTCTCATATTCGAATTGTTACAAAACATCACATATTGCGCTGAAACCCAAACAGCTCATGTAATCTCGACTTTCTCTACCCTAATTTTATGGGGCGAATAAAGCCTTAAGTAATGCTCAAATCCCTTGAAGCAATTTATTGCAAATGGTTGCCCAAGTTTATCAACTAACCAGTCAAGGTCTAGTATATAATAAACCAACTGGATATATTCCAAGTCTATTACAAAGAAAATTAAACTAGTCTTGTTCTCCGCGAAAATTTAGTTTCTCTCAAGCAACATGCAACTTGAGAATGCATTAATTAATTTTGCACAAATTCTACATTCTTGAACCGACAAGAGTCTTATTCAAACAAAAGGAATTCTCAAAACCACTTTCTTGTCAGGACATACTGTCAACGTGTGATAAATGATGAAATTTCCTCCTCTTCAAACCGTATAAAAGAAATAAACGTTGTGAGGCGTCAAAACAAGTCCATATGAATGGCGTCGTACTCTCACCGCGTTATTAGCATAATATTCGTGTGGAACAAAAGTTATTTTTTACGATTATACGACGTTATAATTTTGTTTTGGAGGAAAAGGTTTTCATTTTCAGGCAGCTGTGTACATTTGATTATGTTAAAAAGATAAGTTATTTTTCAATAACGATTTTTGTTTATAGTACCTATCGGCGCGCCGTTCCCGTAATTTGCAAATCAAGAAAAAATATGTCCAACAATATACGCCTTCATTTTTATAGGAAAAATTATGAAGATACCAATTTGTCTTTCTTTTTCATTGAAAATGTTACAAGTGAAATGTTATCAGCCGCCGATAGCCTTCAGAAATGAACTGGGCAATAATTAGTCGTACGTAAACTTCGAACCATAACAGTTTCTTTGATGCCAAAGGTAGACACTTATAGGTATGTATAACCTCTTAACTGTAAGGTATCTAATAATCTATACAGCGCAGAAGTACGTGTAAGATGTACACGTACTTTTGCATTCCATAGATTTATTAGATACCCTGTAGTTAAGATTTTGTATTAGGTATTACATCGGTAGTTCGGAACAAATACATAGACAATTTGGTCTGGGTTTTTGTATGTGCAAACACAAACCTAGCCACGACACAAGGGTGAAAACTCGACGAGATTATTTAATTATTTTTAACCTAATTTCTTACCTGCGTATAGACGCGAAGTACTGTCCAAGGAAATCCTTGGCATCGTTGAGAACTTCCTCAGGGTTTCTTGGCACTTCCCCACGGCCAGGGATGGCCACCAAACTGCCAAGGCACGTCTTCTCGGTGCATGGCGTCGGCTGTTGAAAAAAAAGTCAGTTAATACAATGGTTTTTTTACGGAAAAAGTATCTAGTAAGTGGGTAAAGATATTTTTAGTGTAAGAAGGTAGAAATTTTTATAATTATTTAAAGATATTATTTACGTCATTAGCACTACTTTATTTATCATTTTGATAAAAATAAAGTATATTTTAATGTTTACAAAAAGTAGATTATCTTTTGTTAGACTGCGATAATGTTCTACTAACTGCTACCTACTTATCGCTACTTTTAAACGCACAAACAAAACAACGGGTAAGTACCTACGTACTACTTTATAAAAAAGAAAAGAAGCACTCACTGAATTATTCCATAATTGAATTGTAAGTATTGCTTGAACGGTTTTTACAACTTGACAAAAGGTATAGATTTCTTATCTAAGTTAAATATTTATGAATCATAATTCATAAACCTTCCGGAATAAATACTCAAAATAATGGTGCCAACCACACCAAAATCAATTGCGTAGTTTAGAAGAGCAACGCGGTCATACAGACAGACGCGTAAAGTAACTTTAATTTATAATATGTATAAATTTTCCTGTCCAAAAAGAATTACGTAGAAAAAAATATGCAAAGGCATTGGCGCCAAAACAAATGACGAATGGCATTAAATTAATATTGTATTCGTTTTTTAAAACAAACAAAATTCCTTCCGTGCATTCAGCCAGTACGATAATGAGAATAATAGGTTATACCTTAGAGGTTAATACCGTTAGTTAATACTTTTTCTTTTGGTTTATCCTAGTATTGTGAAATACCTTGTACGGTCTGTGCTCTGTATTACCTGACCCCTCTTACAAAGAAGAGGGGTAAGGTTCATATAGGTCACTAACTGTACGAAAATGATTTCGAAATAAATGTCTTATTTATTCATCAAGGCATTTTTCAAGCGAATACTTCCACCATTTAACTACAAATTATGCATTTATTTGTTAGATTATTCAACACCATGCCTGTTTCATGACAAATGAAATTGTATAACCATTTGTCAAAAGTCGATAATAATTGAAAACCTAAATTCTACAAGTAGACTTATTTGACCTGTATTTCTAGCAGACATTTCCTTCTCGAACTTATTTCAAAAGTAGACCAGTAACTGTCATTTAAGTTATTATTTTAAAAGAACAAAGTCATGGAGCGCAAGAAAATGAGATTTCAATCTGAGAGCAAAATAAGTAGTACATTGGTATTCAGTTGTTAGTACTAGGTCTGACTGGATAGGGAATCTTATTAGCAAGGAAAATGGATACGCCATTGTCTTGAAGTAAATGCAATGGAAAGCTAGGCGACTGCCACGAATGAACTGTTTATTTTCTTGTTGTTTCAATTAAAATGTGAATTGTTTAGTAATAAGATATTTCTGTTTGGTTATGACCGTTGTGACGCTTTAACAATAAACTTTTGCGAGCTTTAATAGAAATACCGGTTATCTGAAAGTTTCATTTTTAAATGCAATTTTTTTGACGGCACGGTTGGCGCAGTGGTTAAGCTATTGACTGCTGCACTACGTGCCGCGGGTTCGATTCCCGCACGGAACAAATATTTGTCTGAACTACAAGTAGTTGTTCCGGGTCTGGCTGTTTGTGTATGTGAGTTTAAATGTTTGTAAACGCACCCACAATACAGGAGAAATTCCTAGTATGGCGCAACGTTAAAAAAAATATTAAAAAAATGCTGCATTTCTTATCATTAAGCAGATGATGCAGCATCAACTATGACCAAAAAACACATGTTCAAAATTCAAAATATTTTATTTCACATAAACCTACAAGGGCACTTATGAAACGTCAGAAGCTAGGTGCACGGTTCCAATTGGTCGTTTCCTATGGAGAAGAACCGGCAAGAAACTCCATGGTTACTCTTTTAAAAGTAAAATGGTATTTACAATGTTTTCAAATTACAGAGTTAATAGGTATGAGAGGACAGTGTAGGCCTATCAACAAGTACCAGGTACTTAGCAAGATAGAAAAAGGTCGACAGATCTACAGTCTGTTAAGCCTACAACGTTCTCACATTCACAAAATCTAAATTTTATCCCTGAGCTATAAAGTATATTGATTATTTTAACCATGTCAAATGTACGTCTACGTTATAAAATAACCCATTACCGAACACGTTAAAAACGACACACATTTTCCATTGAATCGCCAGAAAACCCAATAAAAATGGATGTCAACAAAACGTCTCATAAACGTCCCATAAAATCAGTCCCTATTCTTTACCTAAAACATGTTTTTCACATAAAAATAAACTTTAATAACATCGGCCTCAATTACGTAAAGAGCAAGGATCACAAATCGTTCTAGCTCGGTAGGTAAATAATTTTTCTTCGTGATGCGAATATTGAGTAGTAGGCTAGTCGCACATGAACCACTCAAGTCAGAGACAAGCTGTGGTCTACATTATTCATGTCCCGTTGTGACTTGCCCGCGTCGGATTCATAGCCGATGGCAGCCACGCGCTGCGCCTTTAAAAAGTGGCTCGTTTGTGGAAAGCCTTATGCTCTTTGGCGTATGCCGCAAACTGCGTGCTTGATAACTTTATTACGTCGAAACGGTTCCGAAGAGCTTGTTTATTCTCAAAGTTTTTTGCATTATCCCTTTAAAAGTTTGGCTCGATTTTTGTATGGGATGTGCGAAACTCGTAATCTTGTTGATATACTGATGTGTCGCTTTTACTCAATTTTGGAATGGAAAATAATGCGTTTATTTTTGTGATATTTCATTAATTTCAACAATGTGTTTTTTTTAACAACCACAATAAAAACTTTGAAGGTCAGATAGGCGCTCAATCAAGTCAGCCTATCACCGTCCATAGCTGGACCTAGACCTCTCCCAGGCTGTGCCACAACACCCTGTCTTCCGCCTGCCGCATCCGGTCTATCCCAGCCACTTTCTTAAGGTCGTCGATCCATCTAGCTGATCCGTCCCACGCTACGCTTGCCGACACGCGGTCTCCACTCCAGGACTCGTCTGCTCCACCGGTCATCGGTCTTTCGAAAAACATGGCCAGCCCAATGCCAGTTATAGGCAGTCGCTCCATGTAAAATACTGGTATTCAGCGGCCTCAGGTTAGACTGAAAGCCGACTTCAATATAGTTGGGAAATTACTAGGCATGTAATGACGAATACAAGCTTTGGAAAGTCTCAAACAAATAATTACAAAAAAAAAATTGTTGCTTTGCGATGGAGTTAGCGATAACGCAAAACCATCGACAAAATAAGTCAGACGATAAGATTATCCCTTTACACACTCAACTCGATTTTAACACCTTCCTTTATTTTATGAAGTTCCTAACTGAATCTCGAATATTTTCACCTCCCATATTTTACGAGTAACAGCAGTATTTTACGCTGTGTAACCATAAAAAGGAAAAGCCTATAAAACGTGATGGGGATTTTATGGCTTTTCAATCATTTCGATACAAATTGCCATGGTGTTTATCACTAGTAAAAAGGTTGGAGTACTTAATATTGGCGCGGCCTTAGAAGTGGTAAAATAGGAAATCACTATAGCGTGTTTCTCTTTTTTGTTTTATTTTGTAAACAAATATGGTTTTTCGATTTGAGAAAATTAATCTCTTTATTGATTAACTAGGGGAAATTTTTGACGTTATACTTATCGTATGTGTTTTTTATGAAGATAAAGATGTTTAAACTTAATTTATAGTATAAGTATGATTGATTGGAAAATCCGTGTATGTTTACCAAATCGTAATTGTAATATTATAAATGCGAAAGTGAATTTGTTTGTTTGTTTGTTACACTTTTACGCTAAAACGGCTGAACGGATTTGGATGAAATTTGGCTCATGGGTAGACCATGACTTGAAAAAGGACATAGGCTACTTTCATCCAGGATCACAAAGGAAGACATGTAAGGAAAAATACACTTTACACGTGTTGGCCGAATATCTATCACACATCATCAGACTTAACTCCACACTTAATAAGGAGGTACGTACTTAAAGATATGTGTAATCCCGCTTAACTAAACCAATGTTGAAGCTTTAAGTACCTCGTGTATCGATGACTAATTTTCTTTGAAATTTAATGTTAAGTTAAATAGTGTAAAATATGTAATTTACAGGAAATAAGTTTCGATTTGATATTGACAGTTATAAAATTAAAAGTCCCTAAACCCTATAACCTATTTAGATTAACTAAAACTAGTAAGTCATTTGTAATAAACAGTATTCGATTTTATAACAAGTTGCCAAAGACGATTACAGAACTTAGCGATGGAAAGTTCAAAACCCACATCAAACGTGTCCTTATCAAAAAAGCATATTATAAGATTAAAGACTACGTTGAAGACAAGGAAGTTTGGCAATAATTCCTTCTGCACATGTGGCTTCCCTGGTACCTCATTAACGGCATAACTATGTAAATATCTATTAACGGCTCCCAAATTACGATGATTATTTTATCTTATTTTACCTTTTTTCTTTTACATACTACCTTGACATAATCTCTTCGTTATTTGACATTATATACCTAAAATATTATATATATATATATATATATATTTTTATAGCAAATAAGTATTGTTACATACAGCTGTAGTGGCAATTATGTCATTTGGTTTAAATATATTTTTATTTTTATTATTTGATTTTGCTTTTATATAGATTCTTTTCTTTTAGAATTTGTGAATGTGAGAACGTTGTAGGCTTAACAGACTGTAGATCTATCGACCATTTTCTATCTTGCTAAGTACCTGGTACTTGTTGATAGGCCTACACTGTCCTCTCATACCTATTAACTCTGTAATTTGAAAGCATTGTAAATACCATTTATTTTTAAAAGAGTAACCATGGAGTTTCTTGCCGGCTCTTCTCCATAGGAAACGACCAATTGGAACCGTGCATCTAGCTTCTGACGTTTCATAAGTGCCCTTATAGGTTTATGTGAAATAAAATATTTTGAATTTTTTTTTTTTTTTTTTTTGAAACTATGGTACTGGGTGGCACAGTGGTAACGGCCGCAATTTACGAGTTCTAGGTCATGGGTTCGAACCCTGACAGGCGCTTTACTTTGTGTAAATTATTGGAGTGAGGAAACCGGCATATCCTCTAACCAAAACTTCAAAGACATGTGACATCTACCAACCCGCATTGGGGCTCACATGGTGGATTACGCCCCGCTCCCATTTTCGTTTCGTTTTTTTAGATAGTAAAATAGCCAGTCATGTCCACAAACCATTAAAAAATCTCTTTTTTTTTCTAATTCAATATTAATAGTGTATAATCATCATAATGAATAAAATTATAATTATCATTTTTTATTTCATTAATGGTTGCTCATTGTTGTCTTCTTTTTTTTTTGTAAACAGGAGTCAAGCTTTTAAGCTGAAAATCACCGCTTAGCAACCCGCTGAGCATAATGCTGACGCAACCTTTTGCTTCCGGTATTATAGTTTTGTGTATGCACCACTATTACTAGCGGTAACACTGGAGACAATAAACTTTATTCTATTCTATACTTCTATTCTGTCTCTCACATAAGCCAGGCTTGTGTCCCGGCAGTGGGAACATTACAGGCTGATTATGCTAAGCTAATTAGATGGTGCTCTACCAACATTATGCTTATTTAATTACAACCCGCTTCCTACTCATAAACACAGATTAAACTATGGCGGCATCTACATCGCCACATGCGAACTACGCATCAAAAGTCCTGACGTCACACAAATCCTGCATCGCGCAATTAGAGTTTACCGCGCGGGCAATTGCCCAATGGTTGACCGTTGGGCAGTTGCCCGCCAGATACGACACCCATCTGGTCTGAGGATACTCCCTTTTCTATAGAGGATGAGTGGACTTTACACCCTGTTCCTCAAACTTCTAAACCATATAGCCTATAAATACAATGCCGCCCATGGGCATGTGACCACCCGTATTTTTCTGAATATTCATGTAATTTATTTCTAAAATTAACTTTAAACCCCCCTCTTATTTTTATTTTTTCGTTTTTTCTTATATATTTTTTTTCAAAATCCTAAATCCTATGATTTTATGGAGTTACACATATTTAGTTTTTTTTTTTTTAATATTTTTACCTCCGTTTTTTTGTCACAGTCGACAAATTTTAACAAAAAAATGTTAGTTTATCCCATAAAATTACTCATAAGCTTTTAGAAATAATAAACAGAATCCAAATCGAGCCAATAACATCGAAGATACGGCAAACGCTACTCAAAAATTTTTTTTTTAATAACATGTTAAATATTAAAGATAAAAAATATTACCTATAGAATTTTCGATAACTTTTCATGAATATTCAGAAAAATACGGGCGGTCAAATGCCCATGGGCAAAATTGTATTGCCCACATATTATCAGACTAAAAATATAGCCATGTAAACCGCGCAATGCATTTTATTTTCCCTAACAGTATCTTCTTGCTGAAGACAGTTTGCAAACAAGCTTGTACCAATTTCGCCGATCGCGTTGAATAATAAGATGTTGACTCTCGTCACTTTAACGAACGTTAAGCTTTATCGGTCTAACCGAGGGTTGTTCGATCAACTTCGATTAGTCTTCGTTTATAGCTCCAAACGAATAGAATTTCGATTAAAACTGTTTGGCACTATTTCGATAGTAGAGTATAATACTTAATGCCGATCAGTTACATTTTAGTGTCGGCTGGTTATTGTTGGAAGAGATCGCAAAAGAGAAAGATCAATACGATTTCGATACGCCACCCATTGTATGTTCTGTAGTGTAATGTATTTTCTGGTTAGGTATATAAATAAAATAATCCTAGGGACGCTGACTCTGTGGGTCCCGTATTGGTAGGGGCTCCAGCACCGACGAGAAGTAAATAGTGCGTGCGGAGCACCCATTATCAGAATACCAGCGCGGTGGTATTTTGTTTTTTTTTTAATATCGTCGTATTATACTAAGATAGGGGCCTTTTTGGCCTCGCACAGGTGCTAGTTTTTTATATGCTTCTTTTTTTTTATTGTTTGTATTTCCTGTGCGTGTCCCAAATAAAATATTTTTCTTGTCTTTTTTTTATTTTTTATTAGCAAAGACATCGAAACTGATCAACCAATCGGCTTTGACCGATACCTATCTCTTTAACATGACTCGCCGCGCGACAAGACTTCTATAAGTGGAGTGCATAAATTTTCGACTCGCTTTCCCTCGCTCTTGCATCGTGGATTTTCTTAAAGGCTACCGCAAACAGGCGCGACGCGACTCTAATAAAACAATTTCTAAGAAAATTTCACGGTAGAACAATTACCGGTGTCGCATTGCGCCTGTTTGTGGGAGCCTTAATTCAAAAGTTTTTTTTGCATAACACATCAAAGTACTTACCTCCTATTTCTGTACCTACGAATTATCAAATGAAAACTTAACCTATCTGAGGTGCTTATATTATCGAGCTCGATTCGCACGCAGTTCAGTTTTCTGATTCGCCAGTACAAACGACTTTCCGTCGGACACTAATAAGATGTATGGTGATCGGTGATGCACTTACAAGCAGTGTACAACAATAAAAGTAATTGAAAAAAAAAAGTTAGACAAATTTGGGGTAGTTTGATTAGATGGTTTTCATCAGATATTCTGTTAACCTTAATTAATTAGTGTAACATCACGCTACGACCCTGAGGAAACGAGCAAAAAGAAAAAAAGTCAGAAAGAACGCTATGCAAAAACGCTGTTATAGCGCGGGATGGGATGCGACGCGGTGGGCCGGGGGCCGAAATTTCACGTGGACCAAATCGCGATGTGACGATAGTACATTCATAAAATGCAACATCTTCCTTACTCATACTACCTATGTTTACTACTGAACGGATTTAGATGCGATTGATGCCAAGGAAGTAGGCTATAAAAATATAACCGCCCTCCCCATCCATAGTATGAGACCCATGAGGTTTTCTAAAAGCCAGCAGATAGTTCTATATTGATCCACATAAGCTCTTTTGAAGAAATTTTCAGTGGATATCACGCTCAGTAACGAGGTTATTAACTAAGGAACCAGCAATTTGAACCCTTACAATTTTGACCCTTTTCCTTGTGAAAAATATTGATGATATTTACACTTTTACTTGTCAATGGGAAGCTATCACGGTCGATGAAGGGACAAAATTGGGTCGATGAAACTACTTTTTGGAAGGGGCGACTAGAATCAATTCTGTTTTTTGTAAATTTTGACGTTCAAAAGTGCTTTTAATATGTGACTACTTGACTTTTAGTTTGACATAACGGGGTTAAAATTACAATTTTAACCCCATTATGTCAAGTACTGGTCATATAAGCACTTTCACTGTCTAGTAATTTACACATAATTCACGGAGGTTGTTCAACTATTGTGTCTACTTCACTATCTTCTACATAAAGACTTAAGCTAGCTATTACATTGATTGCAATCTAGTGACAAGATGAGGTGAATGCTCTTTGATAACGTGTGCATAATTATGTTTACCTACATTATGTATTAATAGATCGTGTATATTTAGAGTTTATTATAACTAAAGTAAATGCTTACTGTTATTATAATTCCTATTGTCATTTTGATCTAATGCAAAGATGGTAATATAAATGTTTGTGTAAAGTACAGTACATACAACTATTTTCTTAATGTTCCTCGGGAATCATCGCATTTCCGAATACAGTTTTCCTCAAATTTTTTGAATCAATTACATTAAGTTAAATGAGTATTAACAACTCTGTATACTTCCAAGTCGATTGAGAGCGTCCGGTCTACATCAAGTGCAAAGGGCAACTGATAACTAACGAAACACGAAGTTTGCCGAGGGACATTAAGAAAATAGTTGTACTGTACTTAAGTTGCAATAACAACGAAATACCTCAATTCAGTTTCGCTAGTGTTTATTTTTAGTCGGTAAAGTTAATTTGCTATTAAAAATAGAGTCATCATCTACCTAGCATTTTGCCAACTATGTTAGGGTCGGCTTCCAGTCTAACCAGATGCATCTGAATACCAGAATTTTACATGAAGTGACTGCCTATATGACCTCCGCAACCCGGTAACAGAATACCTCTTGCTAAGACTGGTTATGACACTTTCGAGCTTCTGAATAGGTATCCGCAACGACTATCAAAGACCTACTTACTTAATCTACTCGAATGACAGCCGGGAACAAATGCTTAACGTGCTTTCCGATGCACGGCGGAATCTCGGTATCAATGAATGGTCCCATCCACGGACCGACCTTAGCAAGCGCTGCAAGTAATCTTGAAGATCGACCCGTGAGGCTGTTATTAATTTGTCATGAGACTCACCAAAACAGACTGACAGAATACTCTATTCTATTTTTTTATTAAATGGCAAGCAAAGCCGATGTCGACTATTCTGCCAATGTCTAGAGTGCATTGGGAAAACAAGTGTGCATGAAGAAAAAAAAATTTAAAAAAATTACACCCGGCGCACATGGACAGTCAGTGTGGCTCGCTTCACTCGAGTGAATGGTTCACTCGGATGAAGGTCCATTTTTGTTTCATTCCACGTTCACATGACCGATATAGGAATGAACGTTCATCCGGACCTTTAATTTCTTTTACGATCTTTCAATAGGCGAGTAAAAGATGCCGAGTGCCGAAATCCGACATCGTTAGAGAGATTCACTAATGAATTCATTTTTGGCATTAGATTCATTTTTTTTCAAACATTTTTCTTCGAGTGAATGATGAATGAAAGGAAAGAATGAACGAAAAGTGAAGCTTCGATATCGGCATAACTTAGCTGACAGTCCATTTACTATGTCATGACAAGAGCTATTTTCAGTCCTATTCCTCATTCCGACATTCAAAAGCCTAAAACATTGTAGTTTTTCTTTCGACCACAGAAACCTAGCATTCTAATTATTTTCTCATTATGCTGACACAGCCGTCGCCGGCACACGTGACAAGGCATAATCTACTTAGCTAGAATATAATACTTAATGACCAAAGATATTATTATACAGTTTACTTTCATACTACGGGTAATTTTCACCAAAAAGATATTGGCAAAGGTTATTCGATGATGTTAGCCAGTGGCATCCTAACCACATTAATATTTTAAATACGAAAGTGAGTTTGTTTATTATACTTTCACGGTAATACGGCTGAACGGATTAAGATGAAATTTGGCACACGGGTAGACCATGACCTGAGTTAGGACATAGGTTACTTTTCATCCTGGATTGCAGACGAAGTCACGGGAAACAGCTAGAAGTTTATGTTATATATTATCTTAAATGAATAAAAAAATATATAATGGCAAATTAATATTCATAAGTGGCATTGTAATAACTTTATTTGATATCCATACATTGTCCCATTAAAATCTTTAATAAAAGAAGTTTATAAAAACGAGGTACATTCCTATGTTAGATATTACCAAGCACTTGGGTACATTATTTTAAGGACTACTCTGATATTCATTAGAACATATTTGAGAATGAACTTACTCCCAAAGGTTAACCTCCCTCCTTAACAAAGGTACATTGAACACATTGATTTAAAATTATTTTAAAATGCAAATAGATCTCAACAATACATCATACATACTTAAAAGCATTCTATTTTAAAACGATATACATTACTCGTTATCTTGGGCACACACCCTACATGTGAAGCAAAGTTCGGGCGCAGTAACTTTGAAACGGCGGCGCACCCCGCGGCTGTTCTACCACGGGCCAAGTTTTAGCGCAAGAAGGATACAAGAAATAAATATTGTATGATTTTTACGAATGTAGGAGTTGGTTAAAACTTGCGATTCTGAAACATACGTTATTATCTGTTAAATATGCATCGGTGCTAAGCTTTTTTGCCTTTTAAATTTGAATGCGGTATTGTTATGAGTTCCCGTCGAAATAAGTTTGAATACGAACTCGAATATGACGAAACTTTGTTCGTATTTAACGTTTGTTTTTCCTTTAGTTTGATTTTATGGACTATTCATGATGAAATCGCTACAAATTAGAGTCAGGATAAAATATTTTAATTCTGTACGTGTCTTTTTCACGGAACCATTTTTATTAGCATTTGCATTTTCCCGTAAATATTATGTAATTAGGACGTAATTACATATTATTAACGGCAAAATGGTAATAAGCATCCGTCTCATTTCATTTTTAGGGTTTCGTACCCAAATGGTTCCAACGAGACCTAAGGCTCCACTGTCCGTCCGTCCGTCTCTCTGTCACAGGACTGTATCTTTTGAACCGTACGTACACACATGACATTTTCTCAGAAAATGATCATGTGTGTATATGCTATGGTCGCTACAACAATAAATTTAAAAAAAGTAAAATATTGAACGGGTCCATACAAGAAACGTGTTATTTTTTTACAAAAGTAGGTATTAAAAAAAAAAATTGTGTTAAACATTGTATGGTGGTACGGAACCATTCGTGTGCGAGTCCGACTCGCGCTTTGCCGCTTTTTCAAGTCAAATAAAGCTATTTTCTTATTACCACAGGAATCTCATACATATATTATAGAAATCTGTCGAGTAAGAAAATTGGGTGTTTTGTTTTCCAAAGGTACCACCGCGGACACTGGCGGTGAACCAATTTTCAATCTTATTACTAAGAGCATAAAGGTGAAATGTAGTCGACCGACATCGTCCGCCATTTCCAGTTTAAGCTGACCTTGCAATGTACGAAAATTCTATACAATACGAGATCAGCATAAACTGGAAATGTAGTTTGGTATGTAGCAGTGTGTACCTAAGAATGAATGATAAGTGAATAACTCTGCCCTCAATAGCATAGTTACAGTAAGTCGGATTTTTGACAAAAATGAGTTAGATATACAGCCGTGGTCACGATAACGAGATCTACGTTTTTATCTTACCCATTCGTTTGAATCGCTTTTTAAACCAAATTTGGCAAAAAATCTGCAGTAAGTCGAGCATTTTTTTTACATCACAAAGCATGATTACAGTGGGTGCACTTACTGCAGAAGTTCTTATTCAGAGGCTCTCGGCCAAAGTACAGTATGACATCTATACCACTAATTTGTTAAGTAATTTACTGGATAAAAATTGGTTATAAGCCTAGCAAATAGACAATAAGAAGATATACTGTTTTGATCCTAAGCAGTTTCCCAATATTTACTAAATGAGTGATCTAGTCTTAAAAACAGTATGCTGCGATACTGCATGTATGCTTAGTAACGTTCCTAAGTGTAGGTTCCAGATTACTTACTACAAAGACAGTTCGATGCGATATTGCGTTTATGTTAAGTAACGTAATCAGATCTTACATAATATTACTTATTATTTTTTAATTTAATTTTAATTTAATTTTAATTTAATTTTAATTTAATTTTAATTTAATTTTAATTTAATTTATTTTTCAAATAATCAGATTATACTGAGAGCATGTAGCCATCCTGTGTTCATGTTTAGACAGTAGTTGTAGCGATAACGGTCAGGTGTACTTACCATGGGAGCAATAAATAAAGCAAGCAATAAAAACAAACAATTCCCTTGCGCTGAACAGAGAAGTTCACCAAGGGGTCTCGCCTCTTCACGAAAAGAGAGAATTGTCAAAGATCTCGTTCCCTTGATGTTACCCAGCCGAAGGCAATTCTGGTTTGACTTGCCAGTTGACGATGCATCCTTGAATCTTTCCAAGGAATTTGACGATTAGTTCTCGCCTTCTTGTTTTCGTAGGGGTTGATTCCTAATTCATTGAATATTTTAATTTTGTTTTAATGTTAAAGAAGAAAGTTTATTTTTTTATCCTAAATGGTTATATTATAACTTTTATTATTTATGATCCATAAGTGTTGTTCGATAAATCTATATATAAGTATTGATTTGATAACGAAAAAAGGATTTTTAGATTATTTGAAATGTAAAACTACTATAATAGACTTTGCCTTACATTAGCATCTGTGATTCTAGAATAATTAGTATTGAGAAGACTGATTAATGTGAGAAAATTAAATTCTTAGTTGTGCCATTTTTTAACTGAAAAGACTGATTAAATTAAGTAAAATTAAGGAATTTTATTTTGTGATTTATTATGTGATCAAGCGCAGGCCACACCGCCAGCTAGCGAGCGATCGAGCAAGCCGCGCGAGCATCAATTCACCTCTTTGCACACCGCGAACTACAGAGATAAGCTACGTCAGCGAAACAAATTATGCTGCGAACGAAATATATGAGGCCACTTCGCCAGCTAGCGAGCGAGCGAGCTAGCTGGCGAAGTGGCCTTAATTGTAAGTAAGAAGTTCGATTTAAACTAAATGTCAATTTCATTCACTAAACGTATCATGATTTGTCAAATTTTATGCTAGGTTATTTTCAGCAACAGTTAATAACAGTATATCTAAAACAAGATTATAAAATTTTTCAAATACATAAATTAAAACCAAAAACTAATTGTTTTATTATCACTACCAGCCTGATAAAATAAAACTTATAAACCATATAAATTTAATCATAAATTTATATGGTTACTTAGCATAAATACAGTAATAAACACACTTACTGGGTTTATGCTAAGTGTTACTTAACAGAGAGCCTCTAGGAGATACTAAGTATAACTAAGATAATGAATTTATTTTGTCTTTCAATTACTCAGTATTGGTTTCCAAATAAGTAATAGATAGGTGCTGAGGTCCTCTTTCATTTGAAGTATCAACTATCATAATCTGATTACAAACAAAGGATTTATGGTAGATTTTCTCACCAAAACTTTAACCGCCTTTTTTTCGAAACCGTCTAGAGCGTACTTACTGCAATTATGCTATTGACGGCAGAACTAGAGAAACGAAAATACGCATTAATTGTTATAGTTAAAATCGAGCGAAATAATTTATATCTCTGATCAGCACTATAGATATCTACTGTAGATATGGCGAAACGGAAGCATGGATAGTTTAAAACAAAATATAGAACAACACTTTTCAAATATTTATCACTGAAACATACGTCAAGCAATAAAATTAAACCTGTGTTTTATTTTATTGTACTTTACTTTAAAACAAACATCAGTAATTCACCGTGAAAATTCACTGCAGTTTCGTATTTGTTTTCATCTTTGATTTCTAATGGAACGTTAGTGTGTGTCTCCCATGGACACAATGTGTACGTTTGTGGGTGTAAATGTACACACACAGTTTATGTCAGTGGGTGTAAGTGTACACATTACTTTATGCGCGGAACGCACCAAATTGTCGGGTAATAAAATCAGAAACCTCGTCACGCTGTATGATATTTGTGTCGGTACATATTTAACAAGTTTATGAATCAATCTATTACTGGATGAGAAGTGTAATATGAACGTAATGTTGAGCGTGAAAACCAAGGACACAGATTCTGCACACTCCTTCGACTTTGAGGAAAAGTGACCGATTTATAGTTAACTTTACTCAAAACATTACTTCCAGGGGCCATTAGCAATGGTAATAAACCTATTTTAATCTAAAATAACCGTACATGTAGATAAAAAAGTATCTTTTTACAAATTCAACAAACGGTTGCATATATTATGTATTTATATCGAAATAGTTAGGTATTTCTTATCCTGTACTCTATTATCTAAGTATAGTCTGAGAAAATTATTGACTTTGTCGGCGCGTGCTCTGATCTTTTCGTAAATATGAACACGATTAATATGTGCACTTGTATAATAAATCATTAACACATATTTTGGATATTATTTTCGACCATAATTTGGCAGGTGTATCTACTGAAATGATCCTGAAACTATCAAAATTAGAAATGGAGTTGAGAGCAGTGACAGCCTAGTGGTGTGACCGTCAGACTGCCAAGTCATCAATCAATCAATCAATCAATCATTTATTTTGTTAAACATAGGTATGGTTACAGATAGTATATTGTCTAAAATATGTGCACTATGTTTTGCCAATATATGGCGTACAAAATTAACATAAACAAGCAATTACAATAAAAAAATACAATTTAAAATATGTCAGGTAAACAGGTCATTTCAATTTTAGATAAATAAACACATACTTAACCAATAAATAAATCACAAGTGTTTAATTAGCAAGTCGGAATCGTCATACCTCTGTTTGTCAGTAGTAAACTCAGTGATGGAGTAGTAACATCTATCTAAAAAGAATCTAAACAAGGACCTCTTAAAGGATCCCATACACTCTTTGTTTCTAATAGCTGCTGGTATACTGTTATATATTTTTGGGGCCATACCTAGCACACTTTTGCCGAAAAATGCGGTTCTATGAGAGGTAACATGAATGGTATTCTGATAACGGCGAGAGCGCAGTTTTTCAAATAAATGCAGGTTACAGCGGACAAACACTCCCATTTCATATATGTCACAGGTCTCGAGTTCGAACCCAAGGCACGCACTTCTGACTTTTCGGATTCAAGTGCGTATAGTATAATTATCACTTGCTTTAAAAACGGTGAAGGAAAACATGGTGAGGAAACCGGCATGCCTCAGATATATTTCTCGACGGCATGTAAAGCCAAGTCAGAGGCCCATGGGCGGCTTTAAAATCTGACACCAGGTTGGTCACTAACCAGATGAAAAGAAGAAGAATAGCAATGGAATTCAGAATGTAGACTTACTTTTACAAAACTACCAAAAATGTTTAATAAAGTTACTGAAAGCCTTATTTTAGGAACCATTGTTTAGTCTAAAATAACCCATTTTCTGTAGAACAACTGTTGTTCTAAATACTAATAACACAGAGTTAGTTTCTCTGCCCCCTTCAGCATGATCTCGGTATCAAAATGTTCTCAGTAAAAATGCAAACACAGTCACTAAATGCCTCAAATTTAAAAAAATACAAAAATCAACAAACTCGACACAGTAAGAAAAGAAATCATTTCCACTCACCGCCCTAGGACAGGTTGTATCATAAAGCCGGTCATACAAATATTCATGACTCTCCAAATTCTTCAGCACTTTAGGCCTGATTACCCTCCTGACAGGCTTCACCTTCGAGCATGGTAACTCCACAGGACACGCCTTCACAGTTTCCACCAACTCCTTAACAACACTCCCGTTCCCATTCGCGATGGTAAAGTTCTCATTCGCGATGGTCAAATTCCCATTCGCGATGGTCAAATCATTAATGACTTTACCATTCACGATAGTCAAATCATTAATTATGGTCTCAGAATTTTGAGCAACACCGGGAGCCATTGTAATTAATAATTCTTCTTCGGTACAGATTGTTATAATGAATGAGGCGCACGCGAAACGCGACGGCACTAGCCGTTGGTAGGTGTCACTGTTGTATTTATAAGTGTTTTATCTAATGCGGCTATGTGACTGTAGTTTTAGTTATTTACTTGTGTCGTGACACGGCTTATGTTTTGACATTACCTACTTGGAAAGCTTACTAAGCTTAGCTGACATGATTTTTACTTGTCGTAGTGTAGAGTTACGTGTCGATGCTCTTGGGGCAGAACAATTTTGTGAGGTTATTTTGTGCGATTTTTATGCAACTTAGTCAGAAAATTGAAAATTCTGACACGTTAAATCTGTTACTCTTTCCTACAATCGATCATATTAATAGCCGACTTACTGATGGCTTCTGTAATAACTGATACTTGAGAACGTAAATATCATCATAGCTAATGTCTTGTCTAAGTTAGCTGTTTTTGCTGTCATCCTAAGGTAGGTACCCAATGTTGCCAAAATATCAGTGCTATAATGTTATTGATTAACTTTGTGTTACTAAAACAGGAATTCACTTCTTGTATCGTATCGTCACGATCTATTTATGAGAGTAATTTTAAATGTTGTGGTAATAATTAGCGAATCAGCAAGGTGATATCGGGGTGGTGTACGGTAAACTCGCACTTGTGCGAATGTACCCTTTTTTGTATTTGTATGTATATAAAGAAAAATATTTAATAATAGCAAGAAAACTAGGGTTATTTTATTTTTATTTAAAATATATATATATAGGTAATAATTTAACCTACTTGATTTAACAAGGAAACCAATTAAACCAACTTGTTATTATATATCTTTTTATTTTTTATTATTTAAGTTTACTGATCGTTTTGTAAGTACGTGTTTCTGTGAGAAATAAAATAACCCTTTTGTTTTTTTTCAATGTTTTATTGTCACAAATAGACTCAGGTTACTGTGCAAGTTTACACTTAAAGTATAGGTAAGGATAAGCCTGCCCTAGGAGTCACAAACTTTACAATGAAGTGTCCTCGCTCGCCTAGGCTATTTTAATAGGTCTCCCAAATCAATTAGGATATCCTGAGAGTAACAGCAAAGAGAAGCTTATTGGTAGTTAGTATACAGCCTTCACTGATGACTGAACTTCATGAAATTTTGTTAGAACTTATATTCTAGGTCTAAAGTCTAAAGCTAAAAGGTTGAGACCTCTCAGCCCCTGAGTTCGTTGAGATAGTTTTAGTTTTATTTATTAATATTAGATTTTGTGAATGTGAAAACGTTGTAGGCTTAACAGACTGTAGGTCTGTCGACCATTTTCTATCTTGCTAAGTACCTGGTACTTGTTGATAGGCCTACACTGTCCTCTCATACCTATTAACTCTGTAATTTGAAAACATTGTAAATACCATTTACTTTTAAAAGAGTAACCATGGAGTTTCTTGCCGGTTCTTCTCCATAGGAAACGACCAATTGGAACCGTGCACCTAGCTTCTGACGTTTCATAAGTGCCCTTGTAGGTCTATGTGAAATAAAATATTTTGAATTTTGAAAAACTTTTTTATATTGAGTGTTATACTATTTTAGGATACGAGTCTTAGAAACAACTAATTATTGCAGTCTTCTGGACACGTTGCTGATACTATTTTAGGTTACAAGCCTTAGAATTAACTAATTATTTCAGTCTTCTCGGCACATTACCGGCTGACAGCGATACGGACATGTACCCTGACGCCTAAGTGTCCTTTTGTTTTTGTATTAATTTGTACCTATAGTTAGTTAGTCAGTCATTTAATTTAGTACCTAGTGTAAATAGTTAGAACAGTTGCGTACTTAAGGTAATCGTACTTTTCTAGTGTTTGTTTTGAAACTATGTGTATCGATTTCAGCTGTATTCATTCAGTGTGATACCTGTACTTTAAGAACCGGAACTCTACGAAATAAGTGCGCGTAGCCAAGTAATAACAGCCACACGGGTCTATCTTCTAGGTTAAGCAATGCTTAGTGAGGTCGGTCCGTGGATGGGTGACCATCCATTACATACCGAGACCCCTGCGTACCTCGGAAAGCACGTAAAGCCGTTGGTACCGGCAGTCATTCGCAGATGGTCTTAATGAATGGGTACGTATCGCGTTATTACTCAGTTACTGGGTTGTGGATTGTGGAGGTATGATAAGCAGTTCCATGTAAAATACTGGTATTCAGCTGCATCCTTTAGACTGGAAGCCGAGCCTAGCACAGTTGGGCAAAAGCTAGGCAGATTGATTGACTCATCCATGTCCATTTTGATTAACCTATGTAAATAACAAAGCCAGTTTTTTAACCGACTTCCAAAAGGAGATCAACGTAGATGTTGTTTTTTTTTTCTTTGTATATTCGGGCATAATTCCGTCATATACAAGGTGGATACGACATTACGACAGTAAATTAAACTCCCTATATCTAATGACGTTCTTAGTCTGTATGCGAAAATTCAATCAAATATATCCAATAGTTTAGTCACTATAGATAGTCAAAGATTGGCTAAACCCATAGTCGGCCCATTGCTACTAATTAGTTTGTTTGAAAAAAAAAAATTTCGTTGCTAAGATTTATTAGATGGTTCCAAAATACTCTTATGCATTAGTATTGCCAGTGTTTTCTTTTAATGTCGTATTGTTGTATCCACGTTGTATAGACGGATTTGCAATATTATTTTTTTGTTTGAAAGGGTATACTTCCAAGATGGTCCCATTGTCATTAGTCAGGATCCGATGATGGGATCCTGGAGAAATCGAAGGAACTCTTCAAATATTATAGGCACATTGCGATTAGCGATTTGGGTATTTTTTATAGTAACTCGTGCAGTTGTTCTGGGAAACAACCATTGTGAAGTGGAACTGATGATGAAGACCACATGATGGCCACTGGAACTACTCAATAATAAGTATTTCACGGGTTGCGATTCGATTACTTTGATATAGTTGCCAAGTAATTTATGCTTGTCCCAATGCATACCTATAGAGAAGTGGAGCTGAGGGTGAAGTACCAAGAGAACTCCTCAACGATTGACGTCCCTGCATCGGGAAAAGCAATATTTTGTAAAAGGTGATGAGTAGACAAACTGACCCACTAAAAAGCGAGAAATAAAAACATTTTTACAAAAAAAAGCGACTTCCAAAAAATACTAAAATTATTATATATATTGGTGTATTTGGTTTTGTATTTTCGTTATTTGCCACTTTGCCACTGACTTCCGAAATTTCAGTTATTTTTAACTTTGTAGTGGGTTTTTGAAAGTCGGTTTTTTGTTTGTATTTTTTTAAATGGTTAAAAAAAAACGTTACAGAGATCTTTAAAAAAAACATTCCGAATAAGAGTTAATACAATAAATACATACATAATAATAATTACGTTAATATGAATCATAGCGCCGTTCTTACCGTCTCTCGTCACGCGGATGTTATAAAAATATTTACATTATGTGCTACTTAGTATGTTTAAAAATACATAGGTTGAGTACCTATGTATCAATGCTGATGTTACCGTTTGATTGAGTAGAGAACAATCGTGCTTTACTGACCTTTTCTCGGAGATATTGATACTCTAGGCTCAAGTATGTATAATATTATCCTAAGGTTTTGTTAATTTCATCATTTATAGCGTGGTTATGGAAGGTACCTACTTATATAGCTTGTATCAGAAGGTGTAGTCATATTTAAGGGTGTTGTACATACCATCAAACGGAACCATTTTCTGCATGGGAGCAACATCGTAATCGCGAAAAAATTATAAGCCGGCTATTTGAGTCAAGCAGGTATTGAAGTTTTGTATCGGACAGTTGACGATTACTTTCAACGGTCCCATACAAAACTTTAATCTTCTAAAAAAATCTCAAAACTCCACAAATCTTATACATCCTGATAACAAATTGCATTTTATGATCTGTAAAAATTATGATTTTGAATTTAGTTTAATATTTTTGCCGTAAAAAAATCAAAGAACAAACTATTTAAAATTGTTACCCATGCCGCTTTTCCTGAATCTAGACAAGAAGAAAGAAACAGAAGATATTATATATACAAAGTGATGCTTGTTTCTATAGAAATAACTTCAGCATACCTACGATGGGAACTTTTCGTTATTTTGGAAAGTTCACAAAATTTAAGTTTTGTTTAACTTTATTTTTTTATGAATAGTAGGTAAGTGTTTTACATAAAAAATGCATGCAGGATTCACATCTAGTAGATGTCAATCAGAAATATTGTTTGTAACTTTTTTATTGCAGTTGAATTATATTTAAAAAAAAAATATGTGTCTTTATAAAAACAGCCATTCCAAAACAGCTATTCAAATTAAAACCAAAACAGCTATTCCATAATAGCAAACAAGGCCCATATACTTAGCTCCTTAATTTACTTGAATTTATTGCTTTTGGTCTTTTGCCAGCTTAACAGGGATTGTCTTTGTCTTGTGGCAAAGTCCACCCACACAGGGCCCTCCTAAAATGAGCATACCTAACTGTAATGTTAGCATACTTTTTATTTTTTGTACATACCGGAACCGGGAATTCAGAATTCTAGATCAGCTAATTTTTGCAAAAAAAAACAAAAGTCAATCCAATTTTCAATAAAATGAATGCAAAAGCAAATAAAACGAATGCGTACCCAAACTGTACAATCGGGCATTCAAACACAGTGTAATCAAGTCATGTGCTGCTTCTTACAATATTTGTACAGTCATGCACCTACTGTTATCCGCACCCAATCATTTTGTTAGCATGTGATCATTCCCCACGAATCTGTTTTTGTGTGACGTCATCATCAGTTGACTGGATGACGTAGAAAGTAAACATCTCCATATTTGGACGAAGCTTTAATTTTGTCTGTTTGTTGACTACAGAAACGATTTTTTTTCTTTGTTACAAATTAATCATGAATTTCAGTTCAGAGTCTCTTTTTACCAACACTAATTAATTAATTAATATGAATTTTAACGAAATAAGCATAATTTTAAATCCTTTTTTTTATCCATTATTTGAGATCATATCCAGTTGCCCCTTCATGTTGCTTGACATGTTTCCCGTAGGTAAGTTTACGCCATCGAGAGTAATATTTGCCCCACCCACGAAAAACAACGGCTAACTTTTTTTACGCACTTTCTAAGGAAAACGAATCCTGACAAATGTGGTACTTATTCCAACTCTGCATAAGTAACATTAATGCTGTAAAATCTGTCTGTGGCTTGTATTAAAATTTTATAATCAGGTAGGTTCCATGAAATTGTTATAATCAGAGTAAATGAAACCAAATGCTTTTCATTTGACTAATTTGTAATTTTTATGAAGCAATAAGGCCTGAGTATTTGAGACAAATGGAGTATTAAGGTGTCCAGTTCAAAAGTATTTAATTGCCAAAACAGAGTTCTTTAGCTCCTTTCTATTAATACTTAACAAGGAAACATTCTGTTATTCGCAAAATCGGCTTTAATGCCAGCTTAGAAAAGATGGCCCTTTTTTTTTGGGTGGGAAATTATCAAATAACTTCTCTCGCTCTGGGCGGAGCGGGAGGGCGTGTCAGACTCTTACTGACTAAAACCCACCCGTGTTCCTTCAGTTGCCTGTACGTTGCCAGGGGCCACGATAGCCCCTTGATAAAAAAAGATGGCCCTTAGAGTCGAAGTGGGAACCACAAATAGGCAAACGCCTCCCAGCTTCATGATCCAACAATCAGATGTAAGTAAATACGGAAACTACGGAAAACCGGAATGCGATGTGAAATTAGATTCGGAAAAAATAAAACTTCATTATATTCTATAGCAATGCTTGAAACTACAGGTTTTTAACATTTTGAATCTGCACTCATAAAACCCTTGATAACGATTATGTTTTAATTGTACTTTTATTAGCATTCTGTGCATGATTTCATAATTAGGACTATACCAAAACTTAAGTAATAAAATGAAAAATAAGCCATAAAAAATCTGTGCAGAAAATGCCTGGTTCTGTTAGCGGATTATATTAGTATTTTTCTGTAGTAATGATGACTTTGTCATAAAAACACAACTCCATTTTATTCCAAAATTATCAATCAAAATCTCAATGTATTTGGGGTTGGCGCTAAATCGTATTTTTCTCTATACTTCTCTTTTAGTCGTCATTTCGGTAGTCACCCCCCTTTCTAGCCGTATCATCTTTCACACGGTCCATCCATTGTTTCTTTGGTCTTCCCTTATAGCCATCCACTTTCACACTCAACACTTTCCCGACGTCATTTTCCTCATTCCTCCGCATCACATGCCCATACCATGACAACCGATTTCCACACAACTTTTCAGTCACCGGTATCACATTCACACTTCCTCTTATATACTCATTTCTTAAGGGTATGCTAGTCATTCTTCCATACAAACTTAGTATAGTGATTACTCGTCTGTTTGACTGTGTACATTTAAAACTAAAAATTATATAAAGTTTTCTTCTCAAAAAATGATTTGGTAGTTATGAGCGTCGAAACTTCCATATTTCAACACTAATTTTAACTCGTCTTTGGGTGTTAATAAATAACTTATGTAGTAAAAAATGGCAAAATAGAAACCGTGCGGGGATAGATATTTATTCAATAGTTCAAATAATTTTATTTTGAGTAAAAACATCCAGTAGTTTTTCCATAATATCTATACGCCCAGAGGTCTGTTCATGAAGTTATACGCGCTCGGTTTCGTCTATTTCACTAAATAAATAAATAAAACTAAATAATTAGTCGTCATAGAAATTCGGTTCGATTTCATAGAAATACATAGAAACCAGTGTCGCGTCGTGGTAACGCGTCGCCTGCTGCTGCTGCCTGCAGTCGACTATGGACTTGTACCTTTATTCTATCCATTCCCGCAATTGCAAGATTATCTCATATCCAAATCTCATAACAGTTTACATATAAAACTGCATCATGTCCACGTGGCCTAATGTTTATTAACACAGGTCTCATCTGTTTAATATTGTGCTGCAAAGATTAGTAAGCAAATAGTAACACTATCAGATACAGTACGGCACTATCAAAACAGTTATCGGTACCTACATCTAGAGCAGTCACGCGTATAGTTAGTAAATATTATTATACTGAATCAAAAATTCCGCGAAAATATTATCTTTAACGTTATTATATCCAACGTCCAACCTTGTGTAAATAAATGAAATAGGTATGTAGTTTTGTTAAGTTAAACTTTTCAATTATGTGCTAGCATTGATTTATGATCATTTGTGTCTAGGTTGTGTCTGGCTGGTTCTTTTCTATTTACCTACTATTTGGATCCATGCAACTAGTACGTAAAAACATGCCGTAAAAACCTAAGAATCTTTAGGTTTTTTTTTATTTTTTTAGTTTGCTTAAGTCGCGTTCTAACCAAAAGCGATCGTCATGCGAGTACGCAATAGTCACGCTCTTATACAGGTTTTCTCAAACGTAGTGGTCCAAAGGCAAATGGGGTAAAGCGAGGGTGGCCACCTACCATTAAAACAATTAAAAGTTGAGATATTCTCAACAGTTCAAAAAATTTCACAACTGAACTGTTCGACGAGTGTGGACAAGAACGGGTCGATCGCGTATTTACGCGACGATCGCTTTTGATTAGGACGTGGGGTAAGTTAAAAAGAAAAGGAATTATAAATGATTTTTTTTAGATAACATTGCAGTTACATTCACCAGACCACTATTTCATATTTTTTTATCACCTACATGGTTTAGGTATGTACTATCTAATATTTTGTAAAAACATGAAATGAAATGAAATGAAATTGTTTATTCTGTAAATAGGATATTGGGATCACTTTTACATGTTAATCCCACTAAAGAACCCGTACTTTTAGATACTAAATTTTCCTAGTTTGAAGGACAGGGGTCTTACTAATCTGTAATAGCCATTACCCATCCTTTATTGAAACAACACTGATGTTACCTAAGCTATGTAAGTTTTGGTAAATTATTTATTTAGGCAGATATTTATCCAAAATTATTGTAGGTATCACAGTAAATCACCAGTTTACCAGTGTTGAACATGCAATAATGTATTTATACAATGACAAAACACCCTGTGTCGCAAAAAATAGTGGCGGGGCAAACAATGAACTCATTTGCCACTTCGCCACCCGCTGTTGTACGGAACTGAACGGAACGACAGCAAAAAAAGCTAGATTAAAACTTGCCAGCGCTAATTGTTCGTAAAATAGCTATGGACCGTGTAATATTTATTTCAACCGTTTGTGTGTTTACTCAATAATTAATAGGATTTTTATGAAGTGAATATTTTCAGCTCTTTTAGTAACAAAATCTATGGCTTGTGTATACCGAAATGAGGGCTGATAGAGAGTGAAAGATGGAAGGTGAAGACTTGCTACGGTGACCCTAAATAAACTGCAATAAGGACAGGAAGCTGATGTGTAACACTATCATAAATTAAGACATTTTGAGTACCTGCCTAATGAAATGCAAATGAATAATAAATACCCCAAACAGTCGTTCTCTCAGGGTCTGTAATCTGCTATTAGCTTGTTATATTTCGGTAAAGATTTTTATCCAAACGGTACTTACTTCCACACGAATTGTAACGACACGAATAAAGTGGTCACACATAACCAATACACTTCATTACTTGTGTAAGCACCTAATAACCAACACACCAACTTATTGTCATGATACAATAATTACAATAGCAATAATAATATAACAAGAATATAGATCTACAATAAGACAACAATAAAATGTGTATCTACAATCGTAATCTCAACTGTTATAAATACAAATAAATGCCGAAAAAAGCCGGAAAAACACCAAAGAAAGAGTCAGAAACCATTTAACATTCAACACAAGTGCTAATACTTTTCAAAGTTGACGCGAACGATCGTGACCTACCTTACCCAACAGAATTATTATCCATTTTATTGGCTTATTCATGTTTCCAAAACCGTTTCATGATAATCCCTATTTTACCCACAAACTATTTCCCATTGGAAATTATGATAATACGTGATAAGCAAACTAATATTTGTAGGAAGAAAATTTCGTACAATTTGTTTAGGCCTCTCTTAAAAGCCACATTATAGGGCTGAACGACTTTGCGAAACTTTTTGATTGTCCTGTTTACTGTGCTGATATCTTAAGATCTTTAATGGTAATCCTGATGCTGGGAAGCTGTTGTTCTGTATCGCAAAAAGGTTAATATTTTTGAAGTATCTACAAAGTTGTAGCCTGTTGCCAATCACAATAATTATTCACATAATATTTTTGTTGTATATTTCAGAATTCCGTTGCCAAAATTAAAACGATGCTTTGGCTCTTTGTTACATTTCCTTAGTTTATTACTCTGCTTCAAGCCTTGCTGTCGTTTGTTGAAAATTATTACAGTAGTCTTAATATTACTAGACGGTACTCAACCCCTTACTACCCCGTTTAATAGCCGGGAATAAGCACGCTTGCCACCCTTCTCAGTCTTCATCATTTTCACGAACACACTTCGAGGAAAATACCTAATATAGTAACAATATCAAGTTACCAAAGTGGATTAGCGCGTTCATCTCCCTGTGAGTGATATCGCGTCAAAGCTTTAGTTCTATAGTCGATGGGTATTAATAAAAAAGTTAATCGTGCGTGCAAAGGCAGCGCTCCGTGCGGCCAGAGACCGGCCTGGCCTGTGTACACGAGAAATTGGACATAATTTTATCACTTTGAGTGGAAAAGTGACGTTTAAAGGTTTTTTGGAAGAATGTTTACTATGCCAATAGGGAGGGAACGTTCCCTTTTTGAATTCTGTTTGCGCCGATTCAAGAGGAATTGACGGCTGTCTGTCAGTATGCTTTGATGTTTTTTTTTTTACTCTATTTTTTGTGTTGTTTTCGTTATCAATTTGTGCGTTTTCAATTGGACAAGCCATCATGCCGTGTAGATAAAACATTGTTATTTATATAATGGAATTCTCGCAACAGCACTCACGTGATATTTATGATTATAATTTTAAATTACTAATGTTTGAATTATAGATAACGAAACAAGAAAATATTATACTTACATTGAACTACAAATGGTTAGGATAAGCGTTACTGTTTTAGGTAGAATACTTTGATTATTGATATGTATAGATGGAGTGTCGCGCTGCAAAAAAACTAAAACAAACAAGCCAAATTTGTTGCGTGACAGCAACGTCTTACACTCGCGTCACGTCATTGTGCTTTCCTAATAAGCATGCATTTAGCGGCCAACAGTTGGAAGCAATTTTTTTCAACGAAAACTCAGCTTTGGTTGCCTATCTAAACATATTTACATCTTTGGTTGAATAGGCGATTTTTCTATGCATATTCTTTGTCAGAATAATATATTGGATTACTTTTGGATATCAACGAAGCTTTTAACGTTTCCGCTTGGGAATAGGCTTCGTAAATTCTATTAGCCTTTCGATATGCTAGACCGGAAAACTGAAACTAAAATTTGTACGATGGATTTTGTTAGGTATTTAAATAATAAAAATGTGATAATGGAATATTGATGAGTGTAGTTATTAGGTTTTTTTGTAGGAGGACTAATTCATTACCTACTTTATTTTGTTGGGTGTATAGTTTTACGTACTTTAGTTCCATAGTGTTAGCTATTTATATACATTTTGTAGTTTTTAAGATATTAACAGTATTAATAATTGTATTTGATCACATTAAAAGTATTTGATTTGTTTGAAATGCTAAAATGGCGCCACCAGATATTATGATGTCAATTGACTATTTGAGTCTGACAAGGAGGGGGATTTTTAAAAGATACGAGGTAGCGCCATTTTAGCAAGGCAGCCGTTGTCCAACTGTGAAAGTATAAGGATCTCTGTAATACCCATGTAAGTACTGAGAATTGTAATAACATAATTAAAAATGTATTGCTATAGTTATTATATTTGTGCTTTTATTTATGATTTGAACCCAGTAAATAAATAATGCTTATTTATTTAAATGAACTCTTTTTATTTCCCTTTCGCTCTGATTAGTCCAACAATAGTCAGGTTATGTATTTGCCCTGAGTACAGAACGTATCAGTGGGTATACTCCCTAAGCGATATTCTTAGTTTCGGCCGATGTTACGGGCGCTTCGTTCTCCGTCTCACTTACGGACATACCGTGATTTCGCTTAGGGAGTAGACCCCCAGAGTATGGTCATATTTAGGGGTGTGGTAAGTACAGACATTACAGAAGCAATAATGATGTTGACTGGGATAAAAAAAACTATTTAGTCCGTCTGTCAGATAGTAAAAAATATTAGACGTATTACGTATTTTTTTGCTTTAACATATTAATAAAAAAATGGTTTAGATAACGCATTCAAGTAGGGGAGTGGGGGCTCGCTACGTCACAAGTCAGTATAAAAACTACCGGGGAGAGACGTCATGCTACATTTTAACTCAATGTATTGCCGTAATCTTTTGATTACGTAAAAAAAGAAAAAATACTTGTCCAAATTTTTTTTATAATCTACCTAACGGACAAAACAATTTTTTTTGTCAACATCCCTATTGTGTCGAGGAGGTATCGAAGTTTTGTATGGGATGGCTGATTATTTTTTCCCGATTTATACGGTGGTCCCATGGAGAAAGTTTTCAATTTGATGGTCTGTCCACACCCTTGAATATGACCATACCTTTCTGATACATGCACCTACCTAACTAAGAAGCTGATGTTTTTACCGTATGTCAATCTTCTACGTTTGGCCGAACATTGCCTAAAAGTAGATTCTGATGATTCTTAGTGTAGTGCCAAAATCTTGACACCTAGAATAAACTTAGAAAGCTAACTTCGTCATCATCATTTCGGCCGAAAGACGTCCACTGTGGACATTGCCCCCCCCTACCCCCAACCCCCCAAGTACCACCACTTCGACCGGTTCTATGCTTCCCGCATGCAGCGGATTCCTGCGGCCTTCACAAGGTCATCGGTCCACCTTGTGGGAGCCCTTCCAACGCTACATCTTCCGGTACGTGGTCGCCACTCCAGTACCTTTCGGCCCCATCGGCCATCTGTTCTGCGAGCAATGTGCTACTTAGGTTTGGCAAGTCTTATGTCGTCACAACGTAATTAATATCTGGATAGCGATATTCCAAAGGTAAGATATAAATATTCATCGATCCTTACCCACTGTGGCTCTGATGATACCGATCTAAATCCCCAGTAATGTATTACGAAGCAGGCGTTTGCATAACATTGTTCAGAACTACATAAATTAAGGGGTGATGGTAGAGAAATTAATTTCGGGAGTTGTAAATTGAAATTAGAGGAGGAGCTGGCTAAGTAATAACTGCCGCATGGGTCAATTCATTAGGTTAGGCTACGCTTGCTGGGGTTGGTCTGTGGATGGGTGACCATCTTTACATACCGAGACTCCTCCGTGCCTCGGAAAGCACGTTAAGCCGTTAGTCCCCGCTGTCATTCTGGACAGTCAGACAGGCAGTCGTCCATGTAAAATAGCGATATTCAGCTGCATCCGGTTAGACCGGAAGCCGAAATAGTTGGGAAAAGGCTAGGCCGATTAATTGAGTTGTAAATTGAAATTGGCGGCAATAAGTGAAATGTATGGTATTTGTGGAAATGTCTATTTTTATGGCTGCAGTGGCTAATAACTTCAAGTAGAATACATTTTTGTATCGTATCGAATGCAGACAAGAGCCTTACCAGGCAACCTCGGATCTAGGAGGGGGAAAACCGGGGCCCTTGCCCTGGGCGCCAACTTCAAGGGGCGACAAATTCAAGCGTAGACAAGAGCATCATCCAGCACATCGCATCTTTGCAATAAATGAGACGCGCAGCACGTACATATAATATTTCTATTTCTTTCTCTTTTACAACAGTTTTGGCGTCCCTGTTGGATTGGCGCATTATGGATCGATAAAATTTGATTATGTTTCTGCCAATATTTTAATTTCGAGAAAATTTTAATTTCGCGTGCTATCTTAGCACATACCCCATAAAGCATTAACGGGGAGCGGCAGAAGGCTGTTTTTGCCCCGCCTAAAAAAAAATCTAGATTACCAGGTCTACTCGTTGGTCTAGTGGTCGCAAGCGCTACTACCGAGCATGAGGTACTGGGTTCGATTCTTGGTTTCAGCAACGTGTTAATGGTTTTATCCATCTAGAATTTCCCAGTAGCAGCGCAGTTTGGTTTTGTGCCCGGTTCATGGCAATAGGCTCGTCCCTTGTTACATGGCGCTTACCTAAATATAACTGGAGAAAACTGGATGTACTACAGGTACCTACGCCTCTGCCTAACTCTTCGGGGAATAGGGCGTGATGTTATGTGATGTTATTGTTTATTTTATTCGTGTTATGAGCAGCCTCTACATCGATATCACTCGATATCAGCATTGAGCACCCCACATAGTACAATAAAGTCATCACAACTCACAGTAGATATTATATTCCCGCCCCACATATTTACATAATATTAAAAATAATGACTCACAACCTCACGTTTTGTCAACAAAAGTATCGCGGGCTCAAATCACATGACAACTGCTATTTGTTCTACGTACACCTACTTAAATAATATTTGAACAAAGCATTACTGTGGTAACACTGTATATTTTGATATTCACCGACTATGCGTTGTTTATAGAACAATAAAGTCGCATTATCATTATCATTTCAGTCGAAAGAAGTCCACTGCTAGACATAGGCTGTGCTTCTCGCATCCAGTGGATTCCTACGGCCTTCACAAGATCATCGGTCCACATTATGGGAAGCCTTCCAACGCTAAGTCTTCCAGTACAACTTGGCCACTCTGAAATGACGCGCCCCACTACCGCATTACCCATAGAAATCCGCATTACCGTAATACGGTTGAGGCGCGCGTCATTTCAGAGTGGACAAGCTAAGTACGCAGTCGCCACTCCAGAACCAAACCCCTTCACAAAATAATAAGCACATCGCATAATCAGGTTTCTGAAATGTGCACCATGGGCCACTGCCCACAAACGTCGTCAGTCACTTCAGTCAGTCAACTGTCAGTGGACAATCAGACCGGCAACTCCTAGCTGGCATATTTTTTTTACCATGTCATGAATTATACTCGGTGATTATGCGACTAGAATCAATTCAATTATTTTTGTATTTTTTGACGTTCAAAAGTGCCATATAAGGGGTCTATTTGGAATAAATGCTTTGACTTTAACTTTGATACATAAGGTGAAATCTGGATGCTACTCCAGCCTCTGCACGCCTGCCCAACCCTTTAGGGGTATACAGATGTGAGTCATTGTTTTTAATATTATGTAAATATGTGGGGCGTGGATACAATATTATACTAAGATACGGTTTTAGAAAGTAGGAATGATTTTACATGATGTAAGAACAAGAAGTTAATAATCAGTTCTTTTTGAGTCCAACTTCAGTCTAAACTGTCAATCAGGATGTGTGTACATTTTTGTAGCTATTTAAAGCTAATACTGCGTTAACGCAAGTTCCTATAGATTATAGAATAACAGAAGCTCTTCGTAAACTAAGTAATGAGAGGTTCTTTAGGAATGTTATCGGTCAGTAGCTTAAAAATAGGAAGTGTCAGGGAGTGGAGCGGCAGGGGTTTAATAGCCACTTTTACGTGGTTACGTGGTTTTTACGGTTAAATCTCCTTACATTTGTATAAAATCCTGGAAGAGGGCCGATGTTTACCTTTAATAATGATTAGGTGTTAGGGTTGCGAGTGTTCATACAAAATGTATGAAAGTAATCTAGAAACATTTTTACTATGCGTGGCGTGGTGGCGCGGCCTGCCAAAACGTGAGCCTCACCGCACTGGAGTAGAAACAGTTCAAATTCAAATTCGAAATTTAAATCTGTCTGATACAATTAACTAATGCGTTGCGGTGCGACTCGCTACGGCTCCTAATGTGCTTTGACGCATTTTTTCAATGTGGCGCGCTGCGGCTCGCCTTGGTATAGCCGCGAGGAAAAATACGGAACCCTTATAGGATCACTCGTGTGTCTGTCTGTCCGTTTGTCACAGCCAATTTGCCCCGCATCTAATGGACAAATTAAGTTGAAATTTGGTACATATATGTATTTCTGTGACCCAAACAAGGACGTGTAACGTAAATTAATTAATTTTGAACTTGGGGGTTGATGAGGGTGGGTGAACAACTTTTGGAGGGCAAATAAGAAAATGTAAAAAAACATGTTTTACAAATTGTAACGTGTGACATACTCAATACTTTTATTGCATTCCACATGAAGGTATTCTTATTCTTTTCATATCAAATGAAAGGGCTTGTAATTTGAAATTAAATACTTTTGAAGATATTTAAGAAAATTTATGAAAATTTACCATTCTCTCCCTTATTTCCGAAACTACTGAGCCTAAAATTCTGAAAAAAATACAGATAATGGTTCTTTACTCATAGATTACTGGGAAACATGTTTTTCAACTACAATGATAAGTGTTCTTGGGATAAATTCATCCCAACTACGGAACCGTTCACTGTGCGTGGTCCGACACGCACTTGGCCGGTGTTTTTCTTTAAAATGTGTGCTTTTTGGCCAGTCTATCCATCGTAAAAGGGCAGGCAAAGTATTTTGCGATTTCTGACTTTTCTAGCACTCAAACCGTAGTTGGTAAGATAAAAACTGCCCATTTTCTTACTGACTGTACATATTTTTTTAAATCTGTGAATGCAGATCGAAATGTCTCAAAAAGTAAAAGACAGAAACGGTCATATGAGACTCATATGACCGTTTTCCTGTAGCTACAACGATTAAGGTAATTGCCCTTACTGCCCCATATCAAAAATCCACCCTATTTATAAAGACTTTAAGGACCACTCTTTTTAAGAATTGCACTCGTTCCTTCTTTTCTTCAATACTGAAGTAGGTAATGCTGACAAAAACAAGGTACTCGAAAGTTCGAAACCACACTTAAATATTGTATATTTTCTCCTGAATCCTGCCACAAAGCTATTGTCGTGCTTTCGAAGTCAATTGGGCGAATAAAATAAAAAAAATATTGATACTGTAGCCTTAAATTGTCGGCACGGTACATTGCAACCCAACGGCTGGATTAATTTAATTTTATACGAACAAAAATCCGACAATTTTTCAGTTTGATTGCTTGATTTTATTTACACGGGAACGTGTAGGCTTGGGGCTAAATGAAGTGGAATAATTTTAAATGTCTACGAGTTTATTTTTTATATTTCTTTTAAACTTTTAAGGATACGCTTCGCTTAAGGGCTTGCGCTCATTAGTGAGGTTTAGGTCTTTTAAACTAATTTTAAAGTTTGTCAGTTTATTTTGCTAAGTCTTTAAAGCTGACACGCTGAACTGATTTTAGAAAATTTGTTAGTAATTTAACTTGTTAAGGGTTGATGATATCAGGTAGGTATTTTTGTCCAACATTTGACATAGTCAATGTAAAATACTGGTATTCAGCTGCATCCGGTTAGACTGGAAGCTGACCCCAACACAGTTGGGAAAAGGCTAGGCAGTTAATGATGATAATTTGTTATGGAATCCAGATTTAACGACCCTGCAGTTCTTCTAAATAATGGGCATAGACCTTACCTAATTTGCATTATAGCTTGTCCACTCTGAAATGACGTGCCCCACTACCGCGCTACCGCATTACCGTGTGCATAAAATGCGGTAGTGAGCGCGTCATTTCAGAGTCTTGTCCACTCTGAAACGACACTACCGCATTTTACTGCTTAGCTGGTAAAAGAATTATTATCGTGAAGAATCCCTGCGGGGTCAATCTTTAGTGATCAATGCTCTATGAATAGATGTTTTTTTTTTTGTATTTGCTCTGTAGCGAAAGAATTCTTTAAGAAGTATTATTTCTGAAATATTCATATTTCAGAGCCAAGTATCACATTACTAATGGGAAATACTTTACGGAAAAAGGTCAGTTCTGCGCAGAACTTATCTTTTGTTATGTCATAACATTTTATTACCTTAGTTTACCTTTCAAATTTTTGCTCGTGGATAAACTGAGTTTAATTAATTTATTTTGATTGATTTACGCGAAAAAAGAAAAGTTTAAGAAAAAATATTGAACTTTTTCCCGCTCTTTTTTTTTTAATGTTTCATCATTTTTTCTTAAAGTTTGCTTAATTTTTTTTTCGTATAGTAATACCCGTCTGCCCTGTGTTATAAAAATGTATTTTTCTCAAAATTGCCGGGTAAGATTTTGATGCCGGAGTCAGGGGTGTATCCCTGCACAAATATCAAAACGATATCGCTATTGGTCCATAGACTCTTTGAAATTTTCCCAGTATCCTTTTCACTATGAAAACATTAATTAAATCTTTATTTTCCAAATTATTATACGTTTTTGCCATCTTGCTATCTAATTACGCAACACATTTTCGTAAACAATTACGACAAATTTGTTTCATTTTGACTGTTCAACAACATTCATTGCGTTATATACGTTGTTGAGCAGATTTTTTTTTCGAACTTATGAAGCAATGGATTAGCAATTTTTTTCAAATGATTCAAATTCCGATTGATTGTATATTACGTAATTAGGGTGCTGCTTTTTATTGAGCTAGCTACCTTTGTCACTTCAGAAAAAGTTTACTAGAACACGAAAACAACGACGTAAACCAAAACTTAATGTTAATTACTTTCAGTACCTGCTGAGAGACTTAAACTTTTTAGGACTCTACATATGCAAATTAGACTCTTAAGGGTACGCTAGTCGGTCATTCGTCCATACAAACGCTGTATGGTGATTAATCGTCTGTTTGACGGTGTAAGTACGTTCAAAACTAAAAATAATATCAATTTGTCTTGTCATTCTAGCCCTGTATGGAAGCAGAATTGGAAAAAAAAAATTCTTTTGGAAGTTATGAGCGTCGAAACTTCCATATTTCAACACAAATTTTAACTCTTCTTTGGGCGTAAATAAATAACTTATTTAGTAAGAAAAAGGCAAAATAGACCAAACCCTACAGGGATAGATAATTCATTCAATAGTTAATATATTTTATTTTGAGTAAATACATCCAATAGTTTTTTATAATAGCTATACGCCCAAAGGTCAGTTCATTAAATTTTACGCCCTCATTTTCGTTATAAATTATCGTCTATTTCACTAAATAAATAAAGAAATAAAACTAAATAAATACATAATTAGACTTAATTAGTCTAATTATGTATTTATTTAGTTTTATTTCTTTATTTATTTGCATGCATATTAGTTAAGCCCACCAACGAATTCGAGCCGACGACTAGGGTATCCTTAAAACCAAAGCTTTAACCTATGCGTTGTTTAGAGGGGTATCCAAACATTGAGCGGCTATCGTATGTGGCTGCCGCGCGCGGCTTGTCGCAGGCGGGCCTGCGGCGCTGTGATTGCTGCCGCGCGAACATTCGGCGGTTTAGTTCAAACTAGAGCGTGGCAGAAATATGTCCTACATACGCGGCGTTTGCGTGTTGCTGCCGCGCTCTTGCCGCTCAATGTTTAGACACACCTTAATACCAATATCAAAACTGTAAACTCTAAACACCTAGATTCTAGAAATCCAGATAATGTAGGTTAGTAATAAGCAATTTGGGGGAACATCGTCGATCAGAGATAGCACACGTTTCTGATCTCCATCAAACCACCGATTACGACTGATAAGAAATTAAAGAGCGGTGTGAAAGGCCTCTCACACGAGCCCTCTCGTAATTTATTAGATCCTTTAACAGATAACGCACATGTAACTTTTGTTCGAAGCTGTGAGCGATTTGTTACAAATATTCTTTTGTTTTTTGGTTGAGCTCTTGTATTGTTTTGTATCATGGTGAACAAGAGTATCGACGATATCCTGTAGATATTTTTGACCGCACTGATGGATTCATTTTTACAGAAGCTTCCGTCTACATAAGTTACCAGAAAGTTATTTGATTAAAGACTGATTATAGTTCTACAAAAAACATTATTTTAAGTGTTACAAAAAATATAAATTTATTTTATTTGATTAAAATAAAGAATCTTTTTTTGTATACATGAAGATTTTTCAGTCCTATCTTGAGGTAAGTGTTTGAAGCATTAAAACTATTTTACGAACACTTTTGATCTGTCAACCAAATTGGGTTTCTTAATCAGTAGGTACTTTATATCGTGCGTCAGTCTAATAAAATGTAAACGTGATTACGTTGTAGATAATACACTTCCTTCTGTTTACAAATAAACTTTAAATGTTGCTAGAACACAATTTTGTTTTGTTATAAAAAATAATTGTCAAGGTCCCTGTAACAAAATGCTCCCATTTTTCTTTGTGCAACGTCTAGCGAGCAGGGTGATAGAACAAATGAACGTCTATGCCGTACCTATCGGCTTGTAAAACAATTAATTATGTTAAATAAAAACACAATGCTCCACCGACTTAAAAACGTAGGTACATATAAGTAGTTTTCTTTGAAACGGAAACTCTCGGTACGTATCAATTCTATACAGGGTATCTGAAACGTAGTGGTCCAAAGGCAAATGTAGTAAATTGGAGGTGGCCACACATTATAAAAATAAAAAAATGTTGGGATATTCTTAACAATTCAGAAAATTTCGCAAATTTAATTATTTTCAAGAAATTTAACACTTTCACTTCGATTTTTCGACCCTGGGAACAAAATTTTTGATGTAGAGAGTTCAAATCTGGTTAAAAGATGCTTTGATACTGTGAGTACAAGATTATGTTTCTATTTACGTTCAGTGTGGCTCTGCAATGCTTCAGTTTTATTTTTACTTGTCTTTTCTAACTTTTATTAAACTTTATACGACCATTTAAAAAAAAAATGGACTACCGAGTACGTGCAAATAGCTTTAAAACGTACATTAATTATTGATAGTTAGACTGGGAAAATTTCACAATGAGATCCTTTAAAAAAAAATGACTCATAACAAGGTCGAAAAATCCTAAGAATTTTTTACTCTAATTTTACCAAAAAATCTCTGAAAACTGTTGAATAATAAAATTTAACACACGTAGTAATGATTTATAGGCAAGTAATAACATTAACGCTTAAAATATTAATTCAAAAATAGGTCTAATTAGGACCTAAATTGTTGCTAAAAAAAGCTTTAATGACGTTCCTTCTAACTACAACAAGACAATGGTTTAGTAACTTATACTAACCATTATATGAATTACAAATGATGAAAAACCTGGACTTCGCTACGAAACATACAACAAATTGTCCTTGCAGCTGTTTTACTACCTTGACACACACATTATTCTTAAAGAAGTTATTTGCCATACAGAACAACATCTGAAACCAAGATACACCACATGGCCAGTATTCCACGTACTTCATCAAATAAGCGAGCCTACTTGTTTCGCAAACAACTTTCTGTAAGTATCTGCTGCGTGGCTCTATAAGAGTTACACTCGTAACTCAAGCAAGACACAACTTAGTTTATGAGAAAATATTTAGGTACAACTATTCCTCATACTTATATTTCTTTATGTAATGAACAATTTATCACGAAGTTTTCCGTCACCATATTGCCAGATCTTAAAATATTACTAAAAATGTCGTGATGAGTGATTAAGGCCTCGCCTCTCACGCACGAGGTTGTGGGTTCAAATCCGGGCAAGTACCAATGTGACTTTTTCAATTCATATGTACTTTCTGAGTTTATCTTAGACATTACTGACATCGGTGAAGGAAAACATCGTGAGGAAACATGGACTTTATAGTTAATTAAAGTTTGAAATCACCAACCCGTCTTGATCAAGCATGGTTATCAATGCTCGTGCCTTCTCTGTATGAGAAGAGGCCTTTGCCCTGCAGTGGGACAGTAACAGGCTGGTATTATTTATTTAATAATTTTTCACCAGCATCAACATGCTGCAGTTTGCAATTCAACTCCAATTAATTCCGGCAACAAACAAAAAATTTAAACCAAGGCATAATTAATTTGTTTTAATCTAGCACATAATAATAGGTATTCAACACTTAATATTATTTAAACCCATAAACAATTTGAAAGAAAAGGAAGTGAAAATTGCTGTTAAATATACAATATTTATTTGGAAAATTAATTCATAATTCAACACAGAATGCAAGATGCTTTTATCAAAACAGTGCAAACAAAGTCTGAATTGCAAAAACAACGCTGCGTTTTTAAAATGAAATGGCAGCGCTTAACTCAAGAGAACACTTTGTTTAAAATGAATGAAAAGTTTGTTAGAATACACTACTCATGGTTTGAAACAAGACTTGAAGGAAACCTTACAGAATAAATTGTTTTAACCCGACTACGGCGAAGCCAAAAAAGGAGGGTTATGTGTTTGAACTGTATGTACGTGTGTACGTCTCTATTTTCCCTCGTAACTACTAAACGACTGAATCGATTTTGATGAATGATCGCAGACAAACGAATAACCTGAAATATGGTGTAACTTTTGTTTTGTCCCCAACAAAAGTTACACCATATTTTTCAGGTCATTGGTTTGTCCCGCCTGCGATATCAAAATTATTTAGAATATAATGCTAATTTTAATTCTCTTTTCAGTTATGTATATGTATTTCCTTGCAGTCGGATTTTTAGTATTGTAAGTCTCAATGCAAAATTAAACACAACATTTCAGGAACGTATTGATGTTACTGATTTGGTTAATAAAGGTAAAGATAAAGAAAGATAAATTATTAAATTATTCATAACAATACAACATGTAAAAAAAAACCTGTCCGATCCGTGAGGGTGTTGTTAGCTATCGTACTGAGAGTCTATTTATGTGGTAAAATTCAATAAAAAAAAATTCTATGGGTAATTTTACCGGGTTAAAAGGATAACCCTAAACGTTTTTAGAACTGACTGGTTAGAAACAAATCAACTTTTTTTTTTTTTTCAAATTAGACCTCTGGTAGTCTAATAATGTATATTGAATTCATCTGTCATGTATTTTTTTATAGGTTATTTTTTTCGTTATTTTTATTATTTAAGACAGCTTTCTCCTGTCCTCTCCGTCAGACAGGAAGACCCTTGTCCCATCAGTGGTAACATATTATGTATGTAAAATTCTTCTGAGACGTTGAGTAGGTAGGTACTGTACGACTTCAACTTAATATTGTTTTAAAATAAAACCTTCGGAAGTAAGAGACGAACATTGATTTAAATTAAGAATAGAAGAAAACTTACGACAGTCGGATACATTGTAACAGCGAATCAATTTTCACGTAGGTCAAATATTTGTTGATAAGTATTCGAATAGCTCATGAAGTCATGACCTAAAGAGATGCCGCGGATGAGAACGCGGCTATTCTGGTGATCAAAATTATAAAATATTATAATGTAAAAACTTAAAGATCCTAAATAAGTATTCGAGTTTGAACACAAACCAGTGTTTTATTTATCCTGTTGACTGCATGAATGAATAAGAAGTGTGAATGTCTTCATTCATTTTCTATCGAAATTACATCAGTACAGGGTTACTCATAAACATAATCTATAATGATCGTATTCAACAAACACAATTAATTTGCTAAACGAATTACTCGCACAAAATTGATGAATAACAAATAAAATTTCCAGTAGATAATTGGTGTAGCAACACACGATAGGTACAAAAAAAAATTACCTATCTCACAGGCTGGGTCCAATTTCCGAAAGCTTGCCCTCGTTAATTAGGCAAACATCTTTTGAAAATTTAATATTTGAGCTTGGATGAATAAAATCTAGTTGATAAAATATATTTTCATACACTGGAGAATCATCTCTCATCAGGGAATGAGTGTAAATCAAATCAAAATAATTTAATTTATTTTAATTTTTTAATTGTTTTTATCTTTTTATTACGGACGCTTTTTACGTGCACGTCTTTCTACATTGTTCTCACATGTATAATTTCAACATGAATCGTGTAACCAATATTTTTTTATCCGTGGAGTTTTTTGTTCTTCTCCATAGGATAGGTTCCTATGGAGAAGAACGGGCAAGAAACTCCACGGACACTCTTTTAAAGCAGTTACAAAATATTGGTTTTGGAATGGGCAACTAGCTTCATATTTCTGACTAACTGACCCCTTGAAAGTTCAAAAGTGCCTGTAAATGGTTTAATTGAAATAAATGCTTTGAGTTTGACTTTTATTACACATGAACCTACATGGGCACTTACGTCAGAAGCTAGGTGCACGGTTCCAATTGGTCGTTTCCTATGGAGAAGAGCTGGCAAGGAACTCCACGGTTACTGTTTTAAAAATAATTGGCATTTATTTTTTATTTTTCTTGGTAGCTTGTGGTAGGGTAGCCCTCTTCGTTTCAGTCATAATCTCGGAACAATCACAAAGAAAACATCAACTAAGCTACCACCAGAAGGCCAATTCCCGTAATCAAAAACGTACAAAATCTAGTCGCAATTCTCATACCAACGACAATAATTTTTCAAAATTTTGTCAAAAATCCATCTTGTAGTAAATTAGAGGTATTTTTGACAGATTGTAACATGACATTAGAAGGCGAACGTTCTTAAAAAAATACGGGAATTGTCCCTCTGAACAAAATAGGCCCTAGGGCATCAACAGCAATCCGTTTGCAAGCCTTATTACCCAAAAAATTTGATCCGTCTCTTAATCACAATGTAAGTAATTCTTGTACGCACGTAATCAAAAATCGTTCAGATTTTACCTACAGATTTTTCATAGGCATAAATCTTTCTCCGGTATGTACTGTACATTCCTTGTGTGTAATAACTATGAGCCATTATTGTTACCAAAGAGAGCTGACCTACAAGTAAAACAACGTGCCATATTATATTAACATTCTGGTCATCAACATCATTTAAACAGGCCATGTATACGTAGTCTAGTATGCATAGACTAGACAAAACACAATTATGTTACTGCCCAGACTAAAGGGATGTCAATGGTGAATGGACGCCTATACAAAACGTTTTCTGTCGGTTTCCTTCCTAAGCATGGTAACTTGTGTGCTTGAATTTTTCACACATGTTTTTAAACTTACACTTTATAATATAATAAGTAAAAGTTTGCCACTGTCAGCTGGTGTAACTAAATATCTTATATGCAACTTATTTTCTACGGTACCTTATTATATGCAGTTAAACATGTAACAGATTTCCATCTCCTGTGTTGATTCAACAAGGTCTATAAACTGCCTCAAAGACTTTCATAGACATCTATTAAGAAGAAAGGTTTACTCATTAATGTAATTTGAATGATTCACCCCTTTCTCACCCTTCAGGAAAACAAGAGAGTAATGACGAACGTTTATGATTTATTCTGACTGCATAGTATATGGCATGCAACTAATGTTGCCATTAAAATTAATTTGATAAGCAAGTTAAGCTAGAGATTATGAATGGGAGTCCAAAATAGTTGCTCGTCAAAGTATAACTCGCAAATATATCGATCTTTCCTTCACACTCAAACAATCTTATCAAAAACAAACACAACAGCAATCACGTCATTATCTAAATCCCGTCATAAAACATTTATCACCTAATACGCTCTGAAGTAAAATAATTAAGACTCAACATGATGGTAATTGAGTCACAATCGTATAGCGACTAATGCTGACTAATGTCGTGTATAGTAATTATGTGATGCTCGTTAAATGCCATGCTGACGTCGGGTGCCTTCTGACGTGGAGCCCTCCTGACGTGGGGTGACGCTAGGGTAGGCGCGGCCGAGTCAGCACATGACGTGTTTTGTTTCAGAATAGACCTTGTTTAGAAAAGGTCTTAATTAGCGGGTGGATTATGTAAATGGAACGGTATTACTTGGATTGGCATGCCTATTTGTAAAGAAATGAGATTACAGTGCGTTCTTTTAGTTAGAAACTTCGGCTTAATGACAATGTCCCTTAGGTATAGTTGAAACCAGCTAAAAGTGGTCGGGAATTTCATTGTAAGCGCATGGCTAGGTTTTGGATAACCTTAAGGGATTTGTCTATTTTTAACCGTTGATATAAAGCACATTGCGACCACACAATATTTGTCATCCGAGAAATTTCTTACTGGACGTTTCAGTTAAAGCCTAAGATTGAAACATGACATAAATACACCATCTCTTTGTATGGGAGCAATGTATGTTTCTCAGCTTCTCAAAATTTTACCTTTTCCATTCATCGTGAAGGGTGCTGTTTCTTTCTTTCTTTCTTTCTTTGCGTTGTCAAATGTTACATCTGTTGCCTTTCAGCAAATATCGAGCACGACAGGTGGATACGATGTCCGATATTCTCTTATATCTTCGATAAACGGTTGATAAAAACGAATTTATATCATGATATATGTGTTCGAAGCAAATTCGAAACTTAAAGCCCAGTCAGTTCAAACACCCACCATTCGATCTCAAGTACAAAACAACCATTTCTTTCAGCACACTCTTGAGGTGTCGTTTATATGAAAAACTGTTTATCTGTCTATTGCAACCAGATTGGGAAGTGTTCTTCTAAACACATAACATAAGTCTAGTATCATTATTGTCGCTTCGAGTGACATAAAGAACGTTTTATGACACTGTGTAGTTGGAACCCAGCCAATGTGCGTGGGTGAATAAAATTATTGGTACCTCTTGCTTTTTATTTTAAAATATTTGTAGAATATGTTTGAATGGATTGGTCTTGATAACCGCTTAGGTATTAATTTTCAGGACTCAATAGCTATATTTACGGTTTATGTAGTACCGTTAGGCTGCAGCAAGAATGGTGAAGAATTGCCAAACTTAAGTGGCAATGGGCAGGGCACTTTGCTCGCAGAACAGATGGCCGATGGGGCCAAAAGATTCTGGAGGGGCGACCGTGTACCGGAAGACGTTGGAAGGCCTCCCACAAGAAGGACCGATGATCTTGCAAAGGCCGCAGGAATCCGCTGGATGCGGGAGGCACAGTCGGGTGAAGTGGCGGTGCTTGGGGGAGGCCTATGTCCAGCAGTGGACGTCTTTCGGCTGAAATGATGATTTTAGGCTGCAAACGCTACTTTTGGACTGTTTGTTGTTTAATCTGATTTTGTAGATTTTAGAACACCGTGGATTAGCATCCAAGTACTAGTGATCGGTATATTTAATAAACACTAATGCTAAGAAATCTGTGTGTACTTACGTTCACTAACCTCACTCAAAACTCAATTTTACAACTTGTCATTTATACTGCAAGGTCCTACTACTGGACCTTACATACAATGACGATTCTTTAACGTTCAAAAAGTACTGATTCTCAGCCTAATTTTAATAAATTACTTTTGATTTTGAATGGTCCTTCGAGCCGGATGAGATCCAGTGCTATTCTTTCCTATTCCAAACGAAATAATATGAAAAAATAGTCAATAATATCCAGATACTACGAGCCACGCAGTCTTCATCAATTCTTTATGTAATGTTACCAGTTACGGCCACAAGCTGATCTAACGGCTACCCGCACCTTTCGTTTGGCTCTTTTAAAAGCAATAACGTGGAAACCGTGATAGCCTCTGAATATTGTATGTAACTATCTTTAGGGCTATTACTAGAGTATGAGGATACGTTTCCTGTGCGCCTTATCAATGTTTAAGGGACTGATAAGATATTAAATAGATAATAACATTCATAACATCACCCCTGTAATCCACGGAGGGTTTGGCAGACATGTACCCTATAGTACACCCTCATTTAGCCAAATATGTTTAAGTCCCATGTAATAAGCGAGCCTTTTGCCATCAACTGGACACAAATCTCGACCGGGCTGCTACTGAGAAATCCGTGATGGAAAAACCCAATAACATTTTGCCCGACCCGGGAGTCGATCCCAGGCCTCTCATGATCAGCGGTAACGCTTGCGACCACTAGACCAACGACGCAGTTTTTTCGTTGACGATCGTCCGATTTTGAAAGTCAAAACTTTTTTATTTAGTATAGTTTGTTCGTATTCGTCAGGACAAAAACCTACTACCATGATCTTATATTTCAGCCCCTAAGCATGAGTTCTGTAATGAAAGTGCGATATGTTGGTAAAATTACAGATATATTCTATTTTCCACGGCTTCGAGCCATCGACAAAATCAAATAAAAAAATCAATCTGCCAACAAAAATTGAAATCTCAAAATATTTACGCAAAACGTTTTATTTGGAAAAATGTTTTACCTAAAAAAATATCTATACTCGTACATTTAGGTAAGAACTCTTGCAACTCGTATTATCCCAAACGACTAACGATCCAACCAAATAACACAACTTTGACTTGACAAAGCGTTGTCTTTTGTTTTTATTTTTTATTTCTTTTCATCTACGGTCCCACTTGAAAAACAAAAAAAATAAACTTTCGAAATATAAGGTCCCATTAAAATAGATGGACAAACTTTTAGAAATCATTCTACCACCAAAATAAGGACAACGGTAAAAAAATAATAAGAAAAAGCATTAGATACTTACAAGAAAAATACACCAGCTAACGAAAATACACTAAAAATGTTGGTTACCCTATGTCATTTATTATTTTGGGTCGAAATAAAATCACTTTAATCAGTGTTTTATTTTGCTTGGATATCTTCGGTTAAACGTACTGAACGCTGTGTTAAAATTTGTCCATCTATTTTAATGGGACCTTGTATTTTAACGTCTCAATCAATCAGCCCAGCCTTTTCCCAACTATATTGAAGTCGGTTTCCAGTCTAACTGGATGCAGCTGAATACCAGTATTTTACATGGAGCGACTGCCTACCTGAGCTCCACAACCCAGTTACTAGGTAGCACGATACCCGTTAGTAGCACTGGTTGTCAAGCTTTTGGGCTTCTGACTACCCGTAACGAGTGTCAAAAATCTACGAATGACAGCCGCGACCAACGGCTCAACGTGCTTTCCGAGGCACGGAGGGGTCTCGATATGTACTGGATGGTCACCCATCCACGTAGCTTCAACTTCGATCAACCCGTGCGGCTGTTAACATTCATAGCCACGATAATATATTAAGTTCTCTATAGGCTAAATAAGAAGAACTACTTAAGTATTTCTTCTTATTTATCAGAATTTAATGCACAGCACATGTGTGAGTACTATGTACCGACTATAAAGCTACCATTTAGGTACTGGGTATGTCTTTCATTGACTTGAATGTGCCCTGGCGGCTGAGAATATGTCATGCTCACTCTAATATCTCGCTGATGATAAAATGGTTGAGCTGAATGGTGCAAATCCGTGCGTCATGTTCGTGAACGGACGCCGTCAGTAGGGGCTGGTCATTTCTTAGCTGCCACGTCATATTTTAATTTAATTTAATTTTTGAATTGTTTTTTTGAATTTCTATTACGGACGCTTTTAATGTTTTGCATCGTTCTCACATGTATAACTTCAACATGAATGATGTGACCAATATTTTGTAACCATATTTTGATTTAAAAGAGTGTCCGTGGAGTTTCTTGACCGTTCTTCTCCATAGGTACCTACCACGCTTTGGAATGGGCAACTAGGTTCATCTTTCTGACTGACCGACCCCTTGCAAAAGTGCCTGTAAAGGTTTATTTGAAATAAATGCTTTGAGTTTGAATGTAACCGGTGTAAAAAAACGCTTAATGAAGCCGAGACTCTATTGTTCTTCGCGTTATGATGATATTTTTTTTAGATATACAGAATGCGTATATAGGTCAAAAGGCCTAGACTACATTCGTGATAGGTATTTTTTTAGGGTGTGTAAAGTTTGATATAATAACAAAAGTTCTAATGATCATAAGGAGGCGGAGGCGACCAGCAAGCCGAAGCTGCGGAGGTGAGCATGGCTGCCTATCCTTTGTTACGTAAGGGCGAAGGGGTTGCACTTCCCGCAGCGCCGGAGACGATGCAGAAGCAACTTTAATGTTTTGAGGTTAGGTTACAATATAATTTGCTTTTGTCAAGAACGATATGTTACCTTAGAAAATTAGTTAATTTGAAAGTTAGGTCAAATGAACATTATATAAAAAGAGCATTATATAATATGAAAATTATATGAAATGAAAGATATAATACTAAATGAAATTAGAGAAAATGAAAAGTATATCAAATATAACATTAGATTATATGAAATTAGATTAAATGTTTTTATAGCATATGAAAATTATATCATATGAAAGTTATGTCAAATGAAATTAGACTATCTGTTATTATACCAAACATTACAAACTCATTTTTTTACCCTGTATGTAAAACAACTCAATTCCATAAACATGGTTTCAAATTTTATAGTCAGTATCAAACTATTGGTTTTTATCATTGAAGTTATAAACTAGAGAAGCTATTACAAAATAAAGATGTGTCCCCGCGGATGTTAAATGAGTCAACCGCGGTGTATGCGTATTCAGGTAGCAGATTTAGACATTTTTTGCCCCGGACAACAAAATTATTGCGCAAAAATTTTGTTCGAGGTGTCTGCTCCTTGAACCTCAATGGTTTTCATATGTGACATGATACAAGGCTGAACTTCAATTGTCAACTTCAAATGTCAATTTCCTTTCAGCGACTTTCACTGTGGAAAACGAGTGAAATCAAAGTATTTCCTACCTAGGACTTTTTGAAGCTCATTTGCCCATTTGTCCAAGCCAAATAGACAGGAGAAAACAGCATGATCAAACAAAACTTTTCCATCTACATACTAACATAATTATCAAACATAAAAACCATATTCAACTAAAACGCATACAACAAAATGCCCCAAAAATCCCCCTGTATGAATCTTAAAACAAAATAAGACCATTCCCTTCCTTAAGCTGCTTTATATAAGACAAAAAATTCAAAATGGCGTCGTTGGAATCCCGCAGTAATAAAAACAATGCATAACATTGCAATGCTACAATGGTTTTTTTATCACACAGATATCTACAGCAGGAAAATTGCTTCATATATCCTGTTGATTTTAGGGTATTGAAAATTCCTTACTAAAATCCTAATTCTATAAAAGGTACGCATATAAAATAAAATAAATAAATAATTTATTTTGAGCCAAACACATTTTACGTAGCGTTGGAAGGCCTCCCACAAGATGGACCGATGACCTTGTATAGGCTGCAGGAATTCGCTGGACAGGAGGCACAGAACCGGTAGAAGTGGTGGTGCTTGGAGGAGGCCTATGCTATGTCCAGCGGTGGACGTCTTTCGGCTGAAATGATGATGATGATGATGAAAAACATTGTATAAACCTGCCAAACTGCGTGACAGTTTTTCGGCAGGATTAGCGATCGTCTTAAAACATTTGGTAGTAGTTTCTGCCCGCAACTGCGTCCGCGAGCCTATAACCTTCCGCAAGAGTTGGGCTGTGCAATGAAAAAATATTTTCTCAAATAGACGGCAGGATTGGCGCAGAGGTTAAGCGATTAACTGCTACCCGCACGGAACAAATTTTTGTATGACCTACAAGTAGTTGTTCCGGGTCTGGCTGTTTGTGTATGTGAGTTTAAATGTTTGTAAACGCACCCACAATACAGGAGAAATTCCTAGTGTGGGACAACGTTTAAAAAAAAAACCGACTAGTACTTACGGAGATTACCCCCTACTATACAAACAAACACATTTATCTCTTTATAATATTAATAAAGTATTTATAGTATAGATAATCAATTTATTGCCGTATCACATTTTTGGGATCGAAACGACCTACAACTCGTAAGTCGTGGTTGTTACCACTGAGCCACCGTAGTGGTCCCCGAAAAAATACACTGATACAGACATTCAGCCGCATTTGGTTAAGCTATAACAACATTAGTATAGTTGCCGGCACGTAACTTGGCAAGAATCGTAGATGCACAGGATTCGTTCTCGCACGTTTTTCTTAGCAGACATGTTCAAAAATAAATTATGGCAATAACCTTAAAATAATGACATTCAATAAAACTGTCATTTTTTTTTGTTGCACTAAGTGAACATGCGAAAACTTGCTCCCAATACGCCAAAACCTTGCCAAGTTACGTGCCGGCGACTATACTGTAACCACTGATACTGGCCAAACAGAAATCGAAGAATCATCAATAACACAATGTTTTCCTATAGACACACTATCTCGCAACTCCATCTTTGAACTATTAGCACCAGAGTGCAGGTTGACCACATTCGCAGAGCCCCGATGTGGAACTTCTCTTCGCAGAGTTCACGCTAAATCGCTAAGTCTCTTCAAAACTTTTTAATGCAGCTTGTTGAAGTGTTTATTTATCTGATAGGTACGAACTATTGGAAGCAATTGAAAACCACATTAACGTGACTTTTTTTGTAATATTTCCTCTATTGATCAAACAATGAAAGCATCTCGAATTGTCAAACTAAGTGACAATGGGCAGGGCACATTGCTCGCAGAACAGATGTCCGATGGGGCCGAAACTGGAGTGGCGACCGCGTACCGGAAAACGTAGCGTTGGAAGGCCTTCCACAAGGTGGACCTTGTGAACGCCGCAGGAATCCGCTGGATACGGGAAGCACAGAACCGGTTGAAGTGTCCTATGTTTAGCAGTGGACGTCTTTCGGCTGATGTCTCTTACTCGCTGTGAGCCTGTGTCTTAACACAGAGCCTGTTTTAAACCAAAAAAAAAATATGAGACTAAGCCACTACAAGCTGTATGCTAAACTTCGGTGACCCACAAAGGACGTCGGTCTTAAATCCCTATTTATCCATCTCATCTTCTTAAAAACTTTGGTAATCTCTTCAATAGTATCATTATATCCCAAAGTGTGGATCCCAGAGTTTTAAACGCGGTTACTTTCTAAGTTAAGGGACTTCCATCCAGATTATGATAAAAAGATTTAAAGACATATCTTACATTTGTATGCAAATTCGGAAAACTTTTTCGCATATTTTAAGGTCTTGTATACAGTGGCCCATTTTTGTCATATCCAAACTCAAAATGTAGGTACTTTTAAAAGTTGAAATGAGGATTATTAACAGGATTCTTCTTCTTCTCTTATATCGGCATGAATTATAAGAACAGCTCATACGTTATTGAAAGTAAGATCCAGTCAGTAACATGGTCGTGGCTTGATGCCTAGAGGGCAGATAAAGTGACATTCTATCAGCGATAAGGAAGTTGCAAAAAAAAATTAGACTGTATGTAGGTATATTTTGAAAATACGTACTCGTATTTTCAAAATATACATACAGTCTCATTTTTTTTTAGTATCAGCTGTAAAACTTAACAATTAACAACAAAATAGAAATAGTGCTGAAAAACTTGGGCCACCGTTTCTTAGTATGAACATTATCTATGTTATCCTATTTACAGAATATACAATTTCATTTCATATCAATATTATAATAATATTATTGATAATAATAACATAATCTACCTTTGCACATACGTCTAAAAAGTGTGTGTGTTCTGAGAAAAGTGGATAAGAGATATTAACTGTTGCTGGTGTAATCCAGGATCGTAAAATTCTAACCATTACATCCGTTGCCTCCCCGACTTGACTTCGGGGTAGAGGATGCTACCGAAAAACTTACATATATAAAATCCTGTTGAAAGTTGTTGTAGAAATACGAAATAGTAGCCATTTTAATACACCAGAACTTGTAAAGTTAAGAAATCGTTTAGCAGGGCGATAATATATCAGTATATTGCCGGATTCTGACCTTTGCTTTGGCAAGCGAAGTGAAAACCGCAGACCCCAGCGGTTCACAATTAGGCACGCTTGAAAACAACAACGACAAGATGTGCCGTTTCGATTCATAGACCATGTGCCATTTACACTGCCCAGAAACCACAACTGTTCTTTTATTTTTACAGTATTTTGGAAAGTTATATTTTGTAAATGAATCAGCACATTAATATTGCCACATACAGGAAACTATATTGCTTTGAGGGCAACTGTCTTTAATAGAGAGAGATTCTTATAAAAACTCCTTTTATTAAACAAAAACCCTGGTTATATTGTGAAATTGTCAGTTAGCCAGTGGTAAAGCAGCTCTTCGTCGACATAAATAAAACATTTCCTCTTAATACAAAGCCTGGACTGTTTACTTTCAACTTTAATACAATAGCAACATTTTTAATCCGGTTCCGTCGCTGCAGCCGCATCTGTCCGGAGTGGGGATCTTCGGAACTTCGGATTAGTAGAACGTGCATCAGTCGTGGGCAATGTTGCGGTGGACAGCGCGACGGAGCCGAAGTAAACTCAATTACTATGTACATAGTTACAATAACATTGCTTATTTGGCTCTGCTTGCCACGTCACGTAGAAATCGGAAAACGACTACTGTCAATATATTTGTTTTGATGTTGAGTTGAAATTGTATTGATTCATTCAGTCAATTCTGAAATTACGGTTCACTATCATCTGCTTAGCCTTTTCCTATCTATGTTAGGGTCAACTTCCAGCCTTAGATGCAACTGAATACCAGTATTTTACATGGAGCGACTGCCTATCGGACCTTCACAACTCAGTTACTGGGTAACACGATACCCCTTTTTTTTTTTTTGGGTGGGAAATTATCAAATAACTTCTCCCGCTCTGGGTGGAGCGGGAGGGCGTGTCAGACTCTTACTGACTAAAACCCACCCGTGTTCCTTCCGTTGCCTGTACATTGCCAGGGGCCACGGTATCCCTTTCGGACTTTCCCGCAACCCCGGCAGGCATTGGTCCTATCGGACCCCTTCACTTGCTGACATCTCTTTGAGGCGCGCGTGGAACACAACGCGCCGTCGACCCGGGCCTGGTCCTTATCGGACGGCGAGCTACCCATTGCTCACCGTCCGCAAGCCCGCGCCTACGGTGGCCGGGAATCGGCCTGCGATTCCCGACGCCCAGGGCGTCTCCTGCGGCGGCTAGGGGCGTGAGGGCGCGAAATTTGCCTCTCCCTCACGCGTTCTGCCTCCTCCTTCGCGAGCATTACTGCTTCGCAGAAGGAGGTGACGGCCTCCCATGCCCTCTCGCTCCGTACCATGGCCTGGACTAGGGCCGGACGCGAGAGATCCCCGCCGCCGATCGCCTCCACGAGGACACGGCGATGCTCTGCCCAAGCCGGACAGACCTCCACCGTATGCTCAACCGTGTCCTCCGGGCGATCCACGCAGTGATGACACCCGGGCGTTTTCTCCCGCCTGATACGGAACAGGAACCTCCCGAAACAACCGTGTCCGGTGAGGACCTGCGTTAGGCGGAAGGTGAGGACGCCGTGGCGCCTCTCTAGCCACTCCTCAAAGAGGGGACTTATCGCCGCAATAGTGGCGTGCCCAGCACTGGGTTGCGACAATCGCACTCTCCATGACGCCATGAGATCCCGCCGGAGCTCTGTCCGCTGTGCCGCGATTTCTTGCGGGAACGGAGTTACGCCCCGGCGTTTCGACTCCTCGCGCCACTCCCAGATGTGCGAGAGGACTTTTGCCTCCAGATCCCATGGCGGTAATCCGGCAAGGAGGCTCGCCGCCTCACCGGAGACCGTGCGGTATCTCCGGACCAGCCGGGTGGCCATGACCCTCTGGGACGCGTTCAACCGGCGGGCTGGCCGCCGCCTCAATGAACGCGCCCAAACCGGTGCCCCGTAAAGGGCCATGGACCGCACGACCCTCGCGTATAGCCTCCGGCAGGAGGCGTTTGGACCCCCTAGATTGGGCAGGAGCCGCTTCAAAGCAGCCCCGGCCCGCTCCAGTCTGGGAGCCAAACGTCGGAAGTGCTCCACGAAGTTCCACCGGCTGTCGAGGACGAGTCCAAGGTACTTCATCGTCGACTCGATGCCGATGTGAACTCCTCCTACCGTTATTTGGGACCCCAACGGTGGCGCGTTCCGAGGACCATGAAAACACATGGCCTCGGACTTGTGCAGGGCCACCTCGAGTCCCAATTGCCGGATCCTGTCCACGATTGTCGCAACCCCGTGTGTCGCTAGTTCGGCCGCCGCCTGGTGCGACCTCCCCTGCGCCAGGACCAACGTGTCGTCAGCGTAACAAACGACGCTGACGCCGCTAGGGAGGTCGGCGCGCAGCACCCAGTCGTATCCGATGTCCCACAGATGCGGCCCCAGGACCGATCCCTGTGGGACACCGCACGACATCTCTCGCCGGTTCCATTCTCCCCGGTGACCGGGGTAGATGACGGCCCTGTCCGTCAAATAGGCCTCGACCACACGACAGAGGTAGGTCGGCATCCGGTGATACCGGAGTGCCTCCCTGATGCAACTCCAGGGCAGGGTATTGAAGGCATTGGCGATGTCTAGAGACACCGCCAAGACGACCCCACCCCGGGACACAGCGTCCCCCGTCGTGAGGGCTCGCACGCGCATGATGGCGTCAACCGTAGAGCGCCCCCTGCGGAAACCAAACTGACTCTCCGCCAAATCCGGCCCCACCCAACACGATACCCCTGGCTTGGTAAGACTGGCTGTCCTAATTTCGGGCTTCTGACTACCCGTAACGACGATTGCACCAACAGTAGTTTATTATTATACTATCGACCTAACCCTGCTTCACACGGGTGCAATATACTAATGTGGCGACAAGTCAGACATCGAGATTTCTATGCTAAATCTAAGTTAGATAAGTATGAATGTATTATACACATAAACCTCCGGAATAAATGTTCTAAATTACTGTGAAAACGGCATCAAAATCTATTGTGTAGTCTAGAAGATATAAGCGATCACACAAACAGACTCGGGAAACGACTTTGTTTTTTTAATTAAATTATGGAATGCAAATAAAGATATGAATATGAATACTATGTATAGATTGGCGAACACAAATCGGCGGATGGCGGAGCAGAGTATTTTAAATTAACCAACGTAAATTCGTACGTATCTAATGGTAACAAGATATAGATTCCAAACTCCAGAGACTGACCACGGAGCATCAAAGGGTATTTCTCTCTGCGGTATTGAAGAGCGCGCTGGAGGATACCGCGGCGGGATGCGAAGGCATGCGACGGTATGCGCCAGAGTCAGCTAGCATACATCGCGGGGGAGAGGCAGTGCAAGCGGGGGTGCACTACGCATTTCCCCCGTGGCATACCGAGGGACGCTGCGGGATGCTTCTCGGCAAATCCTCCTTGATGGAGTCGCCCGCCGTCAGCCGGGCGTTGGCCTTTATATGACGTGGCCAGTGGCCCAGAATACGTTGGCCGAGCGACGGGCTCACCCAACGTGTACTGGGGGCTGTAGATTGCATTCATTACTTTTACATACAGTGATATTTCTACCCTCATTAAGTGGTTCCTTTGTCCATGAAATGAAATACGAACAGTTATTAAAATTAATTGTTATAATGTGGTTTTAGTAAGTGTATACACCAAATAGGAACACCTGAATATGTATAAATATCAAAATAGCCGAATTTCATCGCCACGTCTACCAAAATTGGATCGACGAACTGACGAACCACGTACTGTGATCGATGAAGAATGAATATCAAATCAAGATTGGCGAAAGCCGCATGAGACTATTATTCCTGGACCGATACCAATATTTGAACGGTTTTTTTTCACACTCTCTCTCTCTCTTTTTCTCTCGCAGAGAGGCCTGTATCCCAGCAGTGGGCACATAAAAGGCTGATTATGATAATGATGATAGGCAATTTATATGTATTTATGTATTTTTATCTCTGACTCGAAACGACAACCGTTTCATCAAATATTCAAACCACTTTTTTCCAGAGACAACCCCTTACTACAGTCGCCGGCACGTAACTTGGCAAGGATTTGGCGTATTGGGAGTAAGTTTGCGCATGTACACTTAGTGCAACAAAAAAAAATTACACTTTTATTGCATGTCATTATTCTATGCTTATTGACTTGATAATTTGTTTTTGAACATGTCTGTTAAGAAAAACAAGCGGAAACGAATTCTGCGCATCTACGATTCTTGCCAAGTTACGTGCCGGCGACTATGTCTTCATATTAATATCCACGTACAGTCAGTAATAGTTACACTTATAACCGCCTCTGTGGTCTACTAGTTAGACCTCCTGTCTCAGACCCAAAAAAAAATGCTCGGTTCGAGTGGTGGTAGGGCTTGTTCTAAATCCGCCTGGCTAGCTACTACCATCTAATCCCCTTGACATGTCCTACTCCACTTTCGGGATGAGATAGTATATTCTATTTCAATACAAGGACCTATCAATCCTAAGTCTGTCGCTATAACAACAACGTTAACAGCATTGTTGTGTTTCGGCAGTTAGAGGAAAGATATACTTCCTCTGTAATTGAGGTATCCGGGTGAGGATCGCTTCCACCATCGGCCTGATCATCACTTATCATCGGGTGAGATGTAGGCCAAGAGCTTCCGCGAGTAAAAATACGAAAATCACCCTTACCGCTACTATAATAAAGTCGCTGTCAATGTCAAATTGTTTCCACTGATGTGTGATTGTCATCATCAGCCAATGTCAATGGGCTTGGCAACTGTCAAAGTGGCGCTACCATAGCTTGAACCAAAATAGAAGATTTTTTAGGGAACATTTAATTTGACATTGGTTTGACATTTGATTTGACATTAGATTTGCATGCACCTCGTTTTTTCAATTCATTTTTTAACTCAGTTATCTGACATGCCGAAAATATTTTTTTCACAACAGTTCTTTCAATATTATAAAACAAACGCACACAACAACCAAGACACAACACAAACTTGACTGGTGAAAGCTATGATAGCGCCATTTATCTAAAGTTTTCACCGGCCAAAGCGTTGTTTTTTTTTTTGTCTTCCAAGATTTCAAAGGAATTACTTCTTTATACTCATTACCATATTGAAACATTTCTCGTGTTTACTCTCCAGCATGAAAAGTTAAATTGACATTCCTCATTGGATGTTGATTCTCGCTTCCCAATATCTGTCAGAGATTTACTTTATTTTCGTTCAATGAAATGTCACATTCTGTATAGAAATTGGTTTCACATTAAAAAATATCAGCTTTTTTAATTTATTCAGAGCCCATGGGAACTTGCACGAATTCCGTTGCTTTATAAAAAGAAGGAAGATTAACAATGAACGCTGATGCAATGTGAATAAAACTTTAAATGTTGAACTTTTAGGTTGAATGTTGCAGGTTTTGTTCCGGAATTCATTACTTATTGGCAGTGTCTCAATTAGTACTAATCCTGGGCTAGACCATTGACTAATTGGTGGTTCTTAAACCGCCGTATTGTTCCAGCTTTGCATACTAAGTCTATTTTTTCTGTTACACAACTTGACCAAAGCCATTGGATTTTTTATACTCCGTGAAATCTTAATGGTGGTTTTCCCGCAGCGAAATGGTTTTGTCTTGGTAATACAATCGTCATATAAACAAATAAAATATTAGAAACAATTTGAAAACCAATTTTGTGTTGTTGCGTGCCGTTTATGCCGTATCACCACGTGCGAGATTTTATTTTTCTATGATTCAGTCAGAGAAATTTCAAGATTTTATTTTCTAGTTGATAAATGGATCAAAATAGTACCTACAACTTACATTCAACTTAAAGGACCAATACATATTATTTTTTTACTTTAGGTTTTTGTTTGAGTCGGGGGTTTTTCTCAATGACATTGAATTTAATAATATGGAGCCCAAATCTTTTAAAAACTTGTTAAGAGCGCTTATCCTAAAAGTTGGCAACGTCGCAAATAGCTGTCAAATAATTACCTGTTTTAATTAAATTGACAATATTCCTTTATGGAAATATGAAATGTTTAAAAAATTTAGGTAATATTTAGTTTTGGATGTAAAAAAAGTATTTGGAAACTTTTCAAATTACTTTTTTACACCTAAAACGGTTACAACATCAAATTCAGTGTTATAATTGCAATTAATTATTAATATTCTAGTAGTTAGGTACTTGCTGATAGGCCTACACTGTCCTCTTATAAGGTATATATTAACACTGTAATTTGAAACCATTGTAAAATTCAAATTCAAATATGTTTTTATTCAGGAATACACCCATATAAAAAACTACAGATTACAAATTCAAATTCATTAAATTAATTAAAAACCATTAAATTAATTTAAAAAATGTAAAAACCATTTATTATTAAAAGAGTAACCGTGGAGTTTCTTGCTGTCTCTACTCCATAGAAAACGAACATTTTTTTTATTTATTTTTAGTAATATTGCCAAATTAATCAGAACAGCGAACTATTTTACATCTATTTGCGACGTTGCCCACTTTCAGAATAAACGAAGAAGCTTTTCTCTTTATGTCAAAACGATAAAACAGCAGAATATAAAACCTAATTTTTTAGGTAGATGCAAATCGCAAAGCCAATAGTAATCATTGCCAGCAGCAAAATACATGTTCAACGGTATTTAATAAAGTTTGGAAAGGAAAAAGTTGAGTCCTAAAATATGATAAACGAATAACTATTATAATTTTAAAACAGTCTTTACAAATTCAAGAACGTCAGCAACTTCTGCAGCTTTTAAAAACTTTTTGGTATTGTCACGAGTTTTCCCGGGATGAAAATTAATATGTGCTAATCCAGAATACGTTCTGTGGAAAATTTTACCAAACATTTTAGCACTTCATTAACTTGAAAATTATTATTTGAAGCTTTTCGTTGGTGTTTAAAAACATAACATCACGATTATGTTCCCCGAAGGGTTCGGCAGAGGTGTACACCCACATTTCGCCAGCTATGTATAAGTCCCATGTAATATGGAGCGACCCTATTGGAGTTTTTATATGAAAACTCCGTTTAAAAAAATAAACATATAAATAACTAGTTAGTCGGGAGCGAAAAAACACTTTCTACGCTGATATAATAACCTAGAATTCTCTTTCTCTCTTTTATTTTAAATGTGCGTTTTATTTGTGCAGACTGAACAATTTGTCTTTTTTTTCGTTCTTTCTTTTCTTTTTTTCTTTCTTTCTTTTCTTTCTTTCTTTTCTTTCTTTCTTTTCTTTTTCTCTTTCTTTTTGCTTCCATTTAATTATAGCATCATCATTAAAGTAATAGCAATAGAGAATTCGAAGAAATGTGACATCTATCTGTCCGCGTGGTGATTGATTACTGCCCTCTCCCTCTCAACGAGAGGAGACCTATGTCCCAGCAATGGAAACATTATAGGCTGATTATACTATGCTTAATAGAGAATTTAACAAAATGATGAATTTTCTGAGTTTATCTTGGACATTAATGACACTGGTGAAGGAAAAACATCGAGAGTAAACCTGGACATAAAGTTAATATCTGTCCCGCCAACCCATCTTGAGCAAGTGTGGTGATCAATGCTCGTGCCTTCTCTGTATAAAAAAAGCCTTTATCCTGCAGTAGGACAATAATAGGCTGGTATTATTATTATTATGAAGGTTACACAAAAACATTGCACATACTACATTACATTAATTTCTAAAAACTAACATTGTGAAGTGGCAACACTGGTCAAACTATAATTTACGCAGTTTCTATACGAAACCTCGGTATGTTTGACTGTCGTTAGCAGCAAAGGTAGGTAGTAAGTATGCAGCGGGAACGAAGCACTTGACGAGTGCCACAGAGTAATGTTTTAGTTTCACGAAAAGTTTTCAGTAAATTACTAAGCCAGCAAGTTTATTTTCGCCTAGCTAGGACATGAGAATGTAATAGAATTAAAATTAAATTGAAGTATTAAAATAAGTCGTACAGATTTTTCAAAAATGTGAGTGAGTAGAATGAGTTAAAAGATAAGTTAGCAGAAATTAAAAATATTTTTATGAAGAAATTAATTAATTGTGTAAAGAAAAATTAATGATAGATGTAATTTTAACAGATCCCCCACAGTCTTCAACGAACTTAAAATAAAATCCTAACACTGTCTTCAACAGAAAAAATAAAAACAAATCACTGTTCGTCAGAATTTCTCTGTTCTTTTTTTCGTCTCCGGCAATAAAACAAAACTGTCAAAGACAAGAGACACCGAGAGTGTAATACAAACGATATTACGAATAACATTCGAGTATCGATGTCTCCTAAAACCTTGATTTTCGACTTTCAACGAAAACTATCTTGACATCGATAAACGATAATACAACAATGATTTAAGTAGGTCTGGGTTTTATGTCACATATTTTTTTCAGGGGTTTGTCGAAATGCTTTAGGTTTTTTCTTTACGTAGGTAGACGACAATTAAATAAAAATATTTACTTTTAATATTATAAACGACAAGTAAGTAACGTGCCTGTCTGTATGTATTTTACCTTTTCAAGACTAAGCCACTGAACCGACCATTATAAATGAAAGATAGGTAGCGTGGGACCTGAAGAAGGCTACTTTTCATCCTGGATATTTGTATAAAAAAAATATGAAATACAAAATACACGCAGACGAACAACAGCTCGTCTACGCTAATCCTAATCCTAACTTAATATTATAAATGCGAAAGTGAGTTTGCATGTTTGTTTGTTTGTTACGCTTTCAAGCTAAAACGACTGAACAGATTTGGATGAAATTTTGCACATGGGTAGACCATGACCTGAGTTAGTATGTAGGATACTTTTTTACCTGATATTCTTACGGGATTGAAACTTATGCGGGTAATTTATAAAGATATCTTCATCATAATATCTCATTCATAAATAGGCACGTCAATTATTCTGGATCCTATTTTCTTTTTTAAATCCCAACCAAGCCATTTTGCCAAGCAGTTCCAGCTCAATTCCAAGAATCCTCGAGATCAATAAGATGCCCCATTTCCTACGATGAATCTTTACGACCCCTTTATTTAAACACGACGTGACAATAAAATTAAATAATTATCATGATTTTTAATTAGAATCCCTTTAACGAATATTAACGCCAAACCACGCAAACAAATCACATTTAATTAAGTATTTTCAAACGCGTGTGAATTTCTGGAACTATTTCATTAAAAATATGTTATCAGAAGAGTGTTAATTTTGTACTGACTTACTGAGTAAGAACTCAAATTAAGTATACCTACTTCTCACACGTCCATGTTCTTCTACAATTACGAACATGCTTTTAATTAGCATTCGTTAGCTTAATACTAATGTTTAGTGAGTGCGTATTTCATGACGTACCTAGTTGTTTTGTTCCAGGTGTGACGATGCGGTAAATGAAGCTAGTGTGAAAATAAATATTGACATACTTACTGAAATAAATCCTAACTTTTCTTATTCTCGTATGGTTAGTGGCTAATAGTTTTAAAGCCGCGAATGGGCCTCTGATTTGGCTTTCACATGCCGTCGAGAAATATCTCTCAGGCATGTTTCCTCACGATGCGAACGTAACTAATATTATAATCACGAAAGTGAGTTTGTTTCTTACGCCTGTAGGCCAAAAAAAAAAACTTATTTTATTTTACCATTTTGATGGCGTGATATTACAGCTACCCATGCCAAATTCCAGCTTTCTCAAACTCAAACTCAAAGCATTTATTTCAATTAAACCATTTACAGGCACTTTTGAATTGTCAAGGGGTCAGTCAGTCAGAAATATGAAGCTAGTTGCCCATTCCAAAGCGTAGGTTCCTATGGAGAAGAACGGGCAAGAAACTCCGGTCTCTAAGCTCTTCTAGTACTAACAGTCTCTAAGCTAAGCCGCGGACAGACAGACAGACGGACATGGTGAAACTATAAGGGTTCCTTTCTAACTACGAACCCTAAAAACGTATTGTACCCAAGCTTAACCCCAAACATTTGTACACTATTAAATTTAAATGACAAGACAGCAGCAAATTCAAACAACAATTTCACTCTACAAACGAAACCAAAACCCTGGTACAGTTTTTATCAAAATATACAATGCAAAACATAGCAGTAATTATATTCGTTGAAAGGGGAACCAGAGAATCTTATACAAAACAATAGCACGGTGAAAATCCTCCCCTATTATCTGGGGACAAAATGTGGAACAAAATAAAGCCCTTGAAATATTGCAGATACACATTCCGCCTCATTTTTAGGGTTCCGTAGTCAACAAGAAACCCTTTTAGTTTCACCATGTCCGTCTGTCTGTCTGTCCGCGGCTTAGCTCAGAGATTCTTAGTACTAGAAAGCTGTAATTTGGCATGGGTAGACATATTAAACATCGACAAAGTGGTAAAATAAAATCATGTTTTTTTTTCTCCTACTCGTAAAGTGGGGATGTTTTTTTTTTCTCTTCTTACCCGTGGTGTGGGGTGTCTTGGGAAAGGTCGCTTAAAAATATTGTGAGTATGTGAAAACCATTTTTGGATTCAGGAATCCGTTTGCGAAATATTAAGCTACAAAGTGCAATTTTTTGTTGAGTCTATGTCAAGTTTCCCTCCCCCCTCTGCTAGCTAAATGGTTGTTTTTTGATACGTGAAAAAATTCACGGCAGTAGTATATATAACGAAGTTAAAAGGAAAACTATCACATTCTTTGAGAAATAAATGTCTTTAAACCGAAGTTAACGAGTAATAATCGACCAACTTACATTTACAGTTGGAATGTATGGGAGAACATGTTTTTCAACGACAATGTGGGCTCGTCCTTGGGATAAACTCATCCAAACTACGGAACCCTTCATTGTGTATGGTTCGACACGCACTTGGCCGGATTTTACAGCTATTTTAAGACTTGAAAATGTGGTCGGCGAGGTCAAGAAAAGTAGCGGTGATTATAGTAAATTATGGTTAGAATATAAAGGGTTTCTCGTCTTTATCTTAGAGTAAATAGAGAACTTGCATGAGGCGTATTGTCTGCTTTAATAGACTATTTAAATACTTACTTAATTATATCTAGGTTTGCTAGTTAAGTTTACAACTAAAGTAAGTAATTTGCTTAAAATGCAGGTAACAATAAAATGGGTGATCCTTGTACAATCTACTTACCTTCCTTTCTTACTGTGACCTTCTAACTAATGTCTGTTTTGAGCTCATCTTTTGCTTTTCCGACTTTTTACTTAACGACAGATTTACGATTAAGTGCCAATTTCACGAATGAATCTGAACGCGATCAGCAAATTTAAACTGCGTTCAAGAGCTGTCAGTGTCTTCACTGTTGTGCAATATTGAGACTGACAGCTCTTGAACAGTGAAATCAGTTCTGTACAAGTTCAGTGAGATCCGCCCTTAATCTCATTCAACAATACTAACGGGTATCAAGCTCGTACCTATTTATTTACCTTTTGAATAAAGATTATTCACCAATGTTGGAGTTTAAGTCAATAGTGCATCAGACGTAGATGAAATTAAAGACCTCTAACACGCTTGTAAACAATTTTCAATTATTTCTTTCTAATCCAAGGTCCTTACCGCTGAGCTCATTGTTACCAAAATGCACACTTCTACAATATATTAAATTAATTAATTAATGAACGGGAAAACTTAAAAAATAAAATATTTTTTCACAAATAGTAAAGCATACTCGTACAAATAGGTACGCTAAAAACGAAAAATTCTAATTAAAATTCCCAATTCATAACCCAAAAACGTTAACCCTCTAAATTGCAGTAACAATTGTTATTGTTTGCGCTACCTTAACGAAGGGTTACCAGCTAATGCTGTGCGTACAAACTCATATATTTGATTCGGCGCAGGAATACCTTGTCACGTACATAATATGGGGTTAATCTCGTGATTAGGAGGCTGTCCTCACCAGGACGGTGGGAATTAGGAGTAGGTAATTGATGTTGAAGATAGGACCCATTTTGCTGTCTAGTAAGTACCTATGTCAATTCACTCAGTGGATCCTGTTTCTTTACAACGTTTCGGATAAGACACGCCGAACTCACCTAGTTTATTTTTTGTTTTTAATATGACATGTAATAGTGATTCCGATATCTTATTTACAGAATAAACAATTGCATTTCATTTCGGGTCGTCTGGAACGTTATGAAACAGATGAAACCTAAAACCCAAATACTTGATGTTTTGGTACATAAGGCTCTGGATAAGGATCAACGCCTATACGATACGAAAGTTTTCATTTTTATTTTTAGTTATTTTCTACTTTAAGACCCGCTTGCACCACAAATCACTGTCTAAATGCGTTTATTAACGCTAATCATATTTAAAACTTCTCTATCTCTGTCATCTTTAAACGATTGACAGGAATAGAACGATGATTCGTTCGTTTAGCGCTAGACGGATTTAGTCATTATGGTGCAAGCGAGCCTTAACAGGATAGCCTTAAGAACACTGATTTTTGTGGTTGAACATGGCGAACTAGAGTGTCTAACTTAGCCTTAAATACTGGCAGTGTTATCAGCCCAGCTTATACCCAAGTGTCTTGTTGGATCGCTAAGCTGCTAGTTTAAACAGATTCGTCTGAGTAATTAACACGGAGCGATTGCAGTGTTCTCACACACCACACCGAATAAGACAACGGTAATCTCTAGTTAGACTCGAAACATCTAAAATGGAGAGGCCAACAGACAAAATGGCTGAAGGATGCTGCGACAATACCAGCTTTCCATGAACTCGTAGACGTAACTAAGTTAAAATTGTATACTATGGTGTACAGTCGAATGCACGTTGGTGTTAGCACTTTGACATAAAACTGGCCTAGCAATAAATCTGCCTAGCCTTTTCCCAACTATGTTAGGTCCGCTTCCAGTCTAACCGGATGCAGCTGAATACCAGTATTTTACATGGAGCAACTGCTTATCTGACCTCCACAACGCAGTAACTGGGTAACACGATAACCCTTGATAAGACTGGTTGTCAGAATTTCAGACTACTGTCGACCCATAACGGCTGTCAAAGATCTTCAAATGACAGCCGGGACCAACGGTTAAACTTGCTTTCCGAGGCATGGAGGAGTCTTGGTATATAAAGATGGTCACCCATCCACGGACCAACCACGGCAAGCGTAGCTTAACCTGATGGATCGAGCCGTGTGGATATTATTACTTTAGCCACGAGCTCCTCCTATTTTGGTTTTATTCCCATTGAGGCGAAGCTTACTATTACTACTCGTAATAGGTACATACTACAATAGAATAGAATTATACTTGGTTTCCCAACTTCTAACATGGGTACTCTAGTGATTATTACACAGCTGTCACCGAAGATACAGGATTTTCCAAGTTGGGGGACAACCCTATTGATAATGGACTATTTACCTTTTATTTTTGTGTGGGACATTATCGAGTAACTTCTCCCGCTCTGGGCGGAGCGGGAGGGCGTGTCAGACTCTTACTGACTAAAACCCACCCGTGTTCCTTCAGTTGCCTGTACGTTGCCAGGGACCACGGATGGACTTTTTACCTCACTAACTATCTTTTGTATTCAATCTTTGTATAATTCTACTTATGTTTACTTACTGTCAAAGTTTATGTTTTTGTGAAATTCAAATTCAAATTCTAAATATTTTATTTCACATAAACCTACAAGGACACTTATGAAACGTTAGAAGCTAGGTGCACGGTTCCAATTGGTCGTTTCCTATGGAGAAGAGTCGGCAAGAAACTCCACGGTTACTCTTGTAAAAGTAAATGGTATTTACAATGTTTTCAAATTACAGTGTTGATGATGAGAGGACAGTGTAGGCCTATCAACAAGTACCAGGTACTTAGCAAGATAGAAAATGGTCGATAGATCTAGTCTGTTAAGCCCACAACGTTCGTACATTCACAAAATCTGTATGAATATAAATTATGGGTAACTGTGTGAATATTAATTATTATTATTTCAAAAATGTTTTTGACATAATATATCTCGAGACCCTGGGGTTGACTTTGGTAGGCGTACGACGGGTCGAAGCCAACTCGCAGAGGCTCCTTAGACACCTTTAAATGTAATTATTATTATTAGATTAAATCTATATCTGAAAGGGAAAGATTTTCCTAAACTAAATACCTAATGAATTTGTAAGTAAAAATTATGACAAAAATAACTTAAAGTTTTGCTCAACTCTTTTTGACGTTCAAAAGTACCTTATAAGGGCCTATTTGAAATAAATTATTTGACTTTGACTTTGAACGCGAGTAAATAGCTTCATTTAATATAATTAGTTAAAGTTATCTAAGAAAATTTATATTTTATCTGATCACGGTTAATAGTAGGCCCTCGTATATTAGATTACTTAAGAACTACTTACTACTTACTTACTTATTCGATGAGCTGACGAAGTTGCTAGTTAATCCTCGTTTAACGTCAAGTTAGCCAACCTATTAATTATTGAAGCAGTTAAGTTGAATATTTTATTTATGGTCGATACGACCTAACTAAAGTAAACTTGTTACTTTTTCGGAACGAAGTTTCACATCGCAAGTTATGCTCTACACACTTGGCGACTGACTTTTTTCATTAATTACTCTCAAACGATGTTAATTTATTTCATTGCCCTTTAAATCATACAGATTATGTGTGACTCCGGTTATACGAAAACTGAAACCTATGTTGTTTTGTTACTATGTCTTGTTTATACCTTTTTTGTTGGCGTTTTTGTTGTATTTGGGTTTTTGTTTAAAAAAAATCAATAAATTCAAAATATTTTATTTCATATAAACCTACAAGGGCACTTATAAAACGTCAGAAGCTAGGTGCACGGTTCCAATTGGTCGTTTCCTATGGAGAAGAGCCGGCAAGAAACTCCACGGTTACTCTTTTAAAAGTAAATGGTATTTACAATGTTTTCAAATTACAGTGTTAATAGGTATGAGAGGACAGTGTAGGCCTATCAACAAGTACCAGATACTTAGCAAGATAGAAAATGGTCGACAGATCTACAGTCTGTTAATCCTACAACGTTCTTACATTCACAAAATCTAAAAGAAAAGAATCTATATAAAAGAAAAATAAAATAATAAAAATAAAGACTTATTTAAACCAAATGACATGATTGCCACTACAGCTGCAACAAATCTGGTTTAATTTAATCTAATTTAGTTTATTAAGCATATTACATAATATATACAGCTAAAGGAACATCGTTCTAACCGAATGTCCCACGACACCTCTTGACTTTTTTAATTTATTAAAATACACTTATTCTGCTTGACCATACGATGCCCGAGACGAGCTTTTTGAACTCAATTTTAAATCTACATTGATGTTAGCATCCAACGCTTATTAGATTGATTCATGTAAATCATATTCAAACCGTCAACGGACTATTTTATCCCATCTTCTAAAGAAGTGATCCTTAATATCCTCTCAATACACTCAAAAACGGTTCAGTCTTTTGATAAAACTTTTTAAATTTTATAATCGGTAAAAAAAGTTTAAGGCGTCATTTAAAAAAGTCGAGAGCGGTTATGCTCATGTTTAATATTCATGAATAATAAAAAGGGCCAAGAGGTCCGTGTTAAACTCTCTGCTACCGTGTTAAACCCTCGTTCGAATCTTGGCTATGCAAAATAATTGGCTTTTGGTGTAATCGGACTCGATTTGAAATAAGAATAAGGAAATCGAGAACATTTTATTTTTGTTTTTTATCATAGTTCTTGTAACATGAAATAATTGTATTGAGTAAAATTTAAAATTGATAGGCGAAAACATTATTAGTTCATTGAAATAATTTTCCTCGGATTTAGGCTTGTGGCAGTTCAACTGTTAAGAAGGTACTGTAAGGTTTAATTCGATAGGCAACCTTATGTTGTACAGGCTGTTAAAAAAACAGCCATGGCTACATTTCTAGCAGTTTATATTTAGAATAGAAAAAAGGGTAGACGGTTCCTCCCGATCTGTCAAGCGGTTAGAATGAAATATTAAAATGTTATAAATGATTTCTAACACCTGGTACCGCAGGCTCCCAAAGAGTCAATACTTGTAGAACACTCTGGTCTTTTCTCTGGCATTTTACGTATGTCTTTTTACGCATGTCTTTTTCGGACTACCTCGTTGATCTAGTGGCCGCAAGCGATATTGCTGAGCATGAGATCCTGGGTTCGATTCCCGGATAGGGCAAATTGTTATTAGCTTTTTCCATCTGGAATTGCTGAGTAGCAGCCCGGAGTCTGGATTTGTGCCAGGTTGATGGTAATAGGCTCGCCCCCTATTACATGGGACTTAAATATGGCTGGCGAAATGTGTGTTCACCTCTGTCTAACCCTTCGGAGAATACTGGCGTGATGTTGTTTGTTTTTCCGAGATAAATATATCACCATCTCACAATATCATAAACACTAAACATTCAACTAATAGGTACAGTAATCACCTGCTGAGGTGTTCAAAGTAAAGAAACAACGTGAGAATTACTCCATTTATTTTTATATTAAGCACGTTCAAATATTATACTTTCCCTTCTTTTTCACGGAAGGACGATTTTTATGTTTGAATGGATATAGGGCTTTTTGCAGGCTATGTTAACATTTAATAAAATAAGCGATGATTTCACTCTCCATTTATTTTTGTAAAATCTTTAAATCAGCATATATATATAAGGTCCCATTAAAATAGATGGACAAACTTTTAGAAATCATTCAGACCACCAAAATAAGGACAATGGTAAAAAAAAAATAAGAAAAACGCATTAGATACTTACAAGAAAAATAACGAAAATACACTAACATTGTTGGTTACCCAATGCCATTTATTATTTTAGGTCAAAATAAAATCACTTTAATAAGTGTTTTTTTTTGCTTGGATCTCTTTGGTTAGACGTACTGAACGCTATGTTAAAATTTGTCCATCTATTTTAATGGGACCTTGTATTTATCACTGGCTGTTGTCAGCGGCTTCACTCGCGTGCATGTCAGAAATTACCCCACGGAAACGTCTTACTGGGATAACAGTCAATCCTGATCTGGGTCATGGTCTACCCGTGTGCCAAATTTCATCCAAATCCGTTCAGCCGTTTTAGCCTGACATCGTACCAAACAAACTCACTTTCGCATTAAAATATTATTACTAGCAGTTGTATTTTTTTCTCAATTACAAAACCTTTGAGTGCTAACGCACAAATAAACTATTTGGTTTAGTTTAGAACTAACCAGCTTGAGAACCAAGCACCCCTTCTAATTCTATTTACCGAAGGAAAATTGAATCGTAAAAAGCAACAAAACACACATTACACTTCGATCCTTATCCTTTACACAAAGCACACTTGTTTTTAATGAAAATGAAACACCAGTCACGTTCCACCAAGTTCACCTAAGTTCACACTGGTTCACACTGGTTCACCCAAGTTCACATAAGTTCACCCAAGGATCTGAGAATTACGTAATTGGCGGAAGGTGCCAGCCAACCACAGAGCCTGCTGTCGCTGTAATTGGAGCAGATTATCGAGTTAACCTAACGTTGGTACGGATCAGGGTAATGTCGGTCTTTCGGGGTAATGTCATGGCTAGACAGGGTTTAAAAAAATAACACTGGCATTACCCGTTTACCCCATTACCCATTCGCCTTTGCAGCTTTGATTGGGAACAGGCTTCGCTTTTATAGATGGGGAGTTACTTGATACCTGTTCATCGAAAGTTCCTGGTCTCTTCTAAAGGACTAATTAATTTATCTGTTGTTGCTTCATTTTTAATTCTTAATTCTTTTTACTTTTTGTGGTATAGTAATTTTATTCTAGGTGCATCGTCCTCACATATAATTAAATAACTAATGTACTTATACAAAATATTGTAAAACATTTTAAAAGAGTAACGGTGGTGTTTCTTCCCCATTCTTCTCGATGCGTAAAATGCCTTTTGGAGGGGCGACTAGAAACTTTTTTTTTTTTTTTTTGTAAATTTTGACGTTCAAAAGTGCCTTTATAAGTGACTAATTGAAATAAATGATTTGACTTTGATTTTATTTTCTTAGCTTAAAATGATTGGTTTGAATTAATTATTTATTCGTACCTATCAACGAAACTTAGATACACACATCGTAGTCTAGTGTTATTTTAACTTCGAAAGTATTTTTGGAACATTTCTTCTAGGAGTCTAAGTATTATTTTCACTTATGGCGTATAACCTTAGTTATGGGACATCAAAATGAACACTTCGTATAAATACCACTGAGGCAGTATTTCAAAGATGGCATCAACAATAGCTAATCCTAACCTCGATTTAGTCTTCAGCCACTAGTCGCCTAGTCTGCCCTGTCGTGTTTCCACAAATCCTAAAAGTTCTCTCAAGAAAACACATCTAATCTTCATCACACCACATAAACTAAAAGCTCTCAAATTCTCACCACACATACAGAAACATACTTCACATAAACCCGTCAGATTTGACGCGGCCGAGTTAAAACTTATTCGGTTTAAAGGATTACACTAAGTCGCTACGTAATCCGAAATCCGAAAAGCGAGTGTAACTTAGAGTTTGATTAAAGTCTACAATTAAATACTTGTATTATATATAGATTGTGTGTCAAAATTAATTCTTGTAAATGACATAAATTTTATATATTAAAGGATTATTAAGGATTGAGTGTGACCACAATAAAAGCTAACACAAAGTCATAAGAATAAGAACAAGAATCATTAATTTGCAGAAAATACAGGTGTTACCAGTTGTAAAAGTTGGTGGTTGTTAAGTCCATATTTTGCCTATTTATGGCATGCAAATTGATTTTACATTAATAGGTACATACTTATTTTAATTAGATATAGGTACAGAAAAATACCTATGTCCTCATAGAGTTTTTAAATTAAGATACTTACATTTTAAGTTACAATAAATATAAGTACACACTTATCAAAACTTAACCTAAAAATAATATTTTATGTTACAACAATTCTTAAATGGGGGTTGACATATCCTTTTTGGACAAAAACTCCTATTAAATAAAAAAAAAATAAAGATTAAAAAAAAACAATTCTTTAAACTAAATAAAACACGCCCCAAATAACAGGAAACTTGAAATAAAATAAAATCTTTATGTTGCAGAAATTCTTGTAAAATATAAAAACAATTTTCTATGAACCATCTACAGTACAACTATTTTCTTAATGCCCCTCGGCAAACTTCGTGTTTCGTCAGTTATCAGTTGCCCTTTGCACTAGGTGCAGACCGGACGCTCTCAATCGACTTGGAAATATATAAAGTTGTTAATACTCTTTTAGCTTAATATAATTTATTTAAAAAAGGGGAGGAAAGCTGTTTGTACTCGGAAATGCAATGATTCCCGAGGGACAAGTGAAATGTAAAACCGCACTTATGCAGAAAAGTTTTTTTGGTATTGCCCCATGTATTTATAATAAAGTACCTGATGTGATAAAAAATATGACTGTAGTAAAATTTAAAAGGGCACTAAACCAAATTTTAATTGAGAAAAGCTATTACAAAATTGATGACTTTCTTAATGATAAATCTCTGCACTGATTGATAAAGTACTATTATGATTGACATCTATATTCCTGTTCTGACAATTTTATTCTTATTGACACTTTGACATACTATATTATTTTTTTGACATTACTGTAAAAATGTCACTACTGTTATTAGTCTGTTTTTTGTAATTCTAATTATTTGACATTTATATTCATTCAGTATCAATCAATAGAATCTGTTTAATTTTGGAATTCAATATTATTTGCATGCCCATGAGACGGTAGAATATGGAGGACTACTTTTTTAAGAAAACATCTATGTACCAATTACCAATGTTTGCAAAAATAAATGATTTGATTTGATTTGAAATTAAGAAAATAATTGTGCTGTACGAAATTTAAGTAAATAGGTTGGTGTAGGTACCTACTTAAGTCAAATGAAATTATAGAAGGCATTATCATATGAAACAAGCACTAACAATATTATAGTTCCCAAACTAATCCCAGAAACGTAATATATTATACGAACAGCGACCTCGCAAACTTTTATGTAACTTCAATCGACTACCAACGCCATCTAGTTACACTAAAAAGAACCGACACTCTCACGCCTCGAAACACGCGATCCACGCGATATAATAGTCGTCTCTTTCAAAGTAGGGACATAACTGTGACAAATCCTAGCATTACTCAGGATTTTCAGGCGTTGACGCAAACCTATTTGCAGACAAGACATGTGTCGTGTTTTGTACTAGGAATTCAGGCTTCCCGTAAAGGATTTAGACCTTCATTGACGTGATCCTCGAGTTACAAACTACTAAGTAATAATTCCTTCGTGGATAAGGCCTACGTGAGTTTTATTTTAGTAGGTTCGGAGGTATAAAAATTATAGATAATCGTGGGACTTCAGTCGCTTGTTTTTCAGGAAAACTTCGGTAAAGCTTCATCTTGTGACTCTATTTCTTTAATTGAGATTTCGACTTTGTTATATTGAACAGCTATTTAAATACCTATTTAATATTTTTTGTTAAAGATTTTCCCAAAGTATTATTTTAAAATTAATTATCGAAGTAAAAAAAATATTTTTGTACATACCATAAACTCACGCGTTGTTCCCACAAAAGTAAACAGAAACTACATACCGTTATTTATTTACTCAACTTAACCCTTCACACTCCAGCCAGTCAACGAAAAACAATCATAAAAAGAAGTTAAACAAATATTATTGTTACGAAGTTTAACAAAAGGAAAAGAGGGATGCTCACTTAAGACTCCCCAGAGGAAAAAAGATAAATAATTCTTTCGACGTTTTAAATTTATTCACTGAAGTGGTATTCCTCCCGGTATCCGGGATTATGTAGACAGAAACTCCGGGATTCCCGCTGATATTCAGTGCCATGAATAATAAAAATTAGTTCATCTCTGAGAATTCAGGAATGCTCAGGAACTTTTGGTTCAGTCTAATTGGAAAATGCAATGAAGTTTTTAAATTGTTTGAGAAAAGGAGCAGTGCCTAAGAACTATTTTTGCATTAAAAGCTTTTTGTTAAAATATGAATGAAAACTATCGAGGATAATCAGCCCATAATGTTACCACTGCTGATACACAGGCCGCCGCTCTGTGAGAGTGAGTGGCCGTAATCCATCACCACGAGGGCCCAGTGCGGGTAGACAGATGTCACATTTCTTCGAATGTTTGGTTCAAGGACATTTCGGTTTCCTCACGATGTATTCCTTCACCGTTTTTGAGAACAGTGGTGATGAAATAAATAACACAAAGTAAATCGCCTCCTGTTTGCTCGAACTCTTAAGTCAGGGCCGATTCCACTGGGCCACCATTGCTCTTAAACCATCAAGACTGAATGTAAAGTATTTTGTTTTTGTGGGTAAAGAAAATAATTAATCTAGGCGTTAAGTTTCAAATAGTTTCATCTCAAAGGCTTCTTCCGCAAGATTGCCTGAAAAGTTTTACAGGACAAAGTTGACCACTCTCTCTTTAGTTTTTCCTGAAGCAAAAAAAATAATCTTTGTATAGACCCTGTGATTAATTTTAGACCGTGTGTTTTGTTTAGACTATCAAGAGTTATTGTATTAAAGTGTAAGCGCTACTATTGAGCACGAGGGCCTGAGTTCGATTCCCAAGTCGGGCAAAGAGTTATTGGGTTTTTCTATCTGGTACCCGGCAATAGGCTCGCCCCTTATTACATGAGACTTAAACGTAACTGGCGAAATGTGGATGTACCTACTGTAGGTGCACCGCTACCCGACCCTTTGGGATAATAAAGCGTGATGAGCCGGGCACAACTTCAGACTCCGGGCTGCTGCTGAGAAATTCCTGATGAAAACCCAACACCTTCCCATTCATTTTCATAAATAACAACAGACACCTAAAAGCAATCATAGTCCCATTCACACAAATAAATCTCTGCTAGATAATACAAAAAACAATGAATACATCATCAGTCCTAAATACAAAAGTACCATCGCTTACTCACTATAGCTATGAGAAGAAAGTCGTGATTAGGGATGTAACGATACATCATTTTCCCGATACGATACCGATACCGATTCTTGTAGTAAATAATCGGCGCTACCAATACCGATGCTGATATCGATGGCTTAGTAGATAATAAATAATGAAGTATGTAGGTACCTCGGGCGTTTGTATGTCTTTTGTATTTCGGGCACAACTGTTTAATAGTCTTCACTTCACTGTGTGCATAAACAGAATCACGAATAGCGGTGATGTGAAACAGGCACGAAGCAATACATCGCTCAGTCACCGCTCAGCAAACTGAAAACACCGTTTGCCGTGTTGCCATGTCGCTAAGAATGCGCTACGCGGCTCTCCCGCCAGTCCCGCCTGCGACGGAGCGACAATGTTGCGCGCGTGTCGTCGTTTCACGTGTCTTTTCGAACTGTTTGATATCGGTTGTATATAATCGGCCGATATATCGGCATCGGAATAGTTACATCCCTAGTCGTGATATTTATTCTTGGCAATATAAAACACGTAAAAATGCTAACATCTCAATGTATTGTATGGAGTTGTAAATGTAAACCTGCTGTTTATGGACTCATTGTTGTATAATTTGACAATGAAATATTTTTAGAGTTATTTGGCTATTAAGGTAATGAGCTACGAGTACGATTTCTTAACGGTATATAATACTATACATAGATGTAAGTACTTAAAGCATATAAATGAAAGTGGATGTTCGTTATCAATACTTTTAAATTAAGCTAGATTTAAATTTCATCGTTGTTTTCATTTATTTATAGGTTCAAGTAAGTATAAGATTTATCAATAAATAGAGTCCATTGAATTTAATTAAAAATAGACAAAGCAAGGAAGGTAAACTCAAACTCAAACTCAAAGCATTTATTTCAAATAAACCAATTACAGGCACTTTTGAATTGTCAAGGGGTCGGTCAGTCAGAAATATGAAGCTAGTCGCCCATTCCAAAGCGTAGTAGATACCTATGGAGAAGAACGGGCAAGAAACTCCACGGACACTCGTTTAAATAAAATAAAATAAGTATGGGTAAGTATGGGTGCTAGAATCAATCACAGTAGGTAAATGAAAACGTCATCAATTGGATAATATAATTGCGCAACTGTGTGTGTATGACCAGATGTATGAACGTATACAAGCAAAAGGAGTAGGATGTAAGAATCGTAACAGGTGGCGTTCTACAGTGTCTGCCTACCCCCAAACCAAGAAGGCGTAAGTTTATGTATGTAAGTATGGATAATAAAACCTCTTGAATGTGATATGTCACATGTTTACACCCCGTTTGCTAAAGGATGATTTCCATCAAACGGCTCGCATCGCATCGGATCGGAAAGGATACGAACGGATGCGGCGACAGCCGATCGCGTCCGGCAGGATGTCGACGCATACGATCGACTCCGTACCGTCGCTTGTAAACGTATCCGTTTCTGCGCCTAGTGAAATAGTTTCATTCCTACGACGACAGGCGAACGGAGCCGATCGCGCTTCGCAGCATACTTTCGGCTACGATCGCGTGTCGCGGAAGACGCTCGCGGTCTAGCTGCTGTGTGCGACTTGGTAATATAGACTTTAAATACTGTGTACACGATTTAATATCGTTTAAAGATTGTAAAATTCGTTGCAATCCGATGCGATGCGAGCCGTTTGGTGGAAATCATCCTATACAAGACGTTTACACAATGACACAGTACCACCTGTCTTTAAGTGATGTCACAAACATGGCGTCCTAAACTAAACACGTCTACTCTGTCTACGACGAAACATGTCAATATTGGGCTTTAATTTTAAGTCATGTTGACGAACAACAAAATAACATTATGTCAGTGGGCGAGTAACTAGTGAGATACGACCTGTCAGGGGTGCTACACATGTTTAGCTCGGCACATTCGATTCGGCAGTATTTTTTTAACAACAAAGCCGAATTGAGGTCATTACTACACACTTCTTCTCTTTTCACTTCTTTCACATAGGCTTTCTTTCGCCTCGTGCCGATCGGCAAACTCCGTTCGGCATCTAGGATAGATGCCATGCATGATGTTTGGGATCTTATTGATGCTTAATGATGTTTGGGTCGGCTCAGCACAATTCAAGCTAAGCAGAGCGGTTTTTTCATGAACATAATTATATCTATGAGTATGTTATGATCGTAGCAAGTGCCGTTCTGTAGTTTCTGCCTACCCTATGGGAAGAACGCGTGAATTTATGTATGTATGTATGTAATCATCTACATAATATGTGTATTCATTTTTGCCGCCCGGCTGTGCCGAATTATGCCGTTCCGAACATATGTGTTGTGACTTAAGATAGGTAGCACGCCTCACGTTTGAAAGCCGCAATCACAAACTTCTCAACTCCTTTTTTATATTTTAGTTGTAACTTTCTATTAAAATATTTAACAAACGATAGAATTACTAAAGGCGGAAGATGAAGATGAAAGCACACGAAGGCGTTCGTCATCTTTTTTCACGTGATTATATACGAGTATATCTACCATAGAATCTTTGTCATCATAACATATGGAACCGACATTATGTTGAAATTGTTTGTCGATAATAGTGGTAGTTTAGCTAACTATATCGTTAAGCTCAGTCAAATCAAAGCTTAGCATAGAAATGGTCGTGCAAACGCACGCGATCGAGCGATCAGCCATTAGACTTCATGTTGGTGAATACCTAAACAGATGCAGAGCCTCGTAGACATAATCTTAGCATAGGTATCTGTCCTGACAGTGGCCGTAATATGAAGTATTAGTGCCAGCGCTAGAGCTGCGTCTAGCCGCTGCAACAAGACGCACAGTTGTAGTCTTGTTGCTGCGACTAGACGTAGAGCTGTCGTTTGTGTCTGCGTCTAGCCGCTACAACAAGATACACAGTTGTAGTTGCATCTGCGTCCTGTCGCTTCAATTAGACGTAGAGCTGTCGTGTCGTGTAGGAAGCGATCATTTTCTTTGAGTATTCGAGAGAGACAGCCTCTAGTTGCATTTGCCGGGGTGATTATCATGCGAAAGTGAAGCGCTTCCGACTGTCATCGAGTGTGTCTAAATACCATCATGATTCCTGTCTAAAAGCGGGATGTCGCTATTGGTTACGTATAGTCCGTCTGCGTCTTTCACTTGCATGGTATTAAAACGTCATAATACGGCACCTGAGGCCTTATTATGAAGTATTAATGCCATCATTATTCCACTGTGCAAAAAGCATGGTGCTAGCGGCCTTGTATAGCTCCGTCACTCACTCACACTGGAATAATGGTGGCATTAATAGATCATAATACGGCCCCAGATAGGATAGTCTCGTAGTAAGCAATAGGAATATTGTCAATTTTTTTTTTGCCCGTCTGGTTTTTTGGTTGGTCCTTTTTTTACGTAATCAAAAGATTACGGCAATACATTGAGCTAAAATGTGGCATGACGTCTCTCCCCGGTAGATTTTATACTGACTTGTGACGTAGCGAGCCCCCACTGGAACTTTAATGCGTTTTATCTGAACCAATTTTTATTAATATGATGAAGCAAAAGATACGTGATTAATATTTTTTTTTATTATCTGGCTGACGGACTAAATAGTTTTTTTTCCCAGTCAACATCCCTATACTAGTAGAAAGTCAAGAAGAATGGTAACGTTCTTTTTAAATCAGTAGGTATTTCAAGAGATATTTCATCGACTATAAACAGGAAGCTCTAAGACAAAAGATAATTTAAAAATACAGGTCCAAGTTTATTTATTTATGTTATTATTTATGTACCCAAAGTAAAATATATACAGATGCGACATAATTATAATTTTGAGTACTGAGCCTTATTTCTTATGAAATTTCTTCCAGCAGAACTGCGAAAAGCGAAATGAGAAAGAAATGTAGACAATAGTGTGTGAAAACAAGAAGAGAAAAATATGAATATGACGTCTTAAACTAAAATATTAAAATATATAAACTAAAATATTCATATACACGTTTAACGCAAAAAAGTTCTATCAAGTTCTGCTTGTAGTTTAGTCAAAAATGACTCTCAAGAATGACATATGCATAATTATATTCTTTCACATATTCTGCATATTTTTTGTAAAGACATACAAACTTTACATAACTAAAGACACGCGCAGTACCTGTAGTAACTACGTAATGATAAAGGTGTATACAAAATGAGATCAACCCGATATTAATTACGTTTAAAACCCTTAGTCGACATCACACAGAATATATATTCCTTACATAAACTGAGTTATATGAGTACTAGGTTTGACTTGCAACCTTGCAACATGATCAGCCCATGAATTGATTAGGGAATGAATTTTATTCTTCATAAATCATAATTAATTAGAAAAATACAAAATAGTTTATTGTCCAGGTAATACAGTAAGCAGGTTTAGAGGTTAACAGCACAGTGAACCCCAAACTAGACAGTTGGTCTGTATCTTGGGGCTCGGGGTACGAATTCCAGAGTGGAGACTTGAGAGGTAATTTCAGGTGTTGTATTGTATATCTGGTGTGTTTGTGTACGTGTGATGTGAGTGTGGTGTGTGTGAGTGTGTGTTTATGTGTGCGTATTTTTTCCCATTGTGTATCGTTTGATTTAGTGTCGGTAATTAAGGAACCTAATCATTTACTAGAGCCCTAAATTGCCAAAATACCTACAACATAATCAAACTATCCCGGAAAATTGACGTGAATAAAACCGAAGTTATTTTAAACACGCTTTTATTACCTGAACTTGTAACTGTCGTAGTCCGATCGTAGAAATTGCCTTACCTATTGTGATTGGCCGGTTATATTACGATGCGCCTATTCGAAGGTCGGGCGGATCGATGAAAGCAACCTATTTATCGATATTCCCAGCTGACCACTATCGCGAAGTAGTTGAATTTCACGCCGCTAGTGGTACCCAGACCGAAAAGGGTTAGGTTAGTTTAGAACTAGAAAAAGGTTTGAACTGTGACCAACTGCGTATACTCTACTCCAACAACATACAATACAACTATTTAGTATTTTTAATATCCTAAAATAGGAATTATTCCAGTAGGAATAGGTCAAATAGGAATTATTACCTGACTGCGCGGCAGCAAAGACAGGGCTATGTTTTTTACGCGTATCTGGGTCGATATGCCCAGTTTCCCACGCATCGCTGGGCAAATCGTCGAACGTTATACGATATATCGTTAACGTTAAACGATATGGATGTTAAAAGGTAGGTCAAATTATGAAATGGCAGCGTATCGTAAAATGATTAGGCAGATTACGATAGGGCCATTTCTACGATCAGACCACGACATAGCCTAACAATGTAATAAAATCTTCAAATTAAATTTTAGCCTACTTCTAATTATCGTAAATGAAACTTTGCATGCATATTTTGGATGAGAATACTATAATTTGGTATTTTGCAGCTGATCTGATAATGGGGCCAGGAAGTTGGTAGTGGAACTCTTCAGTGGCTACTAGTAAACTAAAAGGCTAAAAGTGATTCGTTTTGACGAACCCAATAGTTTGGCTTTGGTAACGAGGGTCTGATGATGGAGCCAGGAGGTAAAAAGTGAAATTCTTCAGTGACTACTAGTAAATAGACTAAAAAGTAAAAAAAAGTAGTAAAAATAAATCAAAACGCTTTTATCACGCACTAAAAATCATAAAATAGTTAAATTGACTCGTATTAGTTACGCCATAAGTAACTATTTGGCTTGTCACTTCTTTTATATCCAATGTTTAATTCAAAAAGCGTGTTTTTTTAAAAGTATTTCCGTATTTTTTAGTGTCAGGATACGTTCGTGTTGTTTGTTGGATATACGTTCAGAAACGAAACTCCATTAACACTGTCACTTTTACATGTCATTGTCATCATAATATATACAAAATGGATCAATAAACTATCTCTTAGTGTTTCATGTAATAGCAGAAGAAGTAATTTTCTTCTTACGTGTATGGAGTTCCAATAGGAAAATAAATAAATAGCTAAGAATCATTAGTAGTTCGCAATTTTTTTCTTTTACTCTGTACTGAACATTTTAAAACTGAAGTGTAAATCGAGTCTCGTTGCTGACCCGTAACTACATTGTTCTATCAAAGAGCATCCCACGCAGTTGACACGGAACACATAAACGTAGGAATCCATGTGTCCTAAACTTTGTTAACTACTGCGTAAACCTGTTGTAAACGTACCACGGGACGGGCTAGGCTCGGCTATAACAACGGTCTGTATTGCTCTAAAATTGTCAACATTGTACACCCACTTTAATAGTTGGTTTTTGTTTTGTTGCCGACCATTTTAAAGTAGCAATAATCTGGTATAGACTGTTACACATGTACACACATAGTATAAATAGATAAATAATGCCTGTTTTCACCTTCACTAAGTGAAACTTAAATGAAACCCTAAATAAAAGTGCACTGTTGGATTTTCAACCCTCAGCGCTGAGCCTAGCGTTGAAAATTCAACAGTGCACATTTATTTAGGGATTAATTTGAGTGTCACTTAGTTAAGGTGAAAACGGGCATAAGGCTCAAATTCAAATTCAAATTCAAAAGTCATTTATTCAAACTAGGCTGAAAATCAGCACTTTTCGAACGTCAAAATTACATAAGACAGTCCCCCAAAAACGCCCGCCCTTCACCACTTCCTACTGCTTTAGCTGGGAAGAAGAAGTGGCGCAACAAACTCCCCAGCAACACAGCTGTCTGATTAGTTAGAAAAACATGATTGTATACAATAGTACTTATGCAAAATAATTTACTTTACGCAACACAAAACATTAAATTAAATTATTTTCTTTATGTCACATAGCACACGCCAATATACCAACAACAAAAAAGTAAAAAGAACTTAATACCCGAATGAAAGCCTCCAGACATAAAGGGCGTGCCCGTTTACACATAGCAATTAAAGCTGTAACTCGGAAATCACAAATGATAAACTAGCGAACTAGCTAACAATCGAAGTAAAATAAATAAACCGTTAATTACTAATAACAACAACAAAAATCATGGTCAGCAAGACTACTGGTCACCACAAGTAGCACCCGTTCACGAGCATAACGCAAAGATCAGCCATTACCCCCCCCGCCATATTTGAGGGAAGGAGGAAACCCGACCCCCGACGCTACCGCAAGCAGTGACATCTGAGGGAGCATGACGAACTTGCTGCCAGTTGCTCAGACAAGATTAGTATGATCAATTTTCGAGGTCGCTAGCTGACCATTATTACAATACATCTCATAAAGATAAAAAATAAAAACTGTGTAAAGAGTAGATTACGTCAATAATAAATGAAAACAAAATTGAAATAAATTGACTTATACAGTCAAATAAAAGCTCTCCTAAGTTAGTACTCCTAGGAAGTACCTAGGTATCACTTTATAAAAGTAATAAAGTTAATTTCTAAAGAAGAATGGCAGATTTGGTGTCGCTTAATTTCAGAAGCCTTCATGAATGAACGTATTTATTTATTAATCATAAGCACACCAAACAGCACAGTCACGTACACTTCAAATTAAATAACATTTAAAATTTGCATGACATGCACATATGAAATTTAGAGACAAAGGAGAACAATATAAAGTGTGTCTAATATTAATAATAGTACTTATTGAGTACACTTATGGAGCTTACCTTAGAAATTAACAAAAAAATGTCTTAAGTTTTCTCTTAGAGCACACATACAGCCAGATATTATTATTCTATCAGGTTTCAACTAACAATAAAACAAAATGATTAGAGGTTCTGGCCAATCAATCAACATTCATTCAAAAGTTCAGACTAATACCACTTCTGCCTCTATAATAATCACCCGAAAACAAATGTAGTTTGTTAAATTAATTGACCAGTAACTGGTTATCGTTCAACAAGTCCAATATCTCACAAAGTTCAGGCTTCGGGGTCAATTTACATCATCTGTCAAAACTATCAACTGGCCCTTCGAAACATAACTCAATATCCTCGTCATCATTATTGAAATACTTAGTTTGACAGATAAATTGATTTATTCGATGTTTAGTTTTTGTGTAAAAAATATTCGATATTTTAGTTTTTTATATTATACATATAAATCTTATATACAACCTAAACTAACTGCGGATGAATTTTTCGACGCTATATTTTAGTTTGTATAATATTTAGTTAGTTTTATACAATTTAAGTTTTCAGGCATTTTTTATATGTATAAAATGACACGTTCATTATACCTTTTTAAATTCATAATTTTACTGAAAACAATCTAATATTCAGGACGATTATTAAAATATTATCAAAATAATACCCCCTTAAAGCGGTTACTTTTGCGGACAATCGAATAAAACCCATGTTTATGCTTGGCAGCCGCTTTGGCGACCCCTGACTAACGATACGGTTGAGTTAATTCATTTCATTAAGCCTCTAATTATGAATAACCGTGGCTTAAGCGATGCTGATGCAATTACCGTTAACGCTGCGAAAATGTTCGCCGAAATAGGAAGTAAGGAAAAAGAGGAAAAAAACGCATTTTCTAAAATTCCACTTCTATTTGAACACCAAAATAATGAATTATGTTTCATGTCGTGGTTGTGAATGCTAAGTGGGTAGTTTTAAGAGCGTGCATTTTGAAAGTGGGCAACGTCGCAAAAAGATGTCAAATATTTACCTGTTCTGATTAATTTGGCAATATTACTGTATGGAAATATTGCTAACTAGTGAACTAGAATATTGATTATGAAATGCTATGATTAATATCGTAACACCGAATATTTAGTTTTAGATGTAAAAAAAGTATTTGGAATCCTACCAAATGTTTTTTTTTACACCTAAAACGGTTACAATATCAAATTCAGTGTAATTACAATTCATTATTAATATTCTAGTTCACTAGTTAGCGATATTTCATATTTCCATTCAGTAATATTGCCAAATTAATCAAAACATGTAAATATTTGACAGCTATTTGCGATGTTGCCAACTTCTAGAACGAACGCTCTTAACAATAGTAGTTTATATTGTAACATTAAAATAGAGGTACCTACATCTACATGTAAGTACACCGTCTTACAATCCACTACGTAATAAAATACAAAAGAAAACAGAGGTAATTACTGAAAAGAAAATTAACTTGCTTCAACAAAAGGTCGGATCAGAAGTGCCTTTACACCGTGCAAGTAAAACATTAACACTATATTTTACGATCTAGGTACCCCTTCTTGCGGCTACTACAAATCTTCGTGGAATCCACAGGATTTATTTAGAAAATAACTACATAAATGAACCTTCTACCTTTGTCCGTTTCATTGTGCGTCCGAACTAACCCTTTACGAAATCAGGTGTCGTAAAAATTTAAGATAATTTGTCGAAAATGTTGTCGCTGCGGGGTGTCGAAGCGGGGACATATTTTTCAACGTAATAAGGGATAAACGAAACAAAAGGAGTATGTAAGGATCGTAGCAGTTGGCATTCTGTAGTTTCTGCCTACTCCTATGGGAATAAAGCGTGAGGTTATGAGTAATAAGGGGTAATAGTCTCATCCCATTAGGTAAATTGAAGGAGTCTCCAACGTATTATGTTCAGGTTTTTTGTTTGTGGAGACAAATTATAAATTATAAGAGAGAGAGAGAGAGATAAATTATAACTTACTTTTTTAGAAGGATTTCGAAGGATGCCAAACGGAACCCTGTTACCATGCCTCCGCTGTCCGTCTGTCTGTCAGCGGGCTGTATCTCATGAACCGTAATAGGTAGACAGTTGAAATTTTCACAGATTGTGTATTTCTATTGCCGCTATAACAACCAATAATAAAAATTATATGTAGTTAAAAATTAAAGGGGGTCCCAGTCTCATACAATAAGTTTTGATTTAGAAAAAAAAGTTTACGAGTAGAGTACAAATATAATTGTTATTGTAATTTTTATCTTAAAAAATTAAGAAACAGGGGCCGTAAAAGTTGTCAGTTTTAGACCATTTTTGTACGATCTCTATCGCAACAACTAAACAAGTTAGGAATTTGAAACTTCTGTATATAAAGTACCATATTATACTGTATTCAAATAATAAATATTAAAACGCTGATTTATAAGGTATTTTATAAAAAAATGGTCGCTTTTCTACAACAGCAAAAAATTACTTTGTTATTCACAGTACATATCATAATAAAATACAAATTTATCTTCGTGATTTTTAAAACAAATTGTCCTTAATCAAGTGCATAGTGTTAAATCTTATACGATTTGTTACGGAACCCTTCGTGCGCGAGTCCGGCTCGCACTTGCCCGGTTTTTATGTCTAAGCTATGTAGATTTAAGGACTTTTTCCTTTGTTAAAGATTCTTGTTCAGCATATTCATAAACGTAGGTAAATACTTTTTGTTTTGAATTGTAATAGGTATGACAAAAAAATAAAAAAGGCTGAATTATTTTTTAAATTATTCTACAAACCTATTTATTTAAATGGCATACCTAACACACTTTTACCACAATATAATAATTCAACTTACACATTTGTTCCATTTACAACCGAAAAATAGCTTACATTACGTAACATTATTTTCTTTTTGGAACATTATTTTAGAATCAGACCATTTAAAGTTCTTTAAATATTACATGAAACGCGTGTTTTAAAACGTAGAAAAATATATAAAACGCTGTATTTTTTCTACACCAAAACCTCACATTTAAGCTATGTAATAAATTACACAAACTGTTCTACAGTTAACGTGATCTTCTTTATTAACCAAGACCTCTTAATGAACTAATTTCATAATTGACCTATCAAAACCTATTATGTATTAAACAGTGGCCATATTTGACCTCATTAGTGTACCACTAACGTCTCAATGAATACAAATCTATTAACAATAAACTTTAAACAATTACACATTAATGTTCTTATATTTCGATCTAGCCCATTTCGTCCCACGTCTAGGCAAGTCATAAAATTTAATAATTTTCAATTTATAACTTTGAAACAATCTCTGAAACAATATTCCTTGCTCAGGGTACTTCAATCTTGACGAATTTAATTAATGAATCACGACATAATCTTAGGCGATGAAATTAATTGGCTCGAATAATGAAATTTATTGAAATTAATCCAAATATTGTAAGCTTTATGATCGCATTGCGTGATAAGTTTATAAATGTGTTATTTTAATATAATGTTACGAATATTGGAGAAATATATTTAAAGTTATTTCAAACACTATTCTGAAATTATAACCAGCATAACGGCCTATTTCTCGACGTTATTAAAAGTATTTTTAAGCCTCTTGTAATATTATACGCAAAAAAACTGCGTCACTTCTGAGGAGAGTGAGGGGCAGTCAAAACAGCATCCTGAAGACTGTAGCCGAGAGGTTCGGCTCTCCGATTATACAGCAGTTTGTGCGGAGGTTGATCGTTACTAACACTAGACAATAAGTTATTTTTTGTATGAAAGATAAAAGATAAAAGATCATTTATTTGTCAAACATGCGTTTACATAAACTGACTAATCAGACATGCAAGGTATTCAAGTAATAGAAGTTGTGTGCGTCCATGTTTTGCCAATAAAGGCGTACAAATTTTGTTGGTATTTAAAAAAAAATACATTTAATTGCATTTTACTAACACCATATGGATATTTGTGTGTCCGAAATAAAACGATTCTATTCTATTCTAATATTCATATGTTCTGCTTATAATATTTTAATATTAGTAGTCAGATAGGAAACGCCGAACTCATCTAGAATTTTCTTCTTTTTTTAATATGACGTGTAAAAGTGATTGCAATATCCTATTTACAGAATAAACAATTTCATTTCATTTCATTTCATTTCATTTCATTTCATATTAAATTACAATTTACTTTTAAATTATTTTCTAAAAAAATTATATGCAGATTTGCGCAAGGATTTTTAAATTACACTGCTGAACGATGTCATTACTTTCAAAATGGCAGCTCATCAAGTAGCAGAGACCATTTTGATAAGCAACACCCTTTGTTTTGCGGCAAAATAGAAGCAACAGATACGGACTCGACCGCAGGGGCCTCGTCCGCCCCAAACACGGGACGAATCTTAATCCTTATAAATTATGAACTTACCACGTCCCGAACAAGCACTTAAACTTAGTCCCGAACAAAACTCTTACAAACCCTTAACTAACTTAAAACTTTGCTAACGAAAATACAAGATTTTAAAGCAATTATTTAACTAAACAATGCTCTTCGAATTAAGTCTACTGGCGAGCCTACTTATCCACCCACCAACAGATCGTTTTGTTCCCGAATATTAATGGAGACGAAACCAACAATGGTACAGTCGAAATTGCTTAACCTTTACCTATAAAGCGGCCAAGTGCGACTCGGACTCGCACACGAAGAGTTCCGTACCACCGTACAATATTTAACACTACATATTTAAAAATACTTTAGTAAAAAAAAACACGTTTTAGTTTTTAACTTTATTTTATTTTTGTTTTTTGTTGTTATAGCGACTATAGTAGTACATATTTCAAGTGTCTATCTAATACAGATAAAAAAATACAGTCCTGTGACAGACAAACGGATGGACGGACGTAGTGCGGATCCTTGGTACTACGGTCCGGTTGGCACTCTTTGGATACGGAACTCTAAAAAATATTCTCTAAAAACTGACAGCAGCGAAAATAACGCAGTACACTTTTATTATGATTCAACCCTTTTATAAATGTGCAAAAGAAACACAATGGTACTTATTTAAATATATGTTCTGATGAAGTTTTTTGCGTGTGCAGGTGAGGGTTATTCTGAACATTAGTCCCTTCCGTTTGGTGAATCTTGTGGGAGTTATGGCGTTTATGTTTTTTTCGGTCGTCTGATTTCGTTGCTGTTTACTGGCCGGTGTCATGGTTACGAGATTAGGAGCTTACTGTGTTACAGAGATAAGAATATTTTACACTTGTTTTTGTAGTATCTTTTATTTCTGATTTTGTATGTGTTGAAGTATTTTTAAGTACCCAGGCGTAGTAAAATTTCTTCAACCAAAAAAGCTTTTTTGTCGGTTTATCATCATATTAAATTTAAAAAATATCAAATTCCAGCGCTTTCATTTCTTTTTTCTGCTAGTTGTAGTTTTATTACTCTTTATTTTCTTCTCCATCTATTATTTTACAAAACAACAAGCTACATTTAAGCCATAATAAACGCAAAAGCTCAATAAAACAAATAATAAAGCAGAACATTCAGGCACAGCAGTTAACTTGTACAGTACAGACCCGAGCTAAGCCATCGACAGGGTTAATTCGGCGAATCGTAAGGTCATCAAAAGTTTACAGCGGCGTCGAGTTTCGCGCCAAAAGTGATATTTTATTGTGCAAAGGGTTATTTCACTTTATGCGCATTTTAAATTGTTCTGAGATAGGGGTTTTGGATTTTAAATAGGTAATTTAAGAAGGGAGTTAATTTTTCTTTAAATAAACTAGCATTGTTTGGGAAACATCGACCATAAGAGGTAATATTTTTCTTGACTATCCAAATATTTAAGCTTTATTATCCAGTTGAAATAAGTCAGAAAAACAAACACTTAAATCCAATAAACATTTATTAATAAGCTGCCTCTAACTTGCCACAAACAAAACAAACAAATCGAAACTCAAACAGGCCGTACAGTCACTCACATAACGCTCACAGCACTGTTTAAGACAACACCGTACCGTCGCACATAAAAGCGTTTCAAACGAGACCGTTGTGTTCAAAAATCGCCGATGTTTGACCGAGTACAGGTGCACAAACACACGACGGCATTATAAATACTGACTGTGTATTTATGTCCTCAATTGTACTTCTGTATGTGTGGACTGTAACTTCAGGAGTTTATTTAGGACAAGTATATTTTCGCCGTTAATCAATTATAAGCAGGTGGTTGTTTTAGCGAGCGCTGTTTCCTTGCTCGGCTTAGTTGTCGCAGAAGAGACGAATGTATGCATGCATGTGCATTAATTAATCATGCTGTATTATGCTGATGTAACAGCGAGATTATTATGAGAGTAGTGTTGCATAAATTATTTAAATATTGATTAGGGTTTTGTTTGCTGTCTGTCTTAAATTGCTGTAATATTTTAGAAATGAAATATCTGTTCAAGATTAAGATAGATGGCTTCTCTAAACAAGATTGACCTAAGAATAATTAATAACTAATTTAACAATAGTGGCAATTTTCAGCACGAGTAAATCATTGAAATAGTATTATGACTTATATAACGGTAGTAAATAAGTAAAAATATAAAAGAGGTCAGTTCAGAAATATATTTATGATAGAAGAATCGTCATTCATCCATGATGCAGTACGGAGTGTTGGTATCCACAAATAATATTCCGTGCCCCCCGGCTATGCGCGAGGTAGCGAACCGTAGCCGTGGCGCTACGCCGTAGCACTTTGCTACGAGTAACAAACGCTAGTCACTTCTTTGTGTTGGTGTATTTAAGAGGGAACAGGGCCTGCGATTCTCCATACAAATGTATTGCTCTTTTTCATCCTGAATAATGCCTCTAGAGCAACCATTTTTTTTCATAAAATCAAGGTCTGCTGTAGACATGTCCTTGTTATTTCCTTTTTTTCAGCATCTTATTGGTAAAGAAAATATGACCCTCCAAAAATTACGAAAATTCCTCATTTTTACCGCTGTGATTAGAGGACTACCACACAAATTCGAAAAGTTTTTGACATAAAAGACATTGAGATACTCTTTCTTAAAAAAAATATGTAAAAAATAATTGAATTGGCTCAGTTTTCGAGGAGAAAAAAGGGGAATATGAAACCTCGATCTCGTATTTTTTTTTTTTTGTAATATAATCGGTCTGAGCTGCCGCTGTCTCTATCGCACTCTACGGAGGCAGACTTGAGGTAAGACGACGGCAATAGTTTCTTCAAATACCTATTTATCAAATTCCTCGCAGGCCCTGTTCCCTCTTAAATATCACACATTTCACTCCTCTTTGTATTGATGTCGATGTGATACGTTAGAAAAAAGTTAGCATTTTATTTATATTTTTAGATTTGCTGGAATTACAACCTACTTAATACAAGGCGGGTTTGAATTCAATGGAAAAAAAAATGTTAGTTATTTTTTTAAGCTATTAAATTTTTTGATAAATAGCAATCTTCTATCTATAAGATTCAAACCCACTTATTGTACATAATTTACTTGTGTTACTAATGTGTCAACATTAGTAACACAAGGTTTTGCTAGGAATGATAACAAAACCGATGATTTCATGCTATCTAGAGCACACTTTCAGGCCTGACTATTGTGGCCGCCATTGTTGCTATACGTTCGGTTACTGCCATGACATGCGACTCAACACACTGACTGACACTTTAACACCAGACTGTGATATGTACAACGGAATACACAATATATCACTTTAAAGCAAATGTTCATTTTGTAATCCATTGCTCGTGACTAAGTATGAGTTCAATAATATATTTTTAATACAGGTCCTCTATGTTCATGTTGTTATAATATTCAAATAGCAAATAGTGGTAGCTACCTTTGTGTAGTACATACCTTTTACAAATTACTATAAAAAATTAAAAATTAATATATTATATTGGTTTGTGTTACTTCCAAAACTAACAGTTTACACTTTACTTTACTAAGCTTACATATTTAAATAAAAATAGACGGTAATATGTTGTATTGCCTACACAAACTATTATCGGAAAACCATTTCATACAAAAGTTCTAAAATATGCTTTTAGCCATATTATTATATCCTTTCCTGAACAGACTATACCGTTTTATCATATTTCTATAGTATCTCAAAGATATATTGCAGTGTTCGCAGTCGTGTGGGCGTCTGTTCCGCGATATGGAGCGTGTTGTTGCATCACTATGCACGACTGTATTGTAAGGAGGCCCCGATCACGGCCTCGAGCGATGCGACATGCGTCAAGCGACACGAGCGCGCGTCACCTGTTTTCGTCCGTCGCGGTGTTTTGTGGCATGTTTTTTTTTTATAGTTAATGGCCTCGCGTATGTGAACCTAGGAGGTTGTCGGCTGCTTAACTGGACTATACTGTGGATGCCTTATCAAATGAAAGCCTCCAGCCAAAGCATAAAACTTATAACAGCGACTACACGTTAAGGGGTATGGACCTCAGCTTAAGGCGTCGCTGGGGGACGGCAACAAGGATCGCGTCATGGCATACTCTAAACAACTTCTTTCCTTTTGTTTTCTCCGTAATGGCTGCTGAAAGACGCGTGTCGCTTGAGCGTGTAGCTCGTGGCCATGCACGGGATTTAGAAGTTACATTACAATTTAGCTTTTATTGGATTTGTATGACAATGTCCACAAGTTTACATACGTTGAGGATGTTTATGTTTCATAATAAGAGTTGGCGTATTGTGTTATGTAAGACGTGATTTTTTTAGTTGCGTAGAAAACTGAATTATTTTAGGCAAAGCAGACGGTGGGATTCGGGTCATCAAAAACTGTAGCGGTAAACCTATTAGGTAATTCTGAGAGAATACTGAATTAAGGTTGGTTTGAATTTTTTGTTTCAAATTTTTTTTGTATCTTTTTTTTACGATGTGCTTAACATAAAAAAATACTTGCATAATATATACTAGCTAGACAAACGCTTACTTTGCAGTAATTTTAATAGCACACTAAAGCGTAAACAACTAAAATGTAAACAGCAATAGAGCTTTGAGCAGAAACACAGAGTAAATAATTTGCCTAGTGCGTACACGCCACACCGCCGTCCTCTGTAAGTACACAATGTTGCCTACCAGTCCTACCACGCGGTAGTTTTACTTACTGTGTAAGCTTCAAATTGGACAATTTCCAACTCAAATAATATATTCTACTAGCTTCTGTCCACGACTTTGACCGCGTGAAATTTCTTGTTCTCCTATCCCACCCCAACACATCACATCGCCCAGGGGGGGCGATGTGATGCGCGGGCGGGCGATACTATTACTTCTGTTGTTTTTAGCGTTCTTTCTGACTATTTTTTTTCTTTTTGCTCGACTACTTTGGGTCGTAGCGTGATGCCTTATAACCTTCCTCGAGAATTAGGCTATCAAATGCAAAAAGAATTTGTCAAATCTGACTGGCAGTTCCAGAGATTTACGCATTCAAACAAAAAAACAAAGTCTTCAGCATTATTATTAATATATTACCCGTCATAGTTTGAGAAAGTTTTGTGAAAATATAACCCAGGTTCATAGTAGTAATTTAGGGAATAAAAACTTTATCACTCTTTATTTTTGTTAATCATTACCATAGGAACATACGTATTAAAAAATATGTTTTATTTCGGCTCGATCCTGTGCCAATCAAACGACAACACTATTAGACCCTGAAATTTTTGACAATATCTTCAGTTCATCTAACATCTGGACAACTTATTTGCCATAAGTTCAATTCAACTGTCGGTGTCGGCACGGTTGGCGCAGTGGTTAAGCGATTGACTTCTGCGCTGCGTGTCGCGGGTTCGATTCCCGCACGGAACAAATATTTGTATGACCTACAATTAGTTGTTCCGGGTCTGGCTGTTTGTGTATGTGAGTTTAAATGTTTGTAAACGCACCCACGACACAGGAGAAATTCCTAGTGTGGGGAAACGTTTAAAAAAAAAAAAAAAAAAACTATCAAGTAAAGAGGAACAGAAATGACGTAAACAACTTACTTATCATTAACTTACCATATATTCATATTCATTCAGGTTCTATATTCATTTTCGAAGAAAAAGAAATAGAACCTGGCTAAGTAGTTATAAAAACATGGTACAGAACAACGCTTACTTAATTTGCCACTCTTCCTGGAAACTAGTTTCCTTGTAAAGGAAACCATGGAAGCTCTAAGAGCATATTAATTTAATTCTTTTTCTCTACAGTCAAAGCTAGGGCTGTCGCGGCAAGCTCCTTTTTTTAAGTTCAGGGTCGAGTCACAAGTAACTGATGTGCTGATAGGTTTGAGACTTATCTACATTAATAAAATATATTTTACAGAAGGTCGCGTCCTATCTAAAAGCGATCGCCGCGCGAATACGCGATCGGTCGCGTGCATATGTCACTTTTTATTCGGAAAACCGGAAAGCGTTCTCTGTCAGCGCGACCACGCGTTCTTATTCGCGGAACAAAAAGTTCGAACGTTCGTGTATCCGCGTGACAATCGCTCTTAATAGGACGCGAGGTTTAGTAGGTTTAGAGTCTAGTACGTGTTCAAGTTTTTTTTTAAACGTGGAATTATAATTAATGTAAAAATGAAATCGCCTATCCGCCTTAAACAAGCGTAGTGATCAATGCCTTCTTTGTATGAAAATAGGCTTTTACCTAGAATAGTATGCCTTAGAACAAAGGTTGGATTTTACTTTAGCTTTAAACGCAATAAAATGCAAATCTAGCAAAGAAGAGGGTAGCTTGTTATAAAAGGTTATACCAAGCCCAACAAATGAGTTATGAACCTTATGAAGCCGGTGAAATGGAACTCGTTTTTGTCCTTATTTCTGGTGTCCCTGCAATGAGGCAATATGTCTAGATAGACGGTCAAAGCTGAGAACTGGTCGAAAAAAATTGCGTCCTACTGTTGGCCGCTAAATGCACACGCACTAGAAAAGCAGAACGGCATGATGGTAGCACAATGACGTGGCGCGAGTGTATGAGCCCTATGAGACTATCATAGAAATAGGATCAGTCATTTTTATATGAAGAACCGATGACGATATAATAACTACATACCTATTGTCTATGGTCATAGTTATGAGATCTTATCGTACAAATATGGTCATAACCGTCTAACCTCAAAAATAACAAAATCAAACACGGATATCGTTATCCATCTTGATTAAGTATGACGTTTATGTGATCATCAGTGATCGGAGTAGGTAGATTGATTTTTGGTACTTATATCATAAATGCACACTGAAAGAATAACATGGATAAAGCTTCGTGCAGACTAGCGCGACGCGACACCGGTTATTGTTATACCGTGAAGTTTTTTTGGAAATTGTATTGTTCGTGTCGGGTCGCGCCGTCGCGTCGCGCTGGTCTGCACAAACCTTAAGCCATTTTTCCGGAAAGCAATTCCGGTATTTCCGGATTCAATTGAATATTGTTAATGTTGGTAGTGATATTATTTTCACAACACAGTAACAAACAAAGAAGCGCACTCTACGAACCTGGCATGTCGTCGGCGGGCGTACGCATTGTTTTGATAACCGGTTAGTGCACCACCCATGATCCTTTCTTCTGATTGGTCGTTCGGTTGTGTCAAATCGTGACTGTGTGCCGTTAAAAAAAATATGAAGAATATAATATTGCTCATTTTAATATAATTACTACCTAAGTTCCGGTTTTTTTTAAATAATCTACCAATTCCGGAGGAATGTCCATATTAATATATTATTACACGTTTCGGATCAATGACCCCAATTCAATCTACCTACTCCGATCACTGGTGATCATATACATCTTATATGTAAAAATTAAGAACATCATCAGTCAACTATGATCATAGAATTTGACAGATATAAAATCATATTTGTATGATAAATATATGACAGTATAATTGGGGCCTAAGACGTAGACGAGACTGTCACGCACACCAGCATAACAAAGATGGCTTGTTTGTGTCAGTGTTTTGCAGCGCGACACTCTATCTAGACTATATAAATATTCAAAGTGTAATGGTATAAATGTCACATGAGACGAAATTTTAATCGGGAAATGGGGTTAGCTTTTTATCTCGAAACATAAAAAATCAACAGGTTGAGTCGAGGGCACTAGCAAGTCTGATTAATTCTCTCTATTACACCCTCTGGATTTGTTACTCTGATATAAGTTATAGTCTTACGCTAATTAGGGTAAGCTTATGTATGTCAATATTTCCAAACCATACAAGCAATGCCCACAAGGGAGCCGCTAATTAAGTAAGTAATTAGTATTACGCTGTAAAGAATAGATCGCATAATTTATGTACCTTCAGGGATCGATTTTTATAAACGATAATTATAGAATGATTATATTTTTAAACATGCAAAAGTTGCATGGTCTCTTAGCTAAAGACCTTATTTTAAAAGACAAACTTTACTTTTATTTATGATAAAGATCGCTTTTAACGATAAGACCATCCATTGTGTCACCCTATGTAATTGTTATGATGTTGATAATAAAGATTATTTATCTGTCTAAATCTGCTCAGGTGGAGATTCACAGATGACTCCAACCTTTTTTAAGTTTTTTTTTTGTTTGGGAAATTATCAAATAACTTCTCCCGCTCCGGGCGGAGCGGAAGGGCGTGTCAGACTCTTACTGACTAAAACCCACCTGTGTTCCTTCAGTTGTCTGTACGTTGCCTGGGGCTACGGTATCCCTTTCGGACTTTCCCGCGACCCCGGCATGGTCTATCGTGTCCAGCGTGTCCTGTTGCCTGCACGATGCAGGAACTGATGTACACGGGTGCCAAAATCGCAGCCAAATTCTGGACTGACACTATATAAATTGCCATCGAGACGCTAAGAAGAGTGAGCACCATGTATCTATGACATAATTAGTTTATCTGTTGTTGCTTCATTTTTAATTCTTAATTCTTTTTACCTATTGTGGTATAATAATTTTATTCTAGGTGCATCGTCCTCACATATAATTATATAACTAATGTACTTATACAAAATATTGTAAAACATTTTAAAAGAGTAACGGTGGAGTTTCTTGCCCATTCTTCTCCATACGAAAACTACCTTTTGGAAGGGGCAACTAGAATCAATTATTTTTTTTTTGTAAATTTTTGACGTTCAAAAGTGCCTTATACGGGCTACTTGAAATAAATGATTTGACTTTGACTTTGACTTTGAAGAAGAATAAAAAATCCAATAATATCACGGCGCTCGATCTACATAAATAACATAATCTTACGTATACATTTTATTTAAGTTTTTGGTCCCTCTAAGGGTTAGTTCACACCAAAACGCGACGCGACGCGCATTCAATTTTCATTTTTTGTTTCTTTACATAGATTAATCCTGTTTTCTTTTACACCATTTGCTTATTGTTGTAACGTCCCGTTTTACTATACTGTGGCTTTGTCTTGGTTGTTACGGAGAATCACTGACTCCTAAGACACAGGCACATACACCTAGTTTAGGAGTCAGGGAATTAAAATTATTGTGACCTAGTTATAAGCTTTATATGCTCTTAGTTTTTGTTTCTTGTACTGTGATGGCTTTTGGTGAAATAAAGAATTTATTTATTTATTTATTCACTTTAAGATCCGATACAATATCGAATTGATTTACTACACAATAAGGTACACGCGCTGCGCAGCACCGCGCATCTCAGCGTACTTTGACACGCGTTCACGCTCGCACTGAAATTATACCCTTTCGTGAGCGTCACGTCGCGTCGCGTCTCGGTGTGCACTGACCCTAAGGTTTCATGAAAATCGAAAATCAAAAGGTTTATGACGAGTGGGAATTGAGCCCGCTAACCAATCGCTCAGCCTGTATACTGATTTAGCCGTCAACAGTATCTAGTTTTATATTCATTAATTCATATTCTTGCACTTGCCTACGTGCCCTGGTCACGAGAGTCGAGGCAATGAGACATCCTTATCCGAGCCCTATCTGTAACAGATGTCTGGTTTCACGACGAAGCTAAACCACTTATTAGCGTGGGTATATCTTATACTGTGGTTTCCACCTCATCATTAGCAATTAATATAAATAAGGCAAAAAACATACGATCTTTTTCGAAGATTAACGCTGAATTAAACATTAAATTAGCTTTTTTGTTTCTCTTCACGTTCAGTGCCGGGAGGGTTCACTTTAGCGCAAACGTAATGACTATATATGACCCACTATATATGGCGCATATGTATGGCGGCATGGCATATGAGCTCTATGAAAAGTGGATGGACTCGCATTTGTGGATTGCCGCCTGTCACTGTTTTCACAGAGTTACATAGGCCGTTTTGACATTGATAGATAGATAGATAGATAGATAAATCATTTATTTAGTGCACACAAAAAACAGCACAACATACAAAATGACGATTAAATTATTACTAATTAGCTATTAGGAAATAGCTGCAAGGTGCCAAAATAAAAACAAATAAAAAAGGAAGAAAACAAGACATTGTGATGACACTATTGGCTATGACAAACTTTAAAATTATGGAATGACAACGAACATAAAAAAGTGCGGTGTGCGTCTCAAGGTTGCACTAAATGGGAGTCCAGCTCAGCATGTGCCAGGCAAATACACCTGACGCTGATATTCTGCTGAATCCCTGCAGTGACATACGGACGTCGAGTAGATGACATAATATATATATACGAGTTATTGGTGTTGTGAAAAAAGTGAAATGTGCGGAGTGAAATGTAAGTATACCCGCAATTTAAATATTGTATTCTACAGTAAAATTTTAGCATTTGGAAATTTTCCTGTTAGAAGATTATTGTGTATTTGATTACTTGATTATTTAAATAGATAAATGTATATTGTATAAATGATTAATCTAATTATGATAATAGTGGCATAGGTGTGAATAAAATAATCGAATTAAATGGATTAAAATGTGTTTGAAATAAATAATTATAGGTAAATAAGCATAATGTATTATAACCATTATCTAGTAATAGATCCACAAATAATTAAATCATTACTATTCCCTTTGTTTACAGATATTGTGACTACGAGTTGCACGAAAAAAGAAGAATGACTAGGGAAGAACACGACAGCCAGTTATATAAGAAGAAGGTTTGTTCGTGGCTTCAATGCATTGATTACAATGCAACGGAACGCTTATTAAAACCCATAAGGTAACGATTACTAGCATAGAAGGATAGCATAGCAGTTTACACACACGTACCCATCACACCACCAATCTCACCCTCACCGACACACACCCACACATACCCACCCTCACCGACACACACTCACTCATACTCACCCTCACCGACATACACCCACACATACCCAAAATCAAAATCAATAAGCTACTTTTGCCACCAGAAATGTTTTACTTTAGTTTTTAATTTTCCATTTTTGTTTCACTTTTGTTATTATTAATTTGTAATAGTGTTTTATTATGTACAACCTGTATGTTCATTTAATACAGTCATAGGTCATAAGTGAGTTGTCCGATGGAGGGTAAGCCTGGTGATCTGTAATACAGGTTTTACCTACAACAGACACCAGTCTCTATTAAGCGTTACCTTGACTTTGTACTGTGTTTGTGATTATGAGAGAACAATAAAGAATTATTATTATTATATGATGGACGTGTTCGAAACAGCCAAACCCAGTTTTTTCTGCGAATCTATAAGAAACTGCCGCAGTCGTATTCTGAAGGTGCCAAGACATTTAAGATTCCTTATTGGTGGGGGAATATTGTTCCAGCATTTAGAGGCGGCGTATCTAAAACTTCCCCTGAAGGCAGCTGTCTTATGCGATTGAGTGGAGAGTTGCTGCGAACACTGTCTACTTGCGCATTCTCTTTTACTAGCGATCCAGCTCAGTTTATTGTACAGGTAGGACGGCTGCTTGTGCTTTATGACTCCAAATAGTAGGCATGCCAAGTGCAACTTACGACGCGACTTCATCTTGAGGATGGAGTGGTTATTTAAAAATGGCGTTACGTGACTTCTTGGTGGGATTGAGAAGCAGAATCGAGCACTGGCGTTTTGCACCCTCTGGATCAGTCGATCAGTTCTTGCCAGTAGTCGAGGGCCAATAACTGCGTCCGCATAGTTGAGGTTAGACAGCACGAGTGACTCAACTAGCTGGATCCGCAACTCCTCCGATAGATAAGGTCTTATTTTATAAAGGACCTTAAGCCGGTAAAAACAAGTGCGCACTGACTCTGCCACGTGTGTTTCGTATCTCAACCCAGCGTCCATGTTGAGACCCAGATTACGTGCCTCAATGACTCGACTGACCGACTCACCCAACAGGGTAACGTTGATTGTTACCGGTACTGCACTGATTTGATGGTTGGTTCCAAAGAGCATATACTTAGTTTTAGTCGGGTTAAGTACCAAACCGTTATTTTCAGCCCAATATGCTATCCTATCAAGATCATCGTTAAGGTCTTTTAACGCGTTGTTATAGTCACTTGGCTTAAAAGAGATGTAGACTTGTACGTCATCTGCATAAATGTGGTACATACACCGCTTTAGGGATTTTATTATATCCGCACAATACAAAATGAAGATGATGGGGCCTAGTATTGAGCCTTGTGGGACTCCTCTATTAACGGAAGTAAGTGACGAAGCAAGGGAAGAGCCATTGCTCAATTGGATTTCTACACGCTGCTGACGGTTGGTAAGATAGCTTTGGAACCAGTGTATCGTGTTTCGATCAAATCCGTAATAGTTCAGCTTTGATAGAAATAAATCTATATTAATGCAGTCAAAAGCTCGCGAAAAATCGAGTAGTACGAGAAGTGTGCACAGGCCCTTATCCTGTGCTGACAGAATGTTATCTGTCACGTCCAAAAGAGCCGTAGACGTACCACGTCGTTTACGAAAGCCTGACTGTAGCTCAGGTAGAATATGTTTGTCTTCCAGATATTTTGACAGCTGCTGACATACAGCTTTTTCAGCAATTTTGGATAGGCAAGGCAGAATACTAATGGGCCTGAGGTCTTTTAAATCAGTTGGATTTGTTTTTTTAGGTAATGGCCTAACAATTGCGACTTTCCAGATATCAGGGAATGTTGCTGAAACAATTGAGCTGTTCACAATGTCAGTGATGGCTTTTAGTGTATGTGGGAGTGTAAGCAAAAGCATATTCAGTGTCACCTTATCACAGCCTTCAGCGTTAGATTTAAGCTGGCGGAAGTATCGCAGAATTTGATCAGGAGTTACAGGTTGTAATGCGAATTCAAAGCTATCATCGCCATAACGATGAGACTCAAAGAAAGTGTTTTGTGATATATTACAGATGGGGTTACCAGGAACACTCAAAAAGTGATTACTTAATTGGTTTGGATCTCTGAAATGAGCAGGAAGGTCATCAACTTGTTTCTTTGGTAATACAGTGTTTTTTAAATTTTTCCATAATGTTTTAGGATCTTTGATTCTGTTATTAATATTGAATTTGAAGTATGCCACTTTTTCCCTAAATAAGGAAATTGCCACCAGAGATTTCAGCTGCTTGTAGTAAGACTTTTTGGACTCGGATTTGATTTTTTGTTTACGGTACTTGGTCAGAGCGTCATCTCGTAAGTGCATCATTAATTTAATTGTTTCCGTTATCCAGGGATAGGACGGTTCCTTAATTAAACATTTCTTGACTGGAGCATGTGCATCGTAAATTGTTAAAATGTTTCTATTCAATTCCTCAACCATGTCATTCACATTAGGTAAGCCACAAATGTTGTCCAAGTGTATGTGCGATAAGTCACTTTAAAATATGTCTCTATTTATTTGCCGAATGGGTCTGTACGTAATTGAATGGGGTTTATATTTGCTACGCCTAATATTAAATTCGCAGGAAACAAGTGAGTTGGACATTGGACGATAACGATAACTACACAATATCGTCAGATTGGTAGTTTCATACAATTACTAGTAAACGCTTTCACACTGTATCGGACTTGTCAACGGTATCGTCACCGACATTGATTGTCGTGCCGATATCGGCTGACGACACAGTGCAACTGTTATCTGCTGTTATTATTACCTCGAATACACTATTACACTTTTGGTTTTGGAATCGCGCGGCGATGTAGGTAAGATTTTGCTGGCGCAACGCGACTATTCGAAGCTGCTGTGGCATACCGCATGACAATACATTGTTACATCTTGACACATACCGTTATCGTCCGCCGATATCGTTGTCCTCCGAGCTGTTGTTATCGTCGCAGTGTGAAAACGGCCATAAAAACCAGTTGTGTCACTGCGGTCTGTCATTGCGATTGGGTGGAGCTGCCGTCACGTTTTGCGGCTGTGGTCGCCTTCGGAAGAGTACCTTTATTAATCTTTGCATAAAATATGCAAGTGATCATGATTCCAGCAGCAGTGTTGATTATGGCTATTTAGCCTTTAATACTTCATTAACACAACTCAACAGGTTAATAAGAAAGATGCAGATAAACTTTTTTTAATGATATTCCTAATTACCACAAAGACCAAATCGCAAATTCCACTTAGTATATCTATAATCATAGAGTTGCGTAGTTATGCCAAACAGCATACATACATATACACACTGCAGATATTAATGTACATAGTATATTGAAACACACATCCATTCAGTCAACTCCAAAACCCACGCTTGATACCCCAACGTCCAACCTCATAACGCAATGCAAAGTTCACAGAAAGCATAGATTCTGATAACATAAAATATACAATGAATAAATATTTGTATTAATCAAATATCTCTGATTCAACTTGTGTGCGGTATGCATCATTCATGGACTGCAATAAAGCACGGGTTCAGATCCCGTTTGTGCTATATTTCTTTCGTAAAAACGTTCGAATTAAATTCTGTGGCTTTTCTGGTTTTGTAAATTAGATTTTTTGTTGGAAACAGAAGAAATGATGACTTTTTCGTGATTTTAATGTTTGCAGTAATAAAGAACACTTGGTATCAGTAAAATTCACATTCTTTTTTTGTATAATGACTTTGGAGATGTGTTTTTCACCGTCATTTGTTTCTAGACAGTTATTTACAACTGTCGCTTTTAGAAACTAAAGAAGAAGAGAATGAAGAAGTTTTCTGTACCTTCACTCAGAGCTTTACACATCAACGTATCAATCAATCTACTCAGTCAAGCGTCCACAGACATAAGGCGCCTTGTACGACAACGAACTGTGGCTTGTCCGCGTGACAGTGTCTGTCGCGACGCGGACAGGACACAGTGTTTGTCGGCAGTCACTGACACAACACAACGATCGAGCTGACGTTTGAACACCCGTGTTTTTTTAAAGAAGCTTGATTTTACATGCTTCGTCTTGAAACCAAAAGATAATTGGAATAAAAAAACAAAACAGATCTATAATGACACAACAGATAAGTAATAAGAGCTGCACGGGTCGATCGATCAGGTTTAGCTACGCTTGCCGGGGTTGATCCGTGGATGGGTGGCCATCTTTACATACCGAGACTCCTCCGTGCCTCGGAAAGGTCCTGGCTATCATTCGTGGATCTTTGACAGTCGTCAGAAGCGAGTCAGAAGCCCGAAAGTCTGACAACCAGTCTTACGAAGGGGTATCGTATTACCCAGTTACTGGGTTGTGGAGGTCAAATAGGCAGTCGCTCCATGTAAAATACTGGTATTCAGCTGCATCCGGTTAGACTGGATGGCGACCCCAACATAGTTGGGAAAAGGCTACGCAGATTGTTTTTTTTAAATAACACAACAGATATAGTCGGATTACTTTACATTCTAATAAAATAAAACAAAGACAAAAGGAATGAAAAGCCACGTGTGATCACGAACCGTTCTACATCTTCTTGGGGATATAAAAGCGACATATTTAGGAGTAAAGGAAATTCCTATCTATAGTCAAGATCACATTTTCGATAAAAACCCTTTACGTATAACTGTTTATGTTTACCTATTATCGCACTAAAAATACGTATCCTTGAATAAAGCCTTTTTGAATAAACTACTTTAGTACTTACTTACCTACTTTACTACTATTGTTATTACCTACTTGTGTTTATTATAAACAGGTTCCGTCAGCGGCTTCACCTGTGTGATATATTTATATAAGGTCCCATTAAAATAGATGGACAAATTTTAACGCAGCGTTTAGGACGTCGAACCAAGCAAAAAAAAAAACACTGATTAAAGTGATTTTATCTTGACCTAAAATAATAAATGGCATTGAGTAACCAACATTTTTAGTGTATTTTCGTTAGCTGATTTATTTTTCTTGTAAGTATCTAATGCGTTTTTCTTATTAGTTTTTTACCATTGTACTTATTTTGGTGGTCTGAATGATTTCTAAAAGTTTGTCCATCTATTTTAATGGGACCTTATATATTATATGTTAGTCGGTGCTGTAGTTTTTGAGTTTATTTATAACAAGCATTTTTTTTTCTTCATAATTTTAGTGTAGAGAATACATCAATAGATACGAAATGTTTAAAAATATTAGTAGACTAGAATTATACATCTCTGATGTTGTTGACCACATTTTGTCGACAAATTATAAATGCGAAAGTGAATTTGTTTGTTTGTTACCCTTTCACGCTAAAACGGCTGAACGAATTTGGATGAAATTTAGCACATTGGTAGACCATGACTTAGGTAAGGACATGTGGTACTTTTTATCCCGATATTCCCACGGGATCGAGACTTATGCAGTTGAAACCGCAGGGCCCATTTAGTCTTTTATTGAAACCACGAAATAGAATCTCTTTTATCTATTCCGTGATTTAAACCTCTGATCCGACTACAGAACTTAATCTAGGCTCTAATAAACTGGTTTACGAGTTGCTCGGAATCCCGAGTGTTTAGGTGTGGCAAGTTAGCTATTTACCTACTTGTGCCAACAATCTAGTGTTACAGAGTTAACTACCGTTATCAGTTACTTAAGTTAGATACGTACACTTTCACATGTTGCTGTAATGCTTCGTAAAGCACCGCAAGTGTCTCGCTATCAGGAAAAGATAATAAAAATTTAAATATTAAAAATGAAAAATTAGATAAGAAGTTTATTTTGAGGAAAAGGTTTTCTATGCGTTCATTGCCTTAAGCCACACAACAATAATAGTTTCACCATCTAAACAGCGCTTAGACGATACAAGTCATTAGTTGCTTAAATTTTATTGAATAATGCAAGTAGGGTTGCCAACCCTCCTATATAATATAGTATCCTGCTATATTAGAAGCCTTTCTAAAGAAAAAATATAGTAGGCGAAACTACTAAGATATATTTATTTCAATACAAAATGGCGAGATATAGGACCAGAATCAATCTCATAAAAGCTGAATTCATTGTATTTTGTAACCTTCATTTAGAGTGTAAAGGTAGTTATGACAAATACAAAAAAGCCTGTTATTAAATATGTTTTGAAACATACCTACTTGGTTGCGGGAAAGTTCGAAAGGGATACCGTGGCCACTGGCAACGTACAGGCAACTGAAGGAACACGGGTGGGTTTTAGTCAGTAAGAGTCTGACATGCCCTCCCGCTCCACTCAAAGCAGGAGAAGTTATTTGATAATTTCCCATTAAAAAAACAAAAATACATACCTACTTATATATTTTTTTTTTCGCCATCTACTATATTTTTATAGGCAATGGCTTCGAAAATACTATATTTGATCCTGTAAAAAACGATCTCTAGCACAAAATATGTTGAGTGAAAAATTGTTGCCATGACATAATTTGTTACACAGCTATTGAAAACCTAGAAGCACATCTTATATATAAAAGGCAGATGGTACGCAATGCAGTTTTCTAACCTTGATATTAGATTTTTCTCACCATTAACCAGACACAACTCTCGAAGAGCACACATTCTGAAATTAGAAGTTTTTTATTTTTTTCTTGTGTATTGTGACTGGCCCTGGTGTCAGAGATTTTATGCCGCCTCTGACTGGACTTCACATGCCATCGAGAAATATCTGTCAAGCATACCGGTTTCCTCACGATATTTTCCTTCACCGTTTTTGAAACAAGTGATAATTATACAACACGCACATTAATCCGAAAAGTCAGAGGTGCGAACCGTGGGTGGGCTCGAACTCGAGACCAATCTGTCGAGAAACTCGAGGCAATCACTGCTTGGTTGCGGGAAAGTTCGAAAGGGATACTGTGGCCACTGGCAACGTACAGGCAACTGAAGGAACACGGGTGGGTTTTAGTCAGTAAAAAAAACAAACAATTTGTAATTTGTATTGTATCCAAAAAATATGCTTATTGAATTGTAATTATACGGCTTATGCACCATCTCTTCCTACCAATTTGTACGCCACGATATGCGGCTGAACATGATAGAACTTTTCTGTATCCCATGACTATCCTGCATGCAATGTACACCATGTTTAAACAAATAAAATTTACTTACTTACTTACTTACTTACTTACTTACTTGCTATATAAAAGTTAATACTACGTACAATAATACACATATTATCATATCAATTCCACGATTTTTTCTAGAAGTTCAGCACCAGTTCTAATTCAAAACAACCCCACGTATTCTAAAAACTTCCTCCAACAAATTCAACTAAGAAATACGGAAAAATATTCTTTACCCACAAACGGGTTCAATGGCGAATAGCTCAGTAATGACCCCGAAGTTAACCCTGTAAGCGCCGAGACATTTTATTGAATCGTTGGGTGACGTATAAAGGGTTATTTGGTCATGACGAAGGTTTGTGAGGTAAATCGAACGTAATTAGGTCTTATGTCAATAAGACCTTGGCTTATTTTGATAGTGGAATATTTTACGTTGTAGGTTATGTACAAAACTAGCTTTGGTCCGCAGATTCACCTGTCACCTGGGTGGAGGTCGGAAATTATCTGTGGTCGGGAACGGAACAAGTATCCTATGTCCTTTTCTTGTTGTTTTTATATAACTCCATTGGTTTAGATAAAAGAAAGAAAGAAAGAAAGAATAATATTTATTTCGACACAGATCGTGAAACACATAATACAAAAATAAAACGTGAAAATAATTATAAAGCGATAATAGTGTGTGTCTCACGGCTGCGCCAAAAAGGTTCATTTCAGCATTAATGCCCGACAAATGCTGTCTGACGCTGGTTTTCTAATGAACCCTTATGGACAAGTGACGGGGAGTACCAACAGTTTCAACATAATATTTTTACCTCTAAATAAATAAATAAACTACATAAGGTATATTTAAATAATTGTTTCGAATGTTATTTCCACTTAAACAAACATCAACTTTATGAAAGTGTAAATAAAATTGATTAGGGACGCGGCGCACGCCAGCAAAGCTCCCAGTCGGCATGACTTTTTCCGACATTTTCGACAATCATCGTCCTATTTCAGCCAATTTTAACCAAAACCTTAATGAATTATACACTTAAACCTTTCTCACGAATCACTCCGTCCATTTGTGAAAACCATGTCAAAATCCGTTCGGTAGTTTTTGAATTTATCGCGATCAGACAGACAGACGTGGCGGCGGGGGAAATTCTTTTATAATAGTTATGATGGAGAAGTGTTGATGTTAAGGAGCTTAAAGCCTGGAATATATACCATAAATCGATTTCTTAAAGGTTTATTCTTAGTCTACATTAATGATCTCCCCAAGCATATTAGTGAGCCTTGCGTTTTGTTTGCTGATGACATATCCATTCTAGCTTCATGTGATACTAATCTCAACCTTAATGACAAATTAAATTCAATACTTGACTCTACAACTCATTGGATGATGGAACATAACCTAGAAATAAACTATGACAAGACAAAAATAATGACATTCCACCCAAAACAAAAAAAACCTATAAATATAAACTTCACTTTTAAAAATTATAAGTTAGAAACAGTTAATAAATTCACCCTACTAGGACTAGACATAGACACACATGTAAATTGGAAGTCGCATATCCAGAAAGTACAAGCAAAATTATCAAAATTCTCATACGCCCTTCGGGAAATCAAAAAAACTACGGACATTAATACTGCTTTGGTAGCATATTACGCATACGCATATGCTTGGCTCAAGTACGGAGTCATATTATGGGGAAATAGTACGGACTCTCCCACACTATTCACTCTACAAAAAAAACTAATTAGGATTGTAGTAAATATTGAACAAACGGATAGTTGTAAGCCTCACTTTCAAGAACAAAATATTTTAACCTTACCATGCCTCTACATCTTTGAGATCTGTAAATTTGTACGTAAATACCCGAACTTGTACTCAAAAAGAGAAGACATTCAAACTAAAATTACTCTAAGACATAAAAATAGATTAAACATACCTACATCCCGACTAAAAATGCATTCCTCTAGTACATATGTCATGTCGATAAAAATATATAATAAGTTACCAGAAGAAATAAGAAACATAAATAAATACAACACCTTTATTAATAAATTAAAATTATTTCTATTAAGCAAAAGCTATTATAATGTGAACGAATACCTGTTTGAAGGATTATGATTAAATAAGTAATATATATTTTGTTTTTAATTATTAGTTTTTTTGTATAATTTAATTTTAATTTGTCTGACATATTTAATTTCTAACTTTTAAGGATATTGACATTTTTTATTATTATTATTATTTTTAATTATCTCTATTTTTGTTGTGTTTGCGAATTTATTTAATTTTGTTTCAATTATATTTTAAAAATGTTTATATGAATTTTAGCTTGTAAGTATTTTGCTATGCCCTGACAGGGTCTACAACGGCTCTTAGCTATAAGCTTTTATTGTTAACACCATACATTACCTTGTAGAACGCAAATAAATGAATATGAATATGAATATGAATATTGCCCAAAATCTGGAAAAGTTGGAACAGCTGATACATTTTTCTTAAGATATCTAATGGAAGTTAGGGCTAGAGATCATGTTTTAGTTTAGCTCGAAATCTATAGACGGCCATCAAGAGAATGCGTTGTTTGCCTGATAACTTTTTTTTTTTTGGGTAAGAAATTATCAAATAACTTCTCCCGCTCTGGGCGGAGCGGGAGGGCGTGTCAGACTCTTACTGACTAAAACCCTCCCGTGTTCCTTCAGTTGCCTGTACTTGCCAGGGGCCACGGTATCCCTTTCCGTCTATCCCGCGACCCCGGCAGTTTGCCTGACACCTGTCAGTTGGACAATTTATAAAAGTAATAAGAATCAAATTCGCAAAACACATATTCGCTAGTAACTGACAGGTGTCAAGAATGCATTCTCTCGACGGACGGACTGTAGCATGAAAAAGAACAAAAAACTCAAGCGGCAACAACAGACTATAAAAAATCTTGTCTATGTTTACTATTTCAGTACCTATATTTCAGTTTGAAATGCAGTGGGTAGGTACATTTGTCGTATGGCAATAATTTGAAAGCGGTCCCCTAGGTACATTAAACTTTTAACTCGTCAGTCGCTAAATGAGAAAGTTTAAAGAGGGAATTGCTCACTCAAAATGTTTACTACCCATGTTAGATTAAATTCATAAAAACTTTGACGTTTCATACGCGCATGACGTTTCGATCACGCTTGTAATACCAAAAAAGGGTAGACTGAACCTTTATGCTGGATACTAAAGCCAGTAAATGGCTAATTTAATGGCTGGACAAGAAACTTGTCATAGCACAATCACCTGGTTTGGCCATAGACAAGAACAGTACCACACGAGTTTTCACAGTCAATTTCGGAAAACCGCCACAAACTTCCTCAAAAACCAAAAAATATATAATTCTAAGACATATTGAGACACATTCGCCCTGAGCCCGTGTGGTAGATTATAGCGGACTTCTTCACACAGAGCATGTCTGTGTCCCAGTGGGAATATTATAGGCTGATTATGAAATAAACTCAAACTCAAAGCATTTATTTCAATTAAACCATTTACAGGCACTTTTGAATTGTCTAGAAGTCGGTCAGTCAGAAATATGAAGCTAGTTGCCCATTCCAAAGCGTAGTAGGTACCTATGGAGAAGAACGGGCAAGAAACTCCACGGACACTCTTTTAAATAAAAAATTTGATACAAAATATTGGTTACATCATTCATGTTGAAATTACGCATGTGAGAACAATGTAGAAAGACGTGTACGTTTGTAAAAGCGTCCGTAATAAAAATAAAAAAACAAATAATCATTCAAAAATTTAAAATAAGCCATGGCAGCTAAGAGATGACCAGAGTCCCAACTGACGGCGCCCGTTCACGAACATGACGCATGGATCATCACCATTCAGCTCAACCATTTTGAAGGAAGCTAAATGATCCAACACACGCGCCACCATCAGCGAGACACCTGAGTGAGCATGACATACTCACAGCCGCCATGGCACATTTAAGTCAATGAAAGTCATATTACCCGGTAAATGGCAAAATGGCAAATGTTGACGTTCAAAAGTGCCTTTTTTGTGCCTAATTGAAATAAATTATTTGACTTTGACTTTGCAATACAAACGCTTATGCATCAACCTTTACCCGATATAGAGCCTGAAGATTCACATTACCCATACATACTTTTAATAAAATCCTAACTTCAACATTATAAATGCGAAAGTGAGTTTGTTTGTTTTCGTTTTTCACGCTAAAACGGCTGAACAGATTTGGATGAAATTTGACACATGAGTAGACCATGACCTGAATTAGGACATAGAATACTTTTCATCCCGATATTTTTACTAAATCGAGACTTACGCGGGTGAAACCGCAGTGCGCAGCTAGTAAACGACAAATTATTCTCAAGTCTCGTATTTCCCACTCAGAACTCCATACATCCTCTGAGTTGTGGTATCCCGCATATCTCCTAGGTACTCTAATTGAGATCCGGAGCTTACCATAAAGTCTTATTACCAGGCGGCTTAAGCATCACTAATGGACTGCCCACCCTGCCCACCCCAGTTTCGTGAACGCGGCGTTCGAGCTGAACAAACATTAAAGTACCAAAAACTGCATTGAAAGTTCAGTGTGTTTTAAATTTCAGTCAAAATTTGACTTAAAGCAACAGTTTAACAGACTGATTGGTAGTTGCAGATTATTATTTTAATTTGCAGATTACCCCTATCTAAATCGACACAAAAATGGCTAACGTTCGCAACCCTGAAAACACTCCCTTGTTTATGTTTTTTTTTAATATACCATAAGGACGCATTTTTAGGTATCTTTGTTCTATATTTTTGTGAAGCAAGCTAAATTTGCTACGATCTGAGCCCAATCCAAGCACTCTGAGTCTATTGGTTCTGCCGGGGTCGCGGGAAAGTCCGAAAGGGATACCGTGGCCCCTGGCAACGTACAGCCAACTGAAGGAACACGGGTGGGTTTTAGTCAGTAAGAGTCTGACACGCCCTCCCGCTTCGCCCAGAGCAGGAGGATATTTGATAATTTCCCACCCAAAAAAAAAAAAAAAAATTGGCCTATTGGTTTATAGCATATACGAGTATATTGTAGCAAATTTAGCTTGCTTCACAAAAATATGTAGGGGTGGGGTCGACTCTTCACGTGACTAGAGGGCTGGCAAATTCTTAGGTCAAAGAATCAGCATTGCCATCCACCGTGGCAACGCTGCCAGCCTTTTGGGCACTTTTCCCGCTGACAGCGATGCGGACGAATTTTTTGAAGCCCAATGAGCTCTTCCCTTTATTTTTTTTTCTTATTTTTTCTTTTACATACTTGTACATAATATTTATAATAGTTAGTTGTAATACATGGTATATAAAATATTTTATTTTTATTAATAATTAAATTAAATTGAAATAATAAATCCCTTACATCCCCTTTGCCGCAGACAAGTAAAAGAATAACAGTGACAGGAGCTTGTTATAACATCATCCATATAGACTAAGTGGGAAAAATACGTATTATTGCAGCTCAAAAACTGTCCAAGCAAAGTTTATAAAATTTATATGGGACCTACAAAACAAAAAAAGAATCATCAAAATCAATTCTTAATTGGCGGAGTAATCGCGTAACAAACATACAAAAAAACAGTCGAATTGAGAACCTCCTCCTTTTTGAAGTCGGTTGAAAATAAAATAATGCTGCCGACGCAGTAAAGGAAAACATGGTGAGAAACCCCATAGATTACCTCATAAACCCGAAACGTGGGTTAGCCCACTTTCGCACGGACGTAATAAAATCGCGGCGATTTTTTTTTTTTGTGCACTCAATTTTCAACGCCCTACTTAGCGCCGAGAGTTGAAAATCCAACAGTGTGTTTTTTCAACGCGACGGGACGAAAGTGACGAGAGGGACGTTGGATTCTCAACGCTTGGCTTAACACCAGACTTGGCTTGAAAATCCAGTGCGCGATAAAATCACGCCGCGGTATTTTTACGTCCGTGCGAACCTCAGCTAATGGTTTGGGTACAAGGGTTCACCTTAACCTACCCTATTTTTAGGACTTGTCGTCACGTTGGTTTACCATAAACACAACAATACAGTGCGCTTATGTCAAGTTTGCCTCTAAATAATATAATTTGTCACTTTTGCTTGCACCAAATAAAATTCGGACAACTTTTTATTCAATTGCATTCATTACTAAATTACTAGCGATCGATACGTAATCGTATGCAATAAAATTAAAAAAAAATCAAGTTGTTCGTGGTATTCGCTTATTTTATTTATAACATAACATTACGCCTTGTTTCCCGAAGGGTTGGCCAGAGGTGTACCTGTAGCAGGTACACCCACATTTCGCCTATTACCATCAACCGGGCACAAATCCAGACTCCGGGCTGCTACTGAGAAATTTCAGATAAAAAAAATCAATAACACATTTCCCGGCCCAGCATATTTTATTTATATCTTGTTTTAAATATACATACACACATATCACGCCTGTATTACAGTACGTCATCACGCTCATAGACGCAATAGTGAAATGCAACTGCTGTACTTTTTAAATAGCAAGCGCGCGCGCAGGTGACGCGACGGTGAGGGTGGGAGCGAGACAGAACACTGATTGAATCAATATTTACACACTGGAATTTTTCTTATTTCATTCATATCTAGTTACTGACTTGATGTCCGTACGTATTTTTCGGGTGACCACTGAAAATCAGCGCTGTGCTGTGGGTGCCTCATAGCACAGAATTATGCTGAGTGGAAGCCTTCTTGTCACAGTCATGACGTGTAGCTGCCGAATATTTATGTTGTTTATATTTTTGTTATTTGTATGCACGTTTCTCTGTGACAAATAAAGTTTTTTTTCTTTCTTTCTTTTCTTTTTATTCCCGGAACGGTTAGGCAGAGCACATGCATACTATAGTGACTGCATACACCCACATTTCAGCAGCTAACCTCAGTTAATATCAATTCTGGCGATCGTTCGTCGTTTAGCTTCTATCGAGATAAAATCTTAGAACTTTCATGAAAACAACTTTCAGTTCTTAAACTCGTTTAGGTAAGTACTCGTAATTGAATTTTCAAGAAGATCCTACACAGATTCAGACTTCAGTTACTCTAGATTTTGCTTCTAAATACTTCAAGTTACAATTGCACACCTAATAATATATAATAATACACCTATCATGGAAATATAATATAAATAAGTGAATTATAAAGTTGATAAAGTGATGCTACGAAGACTTGTTGATAAAGTGATGCTACGAATGCGAAGCATTAGAGAATGCTTTACGATCGAAAAATTTGTTTTGCATCCTTTCTGCAACTGTTTTTATTGTTACACTCGTGCTAGTACACAGAACTTAATTTTAATTTATAAGTATACCATTGTATAGATAATTTAAGGGAGATTAAATCAGTACTTTTCAAAAATTCATTTAATGCAGCAGAAACGAAAAAAAACATCAAAATAGTTTTAATTTTTTTCCCGTCAATCAAGTGTGAAACCTGAAACATTGTAGCTAGTGAAAAAATCAATTTATTGAGTCATTTTTTTAAAATACATTCCATTCAGCCATACGAGGAAACCTAATGAATATGACTATTTTATTCAAAGAAGTTTAATTATAATTAATAAAAAACGAGCTAATATAATATCTATATCTATATACATTTCTAGCTTCGACCCTTTTCCGTTGCCTAGCAACCAACAAAGTCTTTGACAGTTCGTAAAGATTGCGAAGTGAGAAATTTTACCCATATTGATGGGTAAAAAAGCAGTCAAAACATACTTCATGAAAAGTCGTATAAATAAATTGTTTATTTTTGTTAAAAGTTATATTTTGAAAATAAATATACTTATTATTTTAAAATTATTGTTTTTTTTTTTGTAAATTCTGAAAAAACACTTTTACACTTCAAGTATAAATTATGTTTTAATCTATTCGGTATTTCCAATCCGACTACTCAACGAAAAACTTTTTTTTTTATGAAGGGCAGCTCGCATGTCAACCTAATAGGTTGTCGGCTGCTTAACCGGGTTGTCCTGTGGACATAGAGGTTCAAGTTATAATAATAGCTCTTTTCACATAAATAGTTGTCTTAACTATTTAACTAAGGTACGGCACGGGTTTAACGGTATTTTAGTAAATTAGTATAATTTCCGTAACAATGTAACTTCTGAATTTCTTACTAGTTTAAGAATATCAAGGGATGTTTCCCCAAATGTTTGAGATACTTTTGTTCTTCCGATAGATAATATAAAACATAGGTTAAACCCTTTTACTAAAGAAAAGGGAAAATTTCGTGTTTGGTCACTTCTAACTAAAATAGCATGCGTTGCTTGAATTGTACATATAAAAGAGTAACGAAGATTTTTTTGTCCGTTTGTCTGTTTGTCTCGATGTATGTTCCGGATTAGCGCAAAAACGGCTGAACGGATTTGGATGAGTTTTGGCACACAGATAGTTAATAACTTGGACTAACACATACGGTACTTTTAATCCGATATTTTCCGACATTCACGCGGGTGAAACTACGGGCAAAAGATAGTATCTTCTATGATGTGGAAAATCTCGAAAAACAAACTCAAACTTGCTACAGAAACTTACAGTAACAAGAATATCCTACGTAATCGCTATTACAAACTATGTACCTACTGACAAATGACGTCATCAAATCTCCATGTTATTTCAATGTCGGTAGGACCAAAAAGTTACGAAAATTGAAGTACGTAATAGCTATAAAAATGACCATGATGAATGAAAAGTTATGTCTAGATTAAATATCAGCAAAACCATTTTTAACTACGAGAGAATCGCGGCTATAGCCACGCTGTGCCTTCGTTCTCGCCCGTAGAGATGATGCCTAAATATTCATAAGTAACGTTATGTCGATCGACACTTCAATGTTGTCAAATATCTTCTATAATAAGTAAGGATGTACGTAAGATTCAAAATGTGTTACAAAATCAAAAGTATAGTTTTATTTTTCAGTCCACAAAGTCCTAAAATATCAAATGCATTTCAAAATTACCACAATCAAACACCACACGACTACAATAGCTGAGAGCATAAACATCTCGTCAAAATAACACCAATGATTGAACAACATACCATTGGTTTAACACACCATGCGCCACAAATATACTGCTGCACTAAATAACTACAGTAGGCGCTCGGATATTCGGCGCTCACTAATCGGACACGTCCAATAGTACGGCACTTTCTATCTTAGCTCTCCTACCATAAATATCCGTCTCTTACTCTGTAATCCGGCAGATTTTATACAAAAGTGCCGAATTACAGAGCGCGCGCATTGATCGCTGTCGTTCTGCAGTCTGGTCCGATTCTACGAGTAAGTAATACGTAAAATAATAAAGATTTTTTACTTTGCATATCTGTGTTAAAATTATTTCGTACTAGATAGCTGAAATGTTCTAGAGAAATCCAGCAATCCGACTTGTCCGATTTAATTGGCGAAAAAAAGGGTGCGGGATTACCGAGCGCCTACTGTACTTATGAAATAATCCGTCAGTCCAGTTTACACCATCAAACTTATAGATTGCCCTACCTCCGCACTCGCCCACACTCTTGCTAGGGCTGTCAAACACCGGATTATCGACTTAGCACTTTCTAACTTTCAATAAGCTGTGAAATTGCGCAATCAGCGCTTCCCTTCAACTTTTGCGATCAAAACAGAAGCAAGCCTTTTGGTGAATTAATGCAGGTAACCTTGTTGATTGAGCAGTGAAGGAAAACACGGAGATTATTAATAGATGCTTGATATTTGAAGGTTCAGAAAATAAGTCATTATTAGATTTAAAATTCAAATATTTATTGGAACAAAAACATGTTCACAATTGTTTTGTGTTTGTTAACAGCTACATTAGTTTTTAAAAACTGTGTTGCGGCCATAAGCGCCCACCTCTGAGAGGGGAGACGTCGTCGTTCCAAAATTGATATAATATATAAAAAAAAACAATAAAATAAAATAAATGTTATAAAAGAACCTAAAGTAGAAGTAGGTATATCAACTATTTCATCATTCATCAACTATTTAACTAAACTAAAATATTATTATGGAACTGGATTTGGTTTATATAGGTTTTTATTTTTATGAGTTTATAAATCTTTTATATATATTTTTTTCTATATCGACAATGTGAGAACGTTGTAGGCCGAGTAGACTGTAGATTTGTTGACCGTTATCAATTTTGATAAGTACCTGGTTCTTTGTTGAAAGGCCTAAACTGTCCTCCTCTACCTATTAACATTATTATTTTAAAATATTTTAAAAGCCAATCATTTTTAAAAGACTAACCATTGAATTTCTTGCCGGCTCTTCTTCAAAGGAAACGACCAATTGGAACCGTGCACCTAGCTTCTGACGTTTCATAAGGACCCATGTTGGTGTACGTGAAATAAAATATATTGATTTTGATTTTTTGTTTTTGATCTCAAACATCTTTGTTGTTTAGCTGCAGCATGTGTGTAAAAGCCAAATATATCTAATTACTAGCGACCCGCCCCAGCTTCGCAAGTTTTTTACGACTTGACTTGACTTGACAAGTTTAATATATTATACACATTCCCGAATAAATTCTCTAAATGATGATGAAAACTGCATCAAAATCTGCTGCTTGTAGTTTTAACAACGCGGTTACACAGACATGAAAAGCGGCTTTAATTTATAATATTTATACGAGTAGATAAAGAAGGTTGATAGGATCATTGATCTTGGATTTTGAGGATTTTGAATTTAGACTGTTTAAAACTTAGCCTTTTAGGTATGGTTACTATAACAACAAAAAAAAAACTTACGTTTTGACATTGTAATTTTTTCATTTACAAATCAAACAACCAACAATTTGCTGTGGCAAGTGACAACCCTTGTAAATATTGGTAGAACCAATATTGCCATCTAAAATTAATATTTTGCACCCGACTGTCTGGTAGTTTCGGGAAATTAATTATTAACTAACTTAGTAATCCGTTAAACTCAAGTTATTAAGTTAGATCCAGTCAATTTGTTGATCATTTTAAAGTTTAAGTCGAACGACTTTGTTTATTATTACCAATATTTTTCTTTTCTTGTGACTTTGATTGAAATTGACTTACATTTGTAAATATTAATAAAATATATAAATTGTAGAAAAGATAAATACCTAAAATTCTGTTTAGTTTGAATAAGCTCAGTAAGTAAAGTGGACTTCAGTTAAAGTAAAACGAGTTAAAAGAAATTCAACAGATATCTTATAAGGTACCCATTTCAAACTTTAAGTTGTTGAAAACTTAATTCGAGGATCGTCACTGAGCATTTACATTTCTATAAAAACACACATCAAACACAAACTTGTATCTCAATATTTTCTAGACTTTGATAAATATTTAGTTGCCCTCCATACCAAGGCTCTCGCAGACAGATGCAACGCAACAGCGTGACGCAACGCTACTAGAACAATTTCTATGAAAACTACATGGAAATTATTCTACCAATAATCGCGTCGCATCGTCGGAGCCTTCAAAAAGTCCTCAAAGCATATGGTCCTAATAGCAAAACGACTTTTAATCAAAATGACACTAGCAAAATGTCCTACGAGCAGTTTTTCTTAGTAGCAGTACATACGTCCTATTTGTAAAGTACAGTAATGCTGAAAATTAAAATCCCTGGTTTTTATCGTCATGGCTCACTATTAATAGCATTTATTTGAAAGGTACCTACCATTGAAATGACAAAAAAAGAAGACTTTTTTTTTAACCTATTACAAAAAGAGTAAACAAGTAAAAGTTGACAACGTCGAAAATAGCTGTCAAATATTTATCTGTTTTGATTAATTTGGCAATATTAATGTATGGAAATAAGAATTATGGCTAACTAGTGAACTAAAATATTGATTATGAAATGCAATAATCGTAACACCGAATATTCAGTTTTAGTTTTAGATGTAAAAAAGTATTTGGAAACTTTACAAATACCTTTTTTACATCTAAAACGGTTTCAACATCAAATTCAGTGTTATAATTTTATTGCAATTTATTATTCATATTCTAGTTCGCTAGTTAACCACATTTCATATTTCCATACAGTAATATTGCCATATTAATGAAAACAGCGAAATATTTGACATCTATTTGCGAATTTGCTCACTTTCAGAATAAACGCTCTTAATGCGCCTGTTTAGGTACCATTACTTCACAAATATGCACTGTTCGATTTATCTGCGTTTTGCTTGAAAGAGTACTTTGTGTTTTATTCTGTTTGTCCTAAGAACAACATTTTTAATCTGACTTACTGTACTTAGTTGCATTGCACCAAAGCGTCTGAAAAGACAGCGATCAGACGCAGCTTCCGTACCTCTAGATACAGAAACAGAAATTGTTACTGTATCATATTGCAATTACTTACTGGTACCGAGAGCAATAGGGCGATAGTACACACATAATATAAATGATTTTATTTCTGTAAGTTCGTTTGTACAAAACTCTTTTACAATTTTTAAAACTAGATCAGGTCAGCGTTCCCTATCTGACTACTACTACGACTAATTTGAGTTTGTAGGTAACTGATTACTTTTGACTAAAAGTGTTAAAATAGTGCCTCTGAGCTATAAAGGCTCCTGCAGACACGCGCGACACGACTAGTAGAACAGTGTCTATGAAAACTTCATGGAAATTGTTCTACCAGAATCGCGTCACACCGTCGTCGTCGCCTCACACCTGTCTGCGGGAGCCTTAACTCGTCCTATAATAATTACTGAAAGTGAATATCATCATCTATTAAAATATAAGTAACTATAATATTAAAACAATACTTGTAGTTGTTGTGTAGGTTTATCCTATTTCTGTAATACTTATTTTTAAAGAAAAATGAAGCATTAATGAAGTTGTACTTCGATGTAAAAATCTATTCCTACTTTCCATGTCAGTCTATGTGATCGTGTTATTCTTCTACATTACGCAACGGATTTAGATGCGGTTTTCACAATCACTTAGACAATTTATTCCAGAAGGTTTACTTGCATAATACATTCTTTACTATTAAATAAACGAGCAATATATGTATATATTTGTAATCACGTTCTCAAAAACGGCTCTAACGATTTTGATGAAAGTTGCAATATAGGGAATATTAACGGAGGCGAAAAATCGATCTAGCTAGGTCTCATATCTGGGAAAGTTCGTTTTCTCCGTATTTTCACCCGAGCAGAGCTCGGTCGCCCCAAGTTTAGAACAAGATGGCTACCTTAGAATGTCATTACCATGTCATTATATGGCAGCATGGAATTAGTAAGTACATAGTATCATGGCAGCATAGAATTAGTAGGAATTATCCTATACTATTATTATTAAATCTCGATATTTTATCAAGTCTTAAAAACCATGCGAAGCAGGTCGCTAGTTAATAATAAATACAAGCAAGTACTTGTATTTATGATTCATTTAGCTAAAGTAAAAGCGCCGGACGACGATCGAGCGCAGTTCCCTCGCTCTTCAGACACGGCTGCGGAAGTTCGTTACTGTGACACGATACATATATACCTAGGTATGTACCTGTGTAAGCTACCAGTATATATTTACTTGATTTGGAATTAAATGAAAACGGGTCATGAAATATTGTGACTAGCAAGCATGTAAGCTTTGAGCAATTGAATTTTCAGTTACTACCTGTAGACATGATAAGAGGTAAGAAATTACAGTTTCAACTTTGAGCTCTATTTTAACGTTAAATAAAATCCATTTCAAATGCCTGTTGATCAATTAATTATTTAACTAGGAATTCTTAATGAAATCAAACGAACGTAACAAAGACGAGGTCGTAACACCAAGTGAGACAATGAAGTCAACGCCATGGCGCCATTGTCAACGCGGCGATGCGACTTTTATTATTGTCTATAGAAACAAACAAATGTCGCTCGATTCCATCCTTGTTTTTATCTGTGCGACATACTTTCTGAGGTGATCGAGGGTAATTAGGTGGTTACGGCTTTATTATAAGGTACTCGAAATGTTCCGAAACACGCGTGAAAACCACTGAATTTCAAACGGAATTTTGTACTGCACGTAATTCTGTAAATAGTTTAAAAACAAAGTTGGTTTTGGTGTCTTTATGAGACCTTATTTCTTCTTAACTACACAATGAATTTGATGTGGTTTTACCGTCATTTAGAGAATTTATTTTGGAAGGTTAAATGTGTATCTATCTGGTTAGCATTTTCTTTACTGTGTACTAAACGATTGCAGCTGAATACCCAGTATTTTACAGTAGGTTAATGTGTATGGTAACATTATATTTAACTTGCGTAATGCACAGAAACCTAAGTCATCAGTGAATAACAGGGGCGGGTCATTAGTTAAGTATATTTTGCGAACAAACTACCAACTAAGTTGTGAATTCATGATACACGTTGGTGACACGCGAATGGAGTGTCGATTTGAGACAGCAGGCTTTTATGTCACGGGCAACTCACTAGTTCAATGTAGTTTGCAAATGTAATTTTTTTTAACAGTATTAAAGGGTTTCTTCGCTGCGGGAAAGTCCGAAAGGGATACCGTGGCCCCTGGCAACGTACGGGCAACGGAAGGAACACGGGTGGGTTTTAGTCAGTAAGAGTCTGACACGCCCTCTTGCTCCGCCCAGAGCGGGAGAAGTTATTTGATAATTACACACCCAAAAAAAAAAAAGTTTCTTCGCTTCTTTACACAAATAGCAAGAAATCAAATCAAAATCGAAAAAGCGACTCCAATCGGAAGCGTTCAAACTGTTCAAGATACAAAAATTCTGTGAACGTTTATTTTTCCGACGAGTCTAGCCGGAGTGATTTCAATCCAGCCTTATAAAAGCTGCAAACGATTTGTGTGCACCAATCAATGCGTAAAATTGCAGCCCCGTTCGCTAGTGAGCCGGTTGACATCCTCGACTCAGTAGAAAATATCTATTTTCTACTCGTTTGAGTTCTACCCACCCGAGCTTGGTAGAAACGTGTTTTATTTTTACCAGGGGACTTTTTTTAATAAGATTTTTATGTTGGGTAAAGTTGATAGTTTTAGTTGCCGTTCTGTGTATAGATAACCAGAATACCCACAACAATTCGCATTGTTGCGTAACTTTTTTATTAGTTGAGATTTTTAATTCATATTCCGAATATCCGATCTCTACTTCTGACCTAAATCATGAATAGAGATCGGATATTATATATTATTATATATACACTAGCTTTTGCCCGCGACTTCGTCCGCGTTTCCGTCGTTTTTCGTAAAAAAGTACCATATTATGTCCTTCCTCACGGTTCAGTGGGTTTGATGTAACAGACAGATTAACTTTCGTATTTTAGTAGGGAAATATAATATGTCAATCCACAATACTGTTGAAAAATATCGCAATAAGGAACCGCAGAATATTATTATTAATAGCTGTGCCCGCGACTCCGTCAGCGTGTGACTCCTTGTATGTCATTAAGTTAATGTATTGGTAATATTGTTTAGATCACTTTCACATGAGGCTTAAGTACCTATAGAACGAAAATACTTCAGCGCAAAGCTTCCGGGTAAACTATGTTGAAAGAAAATTGAACATAAATTAGCCAAAACTTACCTATCGGTATCTAAAAATCTATGCGTACTACTTCTACTTCTACTTCACCTAAAAAGAAATAAAATGCAAACTATTAATAATTTGTAATTTGAACGAATATTTAAACACTACCAAAACAACTAATACCTATTTTTATAAAATAACAACAAAATAAATTCAAATAAACTATTTAAAGACTAAAAGTCGCGCTGATAAGCACGGTTTGTTAATATCAATTATTGTCTGTCAATAAGGGCATCAACAGCCAAATATTGAATGAAGCTCGCGCTCTTTTTTTTTTAACTATGGCCTATTGCAGGTGACCACTAAGGTCGTGGCTGCTTAACCGGACTGTCCTGTGGTTGCCTTTAGTGAGCCTCCAGCTCGCGCTCGGACCTCCCGCCTTTTTATACCACGACCCGCGTCGAGCGCGGCAACCGTTACACAAAAATAACCCTTATGGCATGATTCAGTATTCACGCGCGACGGCGCGATGGCTTATTAGCGTATTTCATATATAAGTTTGGTGTTTCTATACCGATTACTATGATTCTTTTTTTATTGAATAGGTAATAATATTAACTTCTTTTAATTAGGGATGAGTGAGAGTATTATAAACGTAAGAGTAAACAAATATAATCAGAAAGCTCCGAACTGCTAAGCTATCGGGAGTTACACGTGTTATTGTGAGTCAACCATAAAAGATAGACATATGCTGTTGTGGGATATTTTTTAGATAATTTTATGTAGAACATTTCCGTGATAAATGATTTCTATGTAGCTTTAACCATTAAGGCTGCACACGCGACGGAAGCTTAAAAAATGGAGCAACTTCTCCCGTTTTCCCAACATTTCCCTTCACTGCTCTGCTCCTATTGATTGTAGCGTGATGAAAAGTATACTATAACCTCCCCAGGAGTATGAAGAATAATTGTACCAAGTTTCGTTAAAATCCGTCGAGTAGTTTTTGTTTCTATAAGGAACATACAGACAGACAGACAGACAGACAGACAGACAGACAGACAAAAAGTTTACTGATTGCATTTTTGGCATCAGTATCGATCACTAATTACCCCCTGATAGTTATTTTGAAAATATATATCATGTACAGAATTGACTTCTCTACAGATTTATTATAAGTATAGATGGAAACGACTTATCAGCCCTCTTGTGAAGGTTACTTTTGCGGTGTTAATATAAAAATGTATGTAGTGTATGTATGTAACGTTTTTTTAACGAAACTCAAGGCACCGGTTGTTTGTCGCTATGTGCTATGCCAATTTGGCAACCTACTTTAGCTAGTATTTCCTTAGTCAAAATAAACAAAATACTAAATTTATCAATTCTGAAATCGCGAAATTTTTGCAATCGATACAAAAGTGCATTCTATCTTAGCCAACGCCTGAACGTAATTAAATAAAACATTCGATTCTATAATCAGAACTCAAAATTTGATTTGAATTTTTTCGATACAAAAGTGCTTTACCTAAAGTTAAATAGCCAACACCTCAACTTTAGGTAAATATGCATCCGAATATCTGATCTCTAGTCATGAGCTATCCGAATATAAAAAAATATGTGGCCTGGGTCATAAGGGGGGGGGGGCGTGAAAATTGATTGGCTGTTACAATATAATATAGTAGATACTTTCAATAAGTACCAATATTTGGGCTCTTAGCAGTGATTGACTGACAGACGTATACGACTTGTGAACATAATGAACGTGCAAACAAAAATGTTTGTGGTATAAAGTGCCAAAAGTTGTATTCATGAGCAAGGTGGTACTTTCCACAACATTAGTTTACTGCAATAAAGAATAACGATAGTTCAAGATTACTTTTTAGTGGTAAACAACATTGCAATACCTACATATGTTAGAACACGTGTGATCTCTGCAGCTTCTACATACGCAAGATGTTTCTAGAAGTAGGTATGTAACTACCAGCACGTGCAGCTGGACATAGACAAAGTGACATTTATTTCCTTCATATACATATATTTGATATCGCACCTTAAAAATCTTTAAGATAGATAGATAAATCGTTTATTTAGTACACACAAAAAACAGCACAACATACAAAACACGATTAAATAATGACTAATTAGCTATTAGGAAATAGCTGCAAGGTGCCAATATACAAACAAATAAAAAAGGAAGAATACAAGACATCATGATGACACTATTGGCTATGACACACTTTAAAATAATGGATCAACGAACATAAAATAGTGCGGTGTGCGTCTCATGGTTGCACCAAATGGGAGTCCAGCTCAGCATGTGCCAGGCAAATATACCTGACGCTGATATTCTGCTGAATCCCTGCAGTGACATACGGACGTCGAGTAGATGAGATAAATATACGAGTTATTGGTGTTGTGAAGAAGTGAAATGTGCGGAGTGAAAGCGAGAGAGTGAGAGTGAGTCTTTCTACGATCTGTCATTTTAACTTGCGTTTCTTCCATTTCTACGGTGGTCATGCGGTGTGTGTGTTTGTATCAGTCTCATTCCATAACATCATAATATTTTGGATATAGAATAGAAAACAGCTACGAATAAGCAATCATTTAACCGGTAAAGACCCAGAAGAGTCATTCGATATTTTTGGTTTTAAATGATTTATTTGACGAAAATCCGTCAGGGCATAGAGTGAAGCTTCCCACAGACTACATAAGCACTTATTTTACAGTAAAAATAGAGATCCAAGTCGCGTGAGTCACAGTCGCCGGTTCGGCACAGTGGGGCTCGACGATCGAGCCGCTTATAAGCGCGTCGGGGCCTTTACCGGTAGTACCTTTTGATAACATTTCTGCTAATAGAGATCTCTAGCAGAAGATGACATGAGTTGTAGATCTTTGATAGTCATTACGGATAGTCAGAAGCCCAAAAGTCTGACAACCAGTCTTACCAAGAGGTATCGTGTTACCCATTAACTGGGTTGTGGAGGTCTGATAGGTCCCTGTAAAATACTGGTATTCAGCTGCAACCGGTTAGACTGGAAGCCGACCCGGACCTAGTTGGGAATAGGCTAGGCAGATTGATTAAGAAGAAGACGAATTCGAATAAGGGCAGGAGAATTATGATATTGGTATAATAACACGTTTAGAAAAAAACAGCCAAGTTCGGAGTTAGACTCACACATGAAGGGTTCCGTAACGTATTAAGATCGCGAAAAAAATGCCGAAAAAATCACTTTGTGGATGGGGGCCTTTAAATACTAACTGTAATTAATTTGTATTATTTGTTGTTATAGCGACATTAGAATTACACTATCTGTGAATATTTCAACTGTCTACCTATAACAGTTCATGAGATACAGCCCGGTGACAGACAGACAGACGGACGGACGGACAGCGGAGGCTTAGTAATAGGGTTCCGTTTGGCACCCTTTCGGTACAGAACCCTAAAAATGGTACCTAATATCTTACTATTTGTGCCTTGAACTGAGTTCACGAATTGACCTTACTTTGCTTGTGTAGGTATATTTATATTTCTTTGCCCAACCCTCGTCGACCCGATAACATGTGTTTGCATAATGCACTAACATATTCATGTTTCTTTATTTTTATATCATAACAGGCTGTATGGCTGAATATAACATGTGTTACATGGACGTCTCTATATCTAGTTATAGAGAAGAAACCTTTATTCCAACCTACTCAAGAGTTTTTCTCGCTGTAAGCACATGTTTGGCAAGTTTTTTATTTGCAATCGAAACAACCCATGTGTATCTTACCGCCTTTAGCTGGCAGCAGCTGGATGGAATTCCCGAATATAGAGTTGACTGACGTGCCAGTAGAGGCCTGTGTAAGGCAATCAATAGGATACTTTGGTTGCAAAGCTTGGTGGCACATTTAGATCGGTCAGTATGGAAAAGTCAGTGATACAACTACAGTTGTATCAAAATTATTTTAAAATTTAGAGTTTTTTTTTTCAAAAGTAAGGATTTTTTGTGATAGTTCAGTTAAGTTTATTTCGGTGGATAAGAGAATCGGCACCAGTATCACCAAAATCATAGCCCCGTTAGCGTCAAAGTTTTATTTTGCAACGTACAAAATGATATTATCGTACAAATGTGCTTCCGCGACACTAGTTTCACGTCACCGTGAAATTAGTTGCGCGACATTACTTTTATCTAAAATCACGCTTGGCACGTGTAATTGTTAATGACATTAATGTCATGAAACTAATTTTATGTTTTATGTCACTAATTTCGTAATATAATTTTCGGTTTAGACTCAGACAAACGACGCACCTCTCGCAAGAAATATTTCTTTCAAACAAAATCCCTTATTAACTCCAATAAGTTGTTGAACGAGAGGCATCAGGGGTCCTAAGCGTTCGCAAATACGAGCCGGCCCCAGCTCCAACAAATAGCCTGATTCACTGCGAAGTCAAATAGAAGTATATTTGCGAGCTCTTGGTGCAAACATGCACGGGAGACAAGCTTGCTTTGCAAATCTTTTAAAATATTCAGCTTACACGGACTGCCTATGTGACTAAAGGGTACACTATGTTCAGATTTTTTTCCTTCAGTCGACTGACACAAGGATTAGTGCAGTTTCATCCATAAAGTTTAATTTATGTCACTTTAAAATTGATAATTTTCAAAATAGTAACTATTCGATCGTACGGAATCTATGCATATTATAAATTAAAGTCGCCTTTTATGTTTGTCTATGTGACCGCGTTGTTCTTTAAACTACGCATCTGTTTTCACCATAATTTTAGAGAATTTATTCTAGAATGTTTATATGTATAATAATAATTAAAATTAATATGCGTTCGCAATTTATTTGTCAAACATGTAAACAAACACGAGTTTTAGGAAAAGCAACTGTAATGCCTACACATAAGGTTCAACTTGCGCTACAACTTCATATTTTTTAACTTTCAGCAGTACTAGTCAGTCCGTAATCAACTTTATTTACACTAGCATAAAGTTGATGTTTGTTTGAGTGGAAATAACAACAATAGAAAATAAGGATTTGAATAGACCTTAGGAAGCTTGGGCAAGTCGCTAGTAAAAAAATAATCTCGTCCCAGGATCAGTATGCTGAGTTGGCTATGGTAAGTAAAACTGCTGTTTTGTTGTCAATCGTGAGGGCTTCCTCCACGCCGCTTTCTTCCTTCGTTTCTTCTTTTGTCTTCCATGCCTACCTACTTACCTCGTGGTTTATTTAATTATAACGAACTTGTCAATAGGCTCAGCCCGTATTTCATGGGACTTAAAGATATCTGGCGATATGTGGGTGTCCTATAGATACACTACTGTATAACCCATCGAGGATTACATGCGTGATGTTATGTTATTTAATTACAGCAGCTCTTTATAGTGAGTTCTACCTTCTTGCAATCTTATTGCAATAAGTACAACATAAACATATTATAGATGGTAATTTCTGATTTAGAGTGTATACGATGGACTTTGAGGAACTAATCCGTCGAATCTCCATACAAACATTGAATAGTAGATTATACAACAAATGAAAAAAAGGGAATTAAATTCGAGGCACTAAGTTGGATCCAGAGCTCAGCGAAGGATTCTAGAATGAATCACGAGCGTAGCCAGGGAATCAAATTAGAATCCTGACCGGAGCGACGGATACAAACACCGAGATGTTTTTTTTTTCACGTGTTGTGTACGGTATTTTTTACCATTGACTGCGAGAAAATAAATAGTACTTAGTATAGTATTTACATTTATCACATGATATTATATAATGGGTAAAAAGAGAACAAAGGATAATAACCGCAGAGTAATAATAGCCGCACGGGTCGATCCATCTGATTAAGCTACGTTTACCAGGGTTGGTATGTGGATGGGTGACCATCTTTACATACCGAGACTCCTCCGTGGCTCGGAAAGCAAGTTAAGCCGTTGGTCCCGGTTATCATTCGTGGATCTTTGACAGTCGTTACGGATCGTCAGAAGCCCGAAAGCCTGATCACCAGTCTTACCAAAAGGTATCGTATTACACAGTTAATGGGTTGTGGAGGTCAGATATATCCTGCCTGATAGTCGAATTGGTAGTACCAATATTAAATCAATCAATATTAAAATCCTGGAATTTGTAGTAAGACCCTTAAAAAATTACAGGACGTTTAAGGTGGCTCCTCAATCCTGACGGTCTATATAAAATTTTAATATGAGACATGGCTCCTCAATCCATACGGACACAAAATAGTATATTATGCCATTAGTGAATAAAGGACGGATTTAAAGCGAGGGCCATAGATGAATCACGAGCAAGTGAAGGATTCTAACGACTGAATCACGACCGTAGGGACTGATTCGTGATGATTGAATCACGAGCGCAGCGAGTGATTCATGGCCCTCGATATAAATCCGTTTTATTCAAGAGTTGCATACTATACTTTAAACCATGTCTACGAGAAAAATAAATATTGAAGAGAAAATACACATTTAAGAAAGAAAAAAGGAAGGTTAAATTTATTAAAATGCACATTAAAATTGGAACAATTTGTATTAGTACAACTTAACAACAATATTCAAAATAGCGCCAATTGTCTTCTAATCATATTTCGAGGAGTTATTTGCACAAGGAGTTTGTATATCCTGTATTCTTTGCATGAGGAGTTTGTATCTAGTATTTTTTCGCAAGGAGGTTGTATAGCATTGAGATGGAGGAGGTCGAATATATTGGTGTGTTCTAAATTCAAACACTGCTTTTTATTCACTGTTTTCAGTGAATATAATAAGCTTTTTAGAGGGGGAATGGTATAAAGGTTATTTTATCATATCATTAATGGACAGGTTATCTATAATCTATAGTATAACATTGCATAATACTCGTACCAGTCTTTAATCACCGAAAGGTTAGGCAGAGGTGTATCTTTACTACAGCTTAACATCCACAGTTCGCCAGTTATGTCTAAGTCCCATGTAATAGGGGGCAAGCCTATTGCCATACATTTATCTATAGTATATTCAGCATATATTTCCGAAGGTCATTGTTTGTGTATCCCCCTTGGTTTACATTCAGTGCGCTATCGGTCTGCCATTTCATTGAGTGACCGCAAACCTATTCAGGCGGGCAGAGCCTGGAGCTTACGGTTGCATCTTACTGACTATTCTCATTATAGGCAGTGTGGTGAGGGCTTTATACTATATGCGGAACATAACGAGGTATTCATGGGAATGACGGCCGATGCTAATTACTTTAATCGTTGGAACAGAAAACGATGGACTAGTGATCAACAGACTAGTTGACAGTAAGAAAAATTAATACATTTTGTATTGTGAGCTAAAAATACCAAAAATCAACTTAATTTTTATAAATGATTCTGGACTAATTAATATATTTGGGAAATAATTGAGAAAAAAAACTTTTTACAAAAAAATTACTTTAATTTCGGGAGTCGTTGTCTTTGGTCTTGTATTTTCGTTTTTTGCCACCGACTTCCGAAATTAAAGTTATTTTGCAATTTTTAGTGTTTTTTAGTTAGTTTCATTTTTTTGTAAAAAGTTTTTATTTTTCTCTTTTTAGTTATAGTACCTACCCCACACAAATTCGAATACCACTACCTGCTACTTGTGAACAGTGACAGGAACTTATAACATCATCCATATAGACTAAGTGGGAAAAATACCTATTATTGAAGCTAACTCAAAAACTATCCAAGCAAAGTTAATAATTTTTTGTGGGACAACCTCTGAAGTAACGCCTACCAAACAAAAAATAATCACCAAAATCATTTCATAATTGGCGGAGTAATCGTGTAACAAACCCTCCTTTTTGAAGTCGGTTAAAAACAATGTCATTGGTACATTGAACTCGAATCAGAGCATGACACGTCGATAAGTACGTATTAGGTATAGTAGGCCGCACGTTAGTGCTAACAAAACCAGTCTAAGCTAGCCTTTTATTCTATTGAAACTCCTTACCACATTAGGCCAGCTCACGGTCAAAGAGTTACCACCGACGTGCGGTCGACTGTACCTATTAGTTTAACAAAGCTTGTGCCTAAAGCCTCCAGTACACGTTGGGCGAGCCCGTCACTCGGTCAACGTATACTGGGTATGTTTGCGTGATTTGCCGTTTGATTTGCGTGTATTTGCCCGCTGTGTCTGCACCCAACATGTACTTAACACAGACACAAGATACAGCATTCGTCGCGGACGTGGTACGACAGCCATAGATTATACAACAAAGACTAGAATAATACACTTTGACAATGATGTCAAAGTGTATTATTCTACTCTTGTCGTCTGTCTCTTGTGTCGTCGTTGACACGCAACGACTGTCTTCTGATGACAGATGACTGTCATCAGAAGACAGCCGACACGCAACCATCGATGCGACGCTCTGCTAGAGTGACAGTCACCAGAGAGTGTCAGTCTTATCCGTTCTTTTTGGTGATTCCAGTAACTTTGTTACAAAACTAGACGTAAAATCGTCAAATAGTTAATCGCTAGTGCCATAGCGGCGAAAGAAATACTAAACATGGCCAATGAGTAGCAGCTTCTAAGATTTCTTCATCAAAATATGCCATTTTAGTACAGAAACCTAATTGCGTACCACACGATCATTCACAATCTGTATAATTTTGAAGGAAATTGCTAATCCATTGCTTCATAAGTTCGAAAAACTTGTCGGCTCAACAACGTAGGTAAATAACGCAATGAATGTTGTTGAACTGTCAAAATGAAACAGATTGTGATTGATCGTGAGTTACGCTATTAGGATGCTAGCCATCTCCTTAGCCCTACTTTGTTATCATCTACCACTCAACGGTAGGAGAGCCTAGAGCATTTTTGAGAGAGTATATGCAGGACGAAAAATGTTTTTGAAAAGTCTCAGATACGAGCCTCGTGGTTCTCGTTCAGATTTCCAAAAAGGTAAAAATATAACGTGATCTTCAGCGCATCGCATCGTGTGCAGCCTAGCAAACTAGATTCAGCGGAGGAGTAAGTACCTATTTCATACGAAGCGAACATTGTATGCCCTTCGCAACCCACTAATTACCTAGACTAGACTCATTGTTAGATAAGACTACCCTTATTAATATTCCTTTGTTCTATTTTATGTTATACGGGACCGAAATAATAGTAATACTAGCGAGCTATCTTTAAGTATTCAACAGTTTTACCAAAATATGTACTATAGAAGTAGTTCATATCCATACACCGTAAGGATTATTTCTGCTTGCAGTGCACGGCCGCTATAGAACCGGGGCAGGTACAGATGTGGTCATCGTGTTCACGGGATTTTGTTTTCAAACTGCTTTCTAACTATTTTCGCAATGGGTCAAAAGATAATTAAATTCAATCAATCTGCCTAAATTTTCCCAACTATGTTTGAGTCGGCTTCCAGTGTAACTGGACGCAGCTGATAATAATACCAGTATTTTACATGGAGCGACTGCCTATCTGACTTTCACAGCCCAGTTACTGGGTAACACGATACCCCTTCTTAAAACTGGTTGTCAGACTTTTGGGCTTCGTAACGACTGCCAAAGATCTACGAATGGCAGCCGGGACCAATGACTTTTAAGAGCGTTTATACAGAAAGTTGGCAAAGCCGCAAATAGCTGTCAAATATTTCACTGTTTTAATTAATTTGGCAATATGGAAAAAAGAAATATGCCTAACCAGTGAACTAAAATATTGATTATGAAATGCAATAACGAATATCGTAACACCAAATATTTAGTTTTAGATATAAAAAAGTATTTAGGAAATTCCCAAATACCTTTTTTATATCTAAAACGATTACAACATCAAATTCAGTGTTATAAATTGCAATTCATTATTAATATTCTAGTTCACTAGTTAGCGATATTTCATATTTCCATACAGTAATATTGCCAAATAAATCAATACAGGTAAATATTTGACAGCTATTTGCGACGTTGCCAACTTTTCGAATGAACGCTCTTAACGTGCTTTTCGAGGACGGGTCATCATCATGCATCCACGAACCGACCGCGGCAACCGTAGCTTAACCTTCGATCGACCCGTGCGGCTGTTATCATATAGCCACGAGCCCGTCCAAAGATAATTAAATTCAATACTTTTCATAATTAAATTCAAACTGGTCATCTAATAAGAAAAGTTTATCAGTGTAACACCTGACAAAACTTCTTCTCTTTAAATTATTACGTTGCCTTAAACAAAGGTCAAGCAACTTAAATTAAAAATTATTTATTCAAATGATTACTTTTGTACAACAGAATTTTGTCTCGTTTGGAACAAAGGTGAATATTTTTTTTTTCAAGGTCACCTTACCCACGTCATGGTAAGGATTAGGTCCTCAGAAAATTTTAAATTTTTAGGTACTAGATATAAAAGGTGGATACGACAATACGACAATAAATTAAACTTCGTATAATGATGTTCTCAGTCTGCATACAAATATTAAATCAAATATATCTAATACTTTAGTCACTACAGCTAATCAAGGATTGGCAAAACCCATAGTCGGCCTATTTAGTTTGTCTGGAAAAAACACTTTTTCAATTTAAATGCTAGGATTTATAAAAAAAAAAGAATAATGTTTATTTGGATACAGTTCGTGAAATACAAAATAAAAAAATGAAAATAACATTTTAACAATAATTGTGTATATCGCGGCGGCGCCAAAATGGTTTATTTCAGCTTTAACAAATAAGTGGCGAAACAAAACTTCCAGATTTAATGCCAGACAAATGCTGTCTGACGCTGGTTTTCTAATAAACCTATAGGACTAGTGACGGGGAGTACAAAACAGTTACAATATACCTAATACATAATGTTTATACTTCTAAATAAATAATTAAACTAGTAATCAAATATAAATTACAAAAACAAAAAATACGAATACAATAGGAACTGTCCAAGCAAAACCTGTTCTTGATAGTTTCAAAATACTCCTATGCCTATTAGTATTGCCAATGTTTTCGCATATTGTCGTATTATCATCTCTACATGGTATGAGCTATTACATACCACTCAGTACATTCCAAAAGACATCTTCGTGTGAACATTTACGTGTATTAGGCCAACGTGAGGGTTTTTATGGTACTGCCTTTTATAAAACGTGTTCCTTTTGATATCTCATAACTAGAGATCGGATATTCGGATGCATATTTACCTAAAATTGAGGTGTTGGCTATTATGGAAAGCACTTTTGTATCGATCGCAAAAATCTCGCGATTCCGGAATTGATAAATTTAGTACTTTTTGATTATAGAAAATAAAATAATGTTGTAAAGTAGGTTTCCAAATGGACATAGCATATGTGCTATACGACAAACAACTCGGTGCCTAGAGTTTCTTAAAACAATGTTTACAGTAGTTACATACATTTTTACACCGCAAAACTAATCTTCATAAGACGGCTGATAAGTCGTTTCCATACCATGTTCCTATAAGTTGTGCATTCCCGGATTTGATGGAATTCCGGGATTTATATTAAGATTTTTTCTAATCAAGAAGCCTCTTCCATAATTTCTTAGCCAAAAATTCACTTTAGGTAAATATGCATCCGAATATCCGATCTCTACTCATAACATATTAATGAGACCATGTCAAAGAATGAACTGGCAAAATATATTGTTTTTTTTTTTCAATTATATGTCCCATTAAAATAGATGGACAAATTTTAACACAGCGTTCAGTACGTCTATCCAAAGATATCCAAACAAAAAAAACACTGATTAAAGTAATTTTATTTTGACCTAAAATAATAAATGGCGTTGTGCAATCAAATTTTTTTATGTATTTTCGTTAGCAGATTTATTTTTCTTGTAAGTGTCTAATGCGTTTGTCTTATTATTTTTTTAGCATTGTCCTTATTTTGGTGATCTGAATGATTTATAAAAGTTTGTATGGTTTTTTAATGGGACCTTATACTCGTATATATATATTTTTCGATTACATTTTTCATAAAAAAATATTCTACAAAGTCACGATTATTTATGTGAAACACTGTTACGTGAAATATACAAAAAAACTGACTATTTTTGTCCATAAAAAAAATATGACCGCGTTGCATTTTCTTAGTTTTAAATAGTATGGATTGGTTTGAATGAAAATGATTTACTTGCACTTATCAATGAAACTTAGATACACACCATGAAAATACAAACATAGTTTCGAAGATAACATAACACTACACAGTGTTATGTTATCTTCGAAACCATGTATTTTTGGAACATTTGTTCTAGGACTTTCTGTATTATTTTTACTTATAGCATAACCTTAGAGTTATGAGACATAAAAAGGAACACGTTGTATACTGATAAGTTCAACGATATAGCTAATTAATTACTTAGAAATATCATGCTACTACTACACAAAACTATCATTACAGCCATGATGATGCAATGTTTGATGTTATGCGACAATCATTCGTATTGTCCTACTAATCATTCTGCCTAGCCTTTTCCGTTGGGGTAGGTTTCCAGTCTAACCGGATGCAGCTGAATACCAGTATTTTACATGGAGCGACTGCCTATCCGACCTCCACAATAGTCCACAACCCAATTACTGGGTAAAAAGATACCCCATGGTAAGACTGGTTGTCAGACTTTCGGGCTTCTGACAACCCGTAACGACTGTCAAAGAACCACAAATGACAGCCGGGACCAACTGTTTAACGTGCTTTCCGAGGCACGGAGAGGTCTCGATAATATATAATGGATGGTCACCCATCCACAGAACGACCTCGACAAACGTAGCTTAACCTTCGATCGACCTGTGAGGTTTTTCAGCCACGAGCCCCTCATTTTCGTCCTACTATGATACTTACTCCATTGTTTCAGTATAATAACAAGCAGGTAACTTCTCCCTTTTTCTCTTAATGAAAACCTCGTAGGGATTCTTAGTGACCGTGTCCAGCAAGGCTTTCCTTATTAGTGTGTACCTATTGTCAGAAAATCTCTACTGTCAATAACTATGGTCCATTTAATTACTGAAGTAGTTCCGCTTGGTAAAAGACTTTCTATGTAATTAAGATGCTGTCACATAGAAAGCGAACCAGTGGCGGATGTGGGATCATACCGACGTCCATTGCTCCATATGAAATCAATCAATCAACTAATCCTACCGCAGTCCACTGCTGGACATAAGCCTCTCCCAGGCTGCGCCACAACACCCTGTCTTCCGCCTTCCACATCCATTCTGTACCAGCCACCTTTTTAAGGTCGTCAGTCCATCTAGCTGGAGGGCGTCCCACACTACGCTTGCCGATACGCGGTCTCAACTCCAGGATTCATCTGCTCCACAGGCCATCAGTCCTTGGACAAACGTGGCCAGCCCACTGCTACTTCAGCTTGCTTACTCTGCAAGCTATGTCGGTTAACTCCGGTTCTATTCCGGATAATTTCAGTCCTGATTTTATCCTTCAAAGAAACTCCGAGCAGCGCCCGCTACATTGCACGCTGAGCGACCTTGAATTTGTGGACCAGACCGACAGTCAGCGTCCACGTTTCGGCGTATGTTATTACGGGCGGGACGCACTGGTTGAAGACCTTATTATTTCTCCACATACCTCAAAAACTATTCGTAGATTAACACCACGTTTGATCAAGGGCTATGTGAACACAATGGTTTTCTACTAACCCAGAACTATGTAAAATTTTCTGATCACCCAAATAAATTGTTCCTAATTTAACTGTACAGCATCTTGTTCCCTTGTTAAGCTACGGTTTTCTAAGACTGTGGCGGCCGCCGCATAACGGTCATGAAAATGATGGCCCCGGGGTTCGACTTTACGATGTCAAAAAACACTCTTGGAAAACACACCAACTTGCTTTCATAAATAATGTTTCAGTGACGTCATTCGCCGGTAAATTGCATACGCCATGTGGCTGCCACCGCAGTCTTAGATAACCGTAGCTTTTCAGTTTCAGCTCTGCCAGTCTATTCTGTAATAATCTCACGGTGAAAACTTAGGTGAAGTGAACGTGAAGTGAGCTGTCATTCCACCCACTGCTAGGGACTGACAGCTCACTCTGAGCTCACTTCACCTAAGTTCTCACGGTGAGATGGTTACAGAATAGCACTACTGTATGTTGTCGCTTGACACACCGCTTTTGCTTCGCCTCGCTATCGTTGTGTCAGAGGCTTTATGGCCGTAGTATCTCAATACAGTGTCAACCTCAGGACCAGACACAATACAGACTAACAACAGAAGGTAATTTAACTTTCAGACTAAGTACTTCAGTGCTATTCTGTAACCATCTCACCGTGAGAACTTAGGTGAAGTGAGCTCGGAGTGAGCTGTCACTCCCTAGCAGCAGGTGGAATGACAGCTCACTTCACGTTCACTTCACCTAAGTTTTCACCGTGAGATTATTACAGAATAGACCGGCTTGTTCGCAGTCAAACAGGTGTATTTGGGAACCAGAGGGCTCGCTCGTGCTTTTGCCAAGAATTAGCATTGCCATTGAACGACGCAATGCTGCCAGTCTTATGGGCACGTTTCCCGATGACAGCGATGCGGACGAGTACTTCGACGCCTAAGTGTCCTTTTTTATATATTATAATAGGTGTATAGAAACTTTCATAATTTCAATTAGTAGGTACCTATAATTTTATTTCATGTGATGACAAGTTTTAAATTTAAGTATACCAAAATCGATGAGTATATTGGAAGAATGGTTTAATTACAAAGATTTGTACGCCCTCTGGCATAACATAGCGAACTCTTTATTATTTATATACCATTATTATTGTACACATATGTTAAACAAATGAATAAATAGCTTATGACTTATGCCTTATTATTATACTAACATTAAAAACAAATCGTATGTCAATGTGACTAAATAAACGAAAATTTATTATCAAATATCTCAGGCAAATAAATACTATTTATAAGTCAATTCTACATTATTATATTATTATAACTCAGATCCAGAAGAATACCGAGCTTGAAACAATTGAACATTCAACTTTGTTCAATAAAGTACGATAACATTTTTAGAGCAAATATTTTCTTTAATTTGTTAATTTTCCACGTAGAACTTAGTCATGTTTATATGGTAGGGAAAGTTACGTTACTTACTTAAGTAATTAAATACCTATTATTAGCATTGCAGTATCTAGGAAATAAATATCAAAGAATGTTATGTATATCTTGCGTCCACTACCGGATTATCGCATTACCGTGTGCGTAAAATGTGGTAGTGGGGCGTGTCATTTAAGAGTGGCCAAGCTTTACATACATACCTACATAAAGTCACGCCTTCTTGAAGGTAGGCAGAATCTACAGAACACCACCTGGTATATGATCCCTATATTCTCCTTTTGCTTCGTTTACGTTCATTGCGACTACTACGCACCAGAGTTAAGAAATTTAGGTACCATCGCGGTCACGCATGTCTAAACACTTTGAAAACAAAATCCCGTGCGCACGACCCTTGTTTTCGTAGGTCAGCGTTTCTATAGCGGCCGAGCGCTGCAAGCAGGAATAGTACTTACGGTGTTCAGATATGCGTGTCCGCGATAGTACCTACATATAATTAAAAACATATAAGTGAAACTATATGTACCGACTTATTATAAACAATAGGTGAAACTTAGTGCTATAAAAATGTTTTATTAAATTTATCAGGAGACATTATAGTTTAAAATAATGGAGACATAACTAATGTTTTCCTATAACTTTATAAATTATAAATTTGTGAGTTTATGTGTACCTACCCAAATAGAAAATATCACTACTAAATTCGCATTCTGCAACTGCCTAGACCAACGGTCAAGTGGTCGATTCCCGGGTCGGGCAGTTTTATTGGGGTTTTCCATTTTTCCTGGAATTTCTCAGTAGCAACCCGAGTTGACGGCAATCGGCTCGCCCCCTATTACATGGGACTTAAAGAACTGGCGAAATGTGGGTGTGTATATCTATAGGTACACCTCTGCCTAACTCTTCAGGAATTACAGGCGTGATGTTACGGTACTTTGCCAATTTATTTATGAAAATAATACGTATGTAAGAAAAAATCTACATCTTTTTAATAAAATATATAATAGAAATTTTTAATAAAATATTTAATATCAGAAATAAAGTATCAATAATTATTCAGATACCTATTTTCGAATTTCGAATTTCTTCCTCCATTTTCGACCTTCTGTTTCATCTCCACTTTGTCGTCAAAGATCGTAAAATACATAAGCTCTTAGAGGTTCTTTATTGAAATGAGGCATCGAGGCTCTAACAAGGGGGATCCGCACTTACTTCGGAAACCTGATGAATAAGCGAGTGGTTTCAAATGGATCAGTTCAATGGCCATTTATAATTTATTCAGTAATTGTTTGTTTACCGCTTAAAGTATGCCCTTTGATTGTACCGTACTTTGTTTTACAATAAACAATGGTTAATTTACTTTTAACTTTGGCGATGTTCTTCAGAAAGGTCAGGTGCGTGTATGACCAGATGTATGAACGTAAACGAGGCAAAAGGAGTATGTAAGGATCGTAGCAGGTGGCGTTCTGTAGTTTCTGCACACCCCCATGGTAATAAACACAACAGCAGATTTTAATGAAGTTTTCACCATCATTTAGAGAATTTATTCTGGAAGGTTTATGTGTATAATACGTTAGTATTAAAGTTACGTTTACCTAAGAAATCTCGATGTTTTGTCAAGTCGTAAAATATAATTTTACAAGAGCATTAGGTGTATTTTATATTGGCGCACTTTGTCCGGAAAGGGGCCTTTTGCAACTTTTTAATTTTAGTGAAGATTCGTATCGTAACCGTTATCAGTTGCATGTGGTTAAGGAACAAGCTTTTTGAGCACTAAGTTGAAGATTCGGGCCCGGCAAGCACCGATTTCATATTCTCAGAAGTCTCCCCTTTTCAGTTCATCTTGGTGTTGTCAAGATCTCTCGAAATCTGGGCTTATACATAATCATCCAAAATTTCGGCATCTGCAAGCAAGATGAACTCTTATTCATTTATCTAAAATTTATTTTAAGGATCTTAAAAGAAATTGCAACTGATAGTTGTCACAAGCAATTAAGTAACCCAAAATTATCTGGAAAAGGTTCACTTAATATCGAATGCACAATCTGTAACTCTGTTTATTTTATTTTTTTGTATTGGAAATTATCAAATAACTTCTCCCGCTCTGGGAGGAGCGGGAGGGCGTGTCAGACTCTTACTGACTAAAACCCACCCGTGTTCCTTCAGTTGCCTGTACGTTGCCAGGGGCCACGGTATCCCTTTCGGACTTTCCCGCAGCCGCGGCAAAGTCAAAGTTACGATTCGTGACAGCTAAACGATTAACTGAGGCATTCTCATCCGACATTATTTACGTTTATTTGATGATAAAATTTTAATCCGATGTTTACATTAAAAATTTAAAATAATATTGAGAGCACTACGCAATAAATTGAAAATGTGCATTTCACGTCATTTTGAGTACGAATTCAATAATTTTATTAGTATTTAAAGCGTCCCCATTTTCATAGGTATTGAGCCCCAAAAAATATTAAAAACGTGTCTCGTTTGCAATCCCCGAAGTAAGCAAGGCAGATATCAGTAATACCAGTTTTCTTTAATGATTTTCAGACTCAGTCAGGCACTAGCAACGCTGGATTCTGAAATCGAACCACGAGATTTTAATGCGAGTGGGCCTGCTAAGATAAATAAGAACAGTGTCAATTTTCTTTAGATACTTATTGAGTATAATAGTCTAAGTGAGTGTGAGAAGAATTCTGGTATGTATGCAATGACGTAATAAGCTGGTTATATACTTGCTGTTTATTTGTGAAGAAAACCCTTCAACGTAAAGTGGTTATAACTAAATGTCATTGATCAACTATTTCAAATGAGACAAAGAATCCATATTTTTTTAATGTTAAAAAAACGTTTTGTTTTAAATAATCATTTGGATAAAAACAAAACAAGAACCCTCGCACACAGAGATCACGACGAGTACAACCCAACAAGCTGACCCCCATTAGAACAGTGGCCGTCGGAAGACAGCAAGATATATCTTTTTGATTCGACGACAAAGGAGCGCCGGATGTAGCTGGAAATATGTCATGATAAAATATACTTTACACTGTTACTGAGATAGCTGCTTTCATGTTTCACTGTTTTAGATATTTTTCTTTTACTAATGGTTGAAGTTTCCCTAAGTGATCGAATCAGAAATGAAGAGATCAGGAGAACCAAGGTAACCGACATAGCCCGAAGAATTGCCAAACTTGAGTGGCAATGGGCAGGGCACATTGCTCGCAGAACAGATGGCCGATGTAGCCGAAAGGTTCTGGAGTGGCAACCGCGTACCGGAAGACGTAGCGTTGAAAATTGCGAAAGATACTTTTTGTTTTTTCGAAATTTTGTATATTTTCTATAAAACACATGTAATTTTCGAATAAAACAAATTTGACGTTCTTCTGAAAAATACACGTATAATACTTGTTTTATACTGTATATTTTTAATATTTAACGATCACAGGGAAAATGATCATGCTTAGTAATATTAATTGAACATTCATTGAACAGTAATGTACTTTACGTAATCTAATATATATCTCGGTTGACACAAAATAAGCAGAGTAGATGTAAATTATTGGAAAAAACAAATAGTCTCAATAGAATTCAATGTCACTATCACTGGCTTCAGTGGCTTCGTCGTAAACTTCATCGGTTTCATGAAATGTATATTTGCATTCGAATGGACAATTTTCAAAGTTTACAAATATAAATTTGTTCAATCGATCTACCGTCAAACGGTTACGATCTTTGTCTCCCAATTAAAGACTAATTTCTCTCACTGGCTGCTGACGATGATGGATTATCAATATTCTTACAGCAGTAGGAGATAAGAGTTTTGAATAACACAATCCTTGCCACCAGTGTTATTATAATAATATATTAATGCGAAAAACACCATAAAATACACGTAAAAAACCTAAAAGTTGTGAAAGATTCAACCGAAGGTAAGTTTTTGTATTTGATTGAAAAATACGTTTGAAAGATATACGTATTTTACATGTTATTTTCAACGCTCGTAGAAAGGCCTCCCACAAGGTGGACCGAGGAGGTGGTGCGACCTTGTGAAGGCCGCAGGATGCGGGAAGCACAGAACCTGTGAAAGTGGTGGTACTTGAGGGAGGCCGATATCCAGCAATGGACGTCTTTCGGCTGAAATGATGATGAATGCACCTGGCACAATAATACCTGCCTATTGTTGTCCCAGTGCAGGGCAAAGCCCTCTTCTCCACCAAAGAAATCATGATCATTGATCACCACGCTTGCTCAAGGTAGATTGGAAATTTCAGACTTGTATATTAATTATCCAAGCGAATACAGGCGTATTTTATGATTTTATGTGTTATTCATTATAATTCCACACAATGTTTTCCTTCACCGATGTCAGTGATGTCCAAGATAAAGATAGAAAGTACATGTAAATTAAAAAAGTCACAATGGGTCTTTCCCGGATCTGAAGCATGAGAGACGACCTTAAGGCGACACCAACCGACTTTTAATGATTTTATACTGAAGATCACGTCTAAATGGGTAGTGTTCATGATTTGAAAAAAAAAATATTTTAAATTAGAGCATTTTCTTAATAACTTAATCTGTCAATATTTTAGATTATGTTTATATTACATAGTGTAATTAATTTATAAAGTTATGTCTAACGCGGATAAAAACTGAGAATTACGCAAAAACTATCAAGAGCATTTTTCTGAAACTTCCACCATTTTAAAGATAATTTAATTAGTATACGTGTTTGATTAAAATACCTTTTGATTTATGTTAATAAATTAATAATGCGTCTAATTTGGGACAGCCCTCCTTGATTGGCGAGTCTTATTACTGGCTGGACGTACGACGCGTTGCAAGAGCTCAGCACAGAACACGCAAGCTAACCACTCAAGGCCACTGGCATATATGACCATGAAAATTGGCACAACCAAAGAGAGCCTAAATAGTGGGTAAAATCGGATTATGGGTGGCGATGATGCTTGCACATCGGAAACGGCGTTACAATCAAACTTACAACAAAGAAACGAAGAAAAATGTATTATTCAATAAAAAAAAAAACATTACACGTTCGTTACCCGTTTATAAAACATTTATTTTGCCAAAGAGTTGGTCAGTTAGGTCACACTGCTAATTGTGTAAAACATGATCATAATGTCACACGCATAGGCGATTTAAAATTCGCGCTCGTTGCAATTCCATACATTGAATATAAACCGCGCGAATAAAAAATACGTGGTGAGATTTTGTAGTACGGGCAAAGCCTTATTCACAAGGTTGTTAGTTGCACATTCCAAAATAAAGATTCCTTTGGAAGAAATAAAGAGCAAGAAACTCCAGAAACAATCTAGGAATAGATCCAATTCTTCCCCTTAATTCCCGTGACTGAGTGGCTTTTGACCGCATTTCAACGATAACTGTTTTAGGCCCTGTGTGAGGTATTGAGGGAAAGACATTCCCAAAATTTGCTCTTCTGCTGAAAATTTCTACAAGGGAAAATAAATTACGTATCCACTTTGACTTATCCATTCCGGGGTAATTGTATTTGCCGTCAAAACATGCATACATACATTATTAGCTCGTATCTTGTTCATTACGCTCACAGAGCACGGAAACGTGTAGAGATGGCAGTAGTAATTAAATTGTACGTGTAACCGAAAATGCGTTGCGCGCACAACTTCTTCGTCCGGACCGCCATTTAAAGCCGTCGGTTTTCTCGGTGACAGGCTTGGTTTTATGGAAATGCCGTCGCAAGCAGCGGCTGCCGAGGCATCTCCTCTGTGCTCTGTGCTTATGCCCATATTACACGATAATAGATGTTATAAGTGCAGATTTCGAAATGATAACACAGATAAGTACTCTTAAATGCACCCCTCTGACTTTTCAGATTCATGTGCGTATTGTATAATTATCAATTGCTTCAAAAACGGTGAAGGAAAACGTGAGGAAACCGGCATGCCTGAGAGATATTTCTCGTCGGCATGTGAAGCCAAGTCAGAGGCAGATGGGCGGCTTTAAAACTTTAACATCAGGTTAGTCAATAACCACACGAAAAGAAGAAGACTCTAAAATAATGGTTAAATATAATAAACACACTATCACTGCAAAATTCTGTATAATAACGTGTTAAACTTTCATTAAACAGCTCTCCTGAAAATTACAAAAATTGCATTTATAACGTATGTCTTCTAGACTAGACCATCGATATAATAGCCAAAACAAGAGCCGAGCGGACGGCGCCGGTGCAACGGTCGCACCTAACTACTTGAAAATTTGGGGGCCAGGGTCCCGGGGCGCAAACTTGACGGACGTGCGGTGAACACGCGGCTATAGTAAATGTACTGTCGCTGCTTCGGCGCCGTCATCTCGTTCTCGTTGGCGTCCCGTTGACGTGGCGGGGGACAAACAGTGTAAAGACTAGGTTCATTAGAAAACCAACGACAGCCAGCATCGGATTGGTAATAATGCTGAAATTAAACTTTTTGTGAGACACGCACTGTTGTTGTTAAAACATTATTATCTTTTCTTTTTTTTTGTATTTTGTGTTTCACGAACTGTTGCCAAATAAATGTTATTCTTTCTTTCAATCTTTCATCTAATCTCAGCCCTAACTTTAATTTCTGCGGCTTTCAAAGTGATTGAACAGTGTAATGCTGCCTTTAATAGGCCAAATTTCGACCATGGCGACCAATCTCAGCAGAGACCAACCTTCGGCGCGAGAGATATAGTGCACAAGTGTGTACGCAGACACAGGTGCACTCTCTCTTCCCTCACTCTCATATCCGATGAGACGGCAATCCGACGCGAGCAAAGATAGATCAGGCGCAGGGCCAATGATTTTACGTTCTTTCCGAGGCACGGGGGTATCACACCGTCAACCTCCAAACTGTGGGCTGTTACTTTGAAATTCCTAATGGAAAAACCCAATGACAGTTTGCCCGACCCGGAAATTGAACGCAGGACCCCACGCTCAGCAGTCGCGCATGCGACTACGAGACCAATGGGTCAGTCGGGGGGTTGCCTTTACGTCATGCCCGAAGCCTACGTTAGTTTAGAGATATGTTATATAATTATTATGATTTTTGTTTAGTGAAACGCTATCAATTTACCTGAGTAACTTTCCACTATAAAATAAGCGTGGTAGGTATATCTGTCCAGGAAACTCAAAAACTATATAAAATAAGCGTGGTAGGTATATTAGGTATCTGTTCAGCAAACTCAAAAACTATGTAAAATAAGCGTGGTAGATACATTAGGTATCTATTCAGCAAACTCAAAAACAATGTAAAATAAGCGTGGTAGATACATTAGGTATCTGTCCAGTAAACTCAAAAACTATATAAAATAAGCGTGGTAGGTATATTAGGTATCTGTTCAGCAAACTCAAAAACTATATAAAATAAGCGTGGTAGATGTATTAGGTATCTGTCAAGCAAACTATTCAGCAATTTCCATATTCTGACTAAGCTGCCAATAATGCTGGAACTTCATTAGAACGGTAAACTACATACTTCAGCTATGTACATCGCCTACAGTTTGACAATCTTGTCATGAAACTATTTACAGTCTCAATAATATTGAATACTAGTTGAACGGCATATTATATTGGTTGAACCTTGATTGAACTGAGGGGTTTTATGCAATGGCTAAGTAATACTAGCCGCACGGGTCAATCGATCCGGTTAAGCTACGCTTGCCTAGGTCGGTCCGCGGATGGGTAACCATCGTAACATACCGAGACCCTTCGGTGCCTTGGAAAACACGTCGTGCCGTTGGTCCCGGCTGTCATTCGTGGATCTTTAACAGTCAAGTCTGGCAACCAGATATCAAATTTGTTTCATTTTGACAGTTCATCAACATTCATTGCGTTATTTACGTTGTTGAGCAGATTTTTTTTTTTGATCTTATGGATCAATGGTTTAGCAATTTGTTTCAAAACTAATCAAATTCCGATTGATCGTGTATTACATAATTAAAGTACAGTCTTACCAAGGGGTATCGTGTTACCCAGTAACTGGGGTGTGGAGGTAATATAGACAGTCGCTCCATTCAAAATACTGGTATTCAGCTACATACGGTTAGACTGGAAGGCGACCCAACATAATTGGGAAAAGGCTAGGCAGATTGATGATCTTGATTGAATAACATGACAACAGTTTGTGCGACCACCAGAACAAAGTAACTGTATGTAGTTCATTCGTTGAAACACGAGCTATTGGTACTTCTCATAGTTCTTTTTTAATCCTAACAAACAATAGGCCCCTATGTCTTTTGTCTTTTCAACTACTCAAATTTACGTGCAAAGAACGGGCACCAGTATGTGAATTTCCTATATCAATACGTTGTCACCAAACCTATCTAATGTGCGTTCACAATTTATTTGCCGAACTTATAAACAAACACGAGTTTTCCACTTAGACAAACATCTACTATATACAAGTGTAAATAAATTTGATTTTAGACCGACTAAAAAAAGTTGAAAAAGTCATAAAAAATATGAAGTTGTAGTGCAAACTTACCCTTATGTGTAGGCATTACAGTTGTTTTTCTTAAACTCGTGTTTGTTTACATGTTTGGCAAATGAATTGCGAACGCAGATTACCAGGCTTAGACCTACTTTCAACAGTCACTGGCAGTTTCAGCAGTTGTATATAATTATTAACAGGCTGATTATAAATATTTCACAATCTTTATAAACTATTATTATAGTCGTTGAAATTAACTCTCGTAAGAAGAATATGTAATGCTATTTATATAATTTAAAGGCTAACAGTCTTAAAATAATAACAATATGTACAAATATATAAAAAAGGTGGGGCAAGAAAAAATTCGTCCACATCGCCGTCAACAGGAAAAGTGCCCAAAAGGCGTTGCATTGTCTCGTCATTAGGCTAACCGTCTGGTCACGTGAAGAGTTGACTGGTGATGTCTCGAACAACTAAGTGGTCCCCGGACCCCATGGCCCTAGTGCTTAAACCCCAAACGGATCGAACATTGAAGTCCCAATAAGATTGGAGACTGTAATGCTTAGACAATAGTGAGACCAAGAATTTTAGAATAATAGGAATATTGACTGGGTAAAAAAAAAACTATTTAGTCCGTCAGTCAGATAATTAAAAATATTAGACACGTATTTTTTGCTTTATCATATTAATAAGAAAATATTTAGATAAAGCGCATTCAAGTTCCCCGTGGGGGCTCGCTACGTCACAATTCATTTAAAATCTACCGGAGAATGACGTTCGGCCACATTTTAACAAAAGAAAAATACGTGTTCAATATTTTTTATTAATCTATCTGAATGTTTTTTTTTTATTGTCAACTTCCCTATTCTACAAAAAAAAAACTGAATTCTTCGCTATCTTTTTGGGGACCCATAACAACTACCTAGACGAACCCATTATTACCACATATATTCCAAAACCATTTCCTTTAAATATATATAACAGTTACTAGGAGATCATAACCGTCCGGAAAGGTTCACAATAAATAAGAGATCCAAGGCATATCTAAGAATGACCAGATTAACTTGTAGTCGTAGCGGGATATAATAAAAGAAAAGTATTATATTGTATTTCAGTTCATATTCACGACATTTTCTCTTTTCATAATGGGTGGTATTTCAGCCGGAAGAATCATAGGGATTGTTCATAATATCTTTTGATTATGAAAGTCGAAGACCTGTTAGTAAATACTAAGTTCGGGCAAATGGGCTTTGATATAACAATCGCATCGTGACAAAAGGAGAGAGAATTTAGGCTCCCGCAGACAGGCGCTACGCGACTGGTGGAAATTGTTCTACCGCCTCGCGTCTGTCTGCGCGAGTCTTTATTATTTGTACTGTGCAACGTGAAACTTTTGCATGCTAGCCTACTTTTATTCTTGGTTAACCTTCTAGAATAATCAAGAGATCACCCTGTCAATAAAGTCGGTAACAGACCATTTCGCATAATTAAAAACGTTAAAAATCTAGACGCAATCAGTCTCATGTCAGCGACAATGAATGTCAGAAACTAGTCTAAAAATGTCAGAAGCTGGTCTAAAATATACATTTGCGGTATTTTAACAAAATTTTCTTAAAAATACGAGATTTGCCCCTCTGAATACTGAGGGTGCAAGATCTGCTAACTATGGTCACATGTTTAGCAAACATAAAACGAGGGTGGGGGTAGCAATTTTGGCACCCTCTGCCTCGTGTAGACTAACCACATAACTTCTAAGTTTCAGTTCAATACTTAGAGAAAAAACAGCTTATGAGCATTCATTCTAAAAGTTGGGAACTTCGCAAATAGCAGACAAATATTTACCTGTTTTGATTAATTTGGCAATATTACTGAATGGAAATATTAAATATCGCTAACTAGAGAACTAGAATATTAACAAGGAATTGCAATTATTACACAGAATGTGATGTTGTAACCGTTTAGGTGTAAAAAAGGCATTTGGAAAGTTTCCAAATACTTTTTTTTACATCTGAAACTAAATATGCGTTGTTACGCTATAAATTATTGCATTTCATAATCAATATTTTAGTTCACTAGTTAGCCATATTTCATATTTCCATACAGTAATATTGCCAAATTAATCAAAACAGCGAAATATTTGACAGTAGTTTCAACGTTGCCCACTTTCATAATAAACGCTCTTAACACAAAACTCAGACCGTAAAATATATAAATAGAAACCTTACAGAATTAAAGAAAATACATGACAAATAAATATCACCTCAACTTACAACAAAACCTAAAATAAAATACAAGTGGAAAATCTTCAAACACAATAGCACAAGTCCTCGAGAATAAAACACGTGTTGTCTCGTGTGTAATAGCCTTAACTTGCCAGCATTTTGCTAAGCTTATTGTGTTATCTAACCGTGTAGCACTGGCTTTATTATCGCCACAAACAATCCGTTTTAGGACTGTATCGGATGAAAAGGAATGTTCTGACAATGGAACTTAGCACTGTTTGTGTAATTGGCAAGGGGATACGGAAAAAGGTATTGTTGAAAATGGTTGATTAATGTTTGTTAAAAAAATTGTGACGTAATGCGGTTTCTTGGATTAAAAGAGTATAATACCTCACATTTCTTAGCATCATCCTTCGTTATATCGAAAACATTGAAGCATTAATTTTAAAATAAATCTATGGTAAAGTTGAGGATTAATGTTAAGTGACGAAAACACGATTCCATAAAAAAAAAACGATTGGAAAAATAACCAAAGATACCAAAATGATCAATAAACTGCTGGTATTAAAAAAAAAATTCAAATTAGATCAAGAAACTTTGCATAATAACTGAACTAATTATAAAGCAGATACTATGTGTTTGTTTTTTAATAATCATTATTTTCGCCGTAAAAAGAAATTAGCTAAACTATTGGCGCCTTAGAGCCTTCTCCCCGCCGCCGCTCAGTCTCGCTCGCACTTAGTCCGCGAGCAGTATCGTGCGAGCGAGATAAAGAGTGAATTTGAGCTGAGGTGTTATATACTCTTAAGTTGTCTGCGTAGGAATTAGGTTTTCGAGTGTAACTTTTAGCTATAGTTCAAAATAAGTTGATGAATGTCGATAGAATTAAAATCAAGTTAGGAATCAATTCTTATTTAGAGTACCTAACATTAAAATTATGTTTTAAGTAATAATTAAGTAATTAGTTTTTCATTACGAAAAATATAATTTTGACACCATTTTTTGGCGCCCAACTCGCGCATAGGTATAATACTGCGTCTGATTTTATTCGTAACCAAAGACATAATAATATTAGGTTGGGGAAAAAGTCTTTTCGCATTATAGTATGTATGAACTTGTAATAAAATCTCTTTGGCTATACTATGTGTATCTGGCTGGTTTTGGTATCATTGAAAGTTTAAATTTTAAAGAACATAATTCCAAATTCAAATTAGGAAAATGTGTGATTTTTATTTGTTTTTCGTACTGTCAAGATGAGTGAATCTAATGAAGAAATTCGATACATTTTAAAATTTTACTACAAAAAAGGTAAAAATGCAACGCAAGCCGCGAAAAAAATTTGCGATGTTTATGGACCTAGTGCAGTGTCTGTGAGAGTAGCACAAATTTGGTTTAAGCGTTTTCAATCCGGAAATTTTGATGTCAAAGATGCACGTCGCTCTGGTCGCCCTATTACGGATAAAATGGATGCCATTTTTGAAAAAGTGGAGCAAGATCGGCATATTAGTAGTTACGACGTAGCTGAAGAACTGGGAATTGACCACAAAACAGTTTTGGCGCATTTGAAAAAAACTGGGTACACAAAAAAGCTCGATATTTGGGTACCTCACGAGCTCACTGAAAGAAACCTAATGAACCGTGTACTCATTTGTGATTCTTTATTACGACGTAATGAAACCGAACCATTTTTGAAGAAGCTGATAACTGGTGATGAAAAGTGGATCACGTACGACAAGAACGTGCGAAAAAGGTCGTGGTCAAAGGCCGGTCAGGCTTCACAGACTGTGGCAAAACCCGGGTTAACTCGCAACAAGGTGATGCTGTGTGTGTGGTGGGATTGGAAGGGCATTATTCATTATGAGCTGTTACCACCAGGCAGGACCATCGATTCTGAACTCTACTGCGAACAACTGATGAGATTAAAGCAAGAAGTTGAGAGAAAGCGGCCGGAATTAATCAACAGAAGGGGTGTGGTTTTTCATCATGATAACGCTAGACCTCACACATCTTTAGCCACTCAGCAAAAATTAAGAGAGTTTGGCTGGGAGGTGTTAATGCATCCGCCGTATAGTCCTGACCTTGCACCTTCAGATTTCCACCTGTTTCGGTCTCTTCAGAATTCTTTAGGCAGTGTCAGGTTAACATCACGGGAGGACTGCCAAAACCACTTGTCGCGGTATTTTGATCAGAAGTCCCAAAATTTCTATAGCAATGGGATCATGTCCCTACCTACAAGATGGCAAAAAGTTATCGAACAAAATGGTACCTACATACTTTAGTTAAATGTAAACATACTATGTTAAAAAATGTTTTGAATTTTCTTAAAAAATACGAAGAAACTTTTTCCCCAACCTATTATTATTCATATTTATGTGTTCATGACAAATAAATTGCAAAGATCGTCTGTGCGCCCACGTCTTTATATAGTGGCTACAAGTAGTGCCAAATGTTTACAGTTGGTAATTACATTTTTAAATTACTTGATTTCTTGTAAATTATTATGACTTGTTATTGTGAATAGTTGGCACATACTATTTTCAGCATTCCGTGTTTCGTTCCAATAGTTAGGTTTTATTTTTATTTTTAATTTACAACAGAAGCCTTGCCATATCTATGTTTTTCAAGGCCATCATCTAACTTGTAACTTCTGGTTTGCATTATTGGTAGCTAGTCCTTTTTTTGCAAGAGATAAAATTAAAAGCGACAAACGATTCATGGAAAAGCTAGATTTAAAAAGTTGTGGTGTCTTACTTTCTAGAAGCCTATATGTACCAAATGAACCAGATAAAAATCAAAACTAATTTTATAACACGGACGGTACAGTCAGTGAAGTTAATTGTTTATCAAATTGACACACTACGTCAATCAGCCGTGTTATAGCCACTTCATACAACTGTCAAATAATGACAGTTGTGTTGTGTGTCATGTAGCAATAGTTACACAAATGCCTAAAGGAATATTGAAACTCAGTAAAAATAAACTAGTAAAGCACATAATGTTATTGATTTTTAATATACAACCTACCTATTATGATATTATAATTTTATTGATCGCCATTGTTTGCGCTCCCCAATTAAACAAAAGTAACTTGTTACAGCGATTTATTTATTGCTGTTCACCACGCAACAATAATTAGGTTTCATATTAATGTTTTCATTTTTATCTGGTTCATTTGGCTTCTAGAAAAGTAAGACACCACAACTTTTTAAATGTGGCTTTTTTACGAAACGTTTTGCGTTCTTATTTGTCACATGGCGAAAAAAGTACCTATTAAGAGCTGTCAAATATTTCGCTGTTCTGATTTATTTGCTAATATTCAATCAATCTACATAGCTTTTTCCTAACTATATTGTGTTCGGCTTCCAATCCAACCGAATGCATCTGAATACCAGTATACAGCCAGTTTCACTATTAATTTGTCAATATTAATAAATGAAATGATTAAATATCGCGCTGTAGTGAACAAAAATATTGATTCTTAATTGCAATAATAACATTGAATTAGGTGTTGTAACTGTAAAAGATGTAAAAAAAAACCGTCACGGGACGTCTGGCAGATGTGTAATATGACGGCATACCTAAGAGAGCGCCATGCCTTTTGCCGTCACGCCATACCATTCGATGTTTCACATCATATTTGAAAAGGTTCCAAATGCCTTTTTTTACACCTAAAACTAAATATTTAGTGTTATTTTAGAGGTATGAGGAACAGACTGTAAAGTTTACTCATCTTCTATAGAAAAGGGAGGATTCTCCGACCAGACGGGTGTCATATTTATGTCGATCGTGCGGTAAACTTAATTGCGCGATGCAGGATTTTGTGTGACGTCAGGTCTTTGATGCATAGTTCGCATGTGGTGATGTAGATGCCGCCACATTACAATATTCATTATTGCAATTCATAATCAATATTTAGTGCACTACAGAGCGATATTTGCCAACTTTCAGGAGAGACGCTCTTAAAAACATTCCATATAAGGTAGGTTTCATTTCAATTCAACCAATAAAGGTATCCGCCGCCTTTTCTTTATGTATACTCCCCTCTCTCGTATCAAAAAGAAACCCGAATCTTTTGACAGCACTTAAATATTCCTCCAATACAAAAAATACGTGTCGTAGAGTATCGAAAAGTCGGCAAACGGCGTTCCAATCTACGGCGGGTTTTACAGCCTTGTCTGCGGAGTATGACGCCATTTTGTGATCCTCACGTGACTCCTAACTGAGGGATAGACTCGTTTTATGGATCTCAGGACGTGTTGTGGACCTTTATTCAGCAAGACGTGAAAAAAATCGGTCGAAAAAAATACTTCTTTTTTAGTTTCGGTAAGTTTTTAGACCAAATCTCAACATTATTTGAATCATTATGGATTTTTTTTCAATATTTTTGTCGTATTTATAATGTTAAAGCACAGTGTAAAGAAATACTTGCACGTTAAAAAGCGTCTTCATACATTTCCATACATTTTACTTCCTTGTGTTATCGTGATGCCGTGACGTGCAAGTGCATGTCCACGATAATATCGTCACGTTAAAAATGACAAAAACGTACATTAGGGAAACTGGTTTTTTGTAAACATCACTCATGCAATAATATATTTATAGTCTAACCATAATAATAGGAACGATGACAAAAAAAAAATTTGTCCGTCAGGTAGAATATTAAAAAATATTGAACACTTATTTTTCTTTTTTTTGCGCAATCAAAAGATTACGGCTACATTGAGTTAAATGTGGCATAACGTCACGGATATGCAGATTTTATACTTAGTTGTGATGTATCGAGGCACTCCCCAACTTTAATTCGTTTTATCTAAGCATTTTTTATTAATATGATAAAGCAAAAAATACGTCTCTAATATTTTTTAATTATCTGACTGACGGACAATTTTTTTTTTTTTTTAACCAACCATCATCCCTGTTATACAGCAACCTATAAAATATTTATTGAATCAATCATTAATTAATTGACATATTAGTTCATGTAATTAGTAATTTTCATATTAATCAAAATGAGAAATAAACTTTCTGCCTTAATACATTTTTTTTATAAACACCAGTCCATTCAAATGGTGTTATAAGTTCTGATTAACTCAAAAGCAGAGTTTATTCTTAATTAATTTGCTAAGTTCGTAATGACTTTATTACTTAATTGAAACTTCATTAACGTTGAGAATGTAAGGCGTGAATTTTAATAAAAAGACGGAAGTAACTCCGTATCTCTTTTTTATTCTAATTAGGATATCTTAATTAAGACTAAGTTTTCTTCTTCATTTTTAGGGTTCTTTATGTCCGAATGAAAAACGGAACCTTTATAGGATCACTCGTGTGTCTGTCTGTCTGTCACAGCCCATTTTCTCGAAATCCAATGGACCAATTAGGTACACATATGAATTTCTATTACCCAAACACGGACGTGTAACGTGAATAAATGTATTTTGAATATGGTTACTTTTGAGAATCAAATAAGAAAATTTAATTTAATTTAAATTTAAAACCAAAGTTTTGCAAACTGTACCGTGTGACACATGAAAGGGCTTTCTTACCGTGAGAGACTCAAATATATTATATTTTAAAATAAAAATCTGTTTAAGTTATTTAAGAAAAACCGTCCTAGTTCGTGCCGGATCACGCACAATGGAGGGTTCCGTATTCGGGCTGAATTTATCCCAAGAACAAACTTAACATTGTAGTTGAAAAACATGTTCTCCCATACATTCCAACCGCAAATATAAGTTTGTACGCCCTATATTGGGAGATTTACCATGTTATTTTAAGACCACAGAATTCTTATAGGTTGTCCTGTAATCTATAAGTATAGCAATATTTTAACAGGATTAAAATAAAGCTACGGAACCCTTCATTGTGCGTGATTGTTTCGTGACACGCACTTGGCTGGTTAATTTTAATTTTAATTGACACAGTTTAATAAAATACTATTTCCAGATATGCAAGTCCTTTTCTGACTTACCAGTGCCTTGAAATGAACTCTAGGTGGATGTTCGCCATAGTGTAATGATTTTTGAAGTCAAACTAACTCGACACTGAAATTATAGGCAATATGATGAATCTCATAGGCTAGAGCGCCCAAGAACTACCGAAACAATATCAACTGGTCATAATTAAAGCCTATTTCACATCCGTGGAACTCCCTCGTTGGTCTAGAGCCCGCAAGCGCTACTACTGAGGCCCTGGGTTCGATTCGCAGGTCGGGCTAAAGTACTATTGGGTTTTTTCGTAAGGAATTTCTCAGTAGCAGCCCGGAGTCTGAATTTGTGCCCGTTTGATGGCAATAGGCTTGTCACCCATTATATGCGACTCAAGTATCACTGACGAAATGTGGGTGTACGATGTATGTACACCTCTGACTAACCCTTCGGGCAAAATAGGCGTGAACAAAAGGTTCAGGTAGTCTGGGGCGGTATTAAAGGCATTTAAGCAGTAACGCGTTGTTTATCCATTTTCCTTTTCACAATATCCTATTTACTTAATAACTTATTGACCTTTTCGAACCAATGAGTTTGTTCACATACATTATCTATACCTACAGATCTACAATCACGCCGATATCATCAAACACGAGTGTTTAAATCAGAACTGTTGTATCAACGTGTTATCGCTAAACAAACTGCTCGCCTAAGTAGTCGGAATCGACATAATTATAATGTTTCACGCCGGTAGCACATCTTCGCCGCGAAACCGTAGCAGCGAAACCGCAGTAGTTCAATTTAACTGTCTCGCGTTATGTTCCGCTATTTGAAATTCGAGTAGTGGAACTCGAGGAGCGGAACATGACGCGAGCCAGTTGAATTGAACTACTGCGGTTTCGCTACTACGGTTTCGCGGCAGAGGTGTGCTACTGGCGTCAGTGCTGAGGGAAAACCAACAATTAGATAAGCATGTGTATCGAGAAGCGATTGTGGTATGTAAAATTATCGTGAAAAATGTAATGACGTGTTAAGTTCTACGTATTGGTATATTTTTCTACGTAAATCCTGTAATCTAGAGCAGTGATTCTTGATTTAAAAGATCCGGAAAGATTTATAAACGAAACTGAATCACACATTTAAATCGATCACTACAAAACAGTCATCAAGTTAATGAAGGTACAAAGACGCTAAGAACATCAAGAACATCACTACTGGAATATGTCGTGACACCGCTTAAATAACGCGACGCAATAAAGAACACAATCAAATCACTACTGTATAGTGACGTCACACTTCATACGTCAAAATTAAAGAATACTACAATCCTAACACTTACCAAAGCCCCATTCCCATACAGCGTATCGTAAGACTCAACCCTCGAAGACACGTTCCGAAGCTTGTAGGGTTTCTTCAGCGGCGGTGGTGGCTGCCCATGCTTGTGCGAGGGAGACGGCTGCTGGTTCCCTCCTCCCCCTCCACCATAACCAACATGGTTCGAATTCACTTTATTTTCCTTCTCCTTTACTATCTTATTGCTCTGAGTCAAGTTGTTCTTCGTGAAGTTTCCGAGCTGCTCGAACATGCTCGTCAGGTGTTGGGACATCATCGTGGCTGGTTTTAGGGATGCGATGTACGGAAATCTACTCAGCTACTGCACGTTTGAGATTTGTACATTTCTATGAGCACTAGTTTTTAAGGGGTTAATTCACATGGTTTGAAGCCCTGTTGGTTGTGAATGAAAATTCGTCTTTTATGTAGGATAGAAAAGTTTTGAAACTATTATAAACGCAACCTGTGGTTATAATTGAAACTTCATTAACATTGCGAACATAGAGTGCGAATTGCACTTGAATTGCATGGCGGTAGGCAGAAACTACAGAACGCCACCTGCTACGATCGTTCGATCGATTTATCTAATAAATAAGAAAAAGACAGGAGCAACTCCGTATCTCTGAATCTCTATTTTATCCTAATTAAGATATCTCAATTAAGACTGATATTTCTTCTTAATTTTTATTTAAATTGACGCAGTTTAATAAATACTATTTCAACTTATTCAAACCGTTTTCTGAAATACCTGGGACTTGAAATGAGCTCTAGCAAAAATTTATTGATTTTTCGCCATAGTAATGTGATGGTTTATTTTATTTTATTTATTAGGGACAAAAAACAGTTACTCGCTGCAGATTGTCACACCATTGTCCTCATTTCAACTAAAGATTAAACAGCTGTGCTGATGACATGTAGCAAGTGCAAAAACAAAAAAAAACAAAAAACAAAACAATAGTCGCTACCACAATAACGCTGTCTTGCTAAGATTAGCTTAACATAACTTAAACCACCTCGCCGGTTAAAACATTAAGAGCCATTTTCTTAAATAATTGCTTTGATTGAGAAAATATATCCAGTTCCATAAAATACGATCTTTTAGCAAATAAAGTAACTTGACACTGAAATTATAGGCAGTAGGATGAATCTAAGCTAGCGCGCACCAGCACTGACATCGCAATACATCAAATGAGATTCTGGTCATAACAAAAGCCTTATTTGTTATAGTTTTGGTATCGTTGTATTTTTAATTTATCTAAATTATAACAGAGCTGTATCCCGATAGCTTTTTTCAGTTTAATTTTTATAATATATTATTATGAAAATGGAACTTAAACTATAATTATTATTTACTCTTCAGCCACATCTAAACTGAGAATATTTTTTAAATATATTTTTGTTAAAGGAATAATTCTTATTATTAACTATTATGCTATTAGGAAACCATATTTTACAATCGTCTCAATACGAAACAGAACACCAAAACTCGTTTCCGTCTAGCCACGAGCCACGCCGACCTCATTCCGCACCTACCCAAACCCGATATATCTGACAGTACCATTGTACTGTATAATTACTAGCGCCTCGTACATAGCACGTTTTACTCGAAAACTTTCCTAAATAAGCTACGCGATGTTCGCGGCATGTTCGAACGGGGTCGACGTGTAAAACAATGACGTCACAGACTCCGATACTGTCAGTTGGATTCCGGAGCGAGCTCTCCGAGGCAACTTGTCTTGAAAACAACCTATAGGTACATTAGAGACGTTTTCTATGTAATGAAGTGTGAAAGCCAAGATTGTTTGGTAGTGTTTTGTTTCTTTCTAACAATAATATTATAAACATCAGCTTCGAACATTATTATGGATCATCTAAAGTGATTCTCTAAAATGTTTACATTTCCGTCATATCTAGGCACTGTTATTATGTGACTCCAGCATTATGCTATTCTCAATTACCTTATTAATAATTAAAACAAACAAAAATAATAGTACCAACAAGAATATAAAGCCATTGCTATTAACGAAAGTATGATCTATTGCTAATGAAATGCCTACAATCTACGAGAAATCTAATAATAAGCTTAACATCTACCATTACCGTAAGTACTCGTATGTTAAAACAAACCGTAGTAAATTAAACTAAGTTTTCAAGAAACGGTAGCATCGTAAACTGTTACAGGGTGCTGCGATATTTTAATGCTCAACTTCGTTACTTGGTTGAGCTCAACAACTTGCGAATCAACAAGTCAGTGAGCCCCGTTGAGTTCTTGCACTTAATGCTAAGTTAGCCGACCGTCAGCTCCGTTATTTAGTTACAATCGCACTTCGCTATTGAATCTGTTTAACTTACTGTTTCTGGATGAAATTTGGGTTTGAATTCGGAAACGTAATTTCTACAAAAAGGTAAGAGGATTAAAAAACGATGTCTTCATAATCGTCCGGCCGAAATAAACACATTTCCTGCTTCTACTCAACTATTCTTTTAAAACCCTTTCAAAAGGAAATTGTGAAAAAAATATTCGAGGCAATGTTTTCGGAAAGAAGCGTCTCGGACAAACAAAGAGGCTCGTCATAATAGAAGAACAGAAAGTTGCGTCAAAGAGGGCCGCCTCGTGGGCAAAGTTGCCTTATCTCAGCCAAGTTTCATCGAATCACACTTACCTGCTCTCTGTATTGATTGGAATTTAGTGCTCTGATTATTGTATGGCAGTACAAAGCGTTCATTATCTCGAGGCTCTTGGTTCCATTCTATAACATTACCTATCCATACTAATAATTATTATAAATTCGGAAGTAACTCTGTATGTCCATGCGTCATGTTCGTGAACGGGCGCCGCGCGCCGTCAGTAGGGACTAGTCATCTCTTAGCTGCCACGGCGATTTAAATTTAATTTAATGTTTGAATTAGTTTTTATTTTTATTTCTAACAGACGCTTTTAATGTTTGCATCGTTCTCACATGTATAACTTCAACATGAATGATGTAACCAATATTATGTAACCATATTTTGATTTAGAAGAGTGTCCGTGGAGTTTCTTGCCCGTTCTTCTCCAAAGGTACCTACTACGCTTTGGAATGGGCGACTAGCTTCATATTTCTGACCCTTGACAATTCAAAAGTGCTTGTAATTGGTTTATTTGAAATAAATGCTTTGAGTTTCAGTTTGAGTTTGATGTCTGTCTGTTACCTTCTCACACATAAATGTTTGAATGGATTAGTTGGTTAGAACATAAGATACTTTTTCGGTACTACGTTCCCGTGGGATAATTACCGATCTCCACGCGAGTGAAGCCGCGGTCAAAATTAAGTCTAAATAAAAATATCTTTTCGGTTGACCCCAGGCGGTGTTCACGTCGCCGGTCACACAAAAGTCAAACAAATTAATAAAGGACGAGGATCCCAGGTTTATATGAGCAACGAGAGGCATTTTCTGATGACAGAACAGTTCTTTCATTTGAAAAAGAAATCTTACGAAAATATAAAGAACGATAAAATTGAGATTAATGTTTGGTTTTAATAATTCTTATCCAAATTTAAGAAAATGGAAATGAATACTGCTTAAGTACAACTTAATCTCACAATATAAACAGATTTAGAAGCTAATCCAAAGAGATTATAGACTTTTATTGAGCTAGCCTCAGACACATTAGATTCGTTAAAGATTTAGGTACAGTATTCCTTAAGAACCAATCAACGATTATTGTGTGAACACTCACAAAATATGAACATTCACAAGATTAGTTCAATATAAAAGAAAAGTACGTCAATAAAATCGAATCAGTTCTATCAGCTACGAACAAATAAGCTGGCAATCTTCAACTATAACTCAACTAGTGATAAAATATACGAGTATGAGAACTGTACCCAACGTTTGTAAAGTCTGAAAGAAAGGCCAAGTCTGAAATTTAGATGTTTATGCGTAATCCTAAAGCAAACTTTCTTGTGCGGTTTATAATAACGAGAGTACTAGTATGAATACTTTATGTGCAGTTACGTTATGCAAGACACATGAATATGTTATAACGTACGTGTTTTGGTTACAAGACAAAAAATGCTGTAGAATTTCACCTGAAGTGAAGACCATCTCGTGGGTTTAGTACGTCAACTTAGATCAGAGGCTCATTAAAATATCAAAACAACCAGGAGACTTTACTTCAAAGACAAGTTTAAAGATTGAATGAAAACAAGCTCAAGATCGAGACTGATTAGAAACTATCGCTGAGATGTTTTACTTACATTATTTTATACACAAACTTGAAATAAAATTGACAGAAAAAACATACTTCCAAGAGAAGGAAATGAATAAAATATACATACTTATTAAATTAAATAAGTTTCTGATTCTACAGCAACATTATGTATAATTGGGGCCTTTTCCAGCATAATACTCACCCGTTTGGTCAGCATACATTTAACTATAACAGTATAAAATATGACCTCTCCCTTTTATGCCTTTACCTTTTGAACTACAAAATCGGCTAACGACAACTTTGAGGATCATATTTATAATTGGGTTGTTCTGGTAACCTAATAGGACCAAGAAGGTCTCACACAATTACAATCCTATTTATATTACCAACATATTTTTAAATTTAATAAGATAATTATAGTTTGTTAAGTTGTATTTGTCACAAATAAGTATCTAACTAGGGTTTACAGGAGTTTGAAGATTGACCCAATGAAAAAGAGGCCTATGCCCAGGAAAGTCGAGCTGTAAATGAGGATGATGATGTAGCAAACTACTTAACACGTTCAGTGCCAGGAGCCCTCCTGGCGGGTTCACTTCCAATATGTATAGCAACATGGCGTATGAGTTCTATGAAAAGTGGGTGGAGTTAAAAGTGTTAATAAAACTTTGTCATGTCTTCAGCGAAGTTACAAATGACCCGTCAGAAATGACTCATCGGAAAACTAATTACATACACCGTCAAAAAAATATCTGCAGAGACATACAACTTTCCCCAATTCCCACACAATAATTACTTCTCATACGTTACCGTCAACCGTAAGTATTTCGTCTAAATAAATAAATATAAAGGCATATTTTAGAAACACGTATGTTAGTGCTAAACCCCTGCTCCTCGAGGATAATAAACGACCGTTGGATCATTGGGATCGGTACGTGTATACGTGCTGCCTGTGGATAAGGTGTGGATTCAAATGTAAGTGAGAGATATAAAGATGGTGATAGTCTTAGCGTAGTTCCACTGTTATGAGACATGTGTGATCTGCATTTTCTACCTGCATTTTTTCAAAAGCTTATTGAGTTACGTTTTCTAAAGTGTGGTGTTCAAAGTTTACGGAAACTTGTGTAGATACGTGTAGAGTTGTTTTTTTATAATTCTGTTCAGTTAGGTTCTCTTACATAGCAGAAATTTTGCTGAACTTTATGGGCCGGTATAACTATAAATATTTTACAACCAATCCAAATCATAAAACTGAATGCAATGAATTTTGGAAAAAGGAAATTCCATATAGGCATAGAGTAGGTACCTTCCAAACAAACATACTTTGTATAAGTAAGTTTGTAATGGTTTTGAACTAACATGTATACAAGACGAACATACCTAGGAGGTCCACTGTTAATACCCTCCCCAGAAATTCACGTAAGATAATCTCCATTAACGACATGACCTCAACTTTACACTGCAATATGGGATCCAACCCTGCGGCTACCGAGCCAACTAATCAAGCGTGCATCGCGTTAACTAAGTTTGCGTTGAATATTAAATACATCGTGTACCTCTCCCTTGACAATGACGTCTGAAACACAACACTCTGTTTTCTTTGGAGAATTACTGGATTAATTATTTTGGAAAGGGAAATTTAATTAGCACGTTCGCTTTGCTTGATTTTGTAAGGAGCGTTTAGTTAAATGTGTGGTCCCGAAATTGCTTCGTCATTGACAAAATCTTTGTACGAAATGCTTTATTACAAAACGTAGTAAAAATTTAAAAGCCTGTTAACAAACAAACAAGCTATATTACGGATAATTCCCACCTCTCTAAATCGAATCGACTCTAATAAATACATTTTCTAATCAAAGATCTCCAATAGTTATGGCAATAATCGAAGCATATTCTAGGCTCGGTGCGACAGTCATAGAAGTCGACTGAAGTAAGTGGGTTATTGCGACGCTTGAAGGCAATGACCTAGAAACCTGGTACTATTTATGTGTAAACGAAATATTAGGTACAGTTGCATGAGTTTCATGGGTAAATAGGCTCAGATCGATCGTTCAGGCTCATTTGACAATCGTTACAGGTAGTTTAAACCCAAAGCCAAAGTTAATTGGTCAGACAATTCGATTTCAGTATCATCAGTAAATCTGTTAGTAGTGAAGATCAAAGTAGTGACGTTCAGCCATACCCAGGGACTGAAAACGGATTCCAAAATTACAATTAAATAATAATATTTGGAAATAAACTTGACGACTGAGACTGACTTCCATGACTTATTCTCGTGCCGACAAAAAGGAAGAAGATAATTACGAACTCGAAACAAGACAAACGCCATGGAAAAGGTCGCAAGTTACCATTGAGTGCGAGTTGCCTAGAGGAAATTGTCGTGGAAATCTATGATGGAAATAATGATGATCTACTAAATAATGATGATGTCATCATGACCATCAATCCAAAAATGATTAACAGAAAAAAGATAAAAATATACAAAGACAGTATTACGGTTAACTACATTGACTGATATATATACTGCCGTTATCTTTATAATAAGCAAGATATATTGAATCAACGTTAATGTAGTTTAAATTGAATTGCATTAGTCTATGCCTTTGTATAATCGACTATTATAATATAATCGATAATTGAATCGCTCGCTTTCAATCTGCTATTGTAATTTTAATGTTTGTTGAAATAAATAGTTTTCTATGGCATTCAAGATTTCCATTAAAATAAAAAATGTCCTTGTTTTGTTAAGTAGCCCACGTGTAGTTTCTCAGAGGAACCGTACTTTTTTGGAATAAAAAGAATCTCAAGAACAAAGATATAAGAAGAAATCATATGGGTGAAAGAATTTTAGTAATAGGAATTGTATATATTTCCAGACCCTTTAAGAACTCACAGACAACTTAGCCTCTATAATATTACTATAGAAAAGTATATATTGACGATGGCTGCCTCGTTGATCTAGTGGTCGCCAGTGCTTCTACTGAGCACGAGATCGATGGGTTCGATTCCCAGGTCGGGCAAAATTTAATTAGGTTTTTTTATCAGGAATGTCGCAGTAGCAGCCAGGAGTCTGGATTTGTGCCCGGTTGATGGCAATAAGCTCGCTCCCTATTACATGAGACTTAAACATAACTGGCGAATTGTGGGTGTACTATAGGTACACCTCTGACCAACCCTTTGGGGAAACAAGGCTTGATGTTATGAACATATAGATAGAGGAGCAAGAGGCGTAATCCTTAACTTAAAAACATGCGGGGCAGTCGCGAGGCAGTCTTTGGGGACTGCCGATAGAAGTGAGTTTCACGCTATTTGTTCACCCAAAAAGTACACATATATACACAGTATACATATAGCTCATGGAAAGCGTTCGGTGACGATGACGCGAGTTCAATGATTTTTGTTCACCTAAAAAGTGATCAACACGTCTAAAGAACGTTTCTCTTCAATAATAATATAACTGCAAAAGTGAGTTTGTTTGTTACGCTTTTACGCTGAAACGGCTGAACGGATTTAGATGTAATTTGGCACATGGGTATAACATGACCTGGCTTAGGATATAAAGTACTTTTTTATCTCGGTATTTACACGGGATCGAGACTTATGCGGGTGCAGCTAGTCACTTATAACAAAACATCTGACAGGGGAGAATGGAAGAAGAACAGCTAGTAATAATAATAAAACAGGATATTTTTTAATGACCTACATTATTATAAAATTGAAAGTTGACATAAAATTAATAATCATTTGAAAATGTATGATTGATGAAATGCAAAAAGGACAAATAAAACATTTCAGCAACTTTAGTTAGATGCAGTAGACCTGCACATCGATAGAAATCATACTGCATTGGATAGTAAGGCAAATATTGAGATTAACCAGATATTGAAGGAAAAGTTATTTCATTCCTCTTGAAAGATGCAAATGTTAATAGTAGAAAGTTTCTCTTGGCAAATCGAATCGCTAGAATGTAAAATGAATGCCAAAGTGGATTGCATAGGTATTTAGTAGCAGCATAAAATAATAATGCCTATTATTGTCCCACTGCAGGGCAAAGGCCTCTTCTCATATAGAGAAGGCACGAGCATTGATGACAAAAAAAAAGAAAGAAAGAAAATACACAAAAAAGCACACAATATAATTACACACACACAGATAAAATAAAATAAATAGAATCGAATAAAAACTGTAAACAGCGATGTAAGAAATTAGCAGGGGTGTGTCTCATGGCTGCGCCAAAAAGGCCAGCACCACGCTTGCTCAAGACGTGTTGGTTATATTAACTACAAATGAGTCCAGGTTAGGAATAGCATAGGTAATACAAAATACATATGATCGTTATTGTTGGAACATCGGAAAGAAAACCAGAGACAGTGTAGATACAGATATTTTAACGTAAGGAAACCTGACTATGTGTGATGGCAGCGTAGAATCAACGACTACATGACACTATATGAGCTCATATAATTGTTTAGTTTATTTTATTTGACTGTATAAATCAATTTATTTTCATTTAAGTATTATTGACATAATCTAATAATTACAATGTTTTTTTAATGAAATATATGGTAATGTAAATAATTTTTGCATAAGTACTATTATATAGAATCAAGTTTTTCTAACTGAACAGACAGCTGTGCTGCTGGGGAGTTTGTTGCACACAAAAAGCTTTTAATCACTATTTTGGTGTTTTGAATTTAGAACACACCAATATATTCGACCTCCATCTCAATGTTATACAACCTCCTTGCGATAAAATACTCGGTACAAACTCCACGTGCAAAGAATACAGGACATACAAACAGATTTGATTGGTCGACATTTTCGACAAGGAGTTTAGCATTAGAATAAAAACTGTTTTGTGTTCTTTGCTGTCATTAGTAAATTGGCGCTATTTTGAATACTGTTAGTTATACGTACACAAATTGTTCCAATTTTAATGTGCATTTTAATTAATTTAACCTTCCTTTTTTCTTCATTAAATGTCTATTTTCGCTGAAATCTTTCTTTTTCTCGTAGTCATTGTATAAAGTACTAATACTACTCTTGAATAAAACGGATTTATATCGAGGGCCATGAATCAATTGCGTCGCTCAGGATTCTAACACTAGAATCGGCTTGAAACCTTAGAATCCTTCACTTGCTCGTGATTCATCTATGGTCCTCGCTTTAAATCCGTTCTTTATTCACTAATTGCATAATATACTATTTTTTTCCTGCATGATGTCATATTTTCTGTCCCCGCATGCAGTCGAAGTATGGTAACAACTACAGAAATCGCAGATACAAGCAAGAAAATAGATGAAATAGTCGTGAGATTTCTGTTATAAACGAAAAATGTTAAATGAAACCCAACAGAAAATCTATTATTTTAATCACTGGATAAAATGCTGGGCTTAACACTTGGCATAAACGTGTATTTTCATATTTATTTTATTTATTTATTTATTTTATTATTTATGTACACACAGAAAAATAGATACAGATAAGACATAATCATAATTATGAGTACAAAGGTACTGCTTATTTCTTTTCTTTTCTTTATTTCTTTGCTTATTCATTCTTTGGATTATATTCATGTTTATTGAGCCATATTCAAGTATTTACAGGCGCAAAGAGACAGCTTTTCAGTTATTTTAACATAAAAGCTTTCGCACTGGTTGGAATTAAGTACTTTCAACCTATTTTTTATAAAAATATGTGAAAATATTCTATACTGGCTGCGTCCGCGGTTTCACCCGCATAAGTCTCGATCCCGAGAGAATATAGGGATAAAAGTTTTCTTTATACTAACTTAGGTCATGGTCTACCCATGTGCGAAATTTCATGCAAATCTGTTCTGCCGTTTTACCGTGAAAGCATAACAAACAAAAGTACAAACTTACTCAAAAGACCATTTCAGACACTAATCTACGTGGTCCTCATATGGCCTGACCAAGATTATGTCTGGACTTTAAAAGAGACTGTGACCTCTGAGTTTGTTTCGGCCTTTCTTCTCAGAGTAGTCAGATAGGAAACGCCGAACTCATCTAGATATTTTTTTTTAATATGTCGTGTAAAATTGATTCCGATATCCTATTTACAGAATAAACAATTTCATTTCGTTTCATTTCATTACAAAAATACAAAAAATCAAATAATTTCTCTTTATAATATTAGTTTAGATACATAAGTCCCAGATCTCCAGTGATCAAATTCATATAGCTGTATTTTTTTTGGAAAGCTTTCTAATGCTTTCCGTGGTCATATAATCATTCCAGCTACTAATGAACACTGCAGCATGTTGTGTCTCTTACAGCCAGCGCAAAGATTGTTGATTATGGATAATATCGTCAAAGAGCCATCCTTAGAGGATATTGTACATACCTAACCAATAAGATTTACATACAGCCTATATTTTAAGGACCACCTAACAAACATTTGCAATCTGCTGAAGCTAAAGAGTTTGTTTTATTGTTTGAACGCGCTAATCTCGGGAACTACCAGACGGATTTGATAATTATTTTTGCATTTGATAGCCTTATTCTTGAGCAAGGTTATAGGCTATTTAACATCACGTTATGACCCTTTGCAGGAGAGCAAAAAGAAAAGTCAGAAAGAACGCTAATCAAAAACGAAGTAATAGTGCGGGCGGGCGATGCGATGCAACAGGGTGGGACGGGGGAACAAGAAATTTCACGCGAATGAAATCGGGGGTAGAAGCTAGCTATTCAAAAACACTTCTGACATGTTTGTCCACTTCAAAACAAATTTTCTTTCTTTTTGCCACTATTCACGAAATAAATTTAAAAATGGAACAGAATTTAAATTATCGGCCAGATCAAGAGGTGATGAACACACAACAAAAGTGGCGAATTCGTTAAAAACTCCATATTTCAAAATCGTAGGTATATATTGGCTTCAGCCCCGAATATCGGACGGCCGATATTGAGCAACAATATCAGCCGAACCAACGCTTTTTGATAAGCAATTTATTCAAAGTGCTTACGTCCCACTATTACGATTCCTTCGATAAAAAATATTACGTATTCCTTTATAGGTTACACAGTTATTATTCACGGAACTGATTTCTAGAGAAAATTTTATGTTTATAAATAAATAATGATTCCTTATTAATATTGCGCTGGGATCGACAATTACGTTATTTTAGTTTTATAGGAACAAAAGTATTTGAAAATGTTCTTTAATCTACACTTATATTATTAGGTATTTAAAGAGAAAATATTTGTATTTTATTTTGTTTGTAATTAATAAACTCAAAAACGATTCGTCCGATTTAAAAAAATCGTTCACTGGTAGAATGCTATATATTATTACTGAGTAACAGGCTATTTTTATAAATTTAGAAATCTATAAAGCTTTGAAAATTTACTTTCTTAAATATGCATGAAATAAAGGGCGTTTCATAAAGGGGATATTTTTATGTTTTTTTTATTTAAATATATTATATGCTATGCTATAATTTCACGCGGGCGAAGCCGCTGGCAGAAGCTAGTATTAGATAATAGAGGGTATGCTCTAGCCCTAAATTAACCCAGTCTCTGGTCTACTCATGTGCCAAATTTCATCCAAATCCCTTTTTCCGTTTTAGCATGAAAGCGGAACAAACATACTCACTTTCGCATTTATAATATTAGTTAGGATTAATATAGGCAGGCCGATTCCCGGCCACCGTAGGCGCGGGCTTGCGGGCGGTGAGCAATGGGTAGCTCGCCGTCCGATGAGGACCAGGCCCGGGTCGACGGCGCGTTGTGTTCCACGCGCGCCTCAAAGAGATGTCAGCAAGTGAAGGGGTCCGATAGGACCGATGCCTGCCGGGGTTGCGGGAAAGTCCGAAAGGGATACCGTGGCCCCTGGCAACGTACAGGCAACGGAAGGTACACGGGTGGGTTTTAGTCAGTAAGAGTCTGACACGCCCTCCCGCTCCGCCCAGAGCGGGAGAAGTTATTTGATAATTTCCCATGCAAAAAATAAAAAAATTATAGGATAACCATTAACGTATCACTGGGGAAGTGGGAAATGAGGAACAAGAGACGTGTATGCAGTCAAAATTGATTCATCTTTCCTTTTCAACCTTCTACTTGTGTGCAGTAGTCAAAATGTTCAAACTTTCAGAGTTATAATAGGGAATTAATGGCCAGCTACGCAACACATTTTCGTAAGCGATTACGACAAATTTGTTTTATTTTGACAATTCAGCAACATTCATTGCGTTGTTAAGCATATTTTTTTTTCGAACTTATGTAGCAATGGATTAGCAATTTGTTTCAAAACGATTCAAATTCCGATTGATCGTGTATTACGTAATTAGGGTACTGTTCTGCATATTTTCATATGCTATTAATGTTTTCTAAAATCTGTTTACTGAGTGTGGCGTACTGTCTATCAAAACAGCGTAATTTGTGTGAACTATTTGCGACGTTGCCCACTTTCAGAATAAACGCTCTTAAAAGGAGACTAATACTTAAAAAACTTCTCAAGTCTAGCATATTATTTTCCCATGAAAATATAGGGCAATGATGCCATTGGCAGATTTTCGAATGAATATGAGAACCAGGTGCGTAAAAAGTAGAGCTACAAATTTTACAAAAAAAACGTACAAAAAAAGGATAGAAAGAAAAACAGACAACTTGATTCTCACAATTTGTATTCAAGTCATATTATATACAGTTTGTATCGAAGAAAATTGCCGACTCATAATAACAATGTGAAAATAAACTTCACTTCTTATACACTGCCTCAAAAAAGGAAGATATTGAATATTTAATTTTGTATTATTTATTATAATAATATTACTAACAATTGGCTACTATTATGGTGAGGGGTATTATGACGTCAATGGGGTATTTACGTCACATAATTGCGGTTCGTTTTCGGTGTTCGGGCCCCATTTGGGGACATTATTGGGGTACCGACGGCATTGACTCCCAAATATAATTTTAAGGGTAGGTAACGTAGTAAGCTATTTTGAGGTAAATGAGTTTCGAATCACTGCTCGGTATGTTTTGTAAGCATTTTAATTATATTTGGCTTTTTCGTGAGCAGCAGGCGTGAATAAGTAGACTTGGGAATTAAATGGCATTTGTTTCAGGTGAATTTATTTCTTAATTAACCTCTTTAGATGTAAAGATGTTTTGGGCCGCTGAAATTCCTCGGATTTGAATACGTTAAGATTAATTTGTTTTTATGTGTTCTTTTTCTTCTTTGGTTTTTGTGAGTTCTTTGTAGTTCAGAAAAGATTATTAAAGATTTCGTGTTTACTTACGGTTAATGTAGGTGTAGTTATTTGGGCTTTATAGTTTGCGCATTTTGAATAAGATTGAACAGATCACATTTGTGGACATTGTTGTGCGACTTTCAGTTTAAAGTTAAAGCGGGTAAAGTTGTAAATAACGAAAGTATTACACGGAAAATGCTGTGCTAAACATTATTCTTTTCAAAATATTTTATATGTAGGTGTAAAGTGAAGGATGTGCATTGTGTAGTCAAAAATATTGTTTTATAGTACTTACGTGTTGTGTTATTTGTTATTATAGTTTTAAAACTTTATGGGTTTTGTTAATTTAATTGAGTTGCTATTTCAATTGTTTAAAGTAACTTATAACTATATAACTTAGTATTGTAATGATAAAAAGTAATAGAACTCATTATAATCATATCAAACTATTTACCTACATTACATAAGACGAATTTTCATTCAACAAACAACTTTCGATACTTCGCGAAACTTTTTCGAACTTGAAAAGTTTTTCAACTTTGTAGAAAGTATTTTCTACCTTATGCTCGGTTGTCAGAAAGTACTTTCGGCGTAAATATTCACTACGACATGCGCTAAGTTATGCAGAGGTGCATTTGGTTCGCGTCCGCATAGCACTGAGGTATCGCGGCGACTGCTTTGCTGCCCAGCGTCCGTCGTCGTTGATGGGGACGTCAGCCAAGCATTTCTTCAGCGGCCGTAGCGCGCATGCGCGAGTAAGCCCCGCCTCCTCAAACTTTTTCAGCGAAAAGTATACGATCTTTTTTTCAGAACTTTTCTTTTATTATATTTACCCTTTGAGCAGAAGGGATATTAAAAAGTTTTAATTAATTGCTTTCACGATAATCGGTTTTTGTTTTGTTGGTGACAAGATAAGTGTAATGTGATCGGTTACATAATGTTCGTTGACATTTTAATTAATGATTCCATGAGCTGTATTGTTCTGATCAAATAAAATGAGATTAAATGACCCGTTACGCGTAATCATTTATCACAGTCGAAACGATAAAAAGATAAAACAGTCTGCATCAGAATATTTTTACAATAACATAAGTACTCGTAGAGGTACCATAACTGACCTATCTACATAAAATCACGCCTGTGTTCCCAAAAGTAATAAGCATAATCAGCCTTTATTTTTCCCACTACTGGAACACAGCCCGCCTCTCTGTGAGAGAGAGTGGGCTGCCACCACGCGGGCCCAGTGCTGGTTGGTAGAAGTCACATGTCTTCGTATTTTTCGTTCTAGGACATACCGGTTTCTTTACGATGTTTTCCTTCACCATTTTGAGAGCAGTGGTGATGAAATTATTTACACGAAGTAAAGCGGGTGCCTGGGTTCGTACCCGCGACCTACAACTCGTAATTTGGGGCCATTACCACGGGGCCAATACTGCACTCCAAGGTAGAGGTGTGTGTCAAATCGGATGTACCTACTCAATTTTGACCAATCTATCTCAATTTTTATCAATCTAGGTACTAAATATTATAAAATCTCCAAAACGAGCCAAGCAAGGCGCAAGGGCACTACCTACCATTTCTCGAAGCGCTTCGTTGTTTTTTTGAACCCTCTTAATTTGAGTTTGGATTATACCAGATAAACAAAATTCTCGAGATATGATAGTGGACTTATTAAACATATAAAGTTTCATTTGCATAGCTCTTACCTATACTTTAGATTTTGTTGATATTTATAAAACCCCGATTTCGTCACTGACTCACTCGCTGATGATCATCAAAATTCTTAGAGTACTTCCTGAAGTCCTAGAAAGCTGAAATTTGGTATGTAAGCTAGTATTAGTACCCGAACAACAAAAAAAATCTAAAACCGGGAACTTTTACTTACTTTAACCCAACCCCTTAAACTAGGGGTGGAAGTTTGTATGAAACTTTGTTATAAATAATAAAAAACATATTTCAGGATTTTTTGTAAATCACCCCCTACTCTTTAAATTAGGAGAAGGAAGTTTATATGGGTTTTCCCATACAAACTTAATTTCATGCTAGAGATCTGAAAATTATACAAGTACACATACACAGACTTCTTATTACAAATAAAAAAATACGTGAATCAGGTTTTTTTTTCATAAAACTCATGAGCTAAGTTTGAATAATGCTCTCATTGATATTGGGTCACCCACGTTTTCTTGTGGGCAGGCTTATGTAGCACTCTCTAGAGTAACTAATTTACAAGATGTTCACTTATAAATATTGACTTTAGTAGTATTAAAGCACAACAGTCAGCTATAGTCGAATATAATCGCCCTGATCTATCGCTTATACAGTAAATAAACCAAAAAAGAAAAAAGGCAAAGATAGAGAGTGGGCTATGAAAAAAGACACCACTGATGTGCTAGAAATACACCCCGAAAAAATAAAGAAAAAACTAACAAAAAAAAAAATTGTCATAAGCAACTTACAAAAAGAACTGAAATCCCACCAAAAAAATTCATGTAAAATGTTGCCAAGACGAGATCATATGGCTCGCACTGTCAAAAAGTTATTAGATCTCATGTAGAAACAAGCTTCTAACTCTACACGCCCTAACTCTACAAGCCCTAACTTCACAAACTCTACACCTTAGTCAAAATATGTGGTCACTAGAACATTCGATGTCCCCTATAGACTCATTAAAAGCGTGGGCTCTTTCAATGGTCTGTGATAAACAATTAAACCATGGTGTAATGATGACAGGGCAGGTCCCATACCTAACATAATCGGCACTATAATTGGCTAAACATTTACCCAATAAGGAGTCACATAATGAAGTGTTTATTCATTATGATTTACATATTTTTATTGATGTAAAGAGATGTTAGTTGAAAAGATGTTAATAAGTATTAAGGTGGATCCTCAGTGGTAGCCTGCGAAATTCAAATATTCTTACGTCTTTTAATAATATAATAATAATAATACCATTTATTTCAGGCGACAGTAGCCCATAGAAAAATACCTTAACCTAAACATACATATTTTAATATAAACAAAAACTTGTGTTAATAAATAAGGCTTAGGCTATGTTAGTAGCACTTCACTTTGCACTAGCTTGACTTTGTGCTGTCCTGTGGAACTTGTCCGCGGAAGCGACGGAACATTACATCCTGCGGCCAAAAGTCTTCTTCAATGACGAGGGGCAGATAACAGTTCGGTACTCGCACGACGAACGCCTTGAAGTTGACGTTCCGGTGCGATTCTAGTAATTGCACCCTCGGCATGTACCTCGTCTTTTGGCGCACGTACTCCACGATGTCCTCCGCCTTAGTGGTGTAGTGCAGGCGGGAGATGTACACCGGTGTGTTCGGCTTGTTTTGCAATTTACAGGTCAGTGTCAGGTTGTATCTTGATCAAAATACTTATGATTCGCGACCATAATAATATATTTACAGAATTATAATCTTTAGAATCATTAATACATCTTTATAAGTTAGATTTGTTCTTTATTTCATTTAAAAGTCATTTCAGACCTTGTAATTTCAGACCTTGATAGATAGTCAGTCAGGCCCCGATCTCTGCTGTAATACATAAGCCCAGTTATTTTTTTATTTTTCGTGTGGTTAGTGACCAACCTGGTGTCAGAGTTTTTATGCCGCCCATGGGCCTCTGACTTGGCTTCACATGCCGTCGAGAAATATCTCTCAGGCATGCCGGTTTCCTCACGATATTTTCCTTCACCGTTTTTGAAGCAAGTGATAATTATACAATACGCACATGAATCCGAAAAGTTAGAGGTGCATGCCATTTTTTATTTGTGTGGGAAATGATCATATAACTTCTCCCGCTCTGGGTGGAGCGGCAGGGCGTGTCAGACTCTTACTGACTAAAACCCACCCGTGTTCCTTCCGTTGCCTGTACGTTGCCAGGGTCCACGGTATCCCTTTTGGACTTTCCCGCGACCCCGGCAGGCATAGGTCCTAGCGGACCCTGTCAGTTGTGCTGACATCTCTTTGAGGCGCACGTGGAACAAAACGTGCCGTCGACCTGGTCTTTATCGGACGGCGAGCTACCCATTGCTCACCGTCCGCAAGCCCACCTACGGTGGCCGGGAATCAGCCTGCGATTCCCGACGCCCAGGGCGTCTCCTGCGGCGGCTAGGGGCGTGAAGGCAGAGGTGCGTGCCTTAGGTTTGAACTCGAAACCTATGACTTGGCAGTCCGACGGTCACACCACTACACCACACCACATTACACAGGATATCACTTCTGACATTATAAGACCACCAGAATATTAGAATTTCACTACTCATTAAATGTGTATGTGCTATCAATTCCTAACCTAACACAATTGGCGCTATAATTGGCTAAATGTTTGCCTAATGAGGAGTCGCATACTGCACTTCATTATACGACTACTCATTAGGTAAACATTTAGCTTCATTCATTATAATTTACATATTGTATTGATGAATAGAGATGTTGGTTTGATAGATATTATTTGGCATAAGTACCTATACCTCTTGCGTAATTGAGAAGCATAACGTTAGAATTATTTAGTCGCTCTGTAATAGGGAAACGACATGTACCTATACTCCATTTGAAATAAGATTAGACATTTAAATAAACCCGATTAAAGTTCGTGCAACAGATTTTGACTTCTATACCGTAGGCATAAGGTTGGCATTAAAAGCAAAAAGTGGTTACAATACCAACTGTTTACTGCAGCTGCCTTTTGTCATGCCACCAAAGCAATATAAGTCAAAATCGGACCGTGAAAAAGGTTTATTTTAATGTCTAATTTTATTTCAAATGCAGTAATGCAGCTTCTTCTTTTTTTTGTGTCGATGGTACTCTCCTTCATTGTTTTTTATTAAATAATAATTTTAAAAAAGCAACGAAGGAGAGTTATATTGTAAGAGCCCAGTAGGTGGCCATGTTGATTGCGGCATCAGTGGCATACTTTAGGTCATCCGAGGTACACACATAGGAACAACAGGCAGGAGAACAGGCACTTAGGACACTCCAGCAAGTGGGGCATGGTCTGATCAGAAGCCGCCAAGAGCCAGAAAGAAAATAATAAAACAAAGCACGCAAGTTAACACTACTCACTAAACTACCCTCATTCGTTAACCCCCCGAGCACCTTCAAGCGTTTGTTAGCCAACATTATTGCAGAGTTAACCCTTCTCCCGCCGGCACAGTCGGCACGGCTGTAAATGTTGAACAACGATACCAAATCGTGAGCAGTAAAGTGTTTACGAATAGATATAAAGGCAACAATGACCCCGACTGCGACGGGTTAATATTTGCAGTTTTCGCCGTTTATTTCAGGGTAAACATGAAATTGTTTTTAAAAGGAGACTGTCCTATTATGATTTAATACTTAAGATTCTGCTATTTAGCGTAAAGTTCGTTTTTTAATCCTAGATAGTAGTTTGACATTTCAATTCTGAATTATTAGCATTTATTTATATTTTACCTTTATCTTTTATTATTTTGGCCAAATAATCAGCATCGCCATACAACGTGGCAATGCTGCCAGCCTTTTGGGCACTTTTCCTGTTGACAATAAGGACGAACTTTTTGATGCCATATGATACTTTCTCCTCCATTTTTATAAAGGTACCTACATGTACTATATTATTATTATTATATTATGTAAATACTATGATTATATATTTGCATTGAATATGTGTTGTTCACAAGACAAGTAAAATGTATTTTGTTTATAGATTAATGGGAAAGTGAATGCTAGGGGAGTTCAGGAAATAGCAAACGCCGGACAAAGCAATCGGAAATGTTTTTCCTGTTGCCCGAAGTGAAAAGCTGGCTAAGGCAGCTGTTGCACCGCTGACGAGGAGGCGACGAACTATCAACGATTTTTTCAATCAAGAAACGTACAAAAGATTGTAGGTCCCGTGGAAGTAAAAGAGATACAAATATTAATAGCTGATCGCTGAATGTTCATACCGTCGCCGCTGGCGAGTACTCGTTTGTCGTAGCGACAAGTGCTAACTATCAAATAGAGTACTCGGTCAGCGACGCCTGCTTGGCGGGCAGTACTGCCGCCGAGAGACTCACGCTTGGTACAGTACAACTATTTTCTTAATGTCCCTCGGCAAACTTCGTGTTTCGTCAGTCGTCGGATACGTATACCAGCGAGTAATCGCTCGCCGCGCCGTCGTCATGCACTCACTGCACGTTGCTTGTCAACTCGTTTTTAGTTACTAGCTCTACTGACGTGCAGACTACTTACTGTACATAAAGTTTAACTTCTTTAGTAAGCTACAATCAAAGTGTCAAATATATCTAGATAGACAGTCAAAGCTGTGAACTCGTCTAAAAAAATAGCGTCCGACTGCTGGCTGCTATATGCTCGCACACTAGAAAAGCACAATGACGTGACGCGAGTGTAAGGCGTAGCTGTCAGCACACCAGCATAAAAAGTTGGCCTGTTTCTGTTTGTTTTTGTTATTTTGCAGCGCGACTCTCTCTTTAGACATATAAATAATCAAAGGCTACAAATCTTAACATGTTCATTTCTCATACCGTTGCCCGTAGTACTTTGAAATCCTTTTTTTGATAGATCCTATTGTCATTTCTTCTACAATATAAAATTTGGAAATTATAATGACAGCTGCAGGTATATGTGTGTATTTTTTTTTCTGCAGATGTATGGTCGCACTACATCTAGAGAGGGTTTGTGCACAAGTAAAAGCCGCCTTTATAACAATCCTGCATGTTTTTATGGCCCAGCATCAGTTTATGTAGGTTTCCCTAACTGAAAACACTGGTCTGAGACTATGTTGCTGTGATATTTCTGCTCAAGCTAACATTATAGTTAAAAACTGCAGATTTTAATCTATTTCTCTAATCAGCAATACCATTTTAAAATAGGACGTAAAGTTGTTGTAAACTCTCATAACGTTTCCTAAAATAATATCTGCTATACGGCGGCCGCCATCTTGATAAGAAGTTAAAATGGCCGCCGAGCCACGTAGCTTTGTAACTACAATGTATTGTCCATAATATTTAATGTTATACTTTTTGGCAGACCTCCCTATTTCTAATATCGTTGAGCTGAACTAGGCTTTATAGGGAATGAAAAGATTTTGTTCTAGAACCTTTTTTCGTGTAAGCACAAAAATAATGAGAATTTTTGTCTTTGGCACTAAGATTCTCGTGTAGTTTCCAGTAAAGACCGCTATTTTATAACCATGTATGCTTTGATCATTTATATGTCTAGATAGTGTCGCGCTGCAAAATAACTAAAACAAACAAGACGAATTTGTTATGCCGTGTGTGTGACAGCTACGTCTTATACTCGTGCCACGTCATTGTGCTTTTCTAGTGAGCGTGGATTTAGCGGCCAACAGTTGGACGCTATATTTTTCGACGAGTTCACAGCGCTGACTGTCTATCTAGACATATTTATATGTTTTCATGTAAGGGTGTTTAAAATCAATCAGATTACGACAAGAAATTGGGAATCAGTCCTTTTCGCACCACCAACCACCACCACCAGACTGAGCTTTGTCCAGCCAGTTGTAAAAGTTTTAGCACCGCTTGCTGCTAATGTAAATGCAGCAATATAAAAGTAATCTATAACAATACTCATTAAAAAATGTAATGTAAGAGCTCATTCCCACGGGACCCGTCATTCACGATTCGTCCAAAAAAACGATACGTCATGACGGATGCACGTTCACATTATATACGGAAATGAGAATGTTCGCGATTCGTCAAAATATCCGAATAGATGTTCACACTTGATTCGTGATTCAGAGTTCAGTCTTGAGGGACGAGCGCTACAGCGGATCCGTCACAAAAAAATCACGATTAATATTTTTTGACGAACGTGATTTAAGACGTTTCCGTCATTTTTCACGATTCGTGATGCGTGTGAACACAGGCATTTAAGAGGCATCGCCGCCACCAAAAAAAAAAACCAATCGTGAAAAAAGACGATTCGTCAAAAAACACGAATCGTCCTCGTGTGAACGAGCCCTAATGTTTTCAATCTTTCAAATAATGTTCACTTCGTTCCAATTGACAGCCATGTCAAATAAACGAGACAGACTTCGATTGAACGTAACGACACGACAATGAAATGAGACTTCTTTTTTCAAATACATTTGAAGAAATATACGGTTCATTAGAATATTTTAATAGGGACTACGACATTTTTTTTTATCGACACTGATGTCATTAGCTACTATTATAAAAAATGTGGCCAATGTGAATTACAGTTATTTAAAAATATACGCCCTTAGAAAGAGGCACTTCCGTACTTGACTTGCCATATCCCTGTACTACTTTGTGAATCAAACCCTTGATACCTACAACTGCCTAACGAAAGCCTTTCATTATCTGGCCAGTTTAGGGTTCTGTCGAAGAAATGATTATCAATAAAACCACTATTATACCCACTTTTGGGCCTGCAGTCTTTTTCAAAAATGGAATAGAGATTGACGTAGAAAGCTTTTGTTTCAAATCCTCAAAATAACACATTAAAAAAATTAAGAACGTTCGCATCCTAGTCTTATCGAAATAAAATGAAATGATGAATATATTCTGTAAATAGGATATTGCAAACAATTTTACACGTCATACTAAAAAAATATTAAAAAAATTAGCTAGATGAGTTCGGCGTTTCCTATCTGACTACTCTGAGAAGAAAGGCCGAAACTCAGAGGTCACAGTCCCTTTTAAAGTTCAGACAAAATCTTGGTCAGACCATATGAGGACCATGTAGATTAGTGTCTAAAATGGTCTTTTGAGAAAAGAACCACACAGATTTCAGTGGACCTGTCCAGTCAGTGCAAGCATTTGTCAGTAATCGTGGAGCTCAACTCAGAACTTAAGGAGCTCAACCCGACGAACAATACCGAAGAAAGGACATTTGGTTAGGCCGCATAAACTACTCAAACTGCCAGATCATCATTAAAACTTACTGAGAAAGAAAAAAATAATTAAAGAGGAAAATAAAAAAAATATCTACAATAATTAAAATAATATAATACTTTAAAGAACTTAATCATGTCATTTTGTATAAAATTTTCAACAATGTCAATATGTATATAAAACTGGTATATTTTAATGATTTTACATAAGAATTAAAATGTCAAATTTTATCTGTCAACCTTTAATGCAACATTTTTTTTTTTATTGTGGCTTGGTTTTTAATTGTTTTAGTAGGTACGAGTACTGGCCTTGTGATATCAAATTGCCTAGTTCTAATTCGCACCACGAATTGCTGCAGTATGCAAGGGTTTACCTAACAGATAATCAAATTAACGTGAGATAATTAGCGTCTGTATCACGCATATTATTATCCAGCTTATTGACCGTTGCTTGGTAAATTGAACCGGTTGAATATCAACAACACGTGATTAGAACTCGATGATTTGGAAGTGATGTATAATGCTAATTGTATTGCTAGCAAAATCAAGCCGCGCTTGTTAATTAAGAGACGATCATATTGGACTACAGTCCTTTCACACCTCTGATTTTGAATCACTGGCAAAGTCACAGTGATCTTAATTTTCGTTTGAATAAGGTTGTTATTGGATTGCTACTGTCAGAGATAAAATTACTTGTTTTTAGGGTTTCGTGGCAAACAAGGAACCCTTATAGTTTTACTATGTCCGTCTGTCTGTATGTCCGCGGCTTAGCTCAGAGAGAGTGAAGAAAGAAGAAGAAGAAGTGGGTATGTTTTTTTTTCTTCTATCCAATGGTGTGGGGTGTCGTTGTAAAGGTCGTTCAAAAATATTGGGAGTTTGAGAAAACCATTTTTGGATTCAAGGATCCGTTTGCGAAATATTAAGCTTTAAAATGCAAATTTTTGTTAGAGTTAATTGTTGGGGGTTGGTTCTGGATAAGTATATATATAACGAAATTAAAAGGAAATCTATCACAGCTAAGTAGGCTCTGCAACTTAACGAGTAATAATCGACCAACTTACATTTGCATTTGCAAAAACATGTTCTCCCATAGATTCCGTATGGGAGAACATGTTTTTCAACTACAATGTTAAGTTTGTTCTTGGGGTAAATTCATCTCAACTACGGGACCCTTCTATGCGTGGTCCGACACACACTTGGCTGGTTATTTTTTATTATTATTTTGTTGCAGAAAGTTGAAAAATTGTTGCGAAAGCGATGGATGAGGTCTATTGTGGAACGAGCGTGCCCACAAGATGGCTGTGCGCGTATTCAATGTGGAGGAGATGCACTGAGTATGACTGGTCGAGACATTAACCAAGTGCGGATGGGACCCTCCAGTACGTGTCATAGTGCAGTAATAAAAGGGCGATGGTGGAATCGGTCTTGGAGCTCCTGCGCATACTCTCCGAAGCATTTTACTGTGAAAAGACTCCGAATGTCTATGAAAAGACTGTGCACATGAGCATGTTGACAATAAAAAAAAACGAGCGAGCTTTACAGTAGTCGCATTAAAATGATATCTTACCTTGGTAATAAGCAACATTGAAGGGGCGGGGCCGCGTCAAGATTGTTTCTGACGGCCAACTCTAGCACCACGCACGCTCATTGGTCAAATCAAATAGCGCGCGCTTCCCCGGCTTCCTGTGACACACTTCCGTCCCTTTTCACGAAAGCACTCCCACAGATTTAATTCTTTAGATTTAGATTGCAGGAAAACGATAGGAAAGATACACATCAAAAACTACTTGATACTACGAGATAGCTGTTGCTTTCATGCAATCAAAATCAATCACCGCAAAAAGCAAAAATGTAACATATAGAAATGATTTAACAACTATAAACTTTTATTTGGATTAGCTCGCCTTTGATTTAAATATGTGCAGCGCTAAATCAGTTTAAATAATCATTCTAAATTTCTAACAATCGTTTGAAAATTATAAGTAGATATAGAATAATTGACAAAAGATGTTATAAATACTCGTATAATTATATTTAGCGCAAAGCGCACTCACGAGTTGTACGTCGTGGCTTCGAACCCAGGCAAGCGGTTTACTTTGTGTAAAAATTTCATCACCACTGCTCTCAAAACATTGAAGGAAAACATCGTGAGGAAACCGGCATGTCCTAAAACCAAAAATTTGAAGACATGTGACATCCACCATCCCGGACTGGGCCCGCGTGGTAGATTATAGCCCACTCCCTCTCGAAGAGAAGAGGCCTGTTTCCCAGCAGTGGGCATATTATAGGCTGATTATGCTACACGCATTTAGTGATTTGTTAGACTTAGTCTAGTCCCCAACAACTAGGTTAGGTCTATTTAAATCCTTTTTCCAATTGATGTTATTTCCACTTAAACAAACATCCACTTTATACAAGTGTAAATAAAGTTGATTTAAGACTGACTAGTACGGTAAAAAAATCATTAAAAAAATTTAGTTGTAGCGCAAACTGAACCTTATATGTAATCATTACAGTTGTTTTTCCTAAAGCTCGTGTTTTTTTACATGTTTGGGAAATAAATTGCGAACGCAGATTAGGTACGTTTTATATCTTGTTAACATTATCAATAAAAGTTAAATAAGATTGTTATTTTTATGTTCTAACTTTTTTTTAAATAGGATACAGATTAAACAAATTAAACTGAAACTCTATCAACAAAGTGGTTATAATGAAATAATACAATCGTTTTCGAGTGTAGTTCATTGTTCAACACTTCAATCAGTAATTTATTTTATCGTCTTGAATAAATTTCTTCAATCAATTCGATAACTTCATCTGTTGTTAATCAAAAATCAATCAATTTGGTATTTTCACTTTATTTCTAACTTGTAGAAGGAAAGTTTAGTTATTTGAATAAACTTGAATTTTTGATAAACAGTCCTTCAAAGTACAAAAACAATAAACGTTTAATAAATTATGAATTTTCTTTATACAACCTTTGGGTTGTTATAGAAAATCGACTAACTGTGTCTAACATAACATCACGCCTGTATCCTCTGAAGGGTTAGCCAGAGGTGTACCTACCTATAGTACACCTACATTTCGCCAGCTATGTTTAAGTACCACGTAGTAGGAGGCGAGGCTACTGCCATCAACCGGGCACAAATCCAGACTCCGGGCTGCTATTGAGAAATTCCTAATATCAAAACCCAATAACACTGCCCGACCCGGGAATCGACCCAGGACCACATTGTCAGCAGTAGCGGTTCCGACCACTTGATCAACGAGGCGATGCGTTTAAGAATGAGAAAGTCACACATTTAAAAGTAATGCTAGGATTTATATTCCAAAAAAACATGGAATTAAGTTTTTTTTTTTTTTTTTGTGTTGGAAATTATCAAATAACTTCTCCTGCTCTGGGTGGAGCGGGAGGGCGTGTCAGACTCTTACTGACTAAAACCCACCCGTATTCCTTCCGTTGCCTGTACGTTGCCAGGGGCCACGGTATCCCTTTCGGACTTTCCCGCAACCCCGGCAGGCATCGGTCCTGTCGGACCCCTTCACTTGCTGACATCTCTTTGAGGCGCGCGTGGAACACAACGCACCGTCGACTCGGGCCTGGTCCTTATCGGACGGCGAACTACCCATTGCTCACCGTCCGCAAGCCCGCGCCTACGGTGGCCGGGAATCGGCCTGCGATTCCCGACACCCAGGGCGTCTCCTGCGGCGGCTAGGGGCGTGAGGGCGCGAAATTTGCCTCACCCTCACGCGTTCTGCCTCCTCCTTCGCGAGCATTACTGCTTCGGAGAAGGAGGTGACGGCCTCCCATGCCCTCTCGCTCCGTACCATGACCTGGACCAGGGCCGGACGCGAGAGATCCCCGCCGCCGATCGCCTCCACGAGGACACGGCGATGCTCTGCCCAAGCCGGATAAACCTCCACCGTATGCTCAACCGTGTCCTCCGGGCGATCCACGCAATGATGACACCCGAGAAAGAGGAACCTCCCGAAACAACCGTGTCCGGTGAGGACCTGCGTTAGGCGGAAGGTGAGGACGCCGTGGCGCCTCTCTAGCCACTCCTCAAAGAGAGGACTTATCACCGCAATAGTGGTGTGCCCATGGAATTAAGTACTGTGAACTAGTTACGTAACGTTCATAATACCTAAGAATAGAGAAGAATGATGTTCCTCTGATGCAATAAACAACCCACAAGCAGGAAAAGCTGGCATAGACATTACTTTGTATGGCCGAGTCGTCCTTCAATGATCACTATGTAGTTTCCTCGATTCTATGGAAACAACGCACCATAATTCAAAGCTTGCAACACCAAAAAATTAAATAATTTGCTGTAAAATGAATGCTACCAAAAATGAGTTTACAGATGATAGCGGAAACGGAAGATCATCAAGAGCATCCTTCCGCTATCATCAATAAACTCATTTTTGGAAAGTCACATTTATTAGGATATAAAATAATTCTAACTTAATAATGAGGAAAATTAATAAAGCTTCCTACCTATTTAAAAACTTGCTGTGCCCAACAGGGTCCATAATTGTTTCTATTATTATTTCTTTTATTTACCACCTGTAATTGTACATTATGGATTACAATAAACGATTTGAGATTGAGTTTGAGATTACAATTTCTGGGTAGTTCAGAAAGGATGCTTTTGATTGGGTTCTGGGTGAGCCCCTAATCATCAAAAATCTTCTCAATGATAATCGCACATCAATTACAGGTAAAAAGTAAAAAATAAATAAATAATATAAACTCGTTGGATGACTCATTCTTAGGCAATCGGATAGCAAAGATACCCTGTAAAATCTATCACCAGTGCAAGCGAAAATGGCTACAGTTCAAACTTCACTCTTGCATTGAATGACATTCCCACATAACATGAAGGCGAGTGTCTCCAACATTGAGTGTATAGAGAGATATACAGCGCATTGTCCCATGCTCATCCAAGTAGAAGAGATAATCGAGGATGATTGAAGTCAGACCTGCGGCAGGTTCCACAGTTGAAAACGTTGGCTAAAATATGGGGAGGTAAGTTAAACAAAGTTTGGTTATTTATTTTTAAAGGTCTTCTTCTTTTCGAGTCGATGTATTATGTTAGAGGAGTTGGATTCAGTAGGTGTTGGTCATCAGAAGTGCCACACATTGGTGGACACTTTGGACAATCCAGCATATTGGACATGGTCTGGTCAGGGGCACCGCATTCGCACTGGGTATCGGGTTTGTAGGTTAGTTTCAAACTGCGGCCGAGGTTGGATAAAAAGGCGAATGTGTGCGTGTATCATTTCTAACGAGACGATATTATCGTAGATGCCCACGTCCACGTCCATAAAACGTGCACCATAATGTTATCATGGACGGTTTCGAAGCGTCTTCATTTATTTTACTTCCCTGTGTTATCCTGATGCCGTGGACGTACAGGATAATATCGTCACGTTCCAAATTATAAAAACGCCAAATCACATCAACTAGGAACAGTTTCATTGCGTCATGTTGTCAGAAAGTCGCTGCTCACTTGCAGCAAAAGGGTTTGTCGCCCTTATCCTAATGCTGCGGCCGCATCTGCGTACATTACCCCTGAAACAAACATCATTTTTGTCAGTAATTATTTCGATTTGATATCAAATTCACGACATGTAGCGCAAAACTACTAGCTCCACCACTAGCCTTGTAACAGTAACTATATAGTACATACTAATTCCATAGTATTATACGACTGATGACAAAAACAGTCACCAATTAACACCCAGAAATCAAACCAAACATTGGACATAATAAACACGACAGTTGGACACTAATCAATCACCATCATAATCAGCCAATGCCAACAATGTTGGCTGTATTATGTCGGACAGATTATTGGCCATATTCGCTGGTCATCACACTCCATCGGCTATCCGACGGCAAAGCAAACAAAATTGTACGTGTTGCTCTAACAGATTGCTGTAGGATGTAGAAATTCGATTTGGGTAATGGATACGACAATACGTTGTCAAAACAATAATGAATTAGGAACCAATGACCGCTTAACCTGTTCATTGACAATGGCTTAACCGATTTGGCGTTACTAATATTTTGATTACTAAAAGGCTACGATCAATAATACAGCGTCTTGTATACAAACCTCGTGCAAACTTACAGGTGATAGGCATGATTCTTGCCAATCAAAGTCTTATTAGTCAGATAAGGATAGGTAGGTACTGTTATTATGCAACGAGCAAATATTATCAGGCCTCTGATATGTTTTTGAAGTTTAAGTGCCACATCCAGTCATTGTCCTTATTCCTTGGCAGGGATCGTAAATTGAATGAAACTCTTCAGCTGCCATGGCGTGGCACAATGTCGTTTCCGTAGTATTTCAGAATTTATCAACAGCAATCCTTATTAAAAGTACCGTGAGCATAAAATACTTTATGCTTTTGTTGCGTTTGCAACCTTGCTTTACTTTGTTATTTTGAACTTAGTTATTTTTGTATATCAAATTACTTTGATTCAGGGAGCAGAAAATATAAAAATATCGCATCCCTTATTTCTTTGGACCGATGATTATTATATTATCAGCGTAAAAATGTTATTTTAAAACTACCGTGCGGTGGTGCCTATAAATGCAAGGTGCGAAGAGTGCGCCCCTTTTTTTCCCCGACCCTTGCTCGACGATGCGCCAGCCCGCGTCGACGCTGAGCCTGTAGCTTTAACTTCCCCGATTAATAATCATGAAATATCCTTGATCCAGCCTGTCCCGTCTTGCTGTCCTCCCCCCAGCGACGCCCTAAGCCGAGGTTCGTACCCCACAGGGGGTGCCCTTAGCGAGCGCTCGCCTAGTTTTAATTAGAATAGTTTTTGCCCCTGGCTGGAGGCTGTGAGTAGTAGCTTAAGGCAGCCGCAGGAAAGCCCGGCTAAGTAGTCATGACCTCAGAGGTCAACTACGAGATGCCATTAAAAAAAAAGAAAAAAATAAGTGCGCCCCTTTACTCCATCTCAAGCAGCCGTCGTGATAACATCGTTTTAATATATTGTGTAGTCGTTATTTAAATCTGAAAGTATGTTTAAAATTGTATTCGTTATAAATTGTTGCGATTTCGTTTGTTTTTTTTTTATATAAAAAATTTATATCAACCGCCATTAATATTATAATTATATATTTAGACGGGGAAAATTATTGTTAAATTTATCTGTTTTTTTTTAGTTTAGTTTCGACCAAATTCACATCTACATGAATTTACATTACATTGGTTTTGATATTATTACATTTCTATTGTCACTTATCTTCAAATTTGAACAAAAACCTCTCCCTAGTAATTGTTACAAGAATGCTACCGAGAATTCCCCGTGCCTCGGAAAGCACGTTAAGTAGTTGGTCCCGGCTGTCGTTCGTAGATCTTTACGGGTAGCCAGAAACCTGAAAGTCTGACAACCAGTCTTGCCCAGGGGTATCGTGTTACCTAGTAAATGGGTTGTGGAGGTCAGATAGATAGTCGCTAGGTTAGACTGGAAGCCGACCCCAACAAAGTTGATAAAAGGCTAAGCAGAGTTGATTAAATGAGCTGTGCATGAGCACGTAGCTCCTGATATGTTTGGTTTAGAATCCATTACTTCATTTAAATTCAGGTGTCGTGATTCGATAACAAACATGGAAACATCCCTATTGAAATTCAATACTGCTTCCGATAAAGTACATAGATGAGGATGCTCCATAAACAGGGTCAAATAAAATTAAAATAAAAAAGTTTGATTTTTTTTTCTTTGGTGTTACTTGTGTTTTTGTTACTTGAAGTACGAGTTGAGAAAATCTGTTTTGTTTAGTTTTATCATGTTTAGATATCGATACCGATCACGTCTGTGAAGTTTACACAAAAAAAACTGATTTTTCAAATGACTATCATTATCATTTTTTAGTCGATGATCCCGAATACAAAATCATCAAATTTATTTATTTTTGTCTCGTTTAGACCGATACCCATCACTTCTGCTGAGTTTCACTAGCTAATTTATTTTGACCCTGTAGACTTATACTCCATTTGAAATAAGATTAGACATTTAAATATCTACCGATTTTGACCTTTATACCGTAGGCATAAGGATGGCATTAAAAGCAAAAAAGTGGTTACAATACCAAATGTTTACTGCAGCTGCCATTTGTCATGCCGCCAGCAGGTTTCTTTATTGTCTAATCTTATTTCAAATGGAGTATAGATTCCTTCCAAAAAGTTAAAGAGGCCGTTCAAATATTCAATGGCGAAGCGCACCTTTTATATTAGAACGTTTATCTATTCACACTACCACTGCTCTCAAAACAACGAAGTAAAACATCGTGAGGAAACTGGCATTTCATAATTTAGCCATTAATATGCCATTACTATACCTAATTTAATGCCATTATATTTTTTATTTTTTATTTATGTATATTACATTGATTTTATATTCTGTAATTACTTCCTCACACACTGACTTATTAATTGTAAAATTTTAGGAAAATCGTCTACTTTTACAATCTTTGTAAATATGTGAGCACCATGTATCTATCACATAATTAATTTATCTGTTGTTCTTTCATTTTTAATTTTTAATTCTTTTTACCTATTGTTGTATAATAATTTTATTCTAAGTGAATGTTTTGACTTTGACTTTCACTTTAGAACCAGAAATTCGAAGACATGTGACATCTACCAACCCGCACTGGGCCCGCGTGGAGGATTACGGCCCACTCGCTCTCGCTGAGAAGAGGACTGTGTCCCAGTAGTGAACATTATATTATATGCTATTCACACCATTCCAATATCGCTTCAATAGCGATGACTTTCATACTAGCTGTTAAGATAAAAAAACTGTATTCACAAAAGTCTGGTAGTACATCTCTGTAAATCTCTGCAAATGGCTGTTCATTCAGTTTATCCCGCCCTGGGGAGCATGCTCGCCTCTAATATAGCAGCTCTTAAAATATATGTAATGGTCTTATCGTCTGTTAGTCTATGTTTGTAAACCTTTGAATAATATTAGCTTATAATAGGCTTTTGTGTTGATTGTAAATTCCCTGTAGCGTATTTGGTACAGTCACCTGGTCTATGTAACTTGCCATATTGTAGGCAAGTTCTTCATTTAAAAATACATATTTTATGGAAAAACATAACATAACATCACGCCATCTAGAAGAAGAAAGAAAGAAAGAAAGAAAATACGTTTATTTGCGGTAAACATGACGCAAAAAAAGAACGCAAAATTAAAAAAAGAAACAAGTTTAGGGAAAATATGTGTCACATTCACGCAAAACGGCCATCGCTCAGCATGATGCTGCGACCCTATGCAATAGTACACTCATATTTCACCAGTGGTGTTTAAGTCCCATGTAATAGGGAGCAAGCCAGACTCCGGGTCGCTACTGAGAAATTCCTGATAGAAAAATAGAAAACCCCAATAACATTTTGCCCGACCTGGGAATCGAACCCAGGACCTCATGATCAACCGTAGCGCTTGCTACCACTAGACCAACGAGGTCGTTGGAATAATTTTTTTTTTTTTTTTAATTAAGTTTGAAAATTTTTATTTATTACAAATATTATTATTATTTATTTATTTATTTCTCAGATAACAATGATCCATCGAGTTAGTAAACAATTCTATAACTTATGACTAGTGTTAGTGGTTAAAATACAAAATAAAACAAAATAAATAGTAAGTATTGTGAAAAGGACATCCCCAAATTAATGCTCGGTGATCATCCTTCTCACAAAACTTTTAATATTATAAGTTTATTATTTATTGTAAGTTAAGTTGGAGTAATATTATTCTAACGACACGTAGCGGCAAACAGCAACAGAAGGCTAATTTTCGTAATTAAAAACGTTTAAAACCTTTCCCAAATTATATCCAATAGTAAAATCTCAATCAAACGCGACAATCAATGAATGTACTTAAATTAGAGTTTATTAGTATGTTAGTGTGAGTGAGTGTATTAGTATTTTTTTTTCTTAATATAGCATATTATTAAATAAAAAACAAAAAACCCGACTGCAAAAACACATAGCGGAACAGAGCAAAACAAGCACTGAACTTTGTTTTTGCGGTTTATTTTTTTTTATTTTTTTTTAAACAATTTGCTTTACTTTAAGCTTTTATTAGATACCAATATTGTTGTAATTTATTTTAAGAAACACCTTCCCCTCCCTTTTTATATTTGTAGATGCAATATATAAATATTATTTAGCCTCTGTCACTCCCACAACTAAGTCGAATCTAACGACGTTAAAATCCATCAAGCCGTTTAGGCTACAAAGCGATACATAGAGCCATAAATAATAAAGCCATACATTTTATACTGCTGTGGAAGAGTGGAGTCTTCTAACACAGGCATTTCTTGCTTAACAGGAGGCTCCAATCACCAAATAATGTAAAACATTTTGTTTCAGAAATAAATTTGATTTGATTTGATACTCTCGAAAAACATTACCCTCCTTCGGGGGTAGTCGGGTAAAAAATAAGGTAATTTCCCCTCACGGCACATCTCTTCGAGATTGTTTTTTTATCTGAGAAGGTGAATTAGCCATTCCGCCTCGTGATCAATGCTCATGCCGACTCTGTACGAGAAGAGGCCTTTGCTCTGCCGGACAGGAATAGTATGTGGCCTTAACACGAACGCACAAATTAAATGTTACGTAAATTCGATCAATTTTTAAATTGAAATAAACATTTCGACAATTTTTTTTTTTAATCTGGTAACACAAAATGATCCATAAATTGTTAGTCACATGATTGCACTTAAGGGTGCACTAGTCGACGGCTCGAACTCGTTGCTGGGCGTGACTAATATGCATGCTAATTAATCTAATTTATTTTTTTGTTTCGTCTTATTTATTTAGTATTTATTGATCTAGTTTTTATTTATTTACATATTTATTTAGTGAAATAGACGATGATTGATATTTAGACTTTTGGGCGTTTAGATATTATGAAAAAGCTACTGGATATATTTACTCAAAATAAAATAATTTAAACTACTGAATAAATTATCTACTCCTGTAAAGTTTCTATTTTGCCATTTTATTACTCTATAAGTTATTTATTTACGCCCAAAGACGAATTAAAATTAATGTTGAAATATGGAAGTTTCGAGGCTCATAACTTCCAAACCAATTTTTTTTTCCTATTCTTCTTCCATACAGACTTAGATACAAACAAAGACAAGACAAATTTATATACATTTTAGTTTTGACCGTACACCGTCAAACAGACGAGTAATCACCACACTACGTTTGTATGGAAGAATGACCGACTATCGTAACCTTAAATCACTATAATTATTGTTAGTAACTTAAACTAAAGACGAATTTGTGAGAAGACCACCCAACATCTAGACACAACGAGAAATGGTAATGGTCTAACTATGGTATAAGTCTTCGCACAAATTGCATTATTATGAAGGAGGAAGTATTTGCCGCCACAGCCTTCAGGATTGTTATTATGACTGCTGCGGTATTGTTACTGCCTCTTATTTTGCTGAGGAGTGAGGCGTTTTTTTTGCGGATTATGGAATGAAATCCATCGGTGAAGGTATCGCGAACATTTCTGATGCACTGCAAAAACATTCTTGTATTGGACGCGTAGAACATCCAGCTACCTTTTCGAGTCATATAATATTAACTTAGTTTTAAGACTATATATATTAATTTCTATGGACACTAATTGTGAAAAAAAAACGAACGAAACTTACAGTAGTCGCATAATATGATATGTAAAATCTGACATCTTACCTTTGTATAAGCAACTTTAGCTACTGCTAATGTTGCTTATACCAAGGTATTATTTGAAATGATTTTTCGTAACGAAGAATTATTATTTTTAATGAAAATTGTATTTTATTTAATGAACACTATGAGTAATGCAATTTATTATTTGAACAGTTATTTTATTTCAATTTAGGGCAGAGCGGAGACAATTTAGAGCATGATAACTAAAATATGAGACATATACTTGTGATTTCAAAGTATTTAAAAACCGTTGAAAATATGGATGAAAATAACAAAACTTTTTTTTTGTGTAAACATTCTTGTTTTATTGTAAACCAAATTCTTATCGTTTCTGACAGTCAACTCTAGCACCGCGCGCGCTCATTGGTTGGCCTGGAACATTTTACGGGTTGACTATGCTGGTCCAACATACCCCGTAAAATGCAAAGCCTTTGCCTGTCCTGTCGTAATCCTGTATTTACCAAAACTGCCAGAGTATTAGGAAGATAACTCACGACACAGATAAATGAAACTCGGTTAAAATACGTGACGTAACCTACACGCAATGCAACGTTTTTATTTTGAAACAAGCATCGTTTGAAAACAGTTAAACTGATGTTTAAACAAAGCGACGTTTACAGCTTTCGACTTAAAAATAGTATTGACCCATTATTTTTAAACAAGTCAACCAATCTATATTAATAATAAAGCTGAAGCTTTATTAATAGGTCTTTACCTATGAAATTGCCGTTTTGTATGAAAAAATTTAAACGATTTTTTTTCATGTATTTTTTATTTGTATTAATCGAAGTAATCACCCATGCAATCAATGCATCTTTGCCAACGCAGTGGCTGTTTATTGATGCCTTTCTTAAAGAAATCAGCTGGACGGGAGGCAACAAATTCTTCAAAGGCATTTTGTACTGCCTCTCGGGTATTGAATTTTTTTCCCGCCAAGAAGTTATCCATATTCTGGAAAAAGTAGTAGTCTGTAGGCGCAAGGTCTGGTGAGTAGGGCGGATGACGGAGATTCCAACCCCAGTTCTTGCAACTTGGAGACCGTCTGCTGTGCAGTATGAGGTCGCGCGTTGTCGTGCAGGAGCAGCGGAGACGAGCGATTGACCAATGCTGGTTGGAGATGTGCCAGCTTCTCCATCATTGTGTTCAGTTCTTCACAGTACACATCTGCAGTAATGCTCACCCCGTTTGGTAAGAAGCTGTGATGAATCACACCGGCGCTAGACCACCAAACAGTGACCATTACTTTTCTAGGGATAAGTTTTCGTTTAGGGCATTGTTTAGGTGCTGAACCAGGATCCAACTAACTTGCTGAGCGCTTGCGGTTATCAAACAGAATCCATTTTTCATAACAATGGTAACAATGCGGTCAAAATTCCTTCATTTGTGTGTCTGTTGAGCAGTGCAAGGCACGTCTCGACGCGTACTTCGCGCTGGCGATCATTGAGTTCGTGGGGCACCCATTTTTCAAGCTTTTTTACCTTGCCAATTTGACGCAAATGGACCAATATTGTTTTGACGCTAACGTCGAAAGCTGCTGCTAATTCAGCCGTAGATTGTGTATCATCAGCTTCCACAATCGCCTTTAATTCGTCATTGTCCATCAAAGTCTTCGGACGACCGCGAGGTTCATTTTTCAGGTCGAAATTTCCAGAACGGAAGCGAGCAAACCAATAACAGATGGTGCGTTAGTTTGTAGTGTTAGCTCCGTAAACGTCGTTGATGTTGCGTGCCGCTTGTGCCGCGTTGCTGCCACGACGGTACTCATATTCCATAATTACTCGAATTTTTAACGTATCCATGATGACGAAAAAGATTGAAATGCGATGAAAATGTAACACTAATCAATAAACAAATGACTACTTTTGGAAAAAAAAATCCATGTTATTAAAATAAAATTAATTTGAAATTAGAATTCTTAGCCAAACAAAAATTATTTTGATTTGAAATGGCCAGTACTGCAGAACGGCAATTTCATAGGTAAAGACCTAATATTAATATAGTCGCTTTTTTGTTTGTTTGAACGCGCTAATCTATTTTTGCATTTGATAGCCCAATTTTTGAGGAAGGTAAGCTATTTAACATCAAGCAACGACCCTTAGGAGCTGAGCAAAAATGAAAAAGACACAAAGATCGCTAAGCGAAAACGAAGTAATCTAAAAAAGCGTCTATATAATAAAAATGAAATGATGTTCGTCGGTAAGCGCATAACTTCAGAACGGCTGGCCCGATTTGGCAATTTTTTGTTTTAAAATATTCGTTATCGTTATTCGTCCAAGTTAGGTTCTTACGGAAAGAAAAAAAATATTAAAAAAAAAATGATTCTGGGAAAATTCGAGAAAAACCGAAAGTATTTTTTTCTATGGGATTTGGGCAGGACGTCTGTCGGGGCAGCTAGTATACTCAAAAAATTGGATATCTACTGTTACTTATATATCTACTACGAATAACAAAAAGGAAACTATAATAAGGGCATTACCTACATTACAAAAAGTAACAACATAAACCACTCCAAGCGTGCCTGTACGAAAAGAATCCATTATATCCGGCTGATTGAAAGTAAGCACAAACTAAAGAAAGCGGTCAATAGCATAGCTTTTATCGGAAATTATATTCAGGGGTAACGAAAACTTATTACTTACTAATGAAAAATTATTTATTCGAGAAATGGATTAATATTGTGTAAAGCAAGGCTTTATAGTTCGAAAATCCATTTCTATGCGATACATCCACATTGTATGGACTATAATGTATTAAGTCGACTGTGCAGGTTTTTACGCCTGTTTGATTCTCAGATAGAGAGACGCTACGGAATAGATACTACGAGTGAAAGGCTACGCGGCTACGGTCTACGCTTTGACACTGCTACGCCAACGTCTACGCTTCTACGATTTTATTGAAAATACACGTTTTTGTATTTAATATACCTTGAAATTACAGAGTATTGGAACTTTCTTTGCTTTTATGAAATTGTAAAAGTCAAAGGCAAATCGAGTGTCTTGCACGTTTTATTCTTTTTAGAATTAAATAAGAGGAGTATTATGTTTTCATTGGTCTCGTGTTGCAAAATTGGAAGCAAAAGTATAATTTTAAAATTATTTAAAACACAATTCATAAGAGCGAGAACGAGGAATCCTGAAGTAAGGCCGGTACTTCACAATAGGCTCGCTCGTATTGTATACATGCAACTTTATACAGTTATCGATTAAATACGTTGTGCATACATGTATGGTGAACAAGGACATCTTTGGACAGTCCACCGGGGAATACAACCTAATCTGTTGTTAATTATCACGTCAATGGTATAGGTTGAGGCTGATTGTACGTCAGCCTCAAAAGATATTAACATCGACAAGAGTTCATTTAATTGTCTACAATCTTTCTTTCATAATATTGTACGAATGTGTAATCACGTGTTACCTATGGACATCTTCCTATGTATCTACATACCTAGATACCTACAGTACCTACCTATTCATGACTTACAGTGAAGTGTTGCAAGTGTTACGCAATCAGTGAATCAGTGAGTGATGCACGAAATAAGTGACGAAAGTGCTGACGGTGCGCGCATTCCAATCTCATGGGACGATCGATTGGAACAAATCGTGAGAACACTCGCTCGATCGCCGAAGCTTGAGGTCGTCTTTAGGATAATTAGTCATAAGTACCTAATGTAATCTTTGTTTTAATTAAATTTATGTAAAAGGACAAAAATCGCCTTTTAAAAACCCTCCTACCAACGGCACTAACGTAATTGGCGCAGTCGGTAGGATAGTCGAGTCAGTGCGCGTTATCTAACTTCGAGACCGCCTGATAGTCGAATCGTCGACGCGTCGACTATCCCCACGAATCTACGAGCAACGCTGTTGGAGGAGCCCGCAGAATCTTCTGTTCCTGAGACTCCGCCCTCGTCCAAACATCGATGAGACTGGATATGCAGTATCTACTGTGAGTTATAGTTTTAAGTTATGCAGTTCCTAGAAATCGGTTGCTATTCCTGATCCTTTTTCCATTACTTATTCTTAAGTAGTCAAGATTTCTTTGTCAAAGGGAAATAGGGATCTTAAGCCGAATCCGCGGCACATTACTATAGATAGATTAAGATTTGATAGCATTACTGAGCATTCAGAAATAGAAATGGCTCAAGCTGATAATGCCAGTAAAATTGATAGTATATGGAAAGCCCTTAGATTAGTACCGGAATTCGATGGAAATTCCCACGTTTTAGTTAGATTTTTGCACATTTGTGATAAGTTAGTTTTAGAATATGTTCATCCTGATGAGCAGCTCGTTAGCTCAGCTCTTCTTAATGGAATTATCAACAAAATAACAGGTAAAGCTGCACGAACATTAGCTACCAATGGTATTCCAGACAATTGGCAAGGTATTCGTAATACTTTAGTTAACAGTTTTTCGGATCGTAGAGATGAATGTTCACTTTACACAGATTTATCACTCCTTACCCAAGGTACCGATACGGCTAGCGTTTTTTATGAGCGTGTGCAAAACATGCTTAGCACCATCATGGCCTATGTACAATTGCACGAATCAGTCGCTACCACTATAAATGCTAAAAGGCAATTATATAATAAATTAGCATTAAAAACTTTTACAAGAGGACTCCATGAACCTATCGGATCGCGCGTTAGGTGCATGCGTCCAGAAACATTGGAAGAAGCTCTGGAGTTCGCACAAGAAGAGATTAATGTGTCTTATCTACAAAGTAAGAGCTACCAGCTTGAAAATTCTAAAAAAGCAGCTAGTTATCAAAAGCCCAATAATCTACCACCAAGGTTTGTACCTCCATCACATAGTCAGCCTAGACCTAATTTCATCCCGAATTCGAACAATGGCAGTTTTACACCACAGCCTTCACCCATGCATAGACCTCAATTTCAAGGTCCCTCTAACACGCAACAGGCTATGAGAGCATTACCACGTGCAGATATATCAACGGGTTTTAGAGTTCCACCTCGTAATAAACCCCAAAACGGTCCCGTTCCAATGAGTGGCATAAGTCACCCCGTAGCCCGCAACTTACCCTTGACTGGGCAAACAGACCGAAGACAGGTGAATCTTAATGAGACCGATGACTATTTTAACTATGACCAAACTGACAACTCTGACTATTCGCAATACTTACCCGAGGACTATTTCCCTGAAAAAGCACCTGAAAATATGGAACAATATAACACCGAAAATTTTCAGGAGGCCAAGGATACCAATTTCCCAAAATAGAACTGAATATTCATAGTAAAAGACAACTCCCATATATTCAGACAGAAAACCCCCCGTTAAAATTGCTCATCGATACAGGCGCTAATCAATCATTTATTAGTCCTGAAATCGTAGACAAGTACTTCTCCCACTTACCAGTTTACGAAGACCCATTTATTGTATCAAATATTCACGCAACCACTAGAAATGAATATTCTATAATTGTACCATGCTTTTCCGAATTTCAAGGACACAACCCTATAAAATTTTTCATCTATAAGTTTCACGACTACTTTGATGGCTTAATCGGATGGAATCTACTAGAACAGTGGCAAGCAAAAATAGACCTTCAGACGCGTACGTTAACGACTAAACTATCCTGCAATACAATTCAAATGTATGACTCTAAAACAATTAACTTATTTGAGACAATTGTCCCTGCACAGTCCAGCCGACTAATTAAGGTGCCTATTAATATTTGTCAAGGTGATGTAATGGTTAATCAGCAATCAATTAATGGCTGTAACATAACTGAATGTCTATCCACTGCCGAAAATAGTACATGCATAGTCGAAATGTCTAATCCCACTAATAATGACGTTATTCTTAGCCTTGATCAACCAATAACTGCACATGTATTCAACGAACAGACATTAGTCACCAACAGTAAAGACAGCGGACGGTTCCAAGAAATTTCACCACGCTTACGTACAGACCACCTTAACGCTGAGGAACGCGCTAACTTATTATCATTATGTAAGGAATTTTCGGACATTTTTTATTTAGAAAATGAGCCTTTAACATTCACAAATAAAATAAAACATAGAATTAACACGGTTGATGAAATTCCAGTACACTCTAAAACTTATAGGTATCCATTCATCCATAGAAATGAAGTCCAAGAGCAAATTAGTAAAATGTTAGAGCAAGGTATTATTAGACCATCCACTTCGGCATGGAGTGCACCTATTTGGATAGTTCCGAAAAAACAGGATGCATCTGGCAAAACTAAATGGAGGCTTGTTATAGACTTCCGTAAGTTAAATGAAAAAACTATAGATGACAGGTACCCTATCCCTAACATTACAGATATATTAGATAAGTTAGGACGCTGTCAGTATTTTACTACCCTAGATCTCGCTAGTGGTTTCTACCAAGTCGAGCTCGACCCAGCCGATATTCATAAGACAGGATTTAGTGTAGCAGATGGTAACGGACACTATGAATTTCTACGAATGCCTATGGGCTTAAAGAATAGTCCTGCCACATTCCAACGCGTCATGGATAATATCCTTAGAGGCTTACAACATGAGATCTGCATTGTCTACCAGGATGATATCTTATGCTTTTCTACGTCACTACAGTGTCATTGTCATAAGGGATTGGTGGTCCTCAGTTATCTGTGGCGCGTTTGCTGTGAGTCCTGCTGAAGTTGTATTATCTAGATGGGACAATAGTATATAATTTCAATGAAGTTCAGAAGAATTGCCAATTTTATTTAATGTTAGGCTGGGATTCGGTCAGTGGGTCATCTTAGGGCTGTTTCATTGAGTTTAATAAATCCTATAGTAGTACTTACGAGGAGGCTTTGACGGCGGTTAGGTTTTGCATTCCGTCCGTACGTCGGTGGATCTTACTCCTTCGTACATCAATGGATCCATGTCATCCTACTAGAATAATATTAAAGAATCCATAAATAACACTATCAATCTGTACCAATTAGCTTATTTACCATTTTGACTGAAAAAGCATGGTTGACTTTTACCAACCCCATGCCTAGACGCTTACTGTTTTGCAAATGGCCGCCACGCCATAGAAGTCACAAATCGCAATTCCCATGGCGCATCTAAGAATGTATGGTATATAAATGCAGGCTTAATTATAGATTGTTCGTGAATTATCTGAATTATGATAATTACTAAAAACAGAATTGAATGGGAAAACACAACAGACTGTACACTACGTTTAATTGGTAATTTCGTGCTTATTTTATATTCTCATTGTATTATTTAATGTATTATTATGATTTCTTAAATTTATGTTACGCACAAATGCAGATATATATTTTTATTTTATTACTTATTTATGTGAACATACTATGTTCCGTTGAATCACACATATTATTTCAGTGGAAAATAATACTTACCCGATATAATTACAGCACACGGGGGGACGTCAATGTGTCATTCCTTAGGTAATTGCTGAAAACCAGCGCTGTTGACGTTAGGTTCATCCGAAGTCACAGCATTTCGCTGAGCAATGACCTGTTCTTGCACAGATGCGACGCACAGTTTAATTTTTCTCATTATTTATTACAAAAGTAGTTTACTCTGCAATCGGCATTTTGTTATTGTTATGTTTTTGTTGTCATTTGCCAATGTCGCAACCACAGAGTATGTAATGTTGTTACAGTAATTACGCAATATTGTCTTTGTCTGTGGCCTTGACATCAACCGATGAATGAATCAATTTTATAAATAGCGTTTGTTTGTTGGCTGAATATGAGGCTTTTGGCTACTTTTGTATGTGTATTTTGTGTTTTTATTTTATTTAAATGTGCGTTTTGTTTGTGCAGAATAAACGTATTTTCTTTCTTTTCTTCTTTCTTACAGGAACACATAGTTAATTTGCGTAAAATATTTAAACGACTTAGGGAATCTAATTTCAAATTGCAACTAGATAAATCGGAATTTTTAAAACGCGAAACACCATATCTTGGTCATGTCATTACAACGGAAGGTGTTAAACCTAACCCCGATAAAATTTCAGCTATTCTTAAATACCCCATTCCTAAAACTCAAAAACAGATTAAAGCATTTATAGGTCTAATAGGATATTATAGACGATTCATACCAAACTTCGCGCGTATTACAAAACCATTAACCGCATGTTTAAAGAAAGGTGCAAAAGTGAATCTTACCCCCGAATATATTAAGTGCTTTGAACATTGCAAAACTCTATTAACGAACGACCCTATTCTGCAATATCCCGACTTTTCAAAAGACTTTGTTCTTACTACAGACGCTTCTAATGTAGCGCTAGGAGCGGTTCTGTCCCAAGGACAGATAGGTACAGATAGACCGATAGCTTATGCCTCAAGAACGTTAAACGACAGTGAAATTAACTATTCGACCATAGAAAAGGAACTCTTGGCAATAGTTTGGGCGGTCAAATATTTTAGGCCGTACCTATTTGGTAGGAACTTTTCCATAGTTACAGATCATAAGCCACTACAATGGCTCATGAATCTCAAAGAACCTAGTTCACGACTTACTAGGTGGAAACTTAAGTTATCCGAGTATAACTATAAAGTAATCTACAAAAAAGGGAAAGCCAATACAAACGCTGATGCACTCTCACGGGTAGAGATCTACAATGAAGAATCGCCTTCTCTAATAGTCAATATCTCTGACTCAGAATCTACTGTGACAGCACCCGACGAAAGACCTTTAATCAATGCCTCTTCAACTGACACCGCACCCTCTTTAAGAGCTTTAAGTAGTCCAACCCCCGACCTAGATGTGCAAGACTCTGAAACAATACACACATCTCATGAGAATCCTATCCTAGAAGTACCCATCTCAGAAGAACCCTTAAATAAATTTAGAAGACAGCTTGTAATAAAATGTACCACTAAATCTTCAAAAGCTAAACCCAAAATTACAGTTCCCTTTGAAACTTTCAGAAGGACGGTCATAGAAGTTTCTGAAAATAATTTAGAAGAAGAAATTGTATCCATAGTTCAAAAATTCATTGAGCCTAAACTTCGCACAGCTATTTTAGTACAACCAGTTGAAAAAATGTATACTATTGTTCCTGTAATTCAGCGAAACCTGAAAAGCTCTGCAGTTAAAATAATCCTAGTTAAACGCGAAATTCAGAACGTTTCAGACTATCTGGAACAACAAGACATAATATCGAGATATCATAACGGAAAAACTAATCATAGAGGAATTAATGAAACATATCTATCACTATCACAAAGATACTTTTGGCCAAAACTAAAAGAACAAATTACATTATTCGTTAATGAGTGCGTCATTTGCAATCGTGCTAAATATGATCGTGTCCCCCCACGTCCTAAATTTCAGATAGTTCCACCACCTACAAAACCTTTCGCACTTGCTCATGCAGATGTCTTGACAATAGAACAAGGAAAATACCTAACCATTATCGATGCATTCTCTAAATACGCACAAGTATACCTATTACCAGATTGTACTGCCCCCAATATAGTAAAAGCTATCTTAAACTTTAGCACTCACCACGGTTTCCCATTATCTCTAACAACTGATAGGGGTACCGAATTCACTAATCAGGTAGTCCAAGAATTCTTTAAATTACATAAGATAGACCATCACCTAGTTGCCGCTGATGCACCACATGAAAATGGGATGATCGAACGTTTTCACAGTACACTACTAGAACACCTACGTTTATTGAAATTACAGCATAAGAATGAGTTAGCACAAAATCTGGTACCATACGCACTAATTGCATATAATAGTTCTGTACACAGTCTGACCAAATGCAGACCTTTTGACCTGGTCACTGGACACTTTGACCCTAGAGACCCGACGGACTTAGACCTGACCCAGCAATTATTTCAACAATACCTACAAGACCACCGTGATAAAATGGACGTAGTATATAAAATCATACATGACTCATCTTACCGTGAACGCAAGACCTTAACGGCTCACCGTAACCTTGACCGTGAACCTGAAGCAGATTACGAGCTTGGGCAAAATGTATACGTAAGAAATCCGGTAGCTCAGAGACAAAAGCTCGCATCGCGTTACACTCAAGATAAAGTCACTACGAACTTACCTATACACATATACACATCTAAAAAGACTGGACCAGTAGCTAAAACTAGAATTAAACGATCCAAATTAACTAAAAAGTCGCCATTGTTGCAGGATCATAACCCTCATCATGACCCTGGACCAAGTACTAGCCGACAATCCGACGGACAAAACCATCCGACTTGACGACTTATCCAACGGACCTGGAATATTACCCTTTAACCTAGGTAGAACTAGAATTGTTGCACATGATCATATCTTTTTACAAGAAATTAACTTAGACGAAATTCAACACCAGATCGACCTATTAAGAACTCAGCTAGACGACTTGACTGCTAACGTATCCAAACAAAGCGCATCTATGTTTAAAAATCAAATTTTATATCTATTTAAAAAGTTAGACGAAATCACATCCCACCTTGAAACCTTTGGCCCTAGTAAAAGACTTAAACGAGGTCTTATCGACCCCTTGGGATCTTTAATAAAAAGTATTTCAGGCAATTTAGACCATGCTGACGCTCTACGATTCGAACACGCTATTAAAATTTTGCGTAGTAATGATAAAGAGTTAGCAGATAGCTTTGATAAGCATGTCAGTCTATTCAAGGATATGACTGTTCAACAATCGCGAGTATTAGACACTTTGAGCTCTAACCAGCAAAAGCTCACAAAAACTATTGCTTATCTATTGAATGTCACTAGCGATAATCATACAGTTAAATTCATTCGCTTATTTCAGATCTTTAACGCATTAACTAATAATGTTCAAGATCTATATTTAGAAATAAATAGATTAGAGAATATTTTAGCGTTTAGTCGCACTAATTCTATGCACCACTCTATAATTAGTGTTCAGCAATTGAACAATATGTTAAGCAAATTGAAATCCTTATACAATTTGGATCAGATAATTCAGTTAGATACTAGGTACTATTATAATATAATTAACATAGGATCATACTACACTAGTAATAAGATAGTGATTGTCCTCAAGTTTCCTATTTTGTCACCTACAACCTATAGCCTATTCAGACTTTGCCCTGTTCCTAATAGAAAATCTTTAGTTATCCTACCACCTTTTCCTTACATAGCAACTGACTCTAAGGAATTTGTATACATGGAGGCTGAATGCCCGAAGATCGACACCTGGTACATCTGTGAACAAAAAGTCTCATATCAAGGGCGCACGCATCAAGATTGTATTCATCATCTTCTCTACCAAAAAGAGATAGGAGAACTATGTCACCCCACTCCCGTCTCTCTCTTCAAGGAAGCACTTCTACAACTAGATAGTCAGCATTACGTCATCACTTTTCCAAAGCCTACAAGGGTTCAGATCAATTGCGGACAGGAAGAACATCGACAATTGAATGGCAGTTATTTCGCAACAATACCCAAGGATTGCTCTATAAGGACATTGGAGTTCACCATAGTCAACACTAACGACAAAGTACGCGGAAACGCCGTCGAGTTGATGTCTATTCCAGAGGATTCACCGTCCAGCTTCGAGGATGATATACCCCACTACAACCTTACTACAATTAACTTAGACAAGCTTCACGACATCCAGCATCAAGTACTATTAGAAAAACCAGTAAAATTGGACAATACAGGCATTACAACTGCTTACCACATAGTTATACCGCTTTATGGCATAGCCTTATTAAGTGCAGGTGCACTTGTTATTACTTACCTTATACGTCAACGACGATCCTTAATGAAGAAAGTATCAACCCCAGCGGAGACCTCTACTACTACTCCTAGTCTTCAGGAAGCCGCTCCACAGGATCGCCAAGCCGCAATATTTGCGTTAAACGTGCGCAAATAGTTGCTCGTCTGGAGGGGGAGGTGTTACCTATGGACATCTTCCTATGTATCTACATACCTAGATACCTACAGTACCTACCTATTCATGACTTACAGTGAAGTGTTGCAAGTGTTACGCAATCAGTGAATCAGTGAGTGATGCACGAAATAAGTGACGAAAGTGCTGACGGTGCGCGCATTCCAATCTCATGGGACGATCGATTGGAACAAATCGTGAGAACACTCGCTCGATCGCCGAAGCTTGAGGTCGTCTTTAGGATAATTAGTCATAAGTACCTAATGTAATCTTCTGTTATATTTACACATATATATTTGACCGCCCAAACTATTGCCAAGAGTTCCTTTTCTATGGTCGAATAGTTAATTTCACTGTCGTTTAACGTTCTTGAGGCATAAGCTATCGGTCTATCTGTACCTATCTGTCCTTGGGACAGAACCGCTCCTAGCGCTACATTAGAAGCGTCTGTAGTAAGAACAAAGTCTTTTGAAAAGTCGGGATATTGCAGAATAGGGTCGTTCGTTAATAGAGTTTTGCAATGTTCAAAGCACTTAATATATTCGGGGGTAAGATTCACTTTTGCACCTTTCTTTAAACATGCGGTTAATGGTTTTGTAATACGCGCGAAGTTTGGTATGAATCGTCTATAATATCCTATTAGACCTATAAATGCTTTAATCTGTTTTTGAGTTTTAGGAATGGGGTATTTAAGAATAGCTGAAATTTTATCGGGGTTAGGTTTAACACCTTCCGTTGTAATGACATGACCAAGATATGGTGTTTCGCGTTTTAAAAATTCCGATTTATCTAGTTGCAATTTGAAATTAGATTCCCTAAGTCGTTTAAATATTTTACGCAAATTAACTATGTGTTCCTGTAGTGACGTAGAAAAGCATAAGATATCATCCTGGTAGACAATGCAGATCTCATGTTGTAAGCCTCTAAGGATATTATCCATGACGCGTTGGAATGTGGCAGGACTATTCTTTAAGCCCATAGGCATTCGTAGAAATTCATAGTGTCCGTTACCATCTGCTACACTAAATCCTGTCTTATGAATATCGGCTGGGTCGAGCTCGACTTGGTAGAAACCACTAGCGAGATCTAGGGTAGTAAAATACTGACAGCGTCCTAACTTATCTAATATATCTGTAATGTTAGGGATAGGGTACCTGTCATCTATAGTTCTTTCATTTAACTTACGGAAGTCTATAACAAGCCTCCATTTAGTTTTGCCAGATGCATCCTGTTTTTTCGGAACTATCCAAATAGGTGCACTCCATGCCGAAGTGGATGGTCTAATAATACCTTGCTCTAACATTTTACTAATTTGCTCTTGGACTTCATTTCTATGGATGAATGGATACCTATAAGTTTTAGAGTGTACTGGAATTTCATCAACCGTGTTAATTCTATGTTTTATTTTATTTGTGAATGTTAAAGGCTCATTTTCTAAATAAAAAATGTCCGAAAATTCCTTACATAATGATAATAAGTTAGCGCGTTCCTCAGCGTTAAGGTGGTCTGTACGTAAGCGTGGTGAAATTTCTTGGAACCGTCCGCTGTCTTTACTGTTGGTGACTAATGTCTGTTCGTTGAATACATGTGCAGTTATTGGTTGATCAAGGCTAAGAATAACGTCATTATTAGTGGGATTAGACATTTCGACTATGCATGTACTATTTTCGGCAGTGGATAGACATTCAGTTATGTTACAGCCATTAATTGATTGCTGATTAACCATTACATCACCTTGACAAATATTAATAGGCACCTTAATTAGTCGGCTGGACTGTGCAGGGACAATTGTCTCAAATAAGTTAATTGTTTTAGAGTCATACATTTGAATTGTATTGCAGGATAGTTTAGTCGTTAACGTACGCGTCTGAAGGTCTATTTTTGCTTGCCACTGTTCTAGTAGATTCCATCCGATTAAGCCATCAAAGTAGTCGTGAAACTTATAGATGAAAAATTTTATAGGGTTGTGTCCTTGAAATTCGGAAAAGCATGGTACAATTATAGAATATTCATTTCTAGTGGTTGCGTGAATATTTGATACAATAAATGGGTCTTCGTAAACTGGTAAGTGGGAGAAGTACTTGTCTACGATTTCAGGACTAATAAATGATTGATTAGCGCCTGTATCGATGAGCAATTTTAACGGGGGGTTTTCTGTCTGAATATATGGGAGTTGTCTTTTACTATGAATATTCAGTTCTATTTTGGGAAATTGGTATCCTTGGCCTCCTGAAAATTTTCGGTGTTATATTGTTCCATATTTTCTGCCACTGTATCAGTTGACCTATTATAATTTTTTTCGTTATTCCGACGTTTCATTTGGTCGAAAAACATTTTGTCGAAGTTACACTTAGCCGAAATAACATTTGTTCGAAGTATTATGTTTCGAACAAATGTTATACCACTGTTTTAATTACCATATTTTCATTTCACCAAATACCTAGAAAATTTGTGCACATTATTTCATCTTTAATTTTTGCTGTTACTTTTTTATCAGGCACCATTCTAAGCGTAGGTAAACAATAAAAAAATGGTGAACGTCGATATTCGTCGGTTTATCCAAGCAGGCATGCAGCATGCATCATGCAAGCAGGCATGCAACATGCAGCAAGGATTGTTTCTGTCACGGCTCCGGCAGTCCTCAGCTCGCGGGCCACCCCACCCCTCCGCGCCTACGCGGGTTTAAATTACATTATTTTGCTAGGGGTAAGCCAGACAAGACTGCGTGAAGTCGGTTTTGTAGCGATTCGCTTCTATCACAAAATTTTGTAGCACAACATATTGACTTTTTATGACACTATTTTAATTTAATAAGTATTGAAAATGCTACCAATTAACCGGCTATAAGTATATTTGTGACCAAATAATATTCCATAAAATGTTGTTTCGGTATGGTGAAAATATGGCAAACAAATCATTTGGCAAATGAAAACAGTTCAAAAGAGGCTTCGGATAATAGCAAAAAGTTATTTTTTACATAGGTATTATTTTACCGAATTATATTCGGTAAAATAATACCTATGACACATGATACTTCGACAATCTAAAAATATGTCAAATAATGCCTGCAGCAAAAAAGGCGTCGGTCAGTAGTTTTCGGTAAAATTAAATTCGAACAAAAATTTATCGGAAAATCAATCGGTTCCCATAATTAATTTATCAGTCATTGCTTAATTTTTAATACTTTTTACCTCCTTTAGTGTAGCGGCATCTACATCGCCACATGCGAACTACGCATTACACTGACGTCACGCTAAATCCTGCGCAAGCGGAGTTTACCACGCGACCAGCATATATACAACATCCCGACATCAATCGTCGAGCAGTAGCCCACCAGACATAAAACCCGTCTGGTCGGAGGATGAACTTTACACCCTGTTCCTCATAACTAGTACTCGTAGTCATCATTCATTATTCTCCTGCCCTTATCTGAAGAAGTAGTACTGTTGTAATATAGTATTTTTAATCCGGGTACATCGTCTTCACATAATCATAACCAGTGTAATTAAAATATTGTAAAACATTTAAAAAAGTAACTATGGAGGAATATCTTGCTCATTCTTCTTCGTACTACTATTGGAAAGGAAAACTAGAATCAATTATGTTTTCTTGTAAATTTTAACGTTCAAAAGTGTCTTTTATTGACCTACTTGAAATAAATTATTTGACTAAATATTCTCTTCACAGCCAAACTTTATAAAACCAAAAAACATAATATTAATTTTGTGCTGTAATTTCGCAACTAAATAAGGAAGGTAAAGACCAAAAATACGGCCACAGGCAGGCTCTACCCTTCTCCTATATTTTTTAACTTAACTGGCATGAACTATTAGCCTATAAACAGGCTGACCCACCACACAAATCTTCTGCAAGCGAGCGCGTTATATATCGTTTTAGAACTTTCTGCAGAGCATTACAAACTTGTTTCAGTATTTTAACGTTTCTTGAGAAACAAACGTTGTAGAGGAAAGAACTAGAAAGTTAAAGTTTGCGAAGATCATTGATCAACATCTCAAAAGTTCTATTAGCAATTGAGCTGCTTATAAAATTGGTAATTACTTATTTGTGTTACGCATTTCGACACTTCAGTTTTGAAATTTTTATGTGTAACTTGCTTTATCCTGCAATCTGAGGGATTGATTTCGTGAAAAGGGACGGAAGTGTATACAAGAAGCCGGGGAAGCGCGCGCTATTTGTTTTAACAAATAAGCGCGCGCGGTGCTAGAATTTGCCCGTTAATGTTGCTCATTATCTGCTTATTGCTAAAGAGAGATGTCAAATGTTGCACATCATATCCGACTACCGTAAGGCTCGCTCATTTTCAATCAATCGGGAATCAAGAGCCGATTCCCGGCCACCGTAGGCGCGGGCTTGCGGACGGTGAGCAATGTGTAGCTCGCCGTACGATAAGGACCAGGCCCGGGTCGACGGCCCGTTGTGTTCCACGCGCGCCTCAAAGAGATATCAGCAACTGAAGAGGTCCGACAGGACCGATGCCCGCCGGGGTTGCGGGAAAGTCCGAAAGGGATACCGTGGCCCTTGGCAGGCGCGGATCTAGCCCTCAAAAAAGGTTGTGGTCACAGCCACTCGAAAATCGGCCAAGTGCGAGTCGGAGTATGAACTCACTCATGATCGATATAGTGCATTCCTACAAAGGTGATTTTTACAAAATATATGACGCCCTGACCAAGATTGTGTATGACTAAGTACTTCGCTGCGTGCCGAATCACGCACGATTCATTGTTTTATTTTATTTTATTTTATTAAGGCAGTGGATAATATCATCAGCCTATCGACCTCAATAGACCGTGAAAGGGTGATGTCACAAGTCTATTAGGGTTGTGGGCATGCCCATCGTGACCACAACGGTGGATCCGCGCTTGGCCCCTGGCAACGTACAGGCAACAGAAGGACCACGGGTGGGTTTTAGTCAGTAAGAGTCTGACACGACCTCCCGCTGCTCCCAGAACGGGAGAAGTTATTTGATAATTTCGCATGGAAAAAAAAAAAAAAAGTGTCGCTCATTTTTATAATTATTGAGCAAAATATTCATTTAAGTGTGTGTATGACCAGATGTATGAACGTAAACGAAGCAAAAGGAGTATGTAAGGTGCGTAGCATGTGGTATTCTGTAGTTTCTGCCTACCCCATGGGCAGAAAGCGTGAGTTTATGTGTGTACATTCATAAAAAATCTGAACTCAAATCCTAACTATAATATTATAAATGCGAATGTGGGTTTGTTTGTTTGTTACGCTTTCACGCTAAAACGGCTGAACGGATTTGGATGAAATTTGGCACAGGGGTAGATCATGACCTGGAGAAGGCCATAGGCTACCTTTTATCCTAGATCTCAGACGAAGTCATGGGCAAAAGCTTGTAAAATATAAATTCAAATTCAAATTCTTTATTTCAGACGTAAGTCCATAGTGTTAGTAGCAACAAAATAACTTAATGACTAGTGTTAGTAATAAGGAGTAGATAATGGAAAACAATATCAATTGGTATGGATCCTCACCCAGTGGCGCAGCAGAGGGGAGTCCCACCTATCTGAGAACACGCTCAGGAGACTATTGGTGGCGGTGCGTAGCCGGCCGGCTATGGAGGCGGTCCTTTTTCTTATAATGGCGTAAAAATCGTCTGTGCGCGCCTCCGCAAACATAGTGGATGCACTACAACGCCATGACAGTCCCAACAGCATCCTAAACGCGTTATTATATTGGACGCGCAGATCGCTGTATGTCCGCTGCGTAAAGCGGGTCCAAAGACTGCACGTGTAGAATGATTGACAGAAAGCTTTGAAAAGAGTGACTTTAACTTGATTCGTACAACGTACAAATCTTCGAACCAGCATGTTACATCGAACAGCCAACGACCTGCGCTCCCTCTCTATATCCATATTGTCCTTAAGATCATCAGTGACCCAATGACCCAAGTACTTGAATTTAGTCACCCATGCTAAAGGAGTGCCACAGAGCGAAACACCAGGAATATCAGAGTAGTTTATGGCACTCGCCTTAAACATAATAAGTTCGGTTTTATTAACATTGTACTTGAGCCCATGGGACACTGCATAGGACTCACAAATAGCCACCAATTTCCTCAAAGCGCCTATCGATGGGCTTAACAGCACCATATATAAAGATATAAAATACAAATATATAAAGAATAGGTATTAACTCTTATCTATTTAACATGAAATGCTGAAAAACAATGTATTGAATCATTTTGTATCAGTTTATAAGACAAGTAAAAACAACAGTGTTATCGGACTTTTGTTTCTGACTGTACCACCACTTTCATTTTGGTGGGACATCGCCTTTTTATTCAAGGCGGTTGTTACGTCAATGAAGACAGGTTTTGTAAAAACTCAAGAAATAATTCGGCAATTACCTATCTAGAATCAATGAAACTGTCATCAATCTCTATTAAATTCGTCGAATGAAACGAATTTTCTCTTGAAAGATACGAGAGGATCCAACACGGCTCCGGGAGGCATTAATAAGCGGCAAGTCACTCAAGTACGCTTACTAACGTAGTATTACAGAATAGGTAGGCCATCTTGTTTCGGTCCGTAGGTTAGGTAACTTAAAAGGTGATTCAGCACTTTTTTTTTCTGATTTTAGCAACAAACAATGTACAGCGACAAAAAAACAGCTGTCACTTATTTCGCGGTTACAGGATATGCTCGCGTTGTTCAACTTATTCATAATGATGATTACAATGACTCCTTAAGAGGTTTCATCATCATTTTCATGATTTCAGCCGAAAGACGACCACTGCTGGGCATATGCCTCCGACAAACACCGCCATTTCGACTGGTTCTGTATGTTTCGCATCCAGCAGGTTCCTGCGGCTTTCACCAGATTATCGGTCCACCGGTCAGTTGTGGGAGGCCTTTCAACACTACGTCTTCCAGTACGCAGTCGCCTCTCCAGAACATTTCACCTCCATTGACTATCTGTTCTGTAAGCAATATGCCCTGCCCACTGCCACTTAAATACGGCATGTCTTCGGACTATGTCGGTTACCTTGGTTCTTCTACGGATCTCTTCATTTCAAAATCGATCACGTAGGGAAAGTCCAAGCATAGGCCTTTAGGTTTAGGGAAAATAAAAACTAAGATTGTTTTATTTGCGATTATTCGTATAAGTATGGTTGTTCTATGTTTATTCGTTTAAGTATGGACGTTCATGTCATAATAGAACTGTAAACTGAAAAGTTTTAAAATCTAGAAAACCGTATTTAAAAATGGGTTTGCTAATAATCTTAAAATAAACTAATACTTGTTATTAAGAGCGTTTATACAGAAAGTGGCCAACGTCGCAAATAGCTGTCAAATATTTCGCTGTTTTGATTAATTTGGCGATATTACTGTACGGAAATAGGAAATATGGCTAACTAGTGAACTAAAATATTAATTATGAAATGCAATAATTAATATCGTAACACTGAATATTAAGTTTTAGATGTACAGTCACGGACTTTAATTGACGAGCCACTTGCCACTGTTTGTATTTTAGCCGTGTAATGCAAATCGGGTTTAGTCGGTTATACTCGTGGAGAGTCATACGTCTTCGTATTAATTTCATGCAATATTAACGGTTGGCTAACCTGAGAGCCAGAACTACAAACTTGACAACAGAGTGACTATCCAAAGTCAACCAATTACAGGTCTAGCAACCGTAACCTAGCAACAGTTGTTTTAGCGTAGCGATAGTAACGTTAGCGTGCGGTGAAATTATGATTGGTCATTTCGACATCGGAAAAACTCGGACCCACGATTTTATCCGAACGCGGTGCGTCCAAGATGATGTTCATGACAATTATTATGATAACTGTTGCACCCTGCTGATAAGTTGTTACAATTCTATGACCAATTTTTTCGGAAATTGCAGCTGGCATTATCGCGTAAATAACTACGGCTACGATTCACCAAAATTCGAAATTATCGTTTCTGACATCGACATTTCAAGTTTTCAATTGTCACTATCTTCGGATAGTTTTGAAGAAATAACGAGTATACTCGTATATAGAGCTCTATTTCAAAGGAGGTCAATATCAAATTGATTGGATAAAAATATTTCCGATTATTAGTAATATTTTGTCATCTTGTTCACGAGCATGCGGTTTGAGTTCGTGTTTAATCGTTTAAACATTCACGAGATTACACGATTAAACACGAACTTAAACCGCATGCTCGTAAACAAAATGACAAATTACTAATAATCGGAAATAGTCTTATCCATAGAGGTTGACTAATAACTTGTCACTGATAAATCAATACAATGTTGCATACGTTTATCCGATCTATTTGTTATTAGGGGTTCCCTAGAGCATGGTATAAGAATACAGTACCTACAGGTAGGTATAGTATTCCGAGACGCAGAGGTCACGTGGGCGACACTAAACTACGTCATCGCATCTGTGTTACCAGCAGTGTGTAACAATAATCTCCAACCACCTTTATTACCTGTGCGAATTCGATAAAACAACGAGGTTTTTACGTTAGTATAATTATGTTAAATTGAATTATTTCGTTTGATTAGAACGAAATGACAATTTGAATGCTTTGTATATATTTTTTAACAGAATGGTGACTGAAAATCTTTCCTTCATTCGCGTTTTGTTGCAATAAAGTGGCAACTGGATAGTGACGTAAACTAGTATCCTCACGGAATATCAGACCTTGTTTTCTTAGACCATGCCCTAGAGGACCAACCTGCACCCATACGTTTAATGGATGAAAAGTATTTTAGATCAAATTTAGTATGTCAAAAAATATATCGCGAGTGGGTTGGCAAAAACAGTCAGTATGATAAATAAAAAATTCAAAAATAACTTTTTTTTTATTGCACCTATTCGTTTAACGAATAAATTTTAGCAAAGCAATAAATTTTAAATGCAGCCTATAGAATATAAAAACGTTGGGTTGTCTATTTTTTTCCGGGCATAACTATGGGTTGGCAAGCACTATTTCATGGCGAACGCGATGACATAGGGTTGTCTGTGAAAAATTTGGTTTGAATGACGGTTTGAAGTTAGTGACTGAAATTGGTAAAAAATTGGGCACCAAAGTTAAGCAATTCTCGGCACCCAATAGCCATAAGACACCAGTGTAAAGAGCTTTTCAAGGAGAACCTTTGCTACAACCAAGACTTTTGCCAATCACTAGTTTACAATATTTTTTTTTTCACAACATTATACAATATATTATTTATGTAGGCTACGAACGGTGATTAAAAAATTTTTTTTTCATTTTTCGTAGCACGTCACAATTCTGAGACATAGAGGTCTTTGTATTTTATCTACCCGCTATTGTTTAAAGTTTTCATACTCATACTCAATAATTACAAAGAGATTGTTGAAAATCTATTGCAAACTTATGAGCGTATGGGTGTAAATATGTCATTAAAAATTCATTTTGTGCATTTCCATTCTGAATTTTTTCCAGAAAATCTTGTTAGTGTGAGTGATTAACACGGTGAGCGATTTCACCAAGATTTAAAATCATTTGAGCATAATTATCAAGGTTTTTGGGACCAAAACATGCTAGGCTAAAACTTGTTGGTCTGTTGTGTGAGATACATATAAAAATATTTACAAAAAAGAACAATAATTACGCATTTTTAACTGTCTATTGTTTAATTAGATGTAGTTTTTTTGTAAAAATCTTCTTACTTATTTAAAAAAACTGACGTGCTGGATTTTTTTTTATATTTTTTCCGAGATGTAGATACCCAAAGTAACGTAACCGTATATATTCAATTTCATGAACAAAACTCATGTAAACTAGTGTTATTAGTCCGTTCGGAGTTAATGACCTAAATAGGTAACAATTATATTACTGTAATTAAAGAATTTTCAAGGCCCAATTTTTGAAAAAGTCATATTTGAATTTTTAGTTAATCGTAGTCTGGCCAGGATATTTTTGCAAAATTTACAAAATTTGTTATAAAATATTTTTTATCCATTAAACGTATAGATGCAGGTCATGCATACATTGGATCTTTCGGATCTTAGGCTAATACTGACCTCCTTTGAATTAGAGCTCATTAAACACTCGATATTTCTGAAAAACTATCCGAAGATAGTGACAGTTAAAATGTCACGTGATTTTAGCTGTAGGCCGTAGTTATTTACGCGATAATGCCAGCTGCAATTTCCGATGAAATTCGTCATCGAATCATAACAATGCATCAGCAGGGTCTGAGCATTCGTGCAATTTCGAGAGATTTTCTCGTGACGGTGAGCTCATTCTGTATGTTTTTTGAAATATTAGAAAAGGTAAATATCATAAACCCATAAACTTGAATGGTCTATTTTTTTTAGCGAAACACTGTTGCTTTATGGGTTAGACGATACGCCGAAGAAGGAAATGTAAGCGATCGTCGCCAAAACAACCATCGCCCCGCTGCATTAAGCGAAGCCCAGAAAAGAGAAATGCTCCGCGAATACGAAGTTGATGGATTTATACCAACGCAGCGTCACGCGGAACGTTTTAATGTAGATCCGAGAACGATCCGAAGACATCTCCATTCAATGGATTTGCATCACAGGATTCCTGCCTACAAAGTAAATATGACAGACGCTCATAAAACCGCACGCATAAATTTTGCACACCGATTTTTAAATTTCGATTGGACATCAACTATTTTCTGTGATGAGAAGACATTCCAATCAAGCGACCATGGTCGCTTACATTTATGGCGATATAACAGTACACGGTATGATGTAGATCATGTCATACCAAATAGGGAATCGGGAAGGATAAATGTTAATATGTGGGGTTGGATGAGCTCCGAAGGTGTGGGCGAGCTTGTTGAACTACCGCCTTGTGCAAATGCCGTGAATTATATCAGCATTTTGGAAGATAATATGCTTCCCTCTGTAAGGATTGTCTATCCACAGGACGAAATGACAAATATCAATTTTGTCCATGATAATTGTGCCATACACCGGGCAAGAATTGTCAGCACTTGGTTTGATGCACATCCAGACACAACGGTGATTCCATGGCCAGCTAAATCCCCTGATCTGAATCCGATAGAAAATCTGTGGGGTTTAATGGTGCAGCGATGGGATCACCGTAATGAACGAAGAAAAGAAGATCTGGTTCAACATTGCCAAGAGGTATGGGAAAACATGCGAGGGACTGATATAGGCATTAGATTGGTTAACTCCATGCAATTACGACTGCAAGCTGTAATAGGTAGATAGCCAAGGAGCATATACTCGATATTAAGTCAGATAAACGAAATAAAACAATTTTTCAAAGGTAAAGACTATTTTTTTACCCGACTGCGGCAAAGCCAAAAAAGGAGGGTTATTAGCTTAGCACATTTTATGACATTTATAATACAACATAAACTACAAAACAGAAATAGTAAATACAATTCATAATCAATTCTTGATTATTACTATTCCAAGATGGTAGCAATCAGGTCTTATAATTTTATGTTTATGTGATTGTCAACAGTTATCATAACTGTCATGAACGTAATCTTTGACGCTACGCGTTCGGATAAAATCGTGTGTCCGAGTTTTTCCGATATCGAAATGACCAATCCAAAGAGTATAATTATAAATGGACCAATCATAGTTTCTCCGTACGCTAACGTTCCTATCGCTACGTTAAAACATCTGTTGCTAGGTTACGGTTGCTAGACCTGCAATGCGTTGACTTTGGATAGTCACTCTGCTGTCAAGTTTGTAGTTCTGGCTCTCAGGTTAGCCAACCGTTAATAATTGCATGAAACCTTCTTCTATAATACGAAGACGTAAGACTGTCCGTGTCTGGATGTACGAGTATAACCGACTAAACCCGATTTGCATTACACGGCTAAAATACAAACAGTGGTAAGTGGCTCGTCAATTAAAGTCCGTGACTGTACCTAAAAAAAGCATTTGGAAACTTTCCAAATGCCTTTTTTACACCTAAAACTTATACAACATCAATTTCAATGTCATATTTTATTTTTATTTTTTATTTATTTATTTATTCAAAAACAAATCAATGTAGTACACGTTACAAAAAAAACAGTTTTACAAAATAAGTACTATATCTACAAACGTGTGGGTGAGCACTGCAGCTCTCCTAGCTAGGTTATGAAAACCTGTGTAAAGGAGAAGCAGTCCGGTCCCCTAAGGTATAATGACGTAAAGGTTACATAGTGCTTCTCAAAAAATTGCAATTCATTATTAATGTTCTAGTTCACTAGTTAGCCATATTTCTTATTTCCATATTTGACTTCTATTTGCGACGTTGCCAACCTTTAGTAAACTCCATGTCAATTGTCAACGTTAATAAGTGTAATTTATGAGCAGCCATAAAGATTACCAAACAAAAAGTGTTGTTGAAAATTAAATAGTTAATTCTTATATGCTAATGTCCTGTAAAACAGATAAAAATAAACCAATATACTTATCCATTGGAAGTTTCGCTCACCGCGAGCATGAACGATCGTCCACGCCACGCAAAATAGCGAGTATGCGTGTGCTTGATTGCGTTTCAAACGGATACGAGCAATTCGTGTTCTATTTACAATCAATATTGACGAACGGATACATAGTCGCCGCACGGAATCGACAATGAACATGTTACGGGGACTCTTTATCATTCATTCAATCATTCAGAATTTGGTTCATTCATTTTATTGTGTTCTTCACTTAAATTATCTCACGCCATAGGACCCCATTTATACGATGGAAGTTTCTGCAACAAATAATAAATGACTTGCAACATCTAAACACAGTGTTTAGACGATGCAGCTTTTATTGTTGCTTTAACTTATGGTAGGTATGCCACAGATAATTAAAGGCTCTCGCAGACAGGCGCGACGCGACACTGGTAGAGCAATTTCGTGAAGTTTTCTTAGAACTTATTTCACCAGGGTCGCGTCGCGCCGTCGCAGAGCCTTCAAACGCACCGTGTATATCAGGCTTAAGATGGGGAAGTAAGCAAAAATGCCCATCTTCAATTAGATTTTTCATGAAATTGATAAGACTTATGTAAAAAATAATATGAGTAACTACATTATATTTCCAAATTTTTCGTGGAACAGAAATGCAAAATATTAAATTTTTCTCGATAAAAAACATCACGAAGTTACCTCTAATTTTCACGTATTTTCGATTTGTATGCTAATGCTAATAGGATAAAAATTTGATGATTATTTGTATTAATACAAGGCAAAAAAATTCGTAGAGGCATTTATTGAAATTCCTTTTATTTTTGGTTTTATTACGATTACAAGTTAGCACTTACGACGTTCTTAGTTCGAGGAAGAAGTCATCTTCCGTCGCACGTTGTGGGAACTTCTAAGCATATTTTTGTTTTACAAATCACTCGCCATCGTCGCTCTGTTGAAATAGAAAGCAAGGAAGGTCTTGCTAATTCTGAATTAATTAAAAAAAGAGACCTCCCACGCATTCAATGCTAAGCACGTGCTTCCTTACATTAAAAAGGTGCTAGGGGCAATACACTGTAAAGGCTTGTGCAGACTAGCGCGACTTATCGCGCGGCGCGACACCTTTAATTGTTCTACCGTGAAGTTTTCTTAGAAATTGCTTCGTTAGAGTCGCGTCGCGCTGTTGCGTAGCGCCCATTCAGCTTAGGGACAGTTATACCCAATCTGTGTGTCTACTATAACGCTTCCTATTTGAAGTCATTCCGAAGTAAATCACCATCTGTGGTACCCACGGAAAGAGGCAAAATTTGGGATAGATACCTACACTCCATCTGAAATAAGTTTAGACATTTATATAAACCCTTTTACAGTCTGTTTAACCAATTTTGACTTCTATACCGTAGACATAAGGATGGCATTAAAAGCAAAAAAGTGGTTACAATACCAACTGTTTACTGCAGCTGCCATTTGTTATGCCACCAACGCAGGAAGTCAAAATAGAAGAAAAGAATAGATGTCAAAATCGGTTGAACGGACTGTAGAAAAGGTTTATTTAAATGTCTAATCTTATTTCAAATAGAGTATAGTATGTTATACGGAAGGCTAACGGCGATAGGCTTTGTTGATTGATAGACGTCACAGGCTTATTGGTTCTTTCGCACGCATGTACTCGCCCGAATGGGCGAATCGGCAATTTTTTTTTTTTTTTTTTTGCTGCGAGTCGTCCCTACTTGATTTATTTGTGGGCGAATCGATAACTCCAAAAATACGTATTCGACAATAAACTTTTTAATTTACTGCATAAAATTCAAAATATGCCTCAAGAAAGATATTATTTAAAAGTGTCGATTCACCCATTTCGGGCGAATAAATTTGTGCGAATCAACCAATAAGCCCACAGGGGTGGTGAAATATTCATCACTTCAAAAATCTTGAGGTGAAAATAGCTAATATATCCACTTTCAATAAATATATTGATTTGATGGATTCATATCAGTTATAGTTAGTATCAAATCAATGTCCTATAAGCTATAAGCAATATCCTATAAGATTGGCGTGAAAGCGAATACGAGTACAAATATGGCACCATTATCAGTAAATTGAGTACGTTTTCCTCTACTGATTTAACATAATATGTAAAAACATACATTTTATGGGATTGGCTTGTTTTACACAAACCAGAATTTATTTTCCAATGAACGTAAAATTTTGAAGAACTTCGAAAACAATGCAAAATGTTCTGTTGTAAAAATATTTACTGCCATGGCGCGCCAGGGAAATATTTTCTTCGTTGATTTTATAAGCTTATTTCTCCGCTCTATTATTATAGTTAGGTAAGTTTTTATTGAGTATTCCTGCTCCATTATTCCTTGGTTTCTGTTTACTGTAAGGCAATTTCTTAGAAAAGGAAATTATACCAAAATTCCCAGGTACTGGATCGGTATTGCTTCTGAAAGAAATAAAAAATATTTATCGTGACTCGCACAGGAAGATCATAAACTAAACAACACACAATCATAAAAGTATGAAAAACTAAAATTATAAAAACATAACATCACGCCTGTATTCCTCTAAGGGTTAAGCAGAGGTGTAGGTACCCAGAACACCCACATTTCGCCAGTTATGTTTAAGTCCCATGTAATAGGAGGCGAGCCTATTGCGAACAACCGGGCACAAATCCAGACTCCGGGCTGCTACTGAGAAATTCCAGATGGAAAAACCCAATAACACTTTGCTCGACCCGAGAATCGAACCCAGAACTTCATGCACAGCAGTAACGATTGCGAGCACTAGACCAACGAGGCAGTCCGAAAAATTATACAACGAAAGTGATATAAAAACAGAAGGTCCTGCACGACGCCAAAAGGCTCCTATCTCTGCATGATGCTGCAACATATAAAAATAAGTGTCGCAGCGCTGGTATTCTGATAGGGCCCGCTGTGGAAGCTAGTCTCGACGCGTATTTCTAATCTATACAAGGCCAAAACGCAGCCATTTGAAACTGTTCGCGTATTAATTAATGCTATTTTTTTTACACGAATTTTGCAAACTGCTCGTGTATAGTTTGTAAAGTGGACGCGCGCGCCTTGGTCCCAAACTATACTACATCACTTACGCTTGCCAAGAATTTTAAAGATCAAAATTAATAAAAAAAAAATCACAATAATGTGAACTGAGTGAAATGAGTTAGGTTAGGTTAGAACTATGACCACCCGCGCGAGCCGAGCGAGCGCTACTTCCACGTTGCTTGCAGCCAGGCAGGCTATTTTGTATCAGCGCAAAGTGCATTACCTTGCAAACAATTTGGAGTCAATTTGGACTTTGAGTTACTTTAGTGAAGTAGCAATACAAATGTAGCAATACATTTTTTAAGTTCACTTATACTTCACTAAAGTAACTCAAAGTCCAATACACGTCATACTACAAGTCTATACTACAAGTCAATTGTCGTTTATTGGACGATTTCTTAATTGTATAGTTTCAAGTTATATTTAAATTACTTATTAGCTAATAGGCTACATTGTAAAGTGAATCACCAACAGCGATACTATAAAAAATTAAAAAAAACAATAAACTTACAACTTAAAAATAAAATACAAGTAAAACAGATGCGGCAGAACATCAATATTGCACGTGGCAACTACCATCGGATCTGCAACCCAATTACTGGGAAAAAACGATTTATCCTAAGGCTAGATATGGACGGCCACACCGACGCTATCATTTACATGAGCAGTGGTTATCAGCTGGTGCCTACACAAAGAAAATATTCCGTCCACGACCTACATAGCAAAGAAATGGTAAATAACGCATCGATAGCTTCCGCACTTGGTGTAATTGCTTTCCCATTGAATCCATAAAAAACCTATGCATTTATAACCAACCATTCTTGGCAAACTGGCGAAATGTGATTGTACTATAGGTACACCCCTGCTTAACCCATCGGGGAATACAGGCGTGATATTATTGTTATGTTCGTTCTTGTTTTGGTAACATAAATATATTTAAAAATTCAAACTATTGCGCTTTTGTCAGAATTCCCATTAAATGGGTCAATTGGGAATAATTTCCTATTAATGGAACTTCGATTGGGTTCGCTCGATGTGAAAATGTATGATTGTGGAGCTTTTCCTACTGCTTGGAGCAATTTTATTTTCATTTTTTTTTATGTAGATTTTTTGTGACAGCATGCGGTTTAACGATTGTCAATCATATGAGTCGATGTATAAGCGAAAAGGTTCCTCCTCCAATATGCCGCATATTTTAGATACATGACAGAAATGTAGTTATATTATATTTATACCATATCATGATATATAGTCCTAGTTTATGAATTCTACCAAGCTGACGGCGATACACAGGCGTATATTTCTCAGAAGAACTATAAATAAAAATTCCATCAAAATGCTCTCGGTTTAAATGTATTTTGTTTAGTACCAGTTGCCAATTCAGGCCATTCAGAAGAAGCGAAAATTTCCGTATTTTATAACAGTTTCCGTTTCATGGACGACTCGATTAATAAGCGATTGATTTTCGGCGATACAGTAGACGGGTGAAATACCTAGGGCCTCAGAACAAAAAAGAATCCTACGGCTATAAGTCTAGTATTCTTTCTGTTCCGGGTCTGGGAGTTCCATAAAATATTTAAAGTTGTAAAATATTTTTGTAAAACCTCGAGGAGTTTCTGTGTTCAAAAGAAGCTGAAGCCTGCAGGCAACCATCATATTAACAAAAACGACCCGCGGAATAATAATACGAACAAATCTAAAATACAAATTCATTTTGGTTTGATTAAACTACTGCCTCGTTGGTCTGTGTCGTAAGCGCTACCGCTGAGCATGAGATTTGATTCTCAGGTGGGGCAAAGTGTTATTTGGTTTTTATATAATTATAAATTAATTCTATCATAATAATGAAAATATAATGTTTTGTGTTGCGTAATGTAAATTATTTTGCATACTATTATATAGAATCATTTTTTTTCTAACTGAACAGACAGCTGTGCTGCTGGGGAGTCTGTTGCGCCACTTCTCCTTCCCAGCTAAAGCACTAGGAAGTGGTGAAGGGTGGGCGTTTTGGGGGACTGTCTTATGTTATTTTGACGTTCGAAAAGTGCTGATTCTCAGCCTAGTTTGAATAAATGACTTTTGAATTTTAGATCAGGAATTTCTCAGTAGCAGCCCGGAGTCTGGAATTTTGCCCGGTTGATGGCAATAGGCTCGCCCCCTATTACATGGAAGTTAAGCATCTGGCGATATGTGTACTATAGGTACACCTAAACGCACGAAGCGTTAGACATCACACACGTGATGTTATGTTGTTTCTTACGATTCTAACAACAAGCCATACTTTATACACTTTTTCAATCATTACACTTTAAGCAACGTTTATAAATAAACCCCAAAACTTGTAAACTCCACCCAATTAACACTAACCACATGGTACCAATAATCTTTTTCCAGAAACCTTTGCCGCCCGATTAGGTACCTACTCAAGTCTTAAACTGTAAACACGCACACTGCAGGTACCTACCGCCCCAGGGAACAAACACCTTATTGTCTATGTCAAGAGAAAGGGTCCAATTTGTCTCTGCGCTTCTGTCATCCCTTTTTATCTATGAGTTATGTAGAGTGTAAAAGAAAACGGGTTTTACTGTATGTTTTTATTCTGTTCACGAATTTGGCTCGTGGAAATTTGGTTTGTATTATTCAATAAGTTGTAGGTTTTGAATAATTCTGTGTTTGGTTGTGGGTAAAACAAATTCTGGATTTTTTTTTGGTCAAACGGCGGCGGATGGATAACCTTGGGAAATTTACTAAAGAAAAAATGCACATGGCTGAAAACAGGGGGACTAATGAACTGTCAAACTAGGGTTAATCTGTCTATTTTTGTTCGCCATATTTTTTAAGTTTTTATATTTTTTTAAGGGAAAATTAAGTTCTGAATAAATATGGAGTGACCATTCGCAACTTAACTCTTCTTGTAACTAGTTTGTTTTATATTTTTAATCTTAGAACTACTATAGGCTTACTGCACATTATTGTAAAATAAAAAAATAAAAATGTGTTCTTGCTACAGCTTGCAAATTTTTATGTGTGAAAAGTACATAAACTTTAAAAATGCAGTAAAATACTAGGATTTTATGAACTACTCTTATATCATGTAAATAAAATACATGATTGAAATTGAATTCATGGGCATCCTCTTAATGGGTCATTGTACTCATCATTATGAACAACTAGGTAAAAATAATTAAAAATGAAACAACAACAGATAAATTAATTATGTGATAGATACACGGTATATGGTGCTCGCATATTTACAAACATTGTAAAAGTAGACGACATTCAAGGACACTGAACGAGACACAATTGAAGTTTGATTGTTTTAGCGCCTATAGGCGATTAGTGTCCCTCAAAGTGTTAACACCCTTTACATCAACACAGCTTGAGGCTATAAGTTTATTCTAGAATTTAAACTTAAAAGCGGTTCTTCACTTCATACAGCTGTACAAAGAGATACTAAAAGAAAAATGGCGTCTGATTTGATGAACGTAGTGGAAAATTGTCCTCGCTGCAGCATTCGCTATATCATGCTTAAAATACAGGGCTTGTTTGTGAAATTACTAGGAGGTTTAACCAGGCTTGACGTGACTAAAATAAAAATATTTAGTATTTTCTTTTACATCAATTTATAAATATCTCATATTGATATGCAAATCATCCTGATTACAACCTCTCGGAAAATGGGTTGGTACCATCTGGCGGTCAACTCTAGCACCGCGCTCGCTCATTGGTCAAATCAAATAGCGCGCGCTTCCTCGGCTTCCTGTTACACACTTCCGTCCCTTTTCACGAAATGACTCCCACAGATTTGATCATTTAGATTTAAGTGAATTTTGATTGCAGGAAAGCGATAGGAAATATATTACACATCAAAAACTACTTTGAAAATCGGCCTTGAACATGACTTTACGAGAACTACCACAATCAGTAAAATAATCGTCATAACCTACAAATAATTCTTTCGAAGTAATGAACGGACTAACAAAACTTCCCTTATATATTATTAAAACTATGATAAATCAGGTTGCAGTCTATTTTTACGACGCATACTTCAAATAAAATCGCCTTTTGCAGGAAAACCCGACTCATGTAGGGAAACTAATATGATTTAAACGATTCAAACTTGTGAGAAAAACGAAAAAATCCGCTTTCGTGTTCAAGCGAAATAATTTTTTAACAGGACTTTATTAAAGTGCTTCGTCAGAAACTCAGGGAATAAACATATTTAAATGTTGAAAACAATTTTCTCAAATTATACATAGCACCTTACTAAGTGCTATCAGCACATCTAAACCGAGTTCAAGAGCTGTCAGTGTCAATATTCCAAAGAAAATTATTACACTTACGGCTCTTAAACGTGGTTTATGTGCTGATCGCGTTCAGTTTTATTGCCTAAATTCGCCCTAAGTAGGTTTCATATATTTCTTTATTTTCTTTCTATTCTTTCTTTTCTTTCTTTTCTTTCGTTTCGTTCTTTTCGTTCTTTTCTTTCTATATGTGTGTAATTTCATCTGGACTTCGGGTTCCTGTCAATGTAACTTTTTCATTAACATAACCTACTGTACCTTCTTTTTATGTTAATCTGAAAAATATGGAATCGCTAGTTAGCAGAAACCACTTAATGAGAAAACAATCCTGAGTTCTCAAAATGGTGAAGGAAAACATCAAAACCAGCATGTCATAGAACCAAAAAATCGAAGATATTTGTGACATCCATTGCCCTGAAGTGAGCCCGTGTGGTTATTTGTGCCTCAATCCCTCTCATAGAGAGGAGCGCTGTGTTCTAGCAGTTGGAACTCTATAGGCTGATTATGATAATGCAATCCTGATTTCGTTCCAGTAATGTCTGAAAGAGGAGGTAAGCACCTAACCAGCAATGGGGTCATTAATAAACGCATAATTTTTTGTAGTGATCCTAAAGGAACTACTTACCGCAATCCACAGAATACACATAAGCTTACGAAAGTCTCACCCATTTGCATTTATTTTCATTCCCAGAATACCAATATTTACCTTGAATAATATCATAAGATTTATGTCAAATAGCAATGGTTCCGTTGGGTGTATATATTATCGTTTCCGATTAAATCTATCATGCGGAAAGCGAATGTAATTGCACAATACAATGGCGTATATTGTGTTGGTCGATAAGCGTTATCTTTTTCACCATTGGTAGGTTAATGGAACTGATCGAGTGATAGGGATAGGTACGGTTTCCTATAGGTATTAATTGAGTATCCCTTGCTGTTTGAAATATCTACCTAAGATAGGAAACTAAAATGGCAACTGTACTAACTTTACATTCAAATTTGTGCTTATTACACTAAAGAAGTTTTGATTTCTTTTCACAATTTTGCCCCTTTTTAGGGTTCCGTAGTCTACAAGGGATCCTTATAGTTTCGCCATGGCCGTCTGTCTGTCTGTCTGTCCGCGGCTTAGTTCAGTGACTCTTAATACTAGAAAACTGTAATTTGGCATGGTATACATATACCTACATATTAATCATGCCGACAAAATGGTAAAATAAAATCAGAAAAAAAATATATTTGGATCCTCCCCTAGGTATCATAACCCATTTTTGGATTCAGAGATCTGTTTGCGAAATATTAAGCTTTAAAGTGCAAAATTTTTGTTATATGCCAGCTAAATGGCCGTTTTTGGATATGTAACGAAGTACAGCTAAGTAGGCTCTACACGTTAACGAGTCATAATCAACCAAATTACATTTGAAGTTGAATTGGAGAACATGTTTTTTAACTACAACGTAAAGTTTTTTCTTGGTATAAATTCATCCCAACTACGGAACCCTTCGGACACGTACTTAGCCGGTTTTGCCCTTGTTTTTTACAGATACAAACCTTAGCAATCAGTTACTTAACAAAAAACGTGTTGCTAGTAAATTTCTTGATAAACCAATGAACGTTTTACAATTCCCTCTTTAATTATGTATAAATTGCCTAAAATACATACCTACTTGGGTTCCATAGGTAATACTACTAACCAAAGTAGCTGCATTAGGTTACAAAATATATAATTAAAGGTACTAGGTCAATACAATGTTCCAAACAGTTTACCTCGAAGATGTCAAGCAGTAAAAAGGGTAAGAATTTCAAGGAGCCCACGTTTCCTCCAGTCATGGTCTGTGAGAAAATGCACCCTCGTCTTGTACAGAAAACAAATATTTGCCCAAGAATTTATTGGCGTTAATTAATTGCCACTGAAACATTTCAGGAAGTCTATACCCACTCATTCTTACCCATTCTTCTCCATACCAAAACTACCTTTTGGTGACTAGAATAAATTCTATGTTTTGCAATTTTGACGTTCAAAACTGCCTTTTATGTCCCTAATTGAAATTATTTAATTATTATATTATTTATTATTTGACTTTAGACTTTTTTTGGCATCTAAGAAATTGGGTGCGTATTATGTGTTCGATAAAAAGTCAGCTGTTAAAGATCTATTATCAACTTTATGAGCTCTATTTATAAATCTCAAGATTTTGTATACCACGTAGCATAATTAGCCTATAATGTTACCACTGCTGGGACGCCGGGCGGCTTGGTGTATATTATATATGTCGTAGTATGATTTGATAATTCGAATTTTCGCGAAAACCCTAATATATTGCTAATTAGACAATGGTGAAACCATTTCTGCGAGCAACTTGGAAGTAGCGCTGGCTCGGCTCGCACACGGCCTAACTTTTTTTAAATTTGATTTTTGGTTACGGGCTGGAAATCCTCATGGATGTCCTCCGTCCTGGGGCGGATGGAAGGGTCTAAAAGACTTCTATTGACTAAAACCACCCCGAGTTCCCTCACTGAGGGGCTACGGGGGCACTTAAACACTCTTCAACACAGCCCCCGATTGGTGCCAGCCCGCCTCTGCATGCTCCGTCTGGTCAAGCGGGGGAAGTGAGGTGTTTGACTTCTTGTGGTGTTTGATTACCGGGAGAGCACTAGAAATCTCCCTTTCCACTGCCTCCTCAAGCAAGGAGATCACCGCGTACCACGACGCTGCGCCGCCGACCATGGAACGAATCACAGACGGCAACGACAGGTCGTTTCCCACTTCCGAAACGAGGGCACGGCGCGGCTCCTACCAAGGTGCACACTCTGCAAGCGTATGCCTAGTAATGGTAATGACACCGAGCATCTAGCTCCCTGCCTATGCGACGCAGGTACTTCCCGAAGCAGCTGTGCCCCGAGAACACCTGCGTCGCCCTAAATGACAGGGAGCCGTGCCTCCTCCCGAGCCAGTCGTCGAGCACCGGCCGGATGACCAGCCTAACCTTTTTTTTTTAATTGTCGTGTTGGAATTCCTTATGGATGTCCTCCTAGGGTAGACAGAGAGGACAGACATTAATATAATATTTTGTAATCTGTCTATTGTAAAGAACCCAAACTTTTCTTTCTTTTCATTCTTTCTTTATTGGAACAAACACATATTTTACAAATTGTATGCGTTCGTATGTATTAACGCCCACCTCCAAGAGGGAGACGACATCGTTCTAGATTACAGAAAAACAACAACTTTAAACGTCAACGAATTATATCTTTGCTAAATTGAAGAGTACAACTGTGACATATCATGACAACTCTGAAGTGACAGGTATTACGTTTAGTCGGTTACTGGACAGCTGTCTCGTCACATGTTTTTTTTTTACCTTTATAACTACCTAAACCTATGGAGTATAGGGTTTTCGCGAAAATTCGAATGATCAAATCATCCTACGAAATATATACCACCTAATTCCTATAAATTATTTTTAAACTTAGTTTGTAAAAAGAATCCAAAACAAGAACGTTAAGAAAAAGAAATCAATAACAGCTACGGCACAGTGCAGCCTGACAACCACGAACTTCTACACACATTAGATAGTAAGAATGATTCTATCATTTTCTAAATGCTTTGCATACTATTTTAATAAATAAAGCTTAAAACATCAAAAATATAGATTACAGCAATTCCCCATTTCACAACACACTGCTCAAACACTTTGCGTAGGCGCTTTCAAGCAGATAATTACGCTAGGTATTTATTATAACATCTGTATTCCCTTTCATTTACCGATTCCTCTTCATTGTCAACCGTTTATCATTAATGGAACCTACTCACGTGTCTTAGAACATTCAAATACCTGTAGCAGATCATTAATTTCCTTTGAAGCCTGTTTCTATAACCTAGGTACCTACGTACTTATGTAGGTACGTACAAAGACAGCAACATTATTTAGTAATTAATAATGTAGCTTTTGCGGTGGATATACGTATCTTCCAGCTGATTTACCCAGGGTGTTTCTTATCCACGGGCTGATGCTGATAATTTGATAATCCTGCAATAATAAAAACCGGCCAAGTGCGACGCGCACGCGAAGGATTCCGTAGGGGAGACCGAGGGTAGTTGAAACAATTTTGACATTTTAATTCATACACAAAATTCTATAAACACTAATCGTATGAGTTTAGTGCCAATCGATAGTTTATTTCTTACACTTTCAAATACCTGTCACAAAGAACGTGTAAGTACGAAATTTGTGGTGAAAAATGAACTTGAATGTAACAAGTCATTTTGTTTCAACTCCCCTCATACCGAGGTATGTTGAAACAGGGGTCGAGGTGAGTTGAAACAGTTGATATTTTAGTAGAATTAAGGGTTGTAAAGTGGAAACGACGAGACAATTTGAAGGTATTTATTAAAATAAAACATTCTAACATATTTTGTACTGAACTAATTGAATCTTTAACGAAATAATCATCACTTCTTATTAAATTCCCAAGAAATGAACATAAGCTCTCAAATAATTAAGTAGTATGATACGCGATCATAATTAACAAATTATAATATTAATTATAGCAACAAGTTTAGAATCTACAATCATATTCTTACAAACTGACTCAATTATTATCAATTTTCAGTCATATAGAATCACTACAATCAGTCTTAATATTTCTTATGAAGGAGATTTGATATGAAGGAGATTGAACAAAAAGCACCAAATTTAACACGTTTCTTGTAGGTCCCCCTACAAGAACGTGTTAAATTTGGTGCTTTTTGTTCAATCTTAATACGGTAGGGGAGACCGAGGGGTTTTGACACAAAGGTGATTTGAAACAACACTGATTTCGCGAAATTTAAAAACGTTAGCGATCTGGCACCGACAAAAATCAGCCGCTCCCCACCATCCGCCGGGGCCCGCAGTTCGCGTCCGTGCCTCAGACACGCGGTTGAGTCGTTGTGGCTGCCACGTCGCAAAAATCGTGAAAAGTAAGTTTTTAACGTTTTTTTAAGATACCTGTATTTTGATAATGGGTTTGTATTTTAGCTTGGGTTTTAAATGTTTCGAAAGCTCATTAACTAACGATTGAAACCATGGCGCTGGTAAAACTAATTTCTATGTGTTTTGCTTCTGGACTTTTGGTTGTATAAAGATTGGCAGGATTTTTCTCACTGAGGGGATTTGAAACAGACTGTTTCAACTCACCTCGCTTAAGTTTTGTATGGGTGAATGCTAATACGGTGTGGTTTATGCTTTTTTTTTTGTTAATTTTGTTTCAGTATGCCTACTGATTATAAAAGGAAGACAGATAGAGGTATGGCGAGTCGCGAAATTTACACATTTGTGAGATTATTGTTACAAATTTAGACTCCTTTTAATTAGTAACTTTATTTATTTATTGTTATAGCGGCCATAGAAATACACAATCTATGAAAATTTCAACTGTCTACCTTATGGTGCATGAGATACATCCCGCTGACAGACAGACGGACGAATGGACGGACAGCGAAGGCTTAGTAATAGAGTTCCGTTTGGCACCCTTAGGGTACCCTAACAGTAGTAAGTATAGTATCGTTTTATTTAGGTGTGTATCTATAATTGAGCTGTCTCACTTCTGGGCAAAGGCCATTCCTTCCATATTAATAAATAAAAATCAATAATTTGATATAGGTTTGGCTTCTTCTTGGGTTTATATCTACATATAAGATACTCACTTCCCACCTCACCGCGTCTAAATATCGTTATCCCGAATAACTCTAATTAGAGTCCATAATACCTCAGCTCAAATTCACTTTTTATCTCGCTTGCACACTACTGCTTGCGGACTGAGTGGGAGCGAAACTGAGCGATGGAGAGAAGGCCCCGAGGCGCCGATAGTTTAAGTAATTTATTTTTACGCTGTTAAAATGGAAATAAAAAAAAACATAGTATCTGCTTTATATTTATTTATTATGCAAAATTTCATGAAGAAGAATTGCTTGAAGTATTTTTTGAATACTAGCGATTTATTGTTCGCTTTGGAGGTAACTTTGTAATATTTTATGTCAAGAAAATTGTATGGAATCGTGTTTTCGTCAAACACAGTACTTAACATTAATCCTCAACTTTACCATAAGTAATATTTATTACATAATATTTATTTCAAAATTAATGCCAGAACCATGCTAAACAAGTTGAGGTAGTATAGACTCTAAACTATTTCGGGTTACAGATACTCGGGCCAGATTCAGCTCTGGTTTTTGGGAATTTCGAATAGGATGACCCAAAATTCTATTGTATCCATAACTTACTTCTGCCCGTGACTTCGTTCGCGTAGAAGTAACATACTAAAATGACAGTCTCACTTCCCGCCCGCGCTATTAGGAACTTCATTTTCGCTTAGCACTCTTTCAGATTTTTTTATTTTTGCTCGGCTCCTTAAGCTGATTAGCGTAGCAATATTTTTCAGAATTTTATTGAAAATCTGACTGGAAGTTGGAGAGATTAGCGCATTAAAATAAACAAACAAACTCCTCAGCTTTATCATATCAGTATTGATAAACATATTATTTATATAGCTGTATGATTAGGGAACAATTCAATTTAAATAATGAATTCATGCCCAGTGTAACGGTTCCGTTGCTATTTGAATAATGATCATTTGTTAACAATGCCATTTAAATACACATAATTAAACTAAATATTTCTACATAATCAAACTAAATCGCTCATGCAGCAATTAATGACAAAATAATGGAGTCAAAAACATAAATTTAATTTTTACTTCTTACAGAAGCGTATTGATTGGCTCGTTGGCTACTGATTGTAAATAAATAATAAGCGCGACGGCAGATTGTGGGGTCCTTCCTGGGTTCAATTCTCGGATCGACACAGGTTCTCCCTCAAGGAAATACTCATTCGCAATGGCTATAGACTCACCACCTCTTCGTTGGGACTTGTACCAAAACTGACGATATGTGGGTGTAGTACTCTGCCTATCCTTTAGGGGCATTCGTTAATGACATTTAAATAAATAAAGTACGGATCTAATTACTAATATCCGGTACGACCTCATAAAGGTAGGTAAGGTATAGGTAAATTTGAACGAGCTCACCCACTTGTTCCAACCACAAATTAACTCTATATACAGTAACCTATTTGTCTATTTACCTCACATTGAATCACTGCTGAATTCCTGAAAGCTTTATCTCTATGCTTTCAAACGATATTTCGAGATATAATAGCGTTGAAAGCTGAAACTACGCTTAAAACAATTCTACCTAAAAATGTTTACAGGAGTGGTCAGTGAACCACAAATTAGTGACGTCAGAAAGATTTTCGTTTTCCATTTTAATTTAAGATACTAATTGATATTAGTTAAAGGTACTTTCACCAAATCCAACTGGCCTAGTCTAAAGTCCGAGGTTCAACTCCCTGGGTGAGACAGCCAGACCAAACCAAATCTGTGTATTTTTTCTGATGAATTCTAAGGTACCCACGGCAGAACAGCGTTATGACCTGGAACAAAATTCCACTCCTAATCAGCTAACTTGGTTCGCCAGAGCAACATATTCCACCCACTCTACGTTAATTAGAACTCACAAACCACAAGCTCTACAAATGACCAGATATACAAAGAATAAAACAGCAAAGCTCTCTGAAAATCCTGAAAATACGTCCAAGTTTTCAGTACAAAATCCTCTAAAGCAAGGCTGCAGTATGAAGCGGCTAATAAACAAATGTGATGTAAATCCTCATGCAACCGGATTCGGAGCTAATCCTGCACTCCGGGACTAATCAGGACATCGCTGCGGGATTATTAAACTCCACATAGATAGTTATATTTCATGTCAATATTGGTTATTTATTCGTATTTAGTTTCGTAGAAGAAATTAACGTTCGAATATTTACCCAACTACGGGAAAACCAATGGAGGGTTATGATTGCAAGGCTATGTATGTTGGTATATAGGTGACTGCCACGTAGGGTCTCGTGGTCGCAAGCGCGACTGCCGAGCGTGTTTGGATTCGGTTCCCCGGTCGGGCAAAATGTTATTGGGTCTTTCAATTAGGAATTTCTCAGTAACAGTCCGGAGTTTGGAAGTTGGCCGTATGTTACCCTCGTGCCTCGGACCCCAGCCGTTGGTCCTGCGCCTGATCTCTCTCCGGTTGTGTCGGATTGTCGTCCCAACAAACAAAGAGAGTGAATGCATCTGTGTCTGCGCACACACTTGTGCACTATAATATCTCCCGTGTAGGTGGCCAGTCTGCTGAGATTGGCCACCATGGTCGAAATTCGGTGGTTGGAGGACTAATATTATGTAAGTATGCTCATTAATTGTTCCCTCATACATAATCCTAAACTACTTGTCGAATTTTGACAAACTTTAGTCTCGTTGGAAGCGTTTTGTTGTTCCGCTGGATTTTAGTCATTCGATTATTAATGGTCGATCAATTGATATTCGATGATTTGGCATTCTATATGGTACCCGAAGGAAATAAATGTTCTCGGAAAACTAGCTAAAGTACGACACAACTAAGATGTAGCATAAATTTGTAAATTTGCATTCATTCGTTTCAATTTTACGAATGTATTTGGTTATATGACTTCACTTCAGTTATTGCGTTTGCGTAAAGATCATTTTCACCTAAATATTGATGATTTTGAAGGTGCACTCAGTTCAGATGGTAATTAATCGGTTTTACGAATTTTACCGATGCTACATCTAAGTTGTATCGTACTGTAACTATAGACAGAGTTTTGAGAAATCGGTAGGTACAGTGAATTGCTTTACCCTTGATCTGAAACGTGTGGGTAATTTATGCACCTATTTGCGTGTCCCTAATTATTAAAGATTTATAATGATTTCACACAGTATTTAGATGAAAATTATAATGGTAGACTCTAGTACTAGGCAGAGTTAATTACAAACACGAAGGTATATCAATAATTCTGTTTTGAAGTGGTATGTAAATCATCAAACTTTGCTACCACACAGATTAACCAGCGATTTAACACACATACATCATCGGTCGTCGTGGTCGGTCTAGTATTCGCAAGAGCTTCTGCTGAGCATGAGGTCCTAGGTTTGATTCTCGGGTCGAGCAAAGTGTTATTGGGTTTTAGTATCTGGAAATTCTCAGTAGCAGCCCGGAGTCTAGATTTGTGCCCGGTTGATAGCAATAGGTCTGCCCACTATTATTTATGGGACTTAAACATAAGTGCTAACCCTTCGAGGAGTACATTTGTCTTGTTATGTGTTAACACATATACCTACATACGTACATAAACTCTCGCGATTTAAATTACGAAAAAAACTTGCATCCTTATTATACATGCAATTAATTCCATGTTCTTAATTACACCTGGTTTTATTTATATCTCACACAAAAATCTAGGTTTAAACACGTCTTACAAGTGCCGCAGACATTGCCAAGTGTTGCAATAACGAGCAGTTTTTTTTTTTTTTTTTTTAAGTCAGCATTGGTATTACAAGTACAAGCTCTGTAAGTATTTGAGGTAAGTTCTGCTAAAGTTGTGTTGCGAAAGATCCAAGAAGTTGAGAAGTTTCAACAATGTGGAAAGCGCAACCTGTTCGAGTTCGTTGTGTATCGTTTATTTTTATTTTCTTTGTGAGGTATCCGTTTTTAAATGATTATTTTTTTTAAATTATTGTAATACTTATACCGCCATTGTTCGTGAAGGACCGATGGCCGGTGGAGCAGACGAGTCCTGGAGTGGGACGTAATGGCGTAGTTTGGGACGCCCCCCAGCTTGGACCGATGACCTTAAACAGGGCTGGGACTGACTGGATGCGGAAGGTGGAAGACAGGGTGTTGTGGCGCAGCCTTGGAAAGGCCTAAGTCCAGCAGAGGACTGCGAAAGGCTGACTTGATTGACTCCCATGACCGGCGTTTTTCCATTAAATAAACTTGGATACAAATTATTATCATGCTTCATAAAAAGTAGAGGAATGACCACTCGGGAGAACCTAATTTATTTATTTTCTTTATTTAGGCAACCAACAGCGATATATATTGTATATTATAGAGTATGTGTGTTACAGTATTGTAGGCTAATAATAGGTTTCCCTGTATAACTAGGATAAGTATAAAACATGCAAACGGACTACTTAGAAATATATAAATGAAAAGGTGTAATGTTAATGTAATATAATAATTGCTTTATTATAGGTATATTACTTATAGTTAAGTTTTGCCTTTGTTTATGGTTTAATCTCAAGTTCGAGCGGAGACGAGACGATCAAGCACAAATAAGCCTACATTTAGTTTCCGGTTTATTTTTTCACCAATTTTGAATTGATAGAAAATAAAGTCATCCCCCAGAAAAATATTACTTACAAAGAAATATACCACTCAATTTACTGAAATACTTTACCTTTTCACATATTTCTCAGAGTCACGTTTTATTTACAAGATTCCTCTAAAATATAATCGAACCTTGTTCCGAACTAAGTTAGTGGAGCCGTCAAGCTGCTGAGCCTACAGATAGCTAAGTAAGTCCAGCACTGTGATTGATGAAGCTGTCCCTCTATAAATCGATGCGATTTGTTACTATAACTGTTTGGCGTTACATAGAGATGATAATACCACACTTAGTCGATTTACCTATTTTGTGTTTTTAAGATTTTTTTATATAAATTAAAGCATCATCAACATCATCATTTCAGCCGAAAGACCGTCTACTGCTGGAAATAGGCCTCCCATAAGCATCAGTTCTTGTTTCTCGCATCCAGCGGATTCCTGTGTTCTTCACAAGGTCATCGGTCCAACTTCCAATGCTACGTCTTCCTTTACGCGGTCGCCACTCCAGAACCTTCCAGCCCCATCAGCCATCTGTTCTGCGAGCAATGAGCCCTGCCCACTGCCACTTAAATTTGACAATTCGTCGGGGTATGTCGGTTACCTTCGGTTCTCCTGCGGATCTCGATCGGCGGGTTGCATAGTTACATACATTTAAAATGGCTGTGTGAGTGTAAAACAAACCAAATTAAATAATAAAACAAATTATGTGAACGAACGTGGGGGATAAACCTAAAATTAGAAGGATCATAAAACTTAACTTGACATTCTTGTCACGATTTCACAGAGATTTATTATTTAAAGTCAGTTGCTTTACATTCGGACGAAGCCACTCATTTTTTTTACATAACAATGTAATAAATCTTTCTTACTGTGTCTATTTAAAGTCACAGGAAAAAATCGTAGAAAAAAAAATAGATATTTTAAAGTGTGTCATCACAATGTCTTGTTTTCTTCCTTTTTTATTTGTTTGTATATTGGCACCTTACAGCTATTTCCTAATAGCGAATTAGTCATTATCTAATCGTGCTTTTGGATTTTGTGCTGTTTTTTGTGTGCACAAAATAAACGATTTATCTATCTATCTAGATGTTCCATACATTTTGACCGCGAAGGTATTGCACTTTTCTATAAAACAGCAGTTAAAATAAAAATTGCCAGCGAAAAATTTCAACGCAAAATCATGTCCCTGCCACCCTGTATAAGTTCGTAACAAAAATATTAACGTATAGGTACTCTAATTTTTTTGATTACAGTATATCTCTGGTCTTGCCCCGACTTTTTATTTACTTGATACGACCGCTTTCAACTCATCCGACCGCAGTCTACTGCTGAACAGAGGCCTCTCCCAGGCTGTGCCACAACACTTTGTTCCCCGCTTTCCGCATCCAGTCTGTCCCAGCCACCTGTCCAAGCTGGGGGGCGTCCCAAACTATGCCACTCCGTCCCATTCCAGGAATTGACCGCTCCACCGGCCATCGATCTTTCGACAAACATGGCCAGCCTACTGGCATTGTGTAAATGGGCACAGGATAAATGTGGGTGAAATTTTGACTACTTACAGAGGTAGTCACCATTAACGTCTAATTATCGCTTCATTTCAATACGATACTGACTCGAAAATCCGGGTTTACAAGAGTTCAATGCAACTTATCCAAAATATGCGTAAAGTGGTCGTCCTCGTTGACCACTGTTTATATTTATCGAACTGTTCCGGGTTCAGTTGGGGTAATTTTCGACTCGTCTCAATTTATCTTTATTATTTCCGGAGAGTAGGAAAAAGTATATAAATAAATAATGTATTTCTACATGAAGATGCGGTTACCCTTGGTTACTTCGTCGTATTTAATAATCATGTTTTGCCATTTTTGTTTAGTATTCAGAAATAAACAATACGTTATCGTAAATGTTTACGTATGTAGCTCTACTAATTCCAATTAAAATATGAGTAATTACTCAACGCGTCATTATTGTGTGGAACTTATAAGAATAACAAATGAGAATTTATTTATTGACCTCGTACCAATATTCAAACAAAGTTAATTATTATTCTTATCAGAGTTGATCATTGTGTAGGTATTATAATCACTGTCAACTAACAAGAAGTTTATGATAATGATAAATAAAAGAATCCCCGTTTGTGTTTTGTTTGCCTTTGGTGGAAATAAAAAAGGTTTAAATACCTTTATAAATTAAAAGTGAAAACCATAAACGACTTATTCCAGTAAGCGGTACCTAAATATTAAATAGCATTGCGTAGCTTGACAACTACAGAAACGGATTTTTTACGGGGTTTGTCGACGGAAGAATAGACAAAATGACAGATTGTGATTGTTTATCTGTCATTTTGTCTATTCTTCCGTCGACCCGTTGACTGTTGTAGTCGTACTAAGCGTGCTGGGGAATTCAACAGCTCTATACAGTTCCATCTCAAACACTTTGTTTAAAGTGGGCAAGTAATGAAAACAACAAAGTACGACAAAGATCTACGTCGAACTGGAACCGGCTGTCGAACATGTCTTATCTTCTGTAACTGTTTCAAACTGTTTCGGGCCTGTTTGCTCGAAAACGGCGGCACTCAAACTTTTCTCGGGCCGCATCTATAGGCCTGTATTTGAGACGTCACGCGGCCCGCAGGCATTTCGAAAACTGGTCATATGTTATCAGGATATTTATATGTATCTACTGTTGATACGATACGGTACCTATATTACTATATCACTAATTAGAATTGGCCTAATGGTTTCATGAAATAGTCATTCAATAGGGTCATCAAAATATGATTCGCGACTATAATAGATATTTATTTAACTGCCCCATTGGTCTCGTGGTTGCAAGCGCGTCTGCTGAGCCTGTCCTGCGGGTCCTGGGTTCGAATCTCGGGTTGGGCAAAGTGATATTGAGTTTTTCCATTAGAAATTTCTTAGTAACCGCCCGGAGTTTGGAAGTTGGCGGTGTGATACCCTCGTGCCTCGGAAAGCACGTTAAGCCGTTGGTCCTACGCATGATCTCTCTCCGGTCGTGTCGGATTGCCGTCCCATCGGACTATGAGAGTGAGGGAAGAGAGAGTGCACCTGTGTCTGCGCACACACTTGTCTCCCGCGCCGAAGCTAGTCTCCGTTGAGATTGGCCACCGTGGCCCAAATACGGTACTTCTCTCTAAGTTATATTATATTTGTTTCTTAAGAACAAATCTCAGATGGAAAAGTTCTTATGGAACAAATCTAACTTAGAGAGTTGTATCGATGATTTTTATGATTATAATTCTATAAATAAATATTTAATACGGCCGCGAATCAAATTTAGATCAACAGAAAACCCGACATTGACCTGCTAATTGCAAAAAACGTAAGAAAATTTGAATTTCGCTGGCTACCTTAGCAGGGCCTGCGATTCTCCATACAAATGTATTTCCCTTTTTTCTTCCTGAATCATAAAATCAAGGTCTGCTGAAGTCACGTCCCTGTTATTTCCTTTTTTTCAGCAACTTATTGGAATATATGACCCTCCAAAAAATTACAATAATGCCCCATTTTTACCGTTAGCGTTTGTGTGACTATTGGCTGACCAACGAATGTGTGAATGTTTGCATGCGTACAGCGAGCTGGCCGACTTCAGTGACACAGTTTCTTATTAGCGAGAATCAGTCTGACTTTTTTTGTTCGTCCATAACAATATAGAAAATGATAGGAACTTAGACGTACTCTTTCTTAAAATTTTAATGTTAAAAATAATTGAATCGGCTCAGTTTTCGAGGAGAAAAAAGGGGAATAAGAAACGTCGTTTTTGTGATATAATAGGTCAGAGCTGCAGCTGTCCATATCGCACTATACGGAGGCAGACTTGAGATAAGACGACGGCAATAGTTTCTTCAAATACCTATCAGGCCAGGTTCCCTCTTAAGATGTCAGATTTATTTGTTATTGCACCCATGAATGAAAGTTCACGTTAGCGTAAAACTTCGCTTCGATTCTCTCCTAAGTTTATTTATTTGTTTAAATGCCTTAAAACTACCATTACAGGACTTAGCCTAATGAGATAGCCAAGTCACACACCAAATTAAAATTAAAGCATCATAAGATTATAAAGCTCATTGTTTATAACATAGTTTAAACAATAGTACTTTTGCGAATTCACCCCAGTGACATGTAAATATATCAATTTCGACTTGAATATATATTGATGGTGCGAATTATTATATCGAATAATGTATTATTATTTATTATCTGTTATATCATAAACATCATAGATCACATATCAATCTGCCTAGCCTTTTACCAACTATGTTGGGGTCAGCTTCCAGTCTAGCCGGATGCAGCTGAATACCAGTATTTTACATGGAGCGACTGCCTATCTGACCTCCACAAACCAGTAACTGGGTAATAAGATACCCCTTAGTAAGACTGGTTGCTAGACTTTCAGGCTTCTGACGACCCGTAACGACTGTCAAAGATCCACGAATGACAGCCGGGACCAAAAAGCTTAACGTGCTTTCCGAGCCACGGAGGAGTCTCAGTATGTAAAGATGGTCACCCATCCTCGGACCAACCCCTGTAAGCGTAGCTTAACCTGGTGGATCGACCCGTGCGGCTGTTATTACTTAGCCACGAGCTCCTCAATAACAATAAGAATATCACATGTCTGTGCCCTTAAATTAGATAGGTAGGTACTTAGAATGATACAATCTATTAATAGATTTATCGTCAGTCTTGTCTATAAATGAACTAGAATCTTAAATACCAACCTATAGACATTTTTAGAAAGGGCATTCCTATCTGTCTCACGGTACTTGCTTTTATTATGAAACCTAGGTACCTACTATACCCTCGTCTTTGCAAGTTGTCCCTGAGACTGTTTACTTAAAAAAAATATTAGGTGGGTACTATGAATAAGTTTATTTTTAACCGACTGCGCAATAGCAAAGACAGGGTTATGTTTTCATACAAGTCTAGTGTCCCCCCCCCCCCTAACTTTACTTGATCAAATTCTATGATTTTATGTGTAACAAGCTGCGCCTGCGGATTCACCCGCATAAATCTCGATCGCGTGGGAATATCGGGATGAAAAGTATTTTATGTCCTAACCCAGGTCATGGTCTACCCATGTGCCAAATTTCATCCAAATCCGTTCAGCCGTTTTAACGTGAAAGCGTCACACACAAACACTAAAAATCAAATCTTCTCTATATAATACTAGATTCTGCCCGCATTGTCCACGCATATAACCTTCCTCAAGAATTGGGCTATCCAATGCAAAAATAATTTTTGAAATCCGACTGGTAGTTCCGGAACCCCCTACATACAAACTTACAAACAAACAAACATACAAACAAACAAATTTTACATCTTTATAATATTAGTATAGATTAGTTTAGATTGCTTGTGTTGACCGATAACGTTTATGTGTAGTGCAACTGTAAATATAACTTAGTTAAGAATAAATAAATAAACTTTTTACAAAGTACTCGTATAATACCATGAAATCGTTGATAAAATCAAATAAGGTGCATTAAATACTAAGATGGTTTTTTTTTTATTTTTCATGTTTTTTTTATTAGGAAAAGCAAACCGTGACACATTACATTTTTTAGGAAGAAATACAAAAAAGATACGGCCAAAGGTGTGTTTAGTGGATTCTATACGAATACAAAACATGCACTAAAAGTCATAGCTATTTAAAACTAAATATTTCAAGGCATAAAATCAACTGTGCAGTAGGAACCTAATCTGTAGATAATTTGGACGTTGTTGTATAAAAGTACCATTCCGTACCCGACCACAGGCGGCAACTGCAGGCGACATGTCGCCGCTTCATGTCGCGGCGACATGTCGCGACGTCATGTCGCTGCAGTCATGGATCCGAACCCGACCGCAGGCGGCAGCAGCCCGTATTCCAGTCGGTAGATAGAAGATAGAAAAACGTGTTATCGCTCGAGCGTTGGTGGCACTACTGGTCCGCCGTCGGGCTACAGGGCTACACGTATCGTCTGTCGCTCGCCCATAGCTGCAAACGACGTATCGCTAGCTACGGAAGGTATTTCATAGAAATTCATAGAAACCAGTCGTGTCGCGGCGACACGTCGCCTGCGGTCGGGTACAGAATGGTACCTTAACATTTAAAAAGTTCAATCAACTTTGCTCCTTCTTTAAAAAAATGTTATGGCATAAAGTTGAAAGGTACTTAATTATTTGAATTTAGAACTCGTTGCTTTCCAAACTGTGAGAATACGAGAAATATGAAAGTCTGCCCATTGTTTTAAAAAAGAGGAATTAAGTGGATATAATTTGAGTTAATTAGCACATTCAATGCAATAAAGGATTATAAATTAAAAATAGAAGACGAAAACACAATTCTACTTGTAATTACACGATTAGTTTTTACATGTCGTGCATTAGATGGTTGCATTATGATTTTCTTCTTTATTTCACTTTTATTTTTACTTTGTATAGATGCTTACTGAGTTAACATCTGTATCTGCTTAGTTACTAAGCCTTAGTAGGTACTTCCGTCATTTTGATTTGGTTTTTAACAAAGATAGATCTTAAATCTAGCATCAACTTTGCAAGTAGATTATAATTTACATTCGCTGTTCGTTAAAAATAATCATTACGAGTTTCTTCTAAATTCAAAATTCAAAAGTCATTTATTCAAACTAGGCGGAGAATCAGTACTTTTCGAACGTCAAAATTACATAAGACAGTCCCCCAAAACGCCCATCCTTTACCACTTCCTAGTGCTTTAGCTGGGAAGAAGAAGTGGCGCAACAAATTCCCCAGCAGCACAGCTGTCTCTTCAGTTAGAAAAAAATGATTCTATATAATAGTATGCAAAATGATTAACATTACGCAACACAAAACACAATACAATTATAAAATTAATAGCCATATGACAGCTAGCACACGCCAATATACCAACCAATCTACTTTTACTTTTATGCTGAGATAGGGGCCTTTTTGGCCTCGCACAGGTCGTTATTATTTTGTTAGTTTTTTTTATACTTAAGCTCCCTTTTTATTTTATTTTTTATATAATTTTGTTTTTATTTTTTTACTGTTTGTATTTCCTGTGCGTGTCCCAAATAAAATATTTTTCTTTCTTTCTTTCTTTTACCTGTGTGACTTTTATACACAAATAATAATAATACCTACCTAGCAAACAAACCTTAGATTACCACACATTATTTTTTCCCACGGAAGCCGGTGTACCAATAGATTTAGTTACTCTGGGAATTAAATAATTTATAAGTAATCTATTGTACTGAAAATAAAACAATGGCTTCACGAGAATACAGGGTCAAATTAAATTAGCTCGCAAAACTTCGCAGGTGTTATGGGTATCGATATCTAAACAAGAAAAAAAAATTTTTTTTTGGGTTAACGATCCATGATAATGTTAGTTACTTTAAGTATGAGTTAAGAAAATCAGTTTTGTTTTTATTTTATAGTGTTTAGATATCGACAAGTTTAAAGTTTTGAAAGTTTTAGTTTTGAAGTTTACACAAAAAAACAGTTTTTTTTTAACTGATATTTCAAGTGACTACTCTGACTGCGGTTAATAACCCCAAAAAAAACTCATCAAATTAAAAATATTTTATTTAACATAAACCTACACGGGCACTTATTAAAAGTCGGAAGCTAGGTGGACGGTTCCAATTGGTCGTTTCCTATGGAGAAGAGCCGGCAAGTAACTCCACGGTTACTCTTTTAAAAATAATTGGCTTTTACCATATTTTCAAATAACAGTTTTAATAGGTATGGGAGGACAGTGTAGGTCTTTCAACAAGTACCAGGTACTTAACAAAATAGAATTCAATCTTTTTCATTTTATCATGTTTAGATATCGATACCCATTACGCCGGAGTTTCGCTAGATAATTTAATTAACCCTGTATAACTACTATTCGAAGAATATGCGCATTAGACCTAAGGTCTATTCAAATCCTTGTTTCCAATTGATTTTATTTCCACTTAAACAAACATCAACTTTATACAAGTGTAATTAAAGTTGATTTTAGACTGACTAGTGCTGTTAAAATAAATATATGAAGTTGTAGCGCAAACTGAACCGTACGTGTATGAATTACAGTTGTTTTTCCTAAAACTCGTGTTTGTTTACATGTTTGACAAATAAATTGCGAATGCAGATTATGTATATTGTTGATTAATATAATAGGTATGTATGTATTTTATTAATATTCATGATGTAAGTAATTAATTGGTACTCAATGACATCTGGTCAACAGTGCATTATTATTGTTCGTCTTTATATACTTATAAATATATTGTAATCTGCTCCAAATACCTAATAATTATTAGATAACTACGTACCTACCTCTATGATATTGTCTTTATTTTTTAATTAGGTGTTAAATAATATAATCATATATTCTTGTCTTGTTAAATGTTTAATTGTGAATAGGTAAATTAATCGAAAGATAAGAATTAAATAGTGCATTTATTTGTTTACAACATGTGTCGTTTCTAAAAAGTGTTAAATTAAACATTAATTTAACATAGTTGGACAGTTTCCTGCTATTCTTTTCGTTCGTAGAATTGCATAATTTAAAACACGTTATTTTATTTTAGTTCTTGAGCCTGTATTTTTTTTAAATTAACCATATATTTGACGTTTACTGACAGTCTTAACAAAAGTGTGCAATTATTAATTTATCCTGTCACCATTTATTTATTTATTTATAAAGGTACGCCAACAGGTCCTGTATATGATATTATCTTCAGTACTATAAGTAACAATAGGCATTCACCATTTACCTCATTAACATTGAACGCATCATCATTATTATTATTCTACGCAATACCTGTCAGTTTACTTAGTAAGAGTACGGTTCTTTACCTTACCACAGAACTTACTGAATATGTGACGATATGACTAACGCATTAGCCATACTTCCTACAAAAAAAAAACCTTTTCTCCACGATTTAAGGAGGGAGAATTTAAGGAGCGAGTCGTAGTTATAGGTATGTTTGCAAAAAACTCATTAAACTCCTCAGCTACGTCAGCTGCTTTAGTAAATAATTTATTGTCGACCATAATCTCAAGTTGTTTATCTTGCTTAACCGATTTACCCATTTCATTGTTAATAATGTTCCAAGTGGTTTTTACTTTATTATTGGAATGTTTTATTGTATCGCTTAAAAATTTAGATTTAGCTAAAACACTAACCTTTTTAAATCATTTTGATTAATTTTTGACATACTCTAGGAAAGGAGTATCAGACCTATATTTTTTCAAACCATATAACTCGTATAGTCTCGCTCTACTTTTATAAATACCTTTTGCACAACATCAAAAAGAGCTCCATAGATTTCATTCGGATTTTCGTGTTCTACTATAGATGGTGTAATTCTATGAGCTATATTATTTTTAAACTTATTGCAACGACTAGCTGTATAAGGCCTACATTCTATTTTATGCTGCTTTTTATGCAAAGGTTTCGCCTAATGTGCTGAGAATGGCCACCGTAGTGATTTTATCAAATGAAACGGCACTATCACAGATATAATACTAGGTCTTATTAAAACACGGTTAATCTTTAGACTGACTGACTAACTGGTTCAATGCATGGATCAAAGTTAGAACTAGTTTTGTAAGGAGATGGTAGGAGTCCGGCATAGCCCTTTCCTTACTCCTGAACGTAAGGATGTCCCCACGAAGAAAAAAGAGGGTTTAATGACTTATCTTGATCCCCAGTGAGAGAAGCTAAGGCCACCTCAAATAACAATCGATTTATGAGATTATTCGTTGACGTCACCCATTCTTTACTCATCAAATTAGTGCCTTGAGGACATCTTATTTCATTGGTCTCGGTTGGCAAACAAACAGTCAGAAAAAAATATTGTTTATCAACGATAGCAATTTCATACAACTTTCAAAGAATGATAGTTGTAAATTAAGTGTAGCGTCACTAGTCCTTATGAATAGGTTAATGTGTACGAAACAAATACTTACATACCTTTATATACTTAAACTGAATTTATATATAATATCACGAAATGTATACAGATAATTTAAGTTAGTATTTAATTGACCTACACATCACTACACATTTTGTATTCTTTCTTTTTACTTGTGTGCCTTTTAGTCTGTGCTAAATAAATGTATTTTCTTTCTTTCTTTCTATCTACCTAGCCTTTTCCCAACTACGTTGGAGTCGGCTTCCAGTCTAACCAGATGCATCTGAATACCAGTATTTTACATCGAGCGACTGCCTAACCCAGTTACTGGGTAACACGATACCCCTCGATAAGACTGGTTGTCAGACTTTCGGCCTTCTGACTACCAGTAACAACTGCCAAAGATCTACAAATGACTGCCGGTACCAACATACTTACCGAGGCACGGAGAGGTCTCGATACGTAATTGATGGACACCCATCCATGGACTGACCCCGGCAAGCGTAGCTAAACCTTCTATCGACCTGTGTGGCATTTATTATTTAGCCACAAGCCCGTCTGGTAGTCAATTTACTAAAGAATGAGTTTCCCTGAGTTCACATAGAACCTACCTTTATGTGAACTCAGGGAACATTATTAATCAACCAGTATGCAACGGCATGACTATATGTAAAACTATCTACAAAAGACTATAAAGGTTGGTGAACCTTTATAGTCAAACATAATCTGCGTCTATCATCAACTCAACTCAAAGCATTATTTTATTTCAATTAAACCATTTACAGGCACTTTTGAACTGTCAAGAAAAAAAAGAAAAAAAATGTAAGTATTCTTATATTCGTTCGTATTCTTCAGAAATGTTTTGTATAATATGACCTTTGCCAAACAGCAAAGCAGTTTGTTGGCAGACGTACAGTCACGGACTTTAATTGATGAGCCACTTTCAAACTTTCCAATTTTTCAGTTTTATACATTCACGAGATTACACGATTAAACACGAACTCAAACCTTTTAATCGGAAATAGTCGTTTCCATAGAGGTTGAAGGTTGATTTAATCCAATCTATTTGATACTGACCTCCTTTGAAATAGAGCTCATTAATTACTCGTTATTTCAGAAAACCTATCCGAAGAAAGGGGCAGCAAAGAGTATATATCGGGTAATCTATGTTTATGTGAAACAGTTATCATAATTGTCATGAACATCATGTTGGACGCTACGCGTTCGGATAAAATCGTGGGTCCGAGTTTTTCCGATGTCGAAATGACAAAATAATAATTTCTCCGTACGCTAACGTTACTATCGCTACGCTAAAACAATTGTCGCTAGGTTACGGTTGCTAGACCTGCAATTGGTTGACTTTGGTTAGTCACTCAGCTGTCAAGTTTGTAGTTCTGGCTGTCAGGTTAGCCAACCGTTAATATTGCATGAAACTGTAATTATTACATAATATATTATCAAGCGATCCAAACCCAAATGACACGCCTGTCAAACACTCAATGACAAAGATATCAAATATAATTTTCTTCTTCTGTAATACGAAGACGTATGACTTACCGGACGGATGTACGAGTATAACCGACTAAACCCGATTTGCATTACACGGCTAAAATACAAACAGTGGCAAGTGGCTCATCAATTAAAGTCCGTGACTGTACCTTTTTAGGGTACCGTATCTCAAAAGGAAAAAACGGAACCCTTATAGGATCAGTCGTGTGTCTGTCTGTCTGTCCGTCTGTCACAGCCAATTGGCTCCAAATCTAAAGTACCGATTAACTTGAAATTATATTCAAAAAATATTCTACCCTATGTTAGCCTTTTTTTTTTGGATGCTTCTCCCGCTCTGAAGTGGAGCGGGAGGGCGTGTCAGACTTTTACTGACTAAAACCCACCCGTGTTCCTTCCGTTGCCTGTACGTTGCCAGGGGCCACGGTATCCCTCTCGGACTTTCCCGCAACCCCGGCAGGCATCGGTCCTTTCGGACCCCTTCATTTGCTGACATCTCTTTGAGGCGCGCGTGGAACACAACGCGCCGTCGACCCGGGCCATTGCTCACCGTTTGCAAGCCCGCGCCTACGGTGGCCGGGAATCGGCCTGCGATTTCCGACGCCCATGTTGTCTCCTGCGGCTGCTAGGGGCTGAGGGCGCGAAGTTTGCCTCTCCCTCACGCGTTCTGCCTCCTCCTTCGCGAGCATTACTGCTTCGCAGAAGAAGGTGACGGCCTCCCATGCCCTCTCGCTCCGTACCATGGCCTGGACCAGGGCCGGACGCGAGAGATCCCCGCCACCGATCGCCTCCACGAGGACACGGTGATGCTCTGCCCACACCGTGTCCTCCGGGCGATCCACGCAGTGATGACACCCGGACGTTTCCTCCCGCCTGATACGAAACAGGAACCTCCCGAAACAACCATGTCCGGTGAGGACCTGCGTCAGGCGGAAGGTGAGGACTCCGTGGCGCCTCTCTAGCCACTCCTCAAAGAGGGGACTTATCGCCGCAAACCCTATGTTAGCCTAAGCCCTTAATATTAGATGACAAATAATAATAAAAATAAAGATCTAATACAATATAAAAATGCTACCACAGTTTCAAAGACACCAGATAAATATTTATAAGTCAAAATAGACGGGTAAGTACCATAAAATAAATTTTGCACCTTTCAAGGTCGTCGTGTATGATTTTAACATATTTTAGGACAATTTGTATGCGCCGCCAAGTTGTTATTACATGATGTTATGAAGATTAGGGGCTGGTCGACTCCTGCGCATCAATGAACGTGTACGGACGCATTATATTGTTTTGGTATTCGATTTCCTTGATAAGTTATGTCATGGTGGATGTAGAGTACCGTCTTCGAATAAATGATCAGTAAACGGACTGCGATGACGTCAATCGAAGATGCTGATGGTTCCCGTGGGATGTGCCATATCTAAAAGTACAGGAAATGTCTAGAGTACCAGTCCGCTTGACCTGGTGGTGCAATTAAGATCGCAAGTCCAAAAAAAAAATTGTCTGTTTAGAGCAGGATTCTCGGCTTATAATACATTCGAGTCACTACTGCGGTGTCTCTCATCTAATGTGATAATTAACCAAACACGTTTGAGCTACTTGAGTGATTTAGCTCATTTGTAGAAGGCATTCATGCTGGCTGCCGATTCTCTGTACGAAATAGGTAGAGACCATCTACTATTGCAAAAGATTAGGACACTTCATGGCAAACGTGGATATAATAGAATATAAGTACCTTCTTTGTCGCTTTTGGGAGTTTTGAGGATGCACTTATGATCTACAGAGACTGATTCAGAAACTGGAACAATAATAATAATAATATAATAATACCAGCCTGTTACTGTACCACTGCAGGGCAAAGGCCTCTTCTCATACAGAGAAGCCACGACCATTGATCACCTCGCTTGCTCAAGACGGGTTGGCGATTTTAGACTTATATTAACTATAAATCCAGGCTTCCTGACGATGTTTTTCCTTCACCGATGTCAGATATGTCAAAGATAAACTCAAAAAGTACATATGAATTGAAAAATGTCACATTTGTACTTGCCCGGATTTGAACCCACAACCTCGTGCATGAAAGGCCACCACTGGGCCATCACGACACTGGAACAATGATCTGAATTATAATTATGAATAGTTATAAATAACGAGAGGTAGAGCTTTAAAACAAGCCGTCCCAATTTGAAGTCGTCTGCAAAAATTACAAAATTCTAAACAAACATTCATTCCCTATTTAACCCTTTTATTTTCAAAAATCCATCCTTAAGGCTCACTTTTGTTCGTTGTATATGTAACTCTTGTGCAAAATTTCAGGCTTCTCGAACCAACGGGTTAGGTGCGTTTGTGAGTTGTCTGTCAGTAAATGAATTTAATATTTTTTATAATTAATCTTTTATATTATAATTTTACATAAATAGAAATTTAATTAAGCCCACGTCCGCACGGACGTAATAAAATCGCGGCGATTTTTTTTTCGTGCACTGAATTTTCAACGCTCTGCTTAGCGCAGAGAGTTGAATATCCAAAAGTGTTTTATCAACGCGCTGGGACGACAGTGCGTCCCAACGCGTTGGATTCTCAATACCGAGACTTGAAGATCCAGTGGGCGATAAAAAATCGCTGCGATATTTTGGCTGGCTAACAGACAAACAACGTGGACGATCATCACAAATAAAGCACATGACAACGATTGGGATTACTGGTTTTTCTGAATTCTATGATTTCGGGGGCGAGTGGGTTGAACCCCAACCCTGCCTACGGCTTTCAGGTAAAGGTACCTACGCAAAAAAAGGAAGCAACTCCCGAAACCAAAGACAGTGAAAATCTGTTCTGATTTGAACTTAATTTCAACATAGTTGGAATCTATATTAGTTAAATTCAAATTCAAAATATTTAATTTCACATAAATCTACATGGGCACTTATGAAACGTCAGAAGCTAGGTGCACGGTTTCAATTGGTCGTTTCCTATGTAGAAGAGCCGGCAAGAAACTCCATGGTTACTCTTTTAAAAATAATTGGCTTTTACAATATTTTCAAATAACAGTGTTAATAGGTATGGGAGGAGAGTGAAGGTCTTTCAACAAGTACCAAGTACTTAATCGAATAATGATGGTCAACAAATCTACAGTCCACTAAGCCTACAGCGTTCTCACATTCACAAAATAGAAAATAATCTATATAAAGATAAATTAATTAACAAAAATAATAACGTATTTTAAACGAAATTACGTTATCTTTGCATTGTGTACTAAATGATAGCCCTGAAACTTGAACAGCTGCAATTTAATCAAATCAATGGCCACAACACACGTGTATTCCAACGTACGTCAAAGTGCGTACCCAGTGTGACCAATGGCCCGTATCATCGCCGTTTGACCTATTTCCATCAGCTGATCTATTTATCGCCTTTATGGAGGAGTTAAACACTCATGGCCTTAGAAAAACAATGCTTATCTATAGAGCCAGAATTAATTAATCGAGCTATTTTCGAATTTCGAACTTTATTCCTACAATTATAAATTTCTAAGTACTCATTTTGTAGTAAGCACTTATTGTTGTCGAAATAAAGTTCAAAATACAATAACTGGCTCGATAGTTTGTGCTTGGCTTAAAGTAACTCGTTTTGTAATGGAGACTGTTGTTGTATACTGGTAGTGGATGAAACAGATGACTCTTAGGCACTTGATAACCATATTATCATCAGAAATCTTTGAGGAGGGCTAAATTCAGGAACGTTGAGTCTTGTAAGATGAAAGAAGAGTAATCAAACAAACCGAACGAAAACCTATGCTGGGCAGTCTGATCTTGCCTTGATAAGTAGACAAAACATCGTAAAACGAGCTGTAGCGTGCGACTTAATCGTATTTTGTATTTCTTTTTATAAATAACTAGTTGCGCCCCGCGGTTTCACCCGCATATGTCTCGATCCCGTGGGAATATCAGGATAAAAAGTATTATATGTCCTAACCTAGGTCATGGTCTACACATGTACCAAATTTCATTCAAATCCATTCGGCCGTTATTGCGTGAAAGCGTAAAAAACAAACAAACAAACTCACTTTCGCATTTATAATATTATAGTTAGGATGGGCCTATTCACAGGTTGTTCATTTCATATTAAAATTGTGATATCATTTTTATGACTAAATAAAATCTGAGTTTTAAACACATTAATTTTTACACGTACGAGAACACACAACATTTTGTCAGCACCATCTCGTATGCGTCCAAGTAGGTTATTCTATGTTTAAATTACAGATTTGTAAATAGACTAAATTAGGTATTTATACTTTTTTACTCGAAAAGCTCAAGGTGAGTGCAGGCGTCAAACAAATAAGCCTTTACAGGAAATACCTTTGCAATCAGCACCGATAGGTAATCACGGCTAAGGAAATAAAAAGCAATTTGTCATGTGGTACATAACCAAAGAGACGGTTGTTAATTGAGTTGTGTCCCAGATAAATCATTGTAACGATACACACTCCCAAAAGTGTCTTAATTCATAACAACACGTCGCGAAACAGACTTGAAACACGCTCATAAATGCATAAAATATATTTTAAAACTTTTTTTTTTTTTTATTGGGGTGGGAAATAATCAAATAATTTCTCCCGCTCTGGGTGGAGCGGGAGGGCGTGTCAGACTCTTACTGACTAAAACCCACCCGTGTACCTTCCGTTGCCTGTACGTTGCCAGGGGCCACGGTATCCCTTTCGGACTTTCCCGCAACCCCGGCAGGCATTGGTCCTGTCGGACCCCTTCACTTGCTGACATCTCTTTGAGGCGCGCGTGGAACACAACGCGCCGTCGAATATATTTTAAACCTTACAATATATTTACAATACTTAAAAAATAAGTTGTACTAAACATCAAATGAAAATAAACGCTTTGGTTGAAAAAGTATCGAATTTCAAAGAAAGTTGGATCTAAAAAGACATTTTTTTCATATAAAAGTACAAAAAGCCTTAGTATTATAATTTTACCATATTTTGTATTTGCATCATTTTTTTATGCAAATAACCAGGGTGTAAAATAACCTTTGTCTTTCTCCAGATCTCAGGCTTTAATGGAGTTACTATCGCATTAAGGCTCTTTGAACACACACGTTTTTCTTGCCGTGAAAAACTACGGTTTATTCGCGTGTGTAGACACAGTAATCAGTGTTGTATGAATCACTATGGAAGCTTGTTGACACACACGTTTTTTCTACGGCGCGGTGTATACGCCGTGTGTAGGTCGTCAGTGTTTCTACGGCGCGGTTTATACGCCGTGTGTAGGTCGTCAGTGTTGTATAGATCACTATGGAAGCTTGTTGATAGACACGTTTTTTCTACGGCGCGGTTTATACGCCGTATGTAGGCACGGTCGTCAGTGTTGCATAGATCACTATGGAAGCTTGTTGACAGACACGTTTTTTCTACGGCGCGGTTTATACGCCGTGTGTAGGTCGTCAGTGTTTCTACGGCGCGGTTTATACGCCGTGTGTAGGTCGTCAGTGTTGCATAGATCACTATGGAAGCTTGTTGACAGACACGTTTTTTCTACGGCGCGGTTTATACGCTGTGTGTAGGCACGGTCGTCAGTGTTGTATAGATCACTATGGGAGCTTGTTGACAGACACGTTTTTTCAACGGCGCGGTTTATACGCTGTATGTAGGCACGGTCGTCAGTGTTATATGGATCACAATGGGAAGCTTGTTGACAGACACATTTTTTCTACGGCGCGGTTTATATGCCGTACCGTAAAGAAACCGGGGCGTGTAGAAAGGGCCTTAATGATACTAGTATGCTTAGTATGGATAATTAATCGATAATGAGTAACATAAGCTATAGATAATATCTCTATAGTAAATAACTAACACGCATATAAATCAGTGCCCTCGTATTTTAGGTCAGCGCTACACCTGCGCCTGCGCTCGTAAACGATCGAAACTGAACGCAACGCAACTTTACCAACAACTAAAGACTGTTACGACTATGCTTTATGACTGCACATAAATATAAATACTTAATTATATTAATAAACAGGGTTGAAACGTATTCTTCCTTATTTCAGTTATAAATATCGTAATATTCGTAATGCATAACCAATGATTAGCAAAATATTATGTATTCTGATCGTAAATATTAAGTTTTTAAAGCAGTAGCAGCAGTTGTAGTTTGTAGTTTACCCACCTATTGCATTTTTTTTTTCAGAACTTGCAATTATTTTTTGTATCTTCTGTTGTAATACAGTGGCTTATTTAAAAAGGTTGGTAAAAGTGCTGAGTGCTCAGGGAGCTGGTCGTAGGTACTACTTAAATAAGTTCTTGGGTTAAGAATCTAAATAATTATGAAGTAGTTTGATAATTATCACCTCTTTTGGAGTCACCCAAATTATATCAATTTTAATTAGGTGGTTTGGTTCTTTTAGCTATCTAGCTGCGGCCCGCGGTTTCACCCGCATAAGTTTCGATCCCGTAAGAATATCGGGATAAAAAGTATTCTATGTCCTAACCTAGGTTATATTCCACCCCTGTGCCAAATTTCATCCAAGTCCATTCAGCCGTTTTTGCGTGAAAGCGTAACAAACAAACTCACTTTCGAATTAATAATATTAGTATGGATTATAGTTAGGATGGGCCTATTCACAGGGTGTTCATTTCATATTAAAATTGTGATATCATTTTTATGACTGAATAAATTCTGTGTTTTATAACACATACGTTTTATAAGTATAAGAACACACAACATTTTGTCAGCACCATCTCGTCTGCGTCTAAGTACGTTATTCTATGTCTAAATTACAGATTTGTACATAGACTAAATTATTTTTACTTTTTTACTCATAAAGCTCAAGGTGCGTGCAGGCGCCAAACAAATAAGGCTTTACAGGAAATACCTTTGCAATAAGCACAGATAATCACGGCTAAGGAAATAAAAAGCAATCTGTCATGTGGTACATAACCAAAGACACGGTTGTTGATTGAGTTGTGTCCCAGATAAATCATTGTAACGATACACACTCCCAAAAGTGACCTAATTCACAACAACACGCCGCGAAACAGACTTGAAACACGCTCATAAATTCATAAAATTTATTTTAAAACTTAAAATATATTTACAATACTTAAAAATTAACTTGTACTAAACATTAAATGAAAATAAACGCTTTGGTTGAAAAGGTATGGAAGTTCAAAGAAAGTTGGATCTAAAAGACAATTTTTTCATCTATAAGTACAAAAAGCCAATTATAATTTTGCCACATTACGTATTTACAAATCATGCAATTTTTAAAACTATTATCGCGTGTTCTAAGCGTCCGGTGTCCAGAGAAACTAAAGTAGCTATAATAATCACTAAAAGAGGAATTATCACAAGGTTATCACGGCAATGATAAACTTTGTATCACACTATAATATATTACAATGAGACTAACAAAAGTAACTTATCACACTGTAGGACAGGTCGACCTAGCATTGTAAACATCGTGGATGATAATAAGACACTTGACACTTGCACTTCGTAAACTTGAGACAGATTACGAAAATCGAGACGTTCAGTACAATCACTGCTAAAAAAATAAATATCAGAGCACCCACTATTGAAGTCACTCTTCAAATTCTATAACACCAAAACGGTAATTAAACAAATGCTGTGATTCTAAATTTTCTAGTAGAGATCATCTGTGAATTGTTGGTGTTTTGAACCAGTTCAACCCATCCTCATGATGTTACGTCTTCGGAGCAGGCGCTCCACTGCGTAGAACACGCGATCTGACCCTCAGTAGGGGCACACGATACCCCCTGCGCCAGGCACCGCTATGGAGTCGGGGAAGTGGACCCTGCAGATCTCCTTGTACGTCTTTCCCTGTCTGGGCGCACGCTCTACATTCCTCGGCTTGTATCCGTAGTTAGGTTGTTGGTAGCCGCCTCCATAGCCGTAGCCATCGTAGCCGTAGTTTCCATAGCCGCTGTACCCATAAGATCTTCTCGCGTTGCCGTTGATAGCATCGTAGATGGCGTCGAAGAAGGGCTTGCCCTCGACGGTCACGGCGAAGCACAACACGGCGATCAGGAGAACACGAAGCGCAGACATCGCGGAAGGGTGACAAGCAATTGTATCAATTCAGTTGGCGGTCAGACTGGCCTCTGTCTGCGGAAGCTCACTCCGGTGGCGTTTAATCGCGAATGGTGCCGGGTGTTCATGCCGACGGCTTATATATCGGCCTCGGATCATCCGACGGCGGACAAACACGGGTGCGTGCGCGCAGGGTTCACGGTCCATACCCTGGAATCGCATTGGACTACTGATTGCTGTGGAATATTCGAAGGGTACGTTTTGTAATACGTTTCGTAAACAGGAAGCGTTCTGCCGAGACACTTTGTTCGCTTCAAGCTGGAATGTAAGTGGGTTTTGCACTTAAATATCAAAGTGGGGTAATCTATTCGTATACCGGTATAGTTTTGTGCAGCATTACAATTTCCTTATTGATAAACAATTTAATAATAGAGGTCTATTGCTAATAACAGTCATAATAAATTAATAAGTCATTTAACATTTGTGTAGTTTTAACTTATGTCAACGTTCAATGACACAGTTAAAAACATTAAATTCCTAAGATAAATGAGTGTTCAATATCTGAAAACAATTTAATAAGATTCTAAGAAAATACTTCAATAAATAACGAATTACACTTAAAATTATGAATAGTGCAACATGTATCGGAGATCTTACAATGAAGACCTAAAAGATTAAAAGAGTTAGAATCTAAAACCAAAAAGATGCAATCAATCAACCAGACCCCTGACCACAAAAACAGCAAAGTAAAGAACCGAAATTAAAAAAAGAATGTAGGAATTCTCTTTTAAATTTTGTTCGCATTTGAAATACGAACGCAATCAAAAAACTTTCATCGAAACCACAACTAAAACGGTGGCAAAGGACGCATGATTAGATCATTTCCTTATATAATATCTTCACGGTACGCAGGCAATGTTAAGGTAGCCGCGAGTCAAGTTCAACGGGTAGCGTCGGGTGGTGCGAGCGTTCACCTCTGTCGGTAATTTACGGTACAGCACGACGCTTCACCACTCGTATTCAGCATGGGCTGACTGTAGTTTTGTCTCTGGCTGTTCTTTTTTAAGAAGGTGTCGAAAGTGTAATTTAGCCTAAAGAGTTTTTATGCGACTCTTTGAATGTTGAAATAAGATTGAATGTGCAGCTCTTGGACTGTTATGAAACTATGAAAATCTTAAATGGCCATAAAATGAGACCTAGAGCTTAGTTCTGGAAAAGCCGACCGACAAAATAAAGAATTTGTTGAACCAATGCCGTAAAGAAATAAATACCATACCTTACTACTTGCATTTTACCAATACACAAAGATAAGCGTAGATCAAATCGAAAAGAGTAAATTCTCTCTGGCCAATAACTTCGACCAATAATAGCCTGCCATAAAAATAAAGAAAAAAAATATTCACATCGTGCTGCGTTTAACCGACATTATAAATTCGCTAGCATAAAAGTACTAGCCACTCACGTATGCTAACTACGTAGTCTCTAAGTAAATTACTCGACCATTCACTAGCCTAATTTTCGGATAATGAAAACACATGTGGCCAGGATATGTGTGTTTTGTGCCTAACTAACTTAGACTATTAATTCGATTACTTGCCTTATAAGTCATCGATAGCGCTATAAAATCGAGTTTCGTATTTATAGACTGCAATGCTATAATTAGATGTAGTTGGACATAAAATAACCGTGTGAAGGTATTTCCTTTCATTTTCATTATTTTTGGTTCCATTTTCATCGAGATGTTTTAGTTTGCAAGGTAGAGTATAAGTTAGAAGCCCAAAAAGTCTGACAACGGTGGAGGTCAGATAGGCAGTCGCATAAAATATAGGCTAATTTCATAATCGGCCTATAATGTTAATAATTTAGCGTAATATTATCTGCACTATAAAATTACGAACGTATGACAACAGGCATTCCTAATTACCTAATTAAATCCTCGTGCAGACTAGTGCGACGCGAAACGGGTAATTGTTCTACCGTTGAGTTTTCTTAGAAATTGTTTTGTTACACTCGCGTCACGCCGCGCCGTCGCGTTGCGTTAGTCTGCACGAAGCTTTAGCCTCTGCTCTTGGTACGGCATCGGTAAATCCCTTTGTATCACATGTGTCAATAGGCCACGATAACCCGTTTCTATCACCTGATGGAAAGGGGTTATCGCCGCACTTTGACCCAATGATCAGACTATTTCATCAAATGGATACCTGCCTAGAATATAATACGCTCCCGGAAACAAAAATCCAGCCACCCTGCATATTTTTAGGGTTCCGTACCTCAAAAGGAAAAAACGGAACCCTCTGGTATGTCTGTCTGTCTGTCCGTCTGTTACAGCCAATTTATTGCGAATCCAATGGGCCAATGAAGTTGAAATTTGGTTCACATATCAATTTCTGTGACCCAAACACAGACGTGTAACGAAAATATGAATTTTGAATATGGGGATCACTTTTAGGGGCAAATTGAAAATTAAAAAAAGTTTGGTAAACTGTACTTTGTGACTTATCAAATGAAAGGGCTTGTTGTAAGGATTTCAAATATTATTTTTTAATAATTTTAAAATAAATGCTTTTAATGATATTTAAGAAAATTTATACCACCTAACCCCCAATATTTTTTTATAAATGTAGAAAATATTTTTATACTTATAGATTAAAACCTATAAGAAGTTTATGGTCTTAAAGTAACATGGTAAATATCCCAATATTGTGGCAACTTACATTTGCAGTTGGAATGTATGGGAGAAAATGTTTTTCAACGATAATGTTAAATTTGTCCTTGGGATACATTCATCCCAACTACGGAAACCTACATTGTACCCTGGCCCGACACGCACTTGGCCGATTTTTTATTTAAAGGTCTCTATCTTTTTTAAATGCTGGTAATACAGAGAAAAAAAAGGTGGTTTTGAAGCCAGTCACTCACTGTCATTTCCGTTTGTGGTTGTTCTAAATTTAAAATCGGAATAGGTACTATACAAAAGGTAGGCCGCGAAATCCATATTTTCTTTCTGTTTTTGAAATGTGCAGGTCAGTGTGAGGTTGTATGTTGATTAAAATATGATTTGCGACCGTAACAAATATGGCTTTACAGAATTATAATCACTAGAATCAGCAATACAACTCCATATGTTAGCATAATCCTCAAATATCATGATTTTATGAAATAGTTATTCAATAGGATTACATAAACTTAGAGAGTTGTATTGATGATTTTTATGATTATAATTATATAAATAAACATTTGATACGGTCGCGAATCATATTTAGATCAACATACAACCTGAATTTCGCTGGCTACCCTGTCGCTTTCGCCTTAGTTGCAATAATTCGTCTTTTCGCGTTTCTCAGCGTGGATTTTTTGAAGAATGTGGTTTGCATATAGAAAACGTTTATTTAGTAACTTGTGTTACCTCCGAGAGCATTAACAAAAGCCGTCATGCGGTTCGACATTGAATGAATTAGTGCTGCTATAATAACGTGCGGTGAAATATTCTCCCATGCTTCCAAGATGGCAGTTTTCATGTCCTGCAATGTTTCTGGCGCTGGTTGGTGTATTCGAAAACGCTTATCCAACTCTTACTTCTCTCTATTGGGATTCATATCAAGGCTTCTTGCTGGTCATTCCATTATTGAGATACTAACGTCATGCAGGTATTCTCGAACAATTATTGCAGAGTGCGCCCTTGTCTTATCGCATGCATAGCAATGATATCCTGGCCCACAAACTCAGCATATGGCATCACGTGAGCCTCTAGGCATTGATGAATGTATCGGTCGCTATTTAGTGGTGGCAACTGTGGTCCCGATCTCAAGGCCAGTTTTTCCTCCGGTGGAAAAGCCACCCCAGACTGTCCATGATCCACCGCCATAACTGACCTTCTCTTCATTGCCACATTGTTGAAAACGTTCATCATTGCCATACAGCATAATCTTGGCTTCATCCGTAAGAAAACCTGGCTCCATTGACGTTTAGTCCAATGCAAATGTTCGCGTCGAAACTATAGGCGCGCCATTCTGTGAGTTCTTTCTTTGGGATCATTGGATGGCTTATGGGGGCCACGCTCTTCAAGTCTCTTTCTAACAATTCGATCGCAAACAGTCAATGAAAGTCTCAAAGCTGTTCTTGAACCTGTGCTAAGGTCAGGAGACGATTATACAGGCTCGTGGTCCTTCTGGACGGTGCACGAGGCCGCCAGTCTCCAGGTATCGATGTTTTTTTTTTTGAACGGCAGAACGACTCGCTGTCTAAGCCCAGACTGAAAAAGTGCCACCCACAGCTTGCGCAGCTACTTCGGGTGCAGTATCCATAATTTGAACGTCAGAATGGATTAAAAAATAAGGAAAAACAATTTCGATACTCCTTTTATGCAAAACAAAACAACTAACGAAATAACGATTGACTTCAAGATGCTCTAATCAAAGCTTGTTGCTTACCTATTTATGAGCAAACAAATTCCAATTTTCTTCTTTTTTTGAAATTCGTGAATTCACATGTCACCTTCAAAATTGTATGAAAACTTTTTCTCTGTCTAATCATTATTTTGTTATAAACATAAAAAAGCACGGTGGCTTGATTTAGGAGTCTGGGAGTGTACCTATATTATTATATGCAAACTGTCTGAAGCATCATTAATCTTGCAAATGGAGCTAGTGAAGGTATCTTTACAATAATAATTAACGGGTAAATATTGCCTATCACGTGCAACGTTGCAACTTGCAACACAAACCATGTAGCAACCAATTAAACCGACCAATCAACTCAAAGTAAATACGAAAAAAAGTTTTGACATCGTTACATTTTTTGAGGTTACATCGTTAAGCTAAAACAATCAACTGTTTGACAAGCTCAATGGCTGATTGGCTATTTGAATTTGGAATGCAATTTACTGCAATGTCTAACCCCTGTTTCCGGTTTTTTTAACTTTGCCCGATGCTTAATAATAATAATACTAACTTGTAGCCAGGAGTATCCATCAGCAACTTGCTCTGAAATACAGTCTTGTGGAATTGGAAGTACCGTACTACAGGTATGTGCCCGACCCAGTTCTCGAAAATGGAAATATCATATTGTACTAGGATCGATCCATCATCACTGACAGGACTATTGTTGCCAATAGGCCTCATATAATGGTGGTGGATCGAGGAGAGCGGCGCGCAATGATTATTGACATAACGGTCCCGCGTGATGGGAACCTCGTGAAAGCCGAGAAAGATAAACAAATTAAATATCTTGACTTGGCTCGCGAGGTTGTCGACGTGTGGGATGTGGACTCAGCGATTATTGTGCCGATAGTCGTATCAGCCAATGACTTAATTGCCAAGAGCCTCGACCAACACCTAAAGAGGCTCTCATTGGGCAGCTGCATTAAGGGCTTGATTCAGAAAGTGGTACTCCTGGACACGGCTCGCATTGTTAGGAGGTTCCTCTCTCTGGAGCCCTGATAGCCGATAGCTTGGACCCTGTTCCCGATACCGGTGGACTTCTATTTTTTTATATTTTTAAATGTTTTTAATTTTTTTTAATTCTAATATTTAAAAATATATATTATATGTACATAATTAAATAAAGGGAATAATAATAATAAACGCGCTCCAAACTCTAGGTCTGTGCCGGAAGAGTATACTTTGCCGGAACAGGTCTAAGGTGAGGAGCCAAACCAAGAGAGATACAGAAACCCGCAGGGCAGCATGTGGCGAGCTGTTGGGCAGGAGCGACCCCACGAACCAGAGCCGGAACACAGACGAGGAACTGAGCTCCCACCTCATTCTTGCCTTAATTGGCCGGCTTGAGTGCAGATTCACAAGAACAAACGTGCTCGGAGGAAGGAAGTATTTCAGTAAGTGCTCATAGGGATCTTGACCATCTTCCGGGCTCTGGGATTGTTCTGAAAGCCGTGGAATACCTCTCCACTCCTCAAGCACCTCAGAACATGTTGGCCCCTTGTCGCTACGTCACTATGTGCTAGCGATAGTTTTCGGGGGCCCATTATTGAGTGTGCAAGTCACCCCCTGCCATTTTATCCGTAACATTGATCAGGCAGGGGCCATAGTCCTTCCATAGTTCCAGGTCACCAGTCAACTTAAGCCACCCATACTCATAGTCCAATATCTTTGTTTCCATATCTTGCAATAGTCCTGCGACAACTAGGGATTGTCCTTGGGTGCACTAGCATAGTGCGTACAAGGTTAATCGTCGGTTGGTGCCTCGTTTCATTAAACACGTCTAACGGGCCTCTGCGAGTTGGCTTCGGCCCCTCGTACGCTTTCCAAGGGTCCCAAGAAATGTCATAGACATAAAAAATAATAATAATACCATTTATTTCAGGCGACACCGGCCCATAGAAAAATACCTTAACTTAAACAAACATATTTTAATATAAACAAAAACTTGTGTTAATAAATAAGGCTTAGGCTATGTTAGTAGCACTTCACTTTGCACTAGCTTGACTTTGTGCTGTCCTGTGGAACTTGTCCGCGGAAGCGACGGAACACCACATCCTGCGGCCAAAAGTCTTATTCCATGACGAGGAGGAGATAACAGTTCGGCAGTTCGGCGCTTAAGAGCGCATATCCTAAAAGTTGGCATCGTCGCAATTAGCCGTCAAATATTTACCTGTTTTGATTAATTTGTCATTATTACTGTAAATGTGGGTAACTAGTGAACTGAAATATTGATTATGAAATTCAATAATTAATATCGTAACACTGAATATTTAATTTTAGATGTAAAAAAAGTATTTGGAAACTTTCCAAATAACTTTTTTTACACCTAAAACGGTTCCAAAATCAAATTCAGTTTTATAATTGCAATTCATTATTAATATTCTAGTTTGCTAGTTAACCACATTTCAAATTTCCATACAGAAATATTTCCAAATTAATCCAAATGCCAAATAATTGACATCTATTTGCGACGTTGCCCACTTTTAGAATAAACGGTCTTAAGCCCCATTTACACGATGCAAGTTTCTTGGCTGTGGCATACAATAAAATGTAAGCAACAAATGAGTTGCATCGTCTAAACACTGTTTAGACCGTGCAAGTTTTACAGTTGCGGTTCAACTTATGGTATACCAATGGCAATTAAATCACGCCATGTAAATCAGACTATACAGTTTCTAACTGAACAGACAGCTGTGCTGCTGGGGAGTTTATTGCGCCACTTCTTCTTCCCAGCTAAAGCACTAGGAAGTGGTGAAGGGTGGGCGTTTTGGGGGACTGTCTTATGTAATTTTGACGTTCAAAAAGTGCTGATTCTCAGCCTAGTTTGAATAAATGACTTTTGAATTTTGAATTTGTGAATTTTAAAGTACATACTATTAAAAGTGTCTAAAAAAAGAAGTCTGATGTGTTTTTTTTTTTTAAGAAATGGGGACCACGACTAAGAATCAACTGGCATATACCTATATATATATTTTTTTTTTTTTCGTTTTCTTTTTTCCCACACTATAATTCGACAGTCACGATTATTTCTTACTTGAAATATTATGAAAGAAAGAAAGAAAGAAAGAAGAAAGAAAGAAAATACGTTTATTTGCGGTAAACATGACGCAAAAAAAAAAAGAAAACAAAATAAAAAAATGGAAACAAGTTTCTGGGAAAATATGCGTCACATTCACGCAAAACGGCCATCGCTCAGCATGATGCTGCGACCCTATGCAAGACAGAGCCCCAGCGCTGGTTTTCAGCGACAGCCGGCGTTGACGTTATGACGTCGACCGGTGCAGCATACCATGAATATAATTAAGATATAAAAAATAAAATAAAATACAATAATTAATTCTACATAAATAAAAAAAATATATAATAAATATAATTATAATTTTCTTAGCTTTAAATATGAATAATGGTTTGAATGAAAATGATTTACTTAACCCGTACTTATCAATTAAACTTAGATACACACATCGAGAGTCTAGTTTTATGTTATCTTCGAAACTGTGTATTTTTGAAACACTTTTTCTATTTGTATTATTTTTACTTATTATACTATACTATCTTATTTATACTATCTTTACTTATAGCTTTAATTATAACCTTAGAGTTATGGGACATAAAAAGGAACCCGTTGTATATAACTGTTGCCGCAAATTTGATCCGTCTAATCTTATTTGCGGTTTTGCATCATACTTATCACAGAAACAAGAAATATCTGTGGTCTGCACAGACTTTCTTTTTAATTTGACATTACACTCACACGAGTAAAAATGGCGGGAATATTTTCTTCAGATTCCCTTACCGAACTTACTATTCAGCGATAATAAACAGTAATTAGTAATTGAAAACATGGATCAAACTAAAGTAATCAGATCCCTGCAATTTCCATTGATTAAATGCTAATTATAAACTAATAACCAACTGAACAAGGCACTTTAATTACCGTTCTAAAACACGTTGTAAAATCAATAGTACGGTTGCACCATACAATTCACAAACGGGAGTTTTGCAATTATAGGCTCGAATGCAATGCGATCGCGTATCAAACGAAACGAATAATTTTGGTCCACTAACCAACGGTTAGTCGCGAAATGTGGCGTTAATTCCCGATACGTGGTGTAAACAAGCCACGGTATTTCGTCAATAGTTCCATTTGAAATGTCCAAACAAGCTTGGTGCATTGTCTATGGTTTCCGATGACATTTTAGGTTAATTAGCTGCATTATTAAGTATACTGAGCTTGCAAAGCGTCGCGTCATACTGGTTTATTATTTTGCGCTACTTAAATAAATCTCATGTCGCAGATTCATAGTTTCATTGAAACCTGAGAATCAAATAAATAAATATATGAGGTGAGAGGCAGTGGGCCATACTCTAAATTAATATTATGACGGTACCTTGCCAAATTAATTTATGAAAATCGACATATTTTTAATAAAATTAGTGATAGACATAATTTTAATACTAGAAATAAAAATAAAATAGATCAACCATTTTTCAGATTATCTAAAGTACATACTTACATCTTTTATGGGGTACTGTGTTAAATGTTACAACAAAATACCTTGTGATATATTGCAATTAAATGAAAGAAAATTTAAAACTCATATTAAAAGTAGGTACACTTTGTAAACAAAAATATTACAAATTAGAGGATTATATCCAAGATAAGAATGCTTGGAAATATGCTGGTCCTGCTTCATAGGATAATCTAGAATCTAGACAAAATCAAACCGGTTGCTAATTTAATTCAAAATATTTTTTTTTATTTGACTTTGATTTTACATTCTGTGATTAGGAAGTAATCACTGACTTATTAATTGTAAAATTTTAGGAAAATTGTCTACTTTTACAATGTTTGTAAATATGTGAGCACCATGCACTATCATATTTTTACCTATTGTGGTATAGTAATTTTATTCTAGGTGCATCGTCCTCACATATAATTATATAACTAATGTACTTATACAAAATATTGTAAAACATTTTAAAAGAGTAACGGTGGAGTTTCTTGCCCATTCTTCTCCATGCAAAAACTACCTTTTGGAAGGGGCGACTAGAATCAATTCAATTTTTTTGTAAATTTTGACGGTCAAAAGTGCCTTATAAGGGCCTATTTGAAATAAATGATTTGAGTTCGACTTTGAATCTACCACGCGGGCCGAGTGCGGGTTAGTTGATGTCACATGTCTCCGAATTTTTGGTTCTAGAACATACCGGTTTCCTCACGATGATTTCCTTTACCGTTTTGAGAGCAAGGGTGATTAAATAATTTACATAAAGTAAAGCGCCTGTCAGGGTTCGAACCTACGACATTACAACTCGTAAGTCGCGGCCGTTACCACTGGGCCACCACTGCTCAAAGCTGTTTGCCATCAAGAAAATAAAAATAAAACATGACAAACTAATAGAATGCTTCCATTGAGTAACAAAATAATATACACTTATTTGACCCACTTGTCGATAAATTAATCGATCGTCAATCAGTATATGGCAGGCAATGTATCGAGGAAGTATATAATATGTTTCGATTACACACCGATCTCCATTCTCGGGGCATTACTCACGATTTAATTTATTTTCAGCGATATCATCTAGAAGGTTTTTGCTGTGCAATTTTTACTTGGTAGGTAAAACTTATTTAAGGTACCATTCAGTATCCAACCGCAGGCGGCAACTGCAGGCGACGTGTCGCCGCGTCATGTCGCTGCAGTCATGATTCCGAACCCGACCGCAGGCGGCAGCAGCCCGTATTCCAGTAAGTAGATAGAAAATAGAAAAACGGGTTATCTCTCGAGAGTTGGCGGCACTATTGGCGCTCGCCCGTAGCTGCAAACGACGTGTCACGGCGACACGTCGCCTGTAGTTACCGCTTGCGGTCGGGTACGGAATAGTACCTTTACAGGGTCAAATAAAATTAGCTAGTAAAACTCCGCAAACGTGATAGGTATATATCAAATAACAACAAAAAAAAATGGATACTTTTTTTTGTGGGGTTATCAACCGTTCATCAATCTTTTTTTTTGTAGACTTCACAGACGTGATTGGTATCGATATCTAAACACGATGAAACAAAAAAAAACAGATTTTCTCCTCATACATCAAGTAACAATACTACCAGTGATGGTTAACCGCCCAAAATAAAAACTTTTTTTATCGTGTTTAGATATCTGTACGCATCACGTCCGTTTAGTTTCGCCAGCTGATTTAACTTGACATATTCAGTGGTGTTTGGTATCCCTACTTATCACTTTTAGACCAAACATTTGAAGTTATAATTTTTTTTTTTTACGTGTAAAGTGTCAGTTATCAATTTATCAATAGTATTTTTATATATTTTTTATTTTTATTTAGATAATAATATATAGGGTCATAATATATATAACTATATAAACTAGTATTAAAAAGAGAAAAGTTATATGTTTGTAATAAATAAACTCAAAAACTACCGGACCGGTTTAAAAAATTCTTTCACTAATAGAATACTATATTATCACTGAGTAACATAGGTTATGATTTATAAAGATATCACGCGGGCGAAGCCGCTGGTGGAAGCTAGTCCATACTAATATTATAAATTCGAAAATAACTCTGTCTGTCTGTCTTTCTGTATGTTACCTTTTCACCACTAAACGGATTTCGACAAAATTTGCCAAAGAGATAGAGAGGATAGGATAGGTATCCTGGGGAAGGACATAAACTACTTTTTAATTAAAAAATAATTATATAGGGGTGATAAAGGGGATGAAAGTTTATATGGGAAACCCAGCATTTCTTAAGTTAGTCATATGAAAATTCAAATGTATGCTTTTTGTAAAAAATAAGAAATTATGTCCTACAGCACTTTTGTAAAACCATCCCCCAAGGGGGTAAAATAGGGGTTGATTTTAATATTTTTTATTATTGTATACTTCATTAAAAGAGATTAGTATAATTCATTAGAAGAACATTTAGTCTTTATTTCATTAACATCGGTCCACTGGCACAAAAGTTATTACAATTTATTATCTGTCTGTCTGTTACCTTTTCACTCCTTAACGGCTGAACAGATTTGGATGAAAGGCATTCGGATAGGCCATTATTTGGGTTAGGACATAGGATACTTTTATCCCGGTAGTACGTTCCCGTGGGACGATATCCGACATCCCAGCGCGCGAAGCCGCGGGAAAAAACTAGTAATAAGTATTATAAATGTGTCTGTTCATTTGTTTGTTTGTTTGTCACGCTTTCACGCCAAAACGGCTCAACGTACTTGGATGAAATTTGGCTCATGGGTAGACCATGACCTGGGTTAAGACATAGGATACTTTTTATCCCAAAATTCCCATGGGATCGAGACTTATGCGCGTGAAGCCGCGGGTCGCAACTAGTTTTTATATAAACGAGCTTCTACAAACTATAATATCAGAATTTATCCGTTTTAAACCTTCCGCGACGAAGCACTGTTGTGTGATTGGTCGAGTTGCTCTTCTGGGTCGCTGCTAGGCTCTTGATTGGTTGAATCATTGAGATGTGATATGGAAGAAAGTTGCTACTTGTCTCGTGTAATTGCCATAAATAAAAAAACTAAAATGGCACAAAGAAAAAAAGGCAAAGAAGTGAAGGGTTGATGTTAGTAAGTGCATCATTTCGTTTCAGCTTATTTTTTCCTGTTTGGTATAGTAACACTAACTCACAAACTATACCATCTTTTATTTTATTTTTTTGTGTATTTTAAAGTTAAATATCATCCATTCGTTTTGTTATACAGAGTGGATTTTTGAGATGGGGCAGTAAGGACAGCTACCTTAACTATTGTAGCTACAGGAAAACGGTCTTAGGAGACTGTCCTTAACTATTTGAAACATTTTAATCTGCATTCACAGATTTTGAAAAAAGATACAGTCAGCAAGAAAATAGACAATTTCGCAAAAACTTTTTTGACGCCATTCGATCCTATTTCTTATAAGGATCAAAAAATTCTATCGGACCAATTGAGGTTTAAGTACTAGAAAAGTCAAAAATCTCATAAAACTTTCAAACAGTGAACGGGCGCCGTCATTGACTATCGTCAAAAAGGGACTGGTCATCTCTTATCTGCCGCGGCTTATTTTAATTTTTGAATTGTTTTTATCTTTTTATTACGGACGCTTTTTACGTGCACGTCTTTCTACATTGTTCTCACATGTATAATTTCAACATTAATGGTGTAACCAATATTTTGTAACAATAGGTATTATGATTTAAAAGAGTGTCCGTGGAGTTTCTAGCCCGTTCTTCTCCATAGGAACCTACGCTTTGGAATGGGCAACTAGCTTCATATTTCTGACTGACTGAACCCTTGACAATTCAAAAGTGCCTGTAAATGGTTTAATTGAAATAAATGCTTTGAGTTTGAGTTTGAATCATATCATGTATCTAATCATGTAAGTATTATGTCGCAGTAAGATGTTTATAGCCGTAATATAGTAGAAAGCGGAAAGCGTAGTATATCGGTTCATAACTATCGGAGTGCCCTAATTTTATTTCGACTTAGCGCCGCGGCATCGGCACCGCCAGTGTTGCCATGTGCACCGTAATTACGGTAAATGCACCGTATTCAGCAAAATTTTACCACCTACCGTCGAGGCATGACAACGGTGACAAAATCTACCGTTATCTGGAAGGATTAAGATTCCTGTTGTAAAAAAGTTAACTAAATCAAAACACGACAACACTAATATGTATTATGGACGTATTATAATATGTATTATGAACGCACTCCGAAACCAAATATTTTTGTCCGACACTACAATGGTCACAGACAAGATCGGGGATACCCCCTGTTTCGGGCCCTCTTTATGCAAAAAGTTGATTTCACGTTTATAGAGATTAATTTCGAGTAATATTACGATCGTTTCACGTACTCGTAGCATTCGTCAAATTTAGTTTGTTTTTGGTAACTCGCAAGTCTTCAAGTTTTTACAATTTCTTTGTTTTACTGTCGATTATTTTTGTTTCACACGTAATAGGTAATGGGTGAAACTGAAAGTGACATAATTATCATATCCTTATTGTACTCATATGTTTTTGAATTATTATCTAGTAACTACTTGTATTTTTGTATGATTTTAATAAAAGTGTTACACCGTAATTACACCATTTTTCTCATAACCCAATCACCGTAGTTTTATAAAATCTACCGTATTTTTATAATGGATTTACCACCGACCAGATTTGGGACATGGCAACACTGGGCACCGCTCACTTCACTCGCTCGGCTAGCGCGTAGTTGGTCGCAGTTCTAACCTAACCTATTTGGTCGGAGTGCCCTAATAGTTATATTACTAGATCGTGCTCGTATCATAGTTATATTCCTAGTAAGATAGTTATTAACCGCTTCCATGTAACTATATTACGGTATATAGCTATATCTCTAGGGATATAACTATATCACGCTTTAACCATCTTACTGTGACATTTATACCAGACACCACAGTTTGTAAACAAACTTTATATTTGTTTTTTAAAGATTGATCATTGTGAGCTGTAAATAGGGTTGCCAACCCTACTATTTAATGTAGCTTATCCTGCTATATAAGAGGCCTAAATACCATATTTCTAAAGAAAAAATATATTATGCGAAACTACATTTTTTATTTATTTCAATACAAAATGGCGAGATCATCGCAACAGGACCAGTATTATTCTCATAAAAGCTGAATTAATTTTAGTGTGTAAAACTTGTTATGAGACATTTAAAAAAATAACCTATTAATAAAGGTTCACAATAACAAAAAATATGCATTTACAGAATAAAAATGTTTTTAAAACATACCTACTATTTTTGCACCATCGCGTATATTTCTACAGACAATGGCTTCAAAAATACAAAAAAAAATTACTAAATTTGAAATATAAAAAGTTGGCAACCCTAGCTGTAGATCTTCTGTCAAATCACATGTAAGCTGTTCTGATTGATATGATAGACCACAGATTTAATTAAACAAGCTTTCGGAATCGTCTCAAAATATTATACCTACCCACTGAAGCTATCAAATTAATTACCTTTGTTAATGAATAAACTGTGAGTAGGTATTGTAAGGGTTGTCTGCAAAAGGCGACCTTAAATCATTCCGAACAGTAGAAAAATAACTCTGGTTGCATTCGATCACTCAAGCGAATTTAGAATTAGTTTTTAAAAGACAAATCTTATTTATGTACAGACGCCAGCACATCAACCTACTACAACCTGTCAAATTTCTTTAATAGATTTTCAGCTTTATCACTAAAGCTTAAAGTTCAAAGTTGATTGGGAAAATTTGACAGTTTCGGGTAGGTTGACCTGCTGGCGTGGCGTCTGTACAATCTAACACTAAATTAAATGACTAAGTATACAAATAAATATAAAAGCAAAGGACACAAGACGCGTTGAAGTACTCGTTCGTATCGCTGTCATCCGGAAACGTGCCCAGAAGACTGACAACATTGTCACGTTGAATGGCAATGCTAATTTTTTGGCAAAAGAACGAGCCAGCTCTCTAGTCACGTAAAGTATACGTTTTCAAAATAGATTATTGGGCATTTTATTTCGAAAAAACAACAGTGATCGAGTAGAAATGGATACGTCTTCTTGAAATAAACGGTGTAAATTTAATATTACATATTTTGTATTTAAGGCCCCACATAAGATTGCGGTACAGTTAGCACTCTTCCAGTGGTAACTGTACCTAACTAATTTCATTATTTTGGGTCTTATTTGGTTTAGGTACAGTACTGTTAACAACTTCGAATGTTTTGAGGCAAGTATTTATATTTCTGTTACCCTAATGCATTAATATTTTAATTGAACTTTTTTATCTTCATCATATTATTATAATAATCCAAACTACAGCTTGTGCAAATTTAAAACCGCTAACAATCACCCCAAAAATCAATAATAAATCGTTTCTAAAACCATACAGAATGCAAGCTCCATTTGACGTCGCGTCTTTTATATTAGGTATGCTTTCAAAACACCACCCCGGGGACATCGGAATATTTGTAAAGGACCAGCTTACGCCCGCATCGTGTTATTGATATAAACGCTGCTCTATTGTCTATGCCACCTAGGGAATATCGAACTAGCTGGAGTGACTGTAGAGGTAAGTAAGTCTATTGATAATCAATGGATGTTTGGCTGGTATGTTATTTCTGTAAATATATATATAGTCTGGAGAGTACCTAAATGCGTTGTTGACTTTGCCATTTTAATTTAATTTTGAAAAATAAAATAACAAAGTGTTCGGTTGCTTCTCATATGTTTAGTCACCGATATCGTCAACATCAGCTAACTTAAACTTGATAAAATCATAATATAACTTCATAATATAACTTATACTTGGTAGCCTCATAATATACCTGAGCTAGATGTGTCTATATGCTTCGTAACTTCTTAACTTCACGACCCAGTAACATCAAAGTTTTTTTAGTTTTGAACGCGAGTGTACTACAGTCGATAACACATAATGTGTCCATAGTTTTTGAATGTTTCACAATATCTTATCGAACATTATACTCAGTCCTGAAGTTGAATTAAAACATAACACGATGTTTGAGAAACCCCGAAAGTCTGATAACCAGTCTTACCAAGGGGTGTCGTGTTACCGACCCCAACATAGCTGGCTAAAAGGCTAAGCAGATGGCAATGACGATGCTTAAGAAATATATACATCGAACACTGCCTATCTTCCTAAACTTTAAGGGCCGAAATCTAGAGCGAAACTCAAGCATAAATATCGGTTTAAAAATGAAATTTTACGTTATAAATCTCAGTTTATAATCCAGATATACATTATTAAGCATCGTTTTTATCTTTCTTGTATCTATGATCCCAACCATTATACAATGTTGATAATGTTGTAGTTGTAGACTGAGTTCCTTAATAAATATTAGGATTGCTAAGGAAAAAGAAAAACGTAGACGTGTGTGATGGTTGCTGTATTCAAAGTTCAAAGTACAAAAATTTTTTTTTTATTGACATTAGAAAATATTCATAAAACCTAACAAATAGTAAGTTGAATAAGTAGGTTTTACAACATCCGCCCTTAATGGCAATAAAAAGATAAAGTAGTAATGCTGAACACAATAGAATAAAATAAAACATTACTACCAGACTAAACAAAAATATAAAACATAAACCGACGAAAAATAAATAAATAGAAAAAATATTCTACTTATTTATCATTAAACCCATATTAACAACGCACCTAAGATGATCTATGCGCCTTAAGGGCTTGGTTAAAACATCGGCTGTCATTTTATCCGTAGGTATGAACTTTATATCTATAAGACCCTCAGTAACCTTTTCACGAATAAAATGATATCTCGTATCAATATGTTTAGTTCTATTGTGGTGGATAGGATTGAGCACAATTTTCTGTGCACTTTGACTATCGTTGTATAGCAACACCCTATGAGCAAAACCAGTAATGTCATACACTAACCGTCTGAGGAAAATAGCCTCCTTTGCAGCACTGCTCAAGGACATATACTCAGCTTCTGTAGACGATAAGGCTACCGTCGGCTGCTTCTTACACTCCCAACTAATAGGTCCACCTGCTAGCGTGTAGTAATAACCAGTGTACGACCGACGGTCATGTACACAGTTCGCCCAGTCAGCATCCGTGTATCCACACAGACGTCCACCGACTTTTCTGTAAGTAATACAGTAATCCATAGTACCTTTCAAATACTGTAACACCCTTTTAGCGGCCAACCAATGTCTCTTATCATGACAGTTATTAAACTGACTTAAATAGCTTGTGGCATAAGCTATATCGGGTCTCGTATTAACAGCTAGGTACATGAGACATCCTACCAAGTTTTGGTAAGGATATTCACCAAGAGATGTTGGATTACCTTTCTCCAATTTGTTATTCTCCAAAGGTGTAGACATTTCCTTGCAATCTCGCATATTAAACCGCTCCAACACTGACTGGATATAGGTCTTCTGACTGACCACAATTTTATCGTCAACACGGTTAACATTTAAGCCTAAACAATACGACAATGCACCCAAATCTTTTAGCGAGAAAAATTTCTCCAAGTCATTTTTGACAGCGTCAAACGAACTTTTTTCTTTATAAAAGACAATTAGATCGTCAACATAGACTGCAAGTATTAAGGTTTCATTACCAAACTTTTTTATGTAAACACATGATTCCGCAGATGTTCGTGCAAAGTCAATTTTTGATAGAATTTGATGCAATTTGATATTCCAGGCTCGAGCTGCCTGCTTCAAACCATAAATGGATTTTCTGAGCAAACAGACTTTACCTTCTGCCCCGTGCTCAGCAAATCCCTCAGGCTGTTGCATGTACACTTCCTCCTCTAAGTCCCCATTGAGGAATGCGGTATCGACATCCATGTGTTGGATCTTTAAATCCATTTCTGCAGCCAACGCTATAAGGGTACGCAAAGATGAATTTCGAACTACAGGTGCAAAAGTCTCGTTATAATCAGTCCCCCAAACTTGACTAAAACCTTTCGCAACTAGTCGCGCCTTATACTTGACTATTGCACCGTTCGGGTCCCTCTTTATCTTGAACACCCATTTACATGGAATAACCTTTTTATTTGGTTTATCCACTAATGTCCAAGTCTGCTTATTCAATAAGGCGTTGTACTCATCCTTCATTGCGGAGATTCAGTTATATTTATCATCGCTATTAACAGCTTCACGATAACTTTTTGGATCATCACACAACAAATCAACACCGTGAGTGCCGTATGAATAATAATCAGGAGGTTTACGTACTCTTTCAGGATACCTTCTCTCAGGACATGCATCGTTGAGTTCAACTGAAGGAACCAGGGACAGAACACGTTGTTCACCTGAATGTAGAGACTCCGTGTCACAAACCCCACCAGCTTCTTCAGTCGCGTCCACAAAATCGTCAACTTGCTCTACCTCCATGTCCACACTTTCTGAAGTAGGTGAAGAAGTAGAAGCAGATGAGATAGAAATCGCCCGTGGCGATGTGGTATCTGAAGAAGTTTGTAATAAAAGATTAATGACATTAGGGCTCACAGCAGCTTCAGGCTGAACAAATTTGTCCTTCAATCCTGAAAAAATATTTTCAAAAAACGTAATATCCCGTGACTTAATCAACCTTCGAGGGTTTTCCGCGCTACGGAAATAATAACTCCTTGGATCGTCTGAATATCCAACGAAGATATGTTCAGAAGTTTTCATGTCTAGCTTAGTTCTCTGACATGAAGGCACATGAACTAAAGCTCGGCAACCAAAAACTCTTAAATGAGACAGGTCGGGTTTACTACCACACCACATTTCATATGGCGTCATACCATTAAGTGCACGATGAGGTGACCTATTCTTTAAATAGACACTAGTCTCAACAGCATCCTGCCAAAAAGCTTTCGACAAAGAGCTCTGTGCCAGCAAGGAACGGGCCTTCTCCACAATGCTACGATTGCTACGTTCACTTACCCCATTTTGTTGAGGGCTGTATGGTACAGACGTTTCATGTCGTATCCCTTGAGCCTGCAAATAGTCTGTCAGGTCCTTGTTGACATACTCAGTACCATTGTCTGACCGAAGGGTTCGAATCTTAGTACCAGTCTGTCTCTCAACAAGTGCTTGGAAAGCACAAAAAAACTTCTGAACTTCTGTCTTAGATGACATACAATAAAGGTATATAAAACGTGTATAATCATCAACAAAAATAATGAAATATTTATTACCTTTAAAAGATTCAGTGGTCATGGGACCACAAACGTCCGTATGGACCAATTCTAATGGTGACGAAGCCTTTTTATACTTAATCCCTTTGAAAGGCTTCCGCGCCTGTTTAGCCTCTACACAAGGTACACATGGTTCTTTGTCAACATCAGTATACTCTACACCAACAGCTAGACCTTTTTTGAGTAGATCCATACCAATACGGCAGAGATGTCCTAGACGCTTATGCCAAAGCTGAAACTGGGACAAATTAGTGTAAACATTATAAGCTGAAATACCTTGCGGTTTTACTGTACAATCTAAAGTGTACAATCCACCACAATTAGAACCATGTAAAACAGGATCCTTTTTAAAAGAAACATCATTAGAATTATAAAAATTACAGCCATTCGTATCAAAAACAATCGAAAAACCTTTCTCTACTGCCTTTTTGACTGAGAGTAAATTACAATCTAGGCCAGGAACATGTACAACATTAATAATCTTCTTAAAATTGGTTTTTGTGTCAATATCAACATCTCCTAAACCCACAGCCGGCAAACATTTACCATTTGCTACAGTTATCTTCCCATCACAGGATTTGTAACTATTAAACCATTCAGCATGTGGAGTCATGTGAGTAGACGCACCAGAGTCGATTATCCACTTCTCAGACATCTGAACACTTGGTGCAGACAAAGCCAGTCCCGTGACACCATCCAAAAACAATTCCGTGACACATGCATCCATATTCCCTGAACTAAAAACAGTCAGTCCCTTATCTTTAGAACAACTTTCTGTTGAGCAACTCGCCTTTGCCTTTTTCTCCTTCTTTTTGAGAGGACAATTAGGACTCTTGTGCCCTGGCTTCTTACATCGAAAACAAATAACTTGCTTGTTAGTATGCAACGCAGCCACATCATCTTTAGTCTCTTTCGTCATTTCGCTCAATAACTTACTTCTTACCAAATCTGTTGTGACTTCAACGCTCCCATTCTCAAGCGCCATTATCAAGGGCTCGTAGCGAGACGTTAGACCTCCCAAAATAATAGCTGCTAAAGAACTATCTTCAATGGTTTTGCCAATGTCGGCCAGGTCTAGTGCAGTTGTAGTTATTGCCGTTAAGTAAGCTTCTAAATCAGAAAAGTCAGATAAGGTGTACCTGTACAACTTACGTTCCAACGACAGTTTACGACCCAAACTTCGATCCTCGTAGGATTTCATAAGAGCATCCCACGCTTCTTTTGCGGTCTTAGCTGGTCGAACAATCGAAATAGCAGCACCATCCACAGTAAGGCATATTTTAGAAAGAGCTTTTTCATCCTTCCGTACATCGTCGGGCGTCTTACTCCCTACGACAACTACTCCGCTTACAGTTTCCCACAACCCTTCATGGATTAACAACATGCGCATTTTAAATTTCCACAGAGTGAAACCTTCTCTATTACAAAGTATCGGAATACCATTTATTAGAGACATACCATGAACTGCAGACGACATGATGACCAATATGTTAACTAGGTATCAATTATTTCACCACCAATATTCTTTTAAGTTCGATCGTAGATCAAATATAGATACAGAGCCGTTCGTGCTGATAACGTGTTGTAGTTGTAGACTGAGTTCCTTAATAAATATTAGGATTGCTAAGGAAAAAGAAAAACGTAGACGTGTGTGATGGTTGCTGTATTCAAAGTTCAAAGTACAAAATTTTTTTTTTTATTGACATTAGAAAATATTCATAAAACCTAACAAATAGTAAGTTGAATAAGTAGGTTTTACAACAGATAACTTAACAAAACTACTTACTTAAACAAAGAACACATCTTTTTACATCATTAATTTATTACCATAGAAAATTTCCATTTTTATTATACTTTATTAGCATTACCATGATTTTCCATTTACACGATGATACATAGATTAAATGCTTGGACTTCTTTGTCCCACCTATTTGCTATTCATAAAACTATTACACATCCAGAAGTCATAATACAGTCGTAATGTAGTCATAAAAGTTCTGCGACTTCATTCATATGCATATTGCAGGCTATTTGATAGATATCAGTGTAATCGGATCATCAATGATACAATATTTACGTCTGGTAACATTGAAGTTGTAAACCGGTACATTTGTGCGTGTACTGAGAATATGCACATATTTAGTTACCTCATCGTGTAACAGGGTAATGTCGGCTATGTAATTACTGGCGACCTAGACCAGTTTTACGTTGCGTTCTTTTTTTAAAGCACGTAATTTAGATGGAGTTTACTTTCCGCAAGTTTCGTCTGTTGAAAATAAACCAACCCTGATTCTGTCGTATTTTCCCAATCATGAATGTTGTCAGAGCAGCTGAACAGGAAATCTTTTACCTAAGTAGATTTCGCTTTCTATCCTATAGATATTTATCAAAGAAATCTTAGACTGAAAAATCTACTATCATTTAGGTACTTAATATTTTTTCGTCGAGGCACACGCGTAGAATGACGTGTGTATGATGTATAAGATGATGTGCCTACGCATTATTACATTAACATACATCTTAACAACTACTTCTCAAATTGCATTTACATATAGGTATTTATTTCTTTAGTGTGCAGATATTTTGCTAACTATTTTTTCCTCGTGCATGAGATGACTATCAAACAAAACAGCACACGGTGGAACGAACTCCACGAAATTCTGTGTCAAAGTCAAGTCAAAGTCAAATAATTTGTTTTCAAATTGAGTAGGTAGGGTAGGTAAGTTGGTAGGTATGTAGGTGCGCCGTAGATAAGTACTTAGTGCTACCCGTGCTAAGCCAGGCCAGGTAAAGCTAGTAGGCACATAAAAGGCACTTTTGAACGTCAAAATTTACAAGAAAATTAATTCTAGTCGCCCCTTAGAAGGTTCGGAAGTTTCGTATGGAGAAGAATGGGCAAGGTTCCCTGAGAGATTCGAGGCGACTTAAATTATAAATGCCTCTGACAGCTCTCTTTTGAATAATAAGGATGGATTCAACGTCAGCAGCCCGACTCCACAGTACAATGCCATACGACATAATGCAGTGGAATAGACCGGTAGACCCAACTCGCGGTTTCTACATCTGTTGCGTACCTCGAAAGAGGGGGATAACTGAACTAACCTTAAATATATTATACGTTTTAATTATTACCTACATCTATGGAACTAACTATAAAGTACTTAAGTACGCCAACTGAATTTTAATAGTCCCTCAGCTGGACACCTTTATTTGAGGTGTTAACACGCTACTTACTTACATCTGGCGTAACCAACTCGATTCATAAATCTCCAATAGTTATGTCAGATTCTAACAAGTTTCTAAGTATTAAAGAAACATAAATCTTAGAAAAAGTAGCACATGTGTTGTATGAAAAAGAGGAGTCTCCATAAATTCAACTCTATATTTTATGCAACTTGGTTGAAGTCATGCATTATGGTAATTCATGAAGAAGAACAAAGGAGACTTTTCGTACCCAAAAATTAAAAAATATTAAGTTATAAACCTAAAAACTAACTACGATAAAAAAGTCATCTAAAAAGGTATAAACAAGACATCACAGACAGACAAACTAAAAATCCAGATTTTTAATTTGTTTTGGGGTTATAATATATGTTAGTGGAATGTGCTAATTAAGCTCTTTTATTTGATACCCAATACAGCACCATTTTTTTTTTATTTCATGCCTTTTGTCCTCTAGAGCGCCAATTATTCAATTTGACGACGTCACATAGCAGACGATCAAGACGCTTCCAACGATACCTCATTTATCAATTTATAATGAGGAGTTTAGAAATTATGAGGTAACAGATGAACATACAAACATACATACCGGTCAAAATCATAACCCTCCTTTTTGCTTCGCCGAAGTCGCGTAAAAACTGCTTGCGCACATTCATGGCTACTACGGTTAACAAGCAGTAACGGAATTAAAAGTACCCATTAACAATGAGACAAGATCGCGAATCGGATAATCTCAAAACAAAGACGCGAGAAAAACTTCAAGTAAACAATCACAAACACTCAAAAAAGCTCTAGACAGCCTAGATAGAAAAACAAACAAGTAAATATTACACTACATAGGACCAGCCAATAAACTAACTTCCTCTGAGGAAGGCTATGAAGTTAAAAGCCTTATAGTTTACCTGCAGGGATGCATTATCGTTTTATACGTCATAATGTGCGCTTGAACGTAAACTGGCCATTTGATGTCCACTCTATTGCTATCTACTAGTCTCAAGTGATACATAGCTTATGTATTTAATATTGAGCGTTTGAAAACGAAAAGCGAGATTTCAGGCACGATTTTGCTGTTCTATGTGGCTTTATTTGGTGTGGTAAGATTTGTGTTTATGTGACTTTGGTAAAAGTGTGAATGAAAGCCGGTCATGACATTGAAAATACGTAGAATCTTCAACGAAGTTGTCAGCGGTGTGGGTGTCAGGTGGCGTTGTATCTTGGTATCTTCAATGACACTAAATTCATACTTAAATAGGTAGATACATTTTCGTGTAAACTTAGCTGGTGTGGCTGCAGATAAGAAAAACTACGTGCACCCATGGAAGGAAATAGCTAACACAGTGCAGGCAAACCTGGTGATCAAAGCTGACATAGCTAACTTCTCCGTAGAAGAATATTTACTGTTTCTGCTCGTATTAATCCCAGAATTTCAAAGTATTACTTTACCCTCTCAAAACGGTGAAGGAAACCGACATGGCCTAACACCAAAAATTAGAAGACATGGTGACATCCGCCAACCCGCACTGGTGGATTATGGCCTACTCCCTCTCACAGTCTGTTTCCCAGCCCTGGGACATTATAGGCTGATTATCATAGGTACTTACGCTGATATTTTTTTTGAATTTTCTCAAAAGTACCTCCTTTACAATCCATTTTCCCACGAAGGTACAACTTCAGATCAAGGTTTAAGGGTACGACATACTAGGCATACAGAGCGTAATTAAAGGCAGATTTACATAACAATAATTGTGAGCAAACTCAATTATATGATCGGAGCCTTAGCACACGTATGTAAATCGTAGAGAAATGAAAAATTCCTATTGTCTTTCTAAATTAGGTCTCGAGCGTTGATTCTGCGAACCTTTGCATTTAGGATTCCTTTGTCTGGTGGGTTTTATTCTATGGTAGCCTTTCTGTACTTGTAGTAGATATTATACTTACTAATATTATAAATGCGAAAGTGAGTTTTTTGGTTTGTTATGCCCCGGCCGCATCTGCGTCTATCGTGACAGAGCATGCGTGCCGAAGCTTCGTATGTTTTGCCCGCTAAAAACTTATCGCGTTATCGTGCAATACGTAATAATTTCTAATTACTAATACTAATTTCGACGGAGCCTTTAAGCAGTCCGGAAACAACAGTCTAACAGCCTTATTTATAAAAATCTCGCTAATCACTGATTAGCCACTTTTTAGCTAAGCAAATGGTTAGCTCTTAATCAATGCTTAACTTTTCTTTATTTATAAACGCTAGTTAGCAAGTGATTAGTTGCGAAACGAAATAGAGGTGAAATTATGCGTTCAGCACAGATTATAACCAAAATAGTCGACTAAAAAACAGAATTTTAAGAATAAAGTTGTCAAAACCACGATTTCTGTATCTGTCGTGACTTTGACAGACAAAACTCAAAAATTTCATCGGAAAATATAAAATTGAATAAAGTTTATTTCATTGTTTTTGCGATTATAGCAACGAAAATAATAAGCTCCAATAATTGGAGTAAACAGGAAAAGGTATTTATCTCTGAATTTATATCTACTTACTAATAATATAAACTGACCAAGTGAATGTTAAAGCAGAAGTAACAATGTTATTACTTATGTATTTTCATGTCCTTTTTGCTTCTTAACACGAATATACTATTTTAGAAATGTATGTAGTTACTTGTGTCTGTTTTATTAATTCCTATTGCTTTTGCACCAGGGCTTCAGTATCTTTTAATAACAATTACTATCCTTGTTCACAGCAACTTTGACTGCTGCTATGAGCCACTAAATATTATTCAACCTCGCAAAGATGAGGGAGGAGACCATGCTACGTGAAAACGATGAGGAATGCGAGTGGCATGACAAAAGAATGGCACCATGTCTTTGGAGGAAGAATATTGGAAATCAAAAATAATGAATTTATTACAAAAATGTAGCTTTATTATGTATCAAAATAAATTGTTTTCTATAAAATGTCTCTTGTTATTTGTGTGACTGCCACAGAGTGGCTTTTGTTTAGATCTGGGCCTTAAAGCTAGCGCTATAAGATGAGGGGCACATGGGAAAATACATTAGATAATCACTATCTCTGAGGAACTTCCTCATGAACTCATTCTCTTCAAACCACCTGAGCACCTACGGAGCCTCCTCCTGATTGAACTTTCCCTATAAATCCTTGCATAATGTGTACTTCGAAAGAAGAATATTATCAACATAACATAACATCACGCCTGTATTTCCACGAAGGGTTAGGCAGAGGTGTACCTATAGTACACTCACGTTTCGCCAGTTATGTTTAAGTCCCATGTAATAGGGGGCGAGCCTATTGCCATCAATAGGGCACAAATCCAGACCCCGGGTTGCTACTGAGAAATTCTACTGAACCCGGGACCTCATGCTCAGCAGTAGCACTTGCGACCACTAGACCAACGAGGCAGTCAGAATATTATCTAGTAGGTATCTAATCATCCTCGTAATGGATATAAATGAGCTTGTAGGTCTTCCTCCGTGTACTTTGCGCCGGTGTTTCAAAATTATTTAATTCTTTTAAGTGGTTCTGAAATCCCGTAAAAGATTGTCGAAATCCATATTTACTATCTCGATAAATAATATCGGCACATCTCGATAATAGGAACAAAATTACCTCGAAGCACACATAATTCTCTTGAATCGATCAGCTGATTGAAATAAAATCCGCCATCTTGCCTCTTAGCATCCTCTTAACAGTGGACGGGTGGTGTTTAGTTTTGACAGCTACTAATCAATTGCTTGGCGACCTCTTAGCGCTAAATAGCGTTTATGAATAAGAATTTTGCTAATCAATTGCTTAGCAATTGATTAAAATTTAAGAGGCGTTTATAAATAAGACCGTTAATGACCAACGCTAGTCCAATCACGCGCCACACTTATTTATTATGTAGCGCCACCCTCGCGATAAGTGCTACGCAACCCGAACTATCGCGACGATAACCGATGGTTGGTCACATCTGCGTGTATCGTATCACTGTGCGAAGCTTCGTCACGACAGACGCAGATGCGGCCCCAGCATTACGCTTTCACGCTAAAACGGCTGAACGGATCTGGATGAAATTTGGCACATGGGTAGACCATGACCTGGAGAAGGACATCGGCTACCTTTCATTCTGGATTACAGACGAAGTCGTGGGCAACAGTTAGTTATTGACATGTTCACAAAATTGAACAGGGGTTCAGTGGACAGGCGTGACTCAGACGACGTTCTATCGGTGCATAATTTTCTAAAAGCTCATGATTTTACTGTGCAAGGAATATTATAACAAATTAAATATATACAGCCTTATTTATAAAAATCTCGCTAATCACTGCTTAGCCACTGTTTAGCTAAGCAAATGGTTAGCTCTTAATCAATGCTTAACTTTTATTTATTTATAAACGCTAGTTAGCAAGTGATAACTAATCACTTGCTAACTAGCGCGAAACGAAATAGAGGTGAAATTATGCGTTCGGCACAGATTATAACCAAAATAGTCGACTAAAAAACAGAATTTTAAGAATAAAGTTGTCAAAACCACGATTTCTGTATCTGTCGTCACTTTGACAGACAAGAGTCAAAAATTTCATCGGAAAATATAAAATTGAATAATATTACTTAATAAGTTTATTTCATTGTTTTTGCGATGATAGCAATGAAAATAGTAAGCTCCAATAATTGGAGTAAACAGGAAAAGGTATTTATCTCTGAATTTATATCTACTTACTAATAATATAAACTGACCAAGTGAATGTTAAAGCAGAAGTAACAATGTTATTATTACTTATGTATTTTCATGTCCTTTTTGCTTCTTAACACGAATATACTATTTTAGAAATGTATGTAACTACTTGTGTCTGTTTTATTAATTCCTATTGCTTTTGCATCAGGTTTTCAGTATCTTTTAATAACAATTACTATACTTGTTTACAGCAACTTTGACTGCTGCTATGAGCCACTAAATATTATTCAACCTCTCAAAGATGAGGGAGGAGACCATGCTACGTGAAAACGATGAGGAATGCGAGTGGCATTACAAAATAATGACACCATCTCTTTGGAGGAAGAATATTGGAAATCAAAAATAATGAATTTATAACAAAAATTTAGCTTTATTATGTATCAAAATAAATTGTTTTCTATAAAATGTCTCTTGTTATTTGTGTGACTGCCACAACGTGGCTTTTCTTTAGTTCTGGGCCTTAAAGCTAGCGCCATAAGATGAGGGGCACATGGGAAAACACATTGGATAATCATTATCTCCGATGAGCTCCCTCACAAACTCATTCTCTTCAAACCACCTGAGCACCTACTGAGCCTCCTGATTGAACTTTCCCTATAAATCCTTGTATAATGTGTACTTCGAAAGAAGAATATTATCAACATAACATAACATCACGCCTGTATTTCCCCGAAGGGTTAGGCAGAGGTGTACCTATAGTACACCCACATTTCGCCAGTTATGTTTAAGTCCCATGTAATAGGGGGCGAACCTATTGCCATCAATAGGGCACAAATCCAGACCCCGGGCTGCTACTGAGAAATTCCACACTGAATAAACCCGGGACCTCATGCTCAGCAGTAGCACTTGCGACCACTAGACCAACGAGGCAGTCAGAATATTATCTAGTAGGTATCTAATCATCCTCGTAAGGGATATAAATGAGCTTTGTAGGTCTTCCTCCGTGTACTTCGCGCCGGTGGTGTTTCAAAATTATTTAAGTACTTCTTCTAAGTCGTTCTGAAATCCCGTAAAAGATTGTCGAAATCTATATTTACTATCTCGATAAATAATATCGTCACATCTCGATAATAGGAACAAAATTACCTCGAAGCACACATAATTCGCATTGAATCGATCAGCTGATTGAAATAAAATCCGCCATCTTGCCTCTTAGCATCCTCTTAACAGTGAAAGGGTGGTGTTTAATTTTCACAGCTACTAATCAATTGCTTAGCGACCTCTTAGCGCTAAATAGCGTTTATGAATAAGAATATTGCTAATCAATTGCTTAGCAATTGATTAAAATTTAAGAGGCGTTTATAAATAAGACCGATAATCTGCAGATTGGCGGGTGATGGTTTTTGTGTAAATTTAATCTAAATAGAAATATAGTTTCGCTATTTTTAGTGCCTTTGATTAACACTTGTAAAACTATTAAATTATTACTAGCTGCGCCCCGCATAAGTATGGATCCCTTGGGAATATTGGAATCGAAAGTATTCTATGTCCTAACCCAGGTAATGGTCTACCCATGTGCATCCAAATCCGTTCAGCCGTTTTGACGTGAAAGCGTAACAAACAAATAAACAAACAAACTCACTTTCGCATTTTTATAATATTTAGTTAGGATAATAGGCAATCTCTCCAAAACGTTAACGGATATCAAGTTGAATGGCGTGCAATAGGAGAGGCCTATGTCCAGCAGTGGACTGCTGTAGGCTGATGATGATATAGCTTGTCCACTCTGAAATGACGCGCCCCGCTACAGCATTTACGCACACAGTAATCCGGATTTCTAGGTATGGGTAACGCGGTAGTAAGGCGCGTCATTTCAGAGTGGACAAGCTATATCATCATCAGCCTACAGCAGTCCACTGCTGGACATAGGCCTCTAATATTGCACGCTATTCTCATCCAGCTGCTACCAGCCACCCTGCGAAGATCGTCGCTCCACCTAGCCTGACAGCGTCCTACCTGACGTTTACCGATTCGCGGTCTCCACTCAAGAACACGTCTACCCCAACGATAATCGGTTCTACGGCTAATATGGCTGGCCCATTGCCACTTCAGTTTACTTATTCTGTGAGCTATGTCGACAACTTTGGTTCTCTGCCGGATCACCTCGTTGCGGATTCGATCTCTCAGAGAGACTCCAAGCATAACCCGTTCTATAGCTCGCTGAGCGATCTTCAATAACCTAGGTATAACCTAAACAAATACAGCCAGACATACAGGCCTTGTAGATAAAGTAATTAGTTACCAATCAATAGCTGATACCAATTATTTCAGCTTGTTATTCGTAATGAAAACGTCGTTCGTCTGCTGATACGTACTTATGTAAACGAAACCGAACGGACGGTGACAAATTACATGGAGAGAGGTAATAATATCAGACAGAAGTGGAATGGAGAGGGTGTTTTCGTTTAGTTTTGAATAGCCTGATTATTCTTTGCCGAAATTCATCAGTGCCTCAACTGAGGCTACCAACCGACTAACAGTGTTCTATGCTAGACGAACTAATCTAGTTTTTAAAATAGTATTGACGTGTAAAAATGTTTTGTATAAACCTACGTACAGAAATAAAAAAATATCATCATTTATCATTTAACGGCCAGTGAGATTTTTAACCCTTAAACAGTCTGGAATAAATTATATTCTAATAAAATAAATATTTTATTTCAAAAAAACACATTTATTATGGCTCACAAAAACAGTTTTCCAAGTAAAAATGGAACATTCCAGAAAAAAGTGTACCTATCGTTGGTGTCTGTACTACGACACTAACATTTCCTCATCTCTCTTTCCATTATCATAAATGCAATAAATGATCTTTCTCTAATCAACATTGCATGCTTTGTTGAAGACTTTCAGCGATGGGTTTGTGAATTCATCCAAACCGTAGTAAATTTTCGTTGCTCTGTGGTTGTGGGAAACTTATTTCATTCAAATATCGAGAATGAAAGAGTGATGTCGACTCCATTGCTTTATGAAATTTCCATTTTAGATTAGATACCACAATATTTTACAGTTAAAACAGTGAGCTGCCAATTTGTGGTTTTTGGTTAACAATAGGTTCTTGTGTAAAGCTTAAAATGTAAGGTTTAAAAGCTTTCAGTTTGACTAATGTCTTAGTTGTAAGACATCGAATCGTAATTAGATAACCTATTATTTGAGGGCTCACTCCTAAAGCTGTTCAAGACAGTATATTTCATTTTTGCAGTACCTGTTGGTCTGTCCACGATCTCACCCGATGTAAATCGATGGATGAAGACTATGATGGAACGAGAGCGTGCCCAGAAGAGTATTCTACCTTATTTCATTAGATACAATTACCAGCATATCACGAGCATAATGCCTATTTCCTGCGGAGGCAGACATGAGGTGATACATTCACATTTCGCCAGTTATGTTAAACCCTCATGTAACGGGGTAATCTGATAACATAGAGCACCATACCTCTACAAAGCCCTTGGAAAGTGTCTTATACAATTAATAGTCAATAGTCTTATACAATTAATAGTCAATAGTCTTATACAATTAATAGTCAATAGTCTTATACAATTAATAGTCAATAGTCTTATACAATTAATAGTCAATAGTCTTATATAAAAGAAGCTTAGTTTATGTTCAAATGTTTTTAATTTGGTACCAACCTTTTTCGATATGTATTTTCTGGTGTACAATAAAGTATATACAGGATGTATCATAAAAGTGTCGCCGAAAAAAATATCAGCCGTCGCATACACTTGGGTCGATTAGGTATTGAAGTTTTGTACTGAGCAGCTGATAATTTTTTGTCGATTTCGATGTTGGTCCAATGGAGAAAGTTGTTCAGTTAGATGATCTGTACCACACTCTTAAAGACCACAACTTTTTGATACACCCTATATAAATAAATAAATAAACCCTGAAATCGCGCAAAATCTGCTGTTTCCTACATTTTTTATTAGCACAAAGGAGGGTTATGATTTTGACCGGTATGTATGTACATAATTATGTATGTGGGTACCTATGTATGTTCATCTGTTCCCTTATAACTACTAAACTACTCATCTTAATTTGACTAATGAGATATCGTTGGAAGCGTCTTGATCGTCCGGTTACCTATGTGACGTCACATTAAATGAATATGGCGCCCTCTAGAGGACATAAAGTAAATAATATTTTTAAAAAATATACCGTGGTGGGTATCAAATGAGAGGCCTTAATTAGAAAATTTAAAAAAGATATATATTACAACCCCAAAATAATTTAAATAAAAATAATAGTTATAAATACTAAAACCCAACTACGACAAAAAAGTAAACTAAAAAGGGTAGAAACAAGACATTATAGACAGACAAATTAAAAATCTGGTATCACACGTAATCTGTTCGATTTATTAACACGTGTAAATCCAGATTTTAATTTGTCTGTCTGTGATGTCTTGTTTATATACCCTTTTTAGTAGGTTTTTTTTTATCGTAGTTGGCTTTTAGTTTTTAAAACTTTTATTTTTTGTATTTACGTGAACACGAATATATGAAACAGCAGATTTCATTCGCGATTGTAAGATCCTCATCTCCTAATACTTCCTTAAACTCCACCACAATCGTTCAGAAAGCGATCTCACGCAACAACGCGATTGAACTGACCTTAGTCAAGTTCATTGCCAGTACGCGTAGACGCGGCGGGCCATCCTGCCGGAGCGGCTGCCAGACTTCGTTTGACGTGTAAGGTTAAGGCCAAATGTGTCCAAAGGTACAGGGCCAACTGGCAGGCTGTCTTGAGAGTTATGGGTTCAATTTTGTACGTGAACTGTAGCCGACGACGAAAAACGGATGGAATAATTTTTATCTTTATTAAATGAGGCTATGAATTTAGACATCGGCTCTGTCAAAATGTAAGGTGTTAAATAAATAACTTAAAACTTTACTTATTTATTTGCTCTCATGCACATCACACATTTTACAATATATTAAGTCGATTTATGTACATGAACCCTGCCAGGACACTGCAAAGCACAATGTTGGTTTACTGTTGAGTTTATGAACATTAATTCACATATTTACATAATCAATACAATACATTTCAGAAAAAAAAAAATACATGTCTCGCAGTCGTTATGATGTCCAATTAACAGTAATAAACAAAAATACAATAACAAGAAGATTTTAAGAGGTGTTTATAATTTCACGAACATTTTTTCAATGTTTTCTTTCAAAATATTTATTACCTATTAATATTTTAACTTTGTTAGCTTAGTGTTGTTGTGTGCATGATGTGGTCTCCTATAAGTGAAGGACTACCTCAGAATCTGCCTAGCCTTTTCCCATCTGGGGAAAAGGCTAGGCTAGGCTAGGTTGGGGTCGGCTTGTTTAATCGGATGCAGCTGAATACCTGTATTTTACGTGGAGGAACTGCCTATCTGACCTCTACAACCCAGTATATTTCTGACTTCTGACGACCCGTAACGACTGTCAAAGATCCACGAATGACAGCCGGGAACGGCTTAACGTGACCCATCCACGGACCAACCCCGGCAAGCGTAGCTTAACCTGATGGATCAACCCGTGCGGCTGTTATTTACTTAGCCTTATGTGTCTTGTCTTGTGTAGGATATATATTTTGATCGAGATGAATGATTAAGATTTCTATGATAGAAATATCACAGAAATCTAAATAATACCTAAGCTTATTTAGAATTCCGTGTTTGCTATGGTTTGCTCCTGTGGGTTTGCTCTCATCAAATTACAGTTATCAAACGGTGATTGGTTAGATTGCACGTTGCGCAGAATTTCAAATTATAAGTTCTAAGCACGAAATTCGCAGAACCTCTTAAAGGCTCCCGCAGAAAAGTGCGACGCGACACCGGTTGTAAACTTTCCGTGAAGGTTTCATAGAAATTGTTCTACCAGAGTCGCGTCGCGTCTGTCTGCGGGAACTTTAACTCTTCATTACGGCCCGCTTGCACCACAAATCACAGTTTAGTGCTAAACGTACCTATTTCAAATGTTTAGCGGTAAACGCATTTAGTTATTTGTGGTGCAAGCGGGCCTACATATAATTATTACCTTTCCTACAAATAGAGTTTATACCAACTCTACCAGCGACCCACCCCTACTTCCCACGGTTTTTACTAGACAAAACTTCAAGGTCCCGCAATTATATTCATGTTTAATATGAATGTACAACACACACAGGTACCTATGTGTCTAATACATATAGGTAAATCTTCCGGAATCAATTCTGTATATAAGATGAAACCCGAAACAAAATTCATTGTGTTTAGAAGAACTAAGCAGTCACACAGACATACACGAAAAACGACTTTATTAACGAACGCTTCAAAAGATAATTTGGAGTCCCAAAAGGAAGTACAGCGTCCAATAATAAATCTATGAGACACTACAAACCTCTTACGTAAGTCAACGCAACGGGACCCAATCATTGCCAAAGTTATTGTAGCGTCAATCATTTCACGAAACGGCCTTAAAACTATTATGTGCCGAATTCAGAGCTAATGGGGCGACCTCCGAGCCGCTGACAAATTATTTGTTAATGCAACTCAATGTCGTCTAACGGGTAGGGCTGTCTGGGATACTGGATGGCACGGACCAGCCTGGTTAGGTTTTCCTGGTAGGATCAATCGAGAAATTTCCAGACGGTTCAAAGGTGCGAGGAGTCGCTGCGATAAAACAAGGCTAAGTAAGGTAAGTTAAGTAACACACGATCAATCACAATCTGTTTCATTTTGACAGTTCAACAACATTCATTACGTTATTTACGTTGTTGAGCAGACAATTTTTTCTAACTTATGAAGCAATGGATTAGCAATATCCTTTAAAAATGATTCAGATTCAGATCGCGTGTTACCCAATTAGGGTACGGGTTCCAATGTGGCCTATTTGGTTTTTGAAAGAGAACATCGGGAAAACGCAAGTAGGTAAGGGTCCTTTTAAAAAAGTATTTTTCAGTTTTTAACATTAAGTAGTACCCTGGTTACTCAGAAATAGTCAAAAAGGAACATAGCCCCCTTAGATACTCTCTTCAGTACCAAGGTAACAACGCTCAAAATTTCTTTTACAACTGACCTTTTTAACATTCCAGTGTATGACTCACACAAAATTCATATTCCCAGACAAACCAAGTTATAATTACGTATTACAAATTCTTGGGCAACTGACATTGACCGCAAGAATATGAATAAGCTTGTAAATATTCAAGTAAAAGAAAGGGGTAACTTGGCAACCCTGCCAGAGGTGGAGGTCGAAATTCGCGTAACACTGACTCAATGACTCATTGACACTCAATCGTCATGCAAATGCAATATCAACAGACCTATTCAAGCTGGTTAATCCCTGATCCGGACCACTACCGCATTTGATATTTATGATGCATGTGACACTACCGCGTCTATTTTAGACGTATCATTTTCCTTGTTGAGCTTATGTGATCCTCATCACCAACTTACCTATTAGTAGGCTAAATAAGTAGGTATTATATTACAATACATTAAAAAACCTGTCCTATTCGAAAGCGGCATATAGTACTGCAATAACATTACCAAAAAGTAATAATCCACGTTTGTAAGTATTTTTCTGTTCTTTTTTCTTCTTGTGTGTTTTTTATATATGTGTGTACATAAATGGTTAAATAAATATTATTGAAAATAAAAAAGTTATTGCTATATAAAATACTCATTTTTATTACGAAAATTACCCTAAATCCATAATAAATTAGCCTCGCCCAATGTAATAATCAGGTAAAATTCCCCATGGAAAAAAAATGTGGCGATTTCTTTTTCTTTTTCCTGAAAATTTCCACATAGGTATAGAAGGTCCCATTAAAATAGATGGACAAATTTTAACACAGCGTTCAATACGTCTAACCAAAGATATCCAAGCAAAAAAATCAATGATTAAAGTGATTTTATTTCGACCAAAAATAATAAATGGTATTGGGTAACCAACATTTTTAGTGTATTTTCGTTAGCTGATTTATTTTTCTTGTGAGTATCTAATGCATTTTTCTTATTTTTTTTTTTACCATTGTCCTTATTTTGGTGGTCTGAATGATTTCTAAAAGTTTGTCCATATATTTTAATCGTTTATTTTATACACACCTAAACCATATAATCATATACACCATACATCATCATCATCATCATTTCATCCGGAAGACGTCCACTGCTGGACATAGGCTTCCCCCAAGCACTGCCTCTTTGACCGGTTCTGTGCTTCCTGCATAAAACGGATTCCTGCGGCCTCCACAAGGCCTTCCAACGCTACGTCTTCCGGTAATCTGTCGCCACTCCAGACCCTTTCGGCCCCATCGGCCATCTGTTCTGCGAGCAATGTGCCCTGCCCACTGCCACTTAAGTTTGGCAATTCTTCGGGGTATGTCGATTGTCTTGGTACTCCTGCGGATCTATTCATTCCTGATTCGATCATATGGTAAGTATTTTGGCACCTCGGTGTATTTTCATGTACCTATGTACTTTCTTAGTGTTTATCGTTTATTTGTGCTTGTGTCGGTGTTTCTTCTTTTATGTTGCACCAAATAAAAATGTTTTATATATCTAATCTAAGTTTTTTTTAAATTTTATTACTATACAGATTCAGTTTTCAACAAAATCGAGCTGTTTAAAAAAAAACTTGTTGTTGAATCCTGAATCCCTAATGTTCTACCTATACCTAGGTACCTACTTTTTTTTTTTTTTTGGGGTGGGAAATTATCAAATAACTTCTCCCGCTCTGGGCGGAGCGGGAGGGCGTGTCAGACTCTTACTGACTAAAACCCACCCGTGTTCCTTCCGTTGCCTGTACGTTGCCAGGGGCCACGGTATCCCTTTCGGACTTTCCCGCAACCCCGGCAGGCATCGACCTAGGTACCTACTGACGCCGATGCCCGACGTTAGGGTAGTGGAATAATCAATCATTAAGGGTCTATACTACCTCAAATTGCTTAGCATGATCCTCCGTTATATCGAAAATACTGCAGCATTCATTTTGAAATAAATATATGGTAAAGTTGAAATTAATGGTTAATTACTGTGTTTGCCAAAAATACGATTCCATAAAATTTAATTCAAAGAAAAAAAAAACCAAAGCGAACATTCAACCGCTGGTATTCAAAAATACTTTAAATTAGATCACTAAACTTTACATAATAACTGAACTAACTATAAAGCAGCAACTATGTTTTTCAATTTTTTTGTATTAGGTACCATTATTTTCGCTGTAAAAAGCAATTAGGTACCTAAACTATTGGTGCCTTGGAGCCGCCAGCACCCCATTTCGTCACGCTCTCACTCAGTCCGCGAGCTATATGGTGTGATCGAAATAAAAAGTGAATTGGGGTAGTATGGGCTCTTTACCACCGAGGTTGGTAGCAGATGCAACTGTCAAAAGATGTGCAGTACCGTAATCACGTAATACACGATCAATCGGAATTTGAATCGTTTGAAACAAATTGCTAATCCATTGCTTCATAAGATCGAAAAAAAAATCTGATCAACAACGTAAATAACGCAATGAATGTTGTTAATCTGTCAAAATAAAACAAATTTGTCGTAATCGTTTCGAAAATGTGTTGCGTAATTATATAACTGGTCTGTCTTAGGTAACCAAGGTATCACGTGGCCAGGTATTTTCTTTATCACATTGATAGGTAGGTACTATATACCTACTGCCTAAGGCTACTCTGCTGTAACCAATTCAGAGATTCCTAGAATGATGAGGTCTTTTTAGTTTTTGCACAAACAATATTACATCGTGCAGTCCCATTTGATAGATTCCTTGAATTGCCCTTGAACTGTTCGAGTTATCATTGCGTACCAATTACTCAAGGATTATGCATTGAAATACGCAGAATTATGTTGTAAATATATTGCTATCAGAGCTTTATTGAACGTAATTTAATTAAGTATAATTGAACTAAGTAAGTATTATTTAAATATTAAATTTTCCTGCATGTTTTACTGTTATAACAATATTCAATAAATCTATTAATTAGTCTGTTTTTCTAGTTATGTTATAATTACCTACGACTGTTTCATAATAATCGTAGTTAATTCCAGGAATGTTTAACCGAGCATCCTGTGTTACGTAGGTATATATCTAAGTAAAGAACAAACCTTTGTACCTAAATTAAGCTTATTACCTATTACTTACGAGAATAACCAACGTTAGTCAAGGAATCTATGAAAATTCTTAGAGGTCCCCGAAACGATCAATTGCCATCAATTTGTATTGTAGTAATATTGTCGATCGCTTTTCAATTGCATTTGGTAGACAATTAGTTTGAAAGAAAAAGAAAGAAAAATAGGTATATTTGTCACAGAGACACGTGCATACAAATAACAAAAATATAAACAACAGACATATTCGGTAGCTGCACGTCATGACTGTGACAAGAAGGCTTCCACTCAGCATAATTCTGTGCTATGAGGGACAGGCAGGGACAGGCACAGCACAGCGCTGATTTTCAGTGGTCACCCGCGTAACAATGTGTATCAATTACGTGAAAATTGACGATGAATTGCAATTGATCGTTTAAGGGAGGGTCCCTTAAACGATCAATTGCAATTATTATATTAGATAACAAAAAGAACATCCTAAAAAATTGATCCATGCTACCTCCCATACACACTTATCTAATAGACTTATCAGCAGAAATCCATCGTAAATTTACATAAGATAAGAAGGATCGTTTCCTCATTCATTATATTATCAGATGGATATAAAAGTTACCTATCTTCGATTGCATGCGAACGCGCGAAGCTTAGATTCTATCATCTTACGAAACTCGAAAGCTCTAAGTGTGATTTCCAATGCTTTAAAGGCATTGCAGTGATGACCTATCACGACTGTAATGTTCGTTATTATATGCTTCCCTCCTATGTACATAGGTTTATGGGCTTATCGAAATTGTACGTGTAAGGAAGCCGGCCTGACACCTTTGCACCTGGCACTGCTGACTGCTTATTACCGAATAAGGAAAATTATGCAGTTGTTGGTCGTGTGTTCGAACCCAAATAGGCGCTTTACTTTATGTATGTACGAGTAAATAATTTTATCACCACTGCTCTCAAAACGGTAAAGGAACCCATAGTGAGGAAACCGGCATGTCCTAGAACCAAAAATTCGAAGATATGTGACATCTACCAACCCGCATTTGGCCCGCGTAGTGGATTACGGCCCACTCCCTCTCATGTGAGAAGGCTTTTGTCCCACCAGCAGGAACATTATCTAGGCTGATTATGATTATAAATCATGTTCTGAGAGTAAGGTAAGATCATAAAGCACCAAACGTTATCAATAAGTATACCTAATAGGCAATTAAGTAGGTACCTGTAAACAAATTAACCATGGGTTCAAGGGATAACAAAACAAACAGGAAGTACAACCAAAATTGATACAAATTTAATAATCCATCATCACCATCACCATTATTTTGGGACCAGCGCAGTAGTCTGTCTTGTCCACAGAGAGGAGGCCTGTGTGCCAGAAGTGGGGACATTATAGGCTGATTATGCAGCATTAAGTCTTCTTCTTATACTTATCTATTAGTCGTCATATTCGTAGCCACTATTGTATCCGACAACGGCCAACTTCCTTCTCCGGCCAGCGGTGGAAATTCGCCTGCAGCTACAGGAGAGTACCTATCCCTGCAGAGGTGACAACAGACGTCCGTAACCCACGATCCACAAATCTTTGTGTGCCTCCGGCATTACCAACGTTATTCCATTAATAATATACTTTTGAAGGTACACACCCGTTTTTTTATTCAGTCGCCAATTATCAGGTGAGAATCAAACGGGTGGAGGCTACATGCCATATCTTCTTGACCCCGGACTTAGGTCGAAGCAAGGAAAACCTTGCTCAGGTGGAGATTCACAGATGACTCCGCCCTGAAGTGTACCTATATGTGGTGCTATCCCACAACCAATGGGGCACTCAATATCGTGTCCAGCGTGTCCCGTTGCCTGCACAATGCAGGAGCTGATCGACGCCACTGAGGATGCCAAACTCGCAGCCAAATTTTAGACTGACTCTGACTCTATATAAATTGCCAGCGTCGACACGCTAAGAAGATCTTTCACACAGTCCTATTTAAATTTATAAATGCGAAAGTGAGTTTGTTGGTTTGTTACGCTTGCACTCTAAGACGGCTGAACGGATTTGGATGAAATTTGGCACATGACCATTACCTGGGTTAGGACATAGGATACTTATTATCCCGATATTCCCACGGGATCAAGACTTATGCGGGTGAAACCGCGGGGCTCAGCTAGTACGTAGATAAATATGAAATTAATAAACGCATGGAATTACATACTAGTGTAACTTATACAGGGTGTTATACAAAGCTGTGGCAGATGCGAGGTCTACCTAAAGATCGCATCGGGTGTCTGATAAAACTCTCCCAATGCAAATAGGTACTCATACCAATACATACACAGTCACGAACATTTATACCTTTACCTTTTCATCTCGACGGACAAACCAAAGACTGCCTCGTTGGTCTAGTGGTCGCAAGCGCTACCGCTGAGCATGAAGTCCTGGGTTCGATTCCCAGGTCGAGCAAAGTGTTATTGGGTTTTTCTATCTAGAATTTCTCAGTAGCAGCCCGGGGTCTGGATTTGTGTCCGGTTGATGGCATTAGTCTCGCCTCCTATTACATGGGTCTTACTCATAACTGGCGAAATGTAGGTGACTATAGCTACACCTCCGCCCAACCCTTCGGGGAAACAAAGCGTGATGTTATGTATGTGAAATTCCAAATCTGTCGTAGTATTAGCCCACGTTCGCACGGACGTAATAAAATCGCAGCGATTTTTTTTCGTACACTGGATTTTCAACGCCCAGAGCGTTGAAAATCCAACAGTGTGCTTTTTCAACGCGCTGGGGCGAGAGTGCGTCCCAACTCGTTGAATTCTCAACGATCGGCTCAACACCTAGAGTTGAAAATCTAATGCGCGATAAAATCCCACCGCGATATTTTTACGTCCGACATGGGCTTACGATTGCCCCTTCGAGATAAGACCTATTTCATAATTGTATGGGTTCCAAAATATGTTCGTAACAGTATAAAACTACAATCAATACAAAACGAGAAAATCACTTTTAGAAGTTCCTTTTAAGTAGGTATTCGGTACTTTATTATAGGTACAGACGCCAGCACATCAACCTACCCGAAACTGCCAAAATTTCCCAATCAACTTTGAACCTTATATTATAGTTATAAAGTTGAAAATATATTAAAGAAATTTGACAGATTGTAGTAGGTTGACGTGCTGGTACACTAGATTCTGCCCGCGATTTCGGCCGCGTGAAATCTCTTGTTTTAATATAAAATATCCAGTGACACTCCGCAATACTGTAGCTTTTTATTAGTAAAAGTATTTTCGAAGATTACCTCCTACATACAAACTTATTAATTTTACCTCTAAATATTTGTATAGATATTAGTGAGCATGACTATACATACCTTATAATATGTCAGTACTCCAGTAGTAGGTACGCAACGGGTCGCTGTCAACGGCCAAACGATCAGACGGCCTTCCCGACACGTCACTTCACAATCAATATTAATATGTTCTTATACGTCTACCGTATTCCCAGACGAAGGGCACAGGAACATACAATAGAACAAACGGTGCTAAGTGAGATAGAAACCCTGAAAACTAACTGGATGCTAAGGTTAGGTTGTGGACAGAAAACTGACCTCGAACCTGACTTGACCTTCTTGTTTCGACGTGTATTGTATTGTTACCGAAATAATCACGAGCCGGAAGAAGTTACCTATAATAATAATAATAATACCATTTATTTCAGGCAACAGTGGTCCATAGAAAAATACCTTAACCTAAACATACATAATTGAATATAAACAAAAACTTGTGTTAATAAATAGGCTTAGACTATGTTAGTAGCACTTCATTTTGCACTAGCTTGACTTTGTGCTGCCCTGTGGAACTTGTCCGCGGAAGCGACGGAACACCACATCCTGCGGCCAAAAGTCCTCTTCCATGACGAGGGGCAGATAACAGTTCGGTACTCGCACGACGAACGCCCTGAAGTTGACCTATGAAGTGAAATTAGAACAGATACCTACCTATTCGGATACGTATTACCCAGCAACTGGGTTGTGGAGGTTATATATATACACAGTCGCTCCATTTAAAATACTGGTATTCAGCTGCATCCAAGTAGGTAATTAGGGAAAATGCTTGGTAGATTGTCTGATTGACCTATTGGGATAGAATGTATGTGTCGTGGCCAGTACTCTAATTACGTAATACACGATCAATCGGAATTTGAATCGTTTTGAAACTTATTGCTAAACCATTGCTTCATGGGTTCGAAAAAAAAATCTGGTCAACAACGTAATGAATGTTGTTGAACTGTCAAAATGAAACAAATTTTTCGTAATCGTTTACGAAAATGTGTTGCGTAATTAGATAGCAGATCTTAAAATTGATAATTACATGAAATGAACATCGACCACTGGTCACATCATGATGTGGCCTGGCCAGATGATTGAATACTCAACGTTTAACGATACTACTTCATAATGTGGCCAAACATTAGTGATCATATCGTAAAATAGTTAGATTATCCAGCGGTAGAGGCATTGGTGTCGCGTTGTTTTTGTTAACAAATCAAACAAAGACCACGCAAAAAAAGGAAGGAAGTAGCGGTCGCCGGCTGCTGCAGTGGCGTGAAATGCAACATATCACTTAAAACTAGTTTCTAAAAATAAAAAATTTACGCCACTTATGTGGCACCCCGACCAAATGGGTTAGAACTGTGATCAACCGCGCGCGAGCCGAGCGATCGAAGCGAACGGCGCCGCGGGAACAGCCGGCGAGCGCTACTTCCAAGTTGGTCGCAGTTACTTGGCTATTGTTACTACACCTTACACCATGGATATCCTACATGAATGATATGGCCAAATGTCGACTGGTCATATCATTAAACGTTGACGTTTAAACGATATGGCCAATGTTAGCTGGCCATTTCATGAAATGGTCAATTCTAAGATCTGGCCACGACATATGTATGTTCCCACTTGTGTTCTTGCCACCAAATGCCAGAATTTTAATTGCTCTCCCACATCAGATCGTTATTTACATCTTTCAGGTCATTCTAGGATACAGCCTCAAGTGTCACCCCTTAAAAGGTGGTGCCAAATACAATACACCAATCAACCAATGGCTTCAATTACCAAGCGGCAATGCCAACCGACGCGTATGTCTCTGCTAACCCTTTGGACTACAAGCGCGACGTTCACGATAGTAACACGACATCTATCATAACAAACATGCAACTAATTAAACTTACTTTGACTCGTCATTACTCAACAATGTCAACAGATGGCGCTGTTTACATTTAAAAATAACTCTGACTGTTGCAAATTGAACAAAGATTTAGAAATACCAACATAATGCAATTCGAAGTAATTTTATTATATATTACTTACAATTCAATTTCATAATCCATTATAAATATTGTCCTATACATTAAATGATTAAATGGTCATTACAATGATTAAAATCTTTTTTGTACAATGTACAAGCAGACAGCTAAAAAAAATAGGAATGCGAAGAACATAATGACTTTATCGGTGAACTCTCGTCGGCCATATTTCTTTAGAAGTTTGCCAGATTCCGATATTGTGCTGGCTGTGTTCTGTAGCTCTGATTTAGTACCCTGAAACACAATACGGATAATGTCCATTATTTGAATATCCAAATAAATGAGTGTACAAGATAAGGAGCAACGACACAAGTTTGTTTTGGTTATCAACAATAAACAATAGGTGCCATCACATTAATGGAATCTTAATGCCAATAAATCCAGGCACAACTATGCTTATTCATAGGTGTAGTTATTAAAATCAATACCTACTCGAACCAAAAGTATAGGTCGGCTAATAATTTTTTCGCGATTACGATGTTGTTCCTTTAGGACAGTTTGATGGTTTGTACCACACCTTTCTGATACACCCTGTAGATATAGATTTCAATAACTACACCTATAAATGAGCATAGTTGTGCCTGGATTCATTGGCATTAAGATTCCATTAATTTGATGGACAAAGTTCAGTTTGATGGTCTGTACCACTCCTTTCTGATACACGCTGTACACAAGGTTATTGGTTATATGTCGGCAATCAGGGGTCATTTGGTTGCAAATGACTTCTCCTACATTCCCTAAACGGATTAGCGACATAAAACCAATGACCCTGTATATGCATATTAAAAAATAAAGTCGCTTTTCGTGTTTGTCTGTGTGTCGAAATCGCATCAAGATCAATCGGAAAACAATTTATAAGTGTTCTTTTTTTTTTATATATATATATTTGTAACTACATATATTTTATTTTTTATTCAACAATAAATTAAATAACTTACATGCACAGTAGAACTAGATGACACCAAGCTGTCCAGTGTATCTTGACTCCTCTGTGCGGTGTCTGCTAATTGTCTGCTTATGGATAGCAACTGTTCAGTCACACCTGTAAAGAAATGGATTAAAACATGTATTTATAAATGACACAACTAATCTATACATACAAATTAATAAAATTGAAGTGTCTGTTTCTAATGTCAATATAACAGCTTTTTACTAAATGCATATGATGAAAGTGTATACTGGTACTAATAACAAAAAAAAAGATTTTTTGTCTGTCGTGTTTGTTCCAACTAATCTCTGAAATGGCTGGACCGATTTTGACGGGACTTTCACTGCCAGATAGCTGATGTTATAAGGAGTAAGTTAGTACTTATAACATACTACTTTTATTTTAGAAAAAGGAATTAGAGACCACGCGGGCAGCAGCTAGTTTAGACAAAAATTTTAGAAATCTAATTTAGCAGACCCTCATACCCTCAATACTCTTACTGCTGGGGAGTTTGTTGCGCCACTTCTTCTTCCCAGCTAAAGCACTAGGAAGTGGTGAAGGGTGGGCGGTTTGGGTGACTGTCTTATGTAATTTTGACGTTCGAAAAGTGCTGATTCTCAGCCTAGTTTGAATAAATGACTTTTGAATTTTGAACTTTGAATTCTGAAATATCAAGATTCTGGCACTGCTGGGATCCCTGACCATCCTCTATTTTCACTTGTTATGGCATCATTTATAGATATTAAGTGATAGGTGAAAATTCCATGAATAAATGCTAATTGCTGTAAGTCACTCTCCACTACGGGCATGACATGAGCAACTTATAGAACAGTAGGTACAAAGGAATGCCCATAGTGGAGCGCGTCTGTGACCTGAGTGGTGTGGCGGGCGCGCAGTGAATCATGCGCATATGTGATACGCCGGCAGTCATAGTACTAGCTTTTTAGAAACTTTGGGGTAGGCTTCCACCCTAACCCAATAATATAATGAATATAACAAAGTTAGATGTAATTAAAGGAAACAAACACAGCTGTCCTACTTTGAACAGCCACAAGCCTAAACAATTTGTCTTCTTTGTTCTACTTATTTATGGCATACTGCCAGTACACATGTTGCTTATTTAAAGATACTAATGTTTGTCAACCGTTAATAGTCTCACTCAGTAGTCACTAACATGTATTGTCGCAATTGGTATTAAATTCCTTACTTATTGATTTGACTTTGATTTAGTTACTTGAGATAAGAGAAATGATTTAAGAGAAAAAGATAGGCACGAATAACATGACATTTCCCAAATGAATGGCCATTATGCTTTAATGCTTCTTCAAGAGGCTATCCAAAGGAGTTATTTTAGAGCTGTTTAGAAGGATCAGACCATAGACTAAATAAATCATAACAGTATGAAAATAGAACCAAAGAGTGCCTATTAAAATAGATCAAAACACTACCTGAAGACATTTTGAGCAGTCCATCTCTCTCGACTTTAGTCTTTCTGTTCCTGATGCCAGAATCATCTCCTTCACCAGATTTTAACAATTCATCTCTTTGAGCCTTCTCTATGGCAAACATGCTTGTTATGTTAGCATCCTTGAATTCCTTTAGAAGACTGAAAATACAATAAGATCTGCTAATATAAAAGCTTTCAAGATTGTTCTTTATTAGAACGTACAGCGCCTGCCCTAGCCTTTGATCAGAAGCAGATTGTCTTTTAGCACCCTTTGATCAACGCTTTCACTACTCGTAAATTCTAGTTTGGTTTCATGTTAATTATACAAATAATGCCCACATTTTCAAAAATCTACTTTTATTCAACACATATTGAATTCAAATTAAATGAAGTCAGGCGCAACCGAGGTCAAGAGCAGGCCCATTCAGCATTAAAAAAATAGCTCTAATTAGTGTACTTGAAAGCTTTTACTGCTATATAATTAAATTAGTATTTGGTGTTCTTTTCAATCAGTCAGTACTACGCATAGTGCTTTTTAGCGCCCCTTGCCATCTGGCACTGAACATATTATAATATTTTTTAAAAAATGTTACAGATTGTTTCTCTCTGCTGAGAGTCCCAGTAGAAAAAAAACTTCTGTTAAAGGCCAATAGTAATAGTCAACACTTTTAAATATAAACAAATAAACAATAGTACTCTGTAATACTATTCAATTGTTATTTACGTAACTATATAAATAAATAATGGAAGGACATAACTTAAATGTTCATAAGCAAAATGAATTAATGATAAATACTTTTTGATAGCCCAGAATGTAGACCATTGGAAGGTAAATGAATATACTACTTACCAAGCTAGCTGATGCCTCTGCGAGTCCACTTCGCTGGCATATTTCATGTCCCCGGTATCCTTTCCATAAAGTTCAAAATTTTCCATTTCATCCCTTAATACTGATATAGCTGCCCTTCCTTTTTCGTTGAGCTTGTTTAGACTTTCCATTGAGTCTCGGCATGCTAATATTTCCTGTAAATTAATTTTAACAACAATACAAAATATCTTCCAATGATATTGGCAGTATTGACACACTTTTTTTTTTAAGTATTTTTGTTGTTCCTCCCACGAAAATTGTCGACACTAGAAATCTACAACAAACGGAGCTTGTCTAAGAATCAAGTCAACAGATATCCAAATTTTAGTTTTTTTTTTTTTATTACCATTGAATTTGCAATTATTTTGTTGCTTCCTTTATACAAGACAATTTAAATAACACTTGGCTAAACATTGTTACATTAATAAATTGTTTTAATTATATTTATCATTCATAATTACCTGAATTATGTTTTTCACAGTAAAATAATGCTTGGCTAAAACTTTCACATAATTCTGGAATATTGCGTCCGGGCTGTCTAATTTCTGGAGAAATAGCTTGCTGTACGCATTAGTACTCAATTCTCGCTCTGCTCTCATATTCATGGCGTTAATTGCAGCTTAAAGAGATTAATAAATAAAGCAATATTAATTTTTATTTTGAAAACTTTTGTGACTGACCTGTCATGATCATCTGTCTGTGTGACGTTGACACTATGACGCTGACGTTTCAAATGACATATAATATGACTCTTTTACACGATTTAAATGCAAAGCCTTATAATAATAAATCAACGGCACGGTTGGCGCAGTGGTTAAGCGATTGACTGCTGCGCTGCGTGTCGCGGGTTCGATTCCCGCACGGAACAAATATTTGTATGACCTACAATTAGTTGTTCCGGGTCTGGCTGTTTGTGTATGTGAGTTTAAATGTTTGTAAACGCACCCACGACACAAGAGAAATTCCTAGTGCGGGGCAACGTTTTTTATTTAAAAAAAATAAAAAAAATAGGATCCACTACTACTAACTGGTGGATTCTGTGGATACACTAGTGGCAATACTATCTACTTACAGTAGCGCACCATGGGCACTGGCTAGTCGGGGAGTCAACCCCCCGCTGACTGGTTATTATTTACCACTTAGAATCCGGTCGTCGAGAGAATGCGTTCTTGACACCTGTCAGTTTCACACTAATATACGTATCATATTTGTGTTTTGCTATTTTGATCCATAGTTAATAATAGAAATTGTTCAACTGACAGGTGTCAGAAACGCATTCTCTCGACGGCCAGACTGTAGTTAATATTTAAAAATAATGATCAGAAACGAAAGTCGATTACCTCCAAACCACTGCAATTTCTGAGAAGCTTGCAGCCTTTTGTTTTTGTATTTTATGTTGCGTGGTTCTTTTATTTTATCTTTTCGTTAAAAGCAATCATTTGAGTCTTTATCATCATCGTCACCATCATTCATCATCACTCTCCTGCCCTTATCCCAATTTATTCGGGGTCGGCGCAACATGTCTTTTTCTTCCGTCGTCATCTCGGTAGTCACCTCCTTTCTAGCCATATCATCTTTCACGCAGTGCATCCATCGTTTCTTTGGTCTTCCCCTACTCTTATAGCCATCGACATTCATACTCAAAACTTTCCTCACATTTTCCTCATTCCTCTGCATCATATGCCCATACCATGACAACCGATTTCCGCAAAACTTTTCAGTCACCAGTGCCACAATCAGACACATCACATCACATCAAAAAAAATCACGTCACATCACATCACATCATCGTCATCATACCTACAGCTAAAAGACGTCCAATCGTGGGCATAGGCCCCTCCCAAGCATCGCCACAAGGGCCGTCTTTTTTCCTTCATTGTGACTTAAATTCTACATAGCATGATTGCTATACAAAAATAGACCTTTTTAAATTAGTTTATTTGCAGGCAATAAAACTGTAGTGACATTCATTGTTAAGTACAAAAACAAAACATATTTATTATACAAAAAATATTAACAATCCTAAAATGAGCCACAAAATAATTTGATAATCTTACTTTAAATAGTCACACCACACCAAAGTATAAACTGTTTGAATTGATTTTACTGACCGATAGTAATATCGTCCATAAAGTCGTCATATACATTGTCGTCTAGGTACAGAGTATGATAGCCCTGATAGCCTGTCAACTTCCTCCGACACGTAGGACATACAGGTTTTAGTAACAACGCCTTCTGCAGACAATTTCTGCAAAATACATGGCCGCACCTCGTCGAAACAACTGATTCTTTGCCCAAGTTATTAAAACATATAGGGCAACGGATTCGCAGAAGTTTTTTACATTTTGATTTTGCCTGTAAATAACATTAATTCAAATGTATATAAATATAACCTGAAGAAGTTGTAGCAAACTAAGGTACCATACCCATAATTTAATAAAATTCTATAACATGGATAATTGACGAGTCAACGCTTTTTGTCCAACCGTGGATTGTTAGGCCGAGTTGATAATCAAAAAGATTTTAAGACTATCTTACTTTGGTCTTTGGTTTCTTTGTTTTTTTCTCTTTTACTGTTTTCTCCTTTGCTTCAGGTATTCCAGGCGTCATTCCTTCGTACTGATATTGTGTTGCCTTAAATGTAATATATATTTTCATTGATAATGTAAAATCATTTTACAAATAATTTGATTTGTCAGACACCATTTTGACGTAACATCTGACAGTCTCACGTGAGAAAAAAAAACTTGTCTATTTCTTCTATAACTACGTTAAAAGGAGATCTGCAATACCTATTTAATTTTATTGGTTTCCCCGTTTCGTTATTTTTAAATAAAAAGAGTTACAATGTAGGATAAACAAAAAAAAATGTTTAATTTATTGGCAGCTATGTATGTCAGAAAACCTTCCTGAGATTTTTGTATCAAAGGCTGTACCATTACTTTCCATTCATGTACCCAACGAACTATCTTCTAGGGATGTTGGGCTTCAACTCATTGGAGGTAAGAAGGGGCTTTGATCAGCTCACGATTGCCTGTAAAACCCTAAGCGGTCGTATTGACTGCCCTGAGCTCCACGGACTTTTCTGCTGCCTATTTGTGCCCGACAAATACCTTGGGCACCGTCAAAGCCGCCGTCATAACCTGTTCGCACTACCGCTATCTAGATCTGTTGCTAGAGCTGAATCCCCGGTATGTCGAACCCTAAGGATGCTAAACGCCCTCCTGACTGCCGACCCTGAATGTGATGTGTTTGCTGATGAATGGAAGAAAATAATGCGTGCCTGTCTGGTGTTTTGTGAGAGACAATATGCGAGGGTGTCCACTGTTACATGTTAGCTTATGATGTTTTTAATTTATTTAACCATTTACGCAAATAAGTACCAATAATTTTATCCACGAATTGTATATCTTAGAATTTGAATTTATTTTTTGTATTGTATGTTATTTGAATGCTTATTTTATTTTAATCTTTATAATTCTATGTTAATTAATGTAATTGGACCTGTGCCGTTTTAATTAACTATAAATAAATAAATAAATAAAAATAAATGTACAGACGCCAGCCGGTCAACCTACCCGAAACTGTCAAATTTTCCCAATCAACTTTGAACCTTATGCTTTGGTGATAAAGTTGAAAATCTATTAAATAAATTTGACAGATTGTAGTAGGTTGATGTGCTGGCGTCTGAACAGAGACAGTCACGGATCCTCCATCTTGAGTGGAGCGACAATCTTCGCATACTGGCCAGTAGCAGGTAGATGAGAGTTGCCGAGAATGGAGATGAATAGCAAGAGATCGGAGAGGTCTAAGTCCAGCAGTGGACTGCTGTAGGAAGGTGATGATGATGACTATCCCAGCAGTAAACGAAAACCCAGTCGCAATGTTTTTTATTCTGTAGGCAAGATTATTTGATATTGATTTTGACAATAAATAGACCAAAATCCTCATCAGTTTACAAGTTCCCACTAGTCTACCCAATTTGAACTAATATGTATGAATAAAAGAACAACACCCTCTTAATAAATGCATTGTATTTTTATAATGAGTAATTACAATATCACTGATCAAGAAAAACCTTCGTGTACAAACGTAAACTTAGTTTTACTAGTCTTTGAAGCATTTTTACAGTTGCTTCTCAATAATTTCACTAATTTCTTTGGTCCACAGCAATATAGGTTCAGATGGTCCCTGAAACAAAAATCAAAAGAATTAGTTAATACCCAGTCATTGTAACTATTAAAGCAAGAAGCTTTTGCGGAATAATATTTCAATTATTTAAAGTAAGTGTAAGTGTCATTTAAAAAGGGACCTAATACTGTATCTTGTGGCACTCTCAGGTTCTCTAGTACTCATACAAATCATAAATCGAATACACTGCGTCTGTTAGTTAAGCTTACTCTAAATAATTGAGATATATATATGAAATGTTCATCTCTAAAATCTATAATTACGAACTTTATCAGTAAACGGGTTAACATGAACACAATCAAACGCTTTTATGTGGTCTCGATTTTTTTTCTTAATTGCAGAATATCAGTGAAACTTGAGGTGTCGTAATAATCTGAATCAATAATGAAAGACAGTCAACTTACTCAGGATATAAATGCACCCAATATCCAAAAACTCTATCCCAATGCGGCCTCCCACGTCGAACTCTACATCCAATCAGAGGATACTGTTTTGCGATATTATAATTATTGTCTTCATCTCCTCCTGACTTCACTTCATTAGTATTCCTGTTAAGATTCGGAGTCAGCAAAGTAACTCTTTCATCATCTCTATCTCTACTCAAAACGTGACTGAGACCTTTTTCGTTAATCACAACCATGTGTGCTACGGGATTATGTGCTTTATTGCTTTCATTATTAAGTTCATTTTGAGTGTTAGTGACGTAAAATTCTATATGCAGTCTGTCTAGGCGGTTTGCGTTTCGTAATTGTAGTATAGTTTTGTTCGCTAGGTCTGCGAGCCATGTTAGCTCTTTTTCATGTCTTACTATCCAGAGAAGGTGGATTCTACCGGGCAATCGATTGCGCGGGTTCCTGAAAAGTAACAATATCGAACATTAGAATGGGATAAACTACTTCTAGAGGCGTCAGACATCCAAATTTATAACGAAACGATAATCTCTCATATTATCATATCAGCTATCTAATTGCGTAAAACATTTTCGTAAATGATTAAGACTAATCTGTTTCATTTGACAGTTCAACAACATTCATTGCGTTATTTACGTTGCAGAGCAGATTTTTCTTCGAACTTACAAAGCAATGGATTAGCAATCTGTTTCAGATTGTGATTGATCGTGTATTACGCATTTAAGGTCCAGGTTATCATGGAACAATAAAAGTAGGTAGTAACAAACAATTTTGACAAGTTTTATCCTTGTAGGATGACTCTAGCGGTGACCAACTTACTAACAGGGTACCTGTTAGTAATTTTGTAAGAAAAAGTATTAAAAGAAGCACTTACAGCAACATGTCATGCAACACAGCTACAAACGGCGTGATCCCCACTCCTGCAGCAACGCAGATCGCCACATCACTGCGACAGACGCCCTCCATTGGACTTGAGAACGGCCCGTCTACGAGTACACTGAAAATAAAGAAAGAAAATGCAATTTAATCAAAGTAACAAAATAAAGTTCTAGAATAATGCGAGAGAGAGACACATAACAATGGTATACCTAAAAAGAGAAATGAAGGGGAATGAATAATGGCGGCTGTTTGGAAGCAAGTGGTATTTTAGAGTCTATAATACCTCAAATTGCTAAGCATGATACTCCGGTATGTCGAAAATACTGCAGCATTAATTTGGAAATAAATATATGGTAAAGTTGAGGATTAAAGTTACCTCCAAACCGAACAATCAACCACTGGTATTCAAAAAATAGTTCAAATTAGATCATGAAACTTTGCATAATAACCTGAACTAACTACTAAGTTTTTTTTTTATTGTCTTTATTTTCGCCGTAAAAAGAAATTACCTAAACTATTGGAGCCTTCTCTCCCCAGTCTCGCTCTCACTCAGTCCGCAAGCAGTATCGTGCGAGCGAGATAAGCACGATAACCGACTTTTAATGATTTTATACTGAAGATCACATCTAAACGTAGTATTAATGATTTGGAAAAAAAAAAAATAATACTTCAAGCACACAAATGTTAAAAGGCGGACTTAATGCCGTAGGTATTTTCTACCAGTCCACCTTTGGGTGATGCAGAGACAAACAGTGGTAGGTGCAATAGCGAGGATTGAGGACTTTTTTAAATTTAACTATAAAGATATACATATAAACCTATTAAAAACTATAAATATAATAAATACACCTAATTATATATAAATATATTATGTTAAATAAGAGCATTTTCTTAATAACTTAATCTGTGAATATTTTACATTATGTTTTTATTACATAGTGTAATTAATTTGTAAAGTTATATCACGTGTAAAGTTATGTAACGCGGATAAAAAACTGAGAACCACGCAAAAACTATCAAGCGTATTTTTCTGAAACCTTCACCATTTTAAAGATAATTTAATTATTTATCTTTTAGTATACGTGTTTTATTAAAATACCTTTTTTTATGGATAATAAATTAATTTGGAACAGCGCTCCTTGATGGGCGAGTCCTATTACTGACTGGACATAGCTAACCACTCAAGGCCATTAGCATATATCCATATTAAAGTGTGACGAGATTACCTTAATTCACTGGGCCTTCTTTCCAATAATAACTTCTCTAAAGATTCAGTCCAATCTCCCTTCACTCTTATCCAAACGACGAAGCTTCTTTGGTATGATGTAGGAACCTGAAATGTGAAAACAAATGTACTATAAAGGAGACAAACAGGGTTAGCAGAGATCATAATCTTCTACTAGCCGTTTTACCCAAAGGCTATGCCTAGGGGAAGCATACCTCATCACCAGATGGTTTGGCAAAAGCATCTGACGGTATACAAAAATTAAGACCTCAATCAGAAGAAGAACACAAGGTGAGACGCTGAGACGACATTGGCGACATACAGGGTGGCCCATGAAACGACGTCCAAAGAAAAATATTTATAAGCCTCTCTTCCAGGGCATCCCGATCAATCGTAGACCATAATTTAAGGACTTAGAACACAAAAATAAAAAAGCCAGAAATCAAGCGATACATACCCAAGCGGGCGTACCCAGGGGATGGCAGATGGTACCTACTGTTGTCCATAAAAGTTATGTTAGATTCACGTTAATCTAAGACTTTCTGTGTAATTACAATATTATGCATTCCTTTTAAAAAAACCGCGCTGCGCGGCCTTTTTGATTTTATTGACAGTGCCTTATTCTATACGGCTACAATTGAATGGTTATTCAGTACACTCAGACGCGTAAAAACATGGCTGAGATCAACAATTGTCAAAACAGGTTAAATGGGCTTTGCTCTGTCAGTCTTTGGTCAGTTTTATGTTGTATCTTGATCAAAATATGATTGTCGATCTTAACAAATTATACTCATTAGAATCATTAATAGGTACATCTCTCTGAGTTGGATTTGTCCATTGAATAACTTTTTCATGAAATCGTGACATTTCAGAACAAATCTAACTTATAGATAATGATTATAAAGATTATAATTCTGTAAATACATATTTGTTATGGTGGCAAATCATATTTTAATCAAGATACAATCTGACACTGACTTAGAAATTGCAAAAAACGTAAGAAAAATCGAATTTTATTTAATTATTTATTTGCTAACTAACATGTAAAACACTGGTTAATAGGCATGCATTAAAATTTCATGACACAGTATTAAGACCCTGTAAGGTCACTGCAAATGTTTCATATCAAAAGATTAAATTACACGAATTTGATGATTCTAATTATTCGCGGGCTACCTTTGCGTATCCACCTTAAGAAATTTCTGATTTGCCCACCCTGGGCCAAAAGCTGGGTACGCCCATGACCGAGAATTTCCCAAAAAATATTATAAACCATGAAGCTCCTAAACTATAAATAATCGCTGAACATGATGTTTCGGGAATCACTTGGAAAGAGGTTTAATTTTTTTTTCGTTGGACGGATTTATACCCTGTAATATATATAATAGAAAACAGTTAAAAAAATAACTAGACAGGTATTCCTTTAAGCAGTTAAATAATTTGATGAGACGAGATCTTTCATAGCCGGAGCTACAAAACCATCTCAAGTAACATTCCAATTACTATAGCTACCATTTTAAGATGTCACAAAATCCATTGTCAATGAGCAAATACGCTTTAGTGTGATCGCTAACGGGTCAACTACCTTATATGGAGGCTCCCATCCCACCCACGAGGTTACAACACTTATAGTAGAATATTATTTTTAACTATAGTTAGAAGTTACGTCACCGGATAACGTTTTCTTGTTAGAACATAAATAATTCACGACAGGTTAAGTGGAAGTACATGAAACCGTCATATTTGAAAATAAATAAATTCCGAATACTCTATTGTCTAAAGTGGTTTTTGTGGTGAATGTTAAAGTCTTGACAGGCGAATTGTTGGGTGTGACTGTTGATTTTTGAGGCGCATTTGGGCAGACTACCCACTTTTATTTTGAAATAACACGTCAGATAAACTTGAAATGAATCGTCAAGAGTTCTGCTTTATATTCGACAATAGCTTATAATGTGTGATATCACAAAATGAGGCTCTATAAGTCTAGCGAGGCTGTAAAGTTAGTCAGCAACCTAATTACGTAATACACGATCAATCACAATCTGTATAATTTTGAAAAGATTACTAAATAATCCATAGCTTCATGAGTTCGAAAAAAAAATCTGCTCAACAAAGTAAATAACGCAATGAATGTTGTTGAAGTGGGCATTAGATAGCAGATTACCAGAAAATTCAACCAACCCAGTTCACAATCTACGCCTGGATAAACACGTTGCTCCATTGAAGAGCCCATAAAATGTATTGTAGCACTAGCTCAAAAAGAAAATGCAGTACAATAAACTAAATATGGTACCGCCGATATGAGTAATTTTACAAAATAAATCTATTTACCTTGACGACAGTGAAGGGATGCCACTCAATGAGAGAGACGTCCAAACACTGCAGCAGCACATACTGCCCCATGCGGCACTGCAGCTCGTGCGGGCAGCTCACTGTCAAGCTTATGGTGCGCCCTGCCATGTGATGCACCTATAATGTCAATAGTTTAACTGTTTTAGTTGTGTGCAAGTGTGCAGTTATTTCATCGTTTTGTAATAATAATTCTATCATCAACATCTGCTAAAGTTTTCGTTAATACACTCTCTATTGAAATCTATCTCTATATTAACTCTAAAATGTATGCCCCAATGCCGACATTTAATTAAGCTCAGCTAAAATCAAAATATAAAAATATATTTATATAAGTACCTATTATTAAACATCATTCAAATATGGGAAGACAGTGAAGACAGAAACTTTCAATAAATACAGTCGTACGCACGTAACTTGGCAAGGTTTTGGCATATTGGGAGTGTAAGTTTGCGCAAAACAAGAAGTGCAACAAAAAAAAAATGCATGCCATTATTCTATGGTTATTATCACAATTTATTTTTGAACATTTCTGTTAAGATAAATAAGTGAAAACGAATTCTGCGCATCTACGATTTCTGCCAAGTTACGCACCGGCGACTATACCATGTACTTAAGTAAATAGAAAATGATCAACATATCTACAGTATACTAGGCCTAATTGTCCATCCATTATGAAGCTGTTGTGATCACTGCAATCACTATAATAGCTATATGGGCATTCGGAAAATTTGCTACAACAAGAGGCAGTGCTAATTATTAATTGAAATTACACTGCTGAGTAATCCCTTTACCACCTCATACAATATTACAACATCCCATCGAAAATTATACAAGCCAAGGGGAAGTGGTTAACTCATTCATCCCAAACCGCTAATCCCATCAATGCGGAATTACCCATGGGACCATAACCTGTTAGCAGGCTGTTGAGCAAGAAATAATGGGGTTGGTAATATTCAATCTAGGGCAAAAGGAATTTTAATAAAAATATTTAAGTGTAAAAATGGAGTAGCATATGACTTTAATACGAAAGTATTAATATGTACAGTATTTATTTATTTATTTATTAAAACTTCTCGCACTCAAAGAGGTACAATGGCGGACTTAATGCTTTAGGCATTCTCTACCAGTCAACCAAGGGTGGTGAAGAGATTAGATGGCAGGTGCTCTATTTGAGAGGAACAAAGAGAAAACTATTATTAAAAATATATGATAATACATACGAACAGTATGTATTTTCTTTTTCAGTAGTATTTCATATATACTTAATGCATTCATATAATTCATACCTACATGAATTCGAGATGAAGGTAATAATAGAGGATTAGAATTTGAAAAGAAAAGATGAATCATGTGAAAGATGATTCGTCACTGGAAGAAAGTAAAGTCTGAGATAACGGAAGAAAAAGATGGGCTGCATTGAGCCGAAACAAATTGGGATGAGATAAGAGTAAAAAAAGAGCAATAGTCATCAAATTAATGTAAAAAGCAAACTGTGGTAACTCCTTGTACAAGTGAAAATTAAAAAACACGTAGTAGAAAATTTAATTAGAGATCATAGATAAACACACTATTATAAAATAGAAGCAGACGATAAAGTATAATAAACGAGATAATGCAATTAAAACATGATACGAATCTAAAATATGCAATGAATTCTATCGAATCCAATAGACCGTTACCCAATAAGAGGATTATGCAAAGCTTGATCGGTTATTGGATTAAAACTGCCCACGTAACTATTTTCGCGAAAATCTTCAGTTAAATGTGAAAACCTCGCATGTTTGAGGTTTATCTACTTTAATGTACATTGTTTATGACTGCGATTAAACAAACAATACAGACCTACCTACCTAATTAATTTTCTAAAATATTTTCAAGGTACGAGGGGTGATCCAAAAGTAATGATAATCAATAATAAACACAATGAATAAAATAAAAAAATAAATTTATTTTTCAACATAGTCTCCTAGCAAGTCTATACATTTAGTCCATCTCTTTTCTAAACCTAAAATTCCCTTAGAAAAAAAATCTTTATCTTGACTCTCAAAAAAGTCCTCAACCGCGGCCATCACGTCGCTATCATCGTCAAATTTCTTGCCTCGGAGGTGTTCCTTGAGTCGTGGAAAGAGATAGAAGTCACTGGGGGCTAGATCTGGTGAATAGGGGGGGTGTTCCACCAGCTCAAAGCCCGCTTCCTGAATGGCAGCCATGGCAATTGCAGCTTTGTGAACCGGTGCGTTGTCTTGATGGAACAGTACTCCAGCCCGCAGTTTGCCTCGCCTTTTCTCCTTAATAGCCTCCCGCAATCTTCTTATTTGTTCTGCATAGTAGGAGCCTGTAATAGTGGCCCCCTTTTCCAAGTAGTCCACCATGATTATTCCTTCAGCGTCCCAAAAAACAGACGCCATAACCTTCCCTGCTGAGCTTGACACTTTGAATTTCTTCGGCGTCGGTTCATCGGATCGTTTCCATGTCATCGATTGTTGTTTTGTTTCAGGATCAAAATGGTGGATCCAGGTCTCGTCCATGGTCACAAAACGTGACAAAAAATTATCCTTGTCTGCCTGGAACTTTTCGAGATTTGCTCTTGACATGTCGACTCGTTTCTTCTTTTGCTCGTCGTTTAACATTTTCGGTACCCAACGCGCGGAGACCTTTCTCATATGCAATTCGTTTGCAAGGATTCTTTGAATGCTGCCATATGAGAGCCCTGTGACCTCAGCTACATGCCTGATAGTGACTCTTCGATCTTCCAATACAACTTCTTCAACTTTTTTCACATTTTCTTCAGTGAGAGACGTCGATGGGCGTCCTTCGCGGTTTTCGTCTTCCGTCGATGTTCTTCCCAGCTTAAACTCCTTAGCCCAGCGTGCAACTGTGGAAAATGGAGGAGAAGAGTCCCCTAATGTTTCCACCAAGTCGCTGTGTATGTCTTTGGTAGACATTTTTTTCAAGCAGAGGTATTTAATGACAGCTCTGATTTCGTGTTTTTCCATTTTGATGTTCACTCCTTGACAGTCCGTATTCAAATGAATGTAGCTCCCGGGAATCGTGGCCTATTTATATGATTTTTTTTTCCTGAACTAGTGGGTAACTGAGCAAGTGACTGATATTTTTTTTGTATTTTTGTGTGCACTAGAAATAACTGATTATCATTACTTTTGGATCACCCCTCGTATTAAAAAAAACCTAGGACAATTTTGTCATAATGACTCATATTAACTCCAAATAAAATGTTATTGAATGATGTTCTGCAGAAAAGAGCCATTAGAGCAATATATTGCCTCCGCAGGCGCGATTCTCTAAGGGAACTGTTTAAAAACATTAACATCATGACGGTACCTTGTCAATATATATATGAAAACATCATGTACGTCAGGAAAAATCTTAATCTTTTCAGTAAAAGAGGTGAAAGACACAATTATAGTACTAGAAATAGGGATCAATTAGTTCAACCGGGTTTCAGACTGGCGAAAGTAGACTCATCTTTCATGGGGTACTGTTTAAAATGTTATAATAAAATACCTCCCCACATACTACAACTAAATGAAACTAAATTTAAATCTTGTATAAAACGCACACTATGCTACCAAGCATATTATAAGCTGGGGGATTATATAGGTGACAAAAATGCTTGGCTCAACGCTGGTCCAGCTCCACAAGGGCGCATAAACTAATTTAATTTTAGCATTCGAAAATATTGTCGGAGCTGCTGAAGATTGCATAAATTATCTTTGAATTGTATAACTTCAATCTCGTAGTATTATATAATTGCAAAGCACATGTGTGAGCACTGTGACCATGTACCTTCTATGAAGCTACCATTTACTGAGTACGTCTTTCATTGACTTGAATGTGCCCTGGCGGCTGAGAGTATGTCATGCTCACTCAAATGTCTCGCTGGTGGTGGCGTGTGTGTTGGATCGTTAAGTTCCCTTCAAAATGGTTGAGCTGAACGGTGCTGATCCATGCGTCATGTTCGTGAACGGGCGCCGTCAGTGGGGACTGGTCATCTCTTATCTGCCACGGCTTATTTTAATTTTGAATTGTTTTTATCTTTTTATAACGGACGCTTTTTACGTGCACGTCTTTCTACATTGGTCTCACATGTATAATTTCAACCTGAATGATGTAACCAATATTTTGTAACAACATCATGATTTAAAAGAGTGTCCGTGGAGTTTCTTGCCCGTTCTTCTCCATGGGAACCTACGCTTTGGAATGGGCAACTAGCTTCATATTTCTGACTGACTGACCCCTTGACAATTCAAAAGTGCCTGTAAATGGTTTAATTGAAATAAATGCTTTGAGTTTGAGTTTGAGTTTATTGACTGTATTATTTATGAAATGATGCTTACAGTGAAAAATTCTAGAGCATTCTAGAATGAGAAATAACAAAAAAGATACGTTATGGAAATGCTAGCCTTGTTTAAATTACTTACTTCCAATATATTAATTCTCGCTCTATTCCTAGTACAGATCCGCCACAAAAGATCCAAGACGTAGCAAGTCAATGGCAAGGACATCCACAGCCAAGTCTGAAAATAAAACAACACGTTAAATACCTTGAAATTAGTAGCTCGTCAAAGAAAAAACGCAGAAGACGGCAGGTAGATAATTTGAACTTCTAATTTACGTCTCGATCCCGCAAAAAAGTAATGGTCTTTAAGTAAGTACGTACGAAGCATTAGCTTCGAATAAAATGTCCATTTCAATATGCACACAAACAGAAATAATAGAATCATAACCTATTATCATTAACCTATTAAAATAGAATGGCGTAAAATTAAATGAACGGAATCATTTGAATTGAAGCGTTTAATTTGCATAAACAGATCGATGCATATGTCGATGATACAGGTCAAGCAATGCACTAAGATATCATATCTACAATCATATAATATCTGAAAAGAGATAAGTATGATATAAATAAGTCTATTGTCCGAATTTAAATAACTTGTGGATAAAGTTACGGATAATTAAGATGTCGACAAACATTCATGGCTAAATTAGATAAACAGCACCCTCATTACGTAATACACGATCAATCACAATCTGAATCGTTTTGAAATACATTGTTTCATAAGCTCGAAAAAAAATCTGCTCAACAACGTAAAAAACGCAATGAATGTTGTTGAACTGTCACAATGAAACAGATTACTCTTAATTATTTACCGAAAATGTGTTACGCAATTAGACAGCAGGATATAATGTTCCCACCGCTGGCCTCCTCTCTTCGAGAAGACCGACCATGCGGGCCCAGTGCGGGTTGGTAGATATCACATGTCTTCGATTATTTTTTTTAGTTCTAGGACTTGCCGGTTTCCTCACGACGCGCGACGTTTTCATCCACCGTTTTGAGAACAATTTATTTGGCTTCTTAATCACAGCGATTACCCGTCATACGTTTTAAAAATGATCATAATGATGCCAATTGCTAATAAAAATGATACCGTACTCCATTTGCCACCATTAAGTGTGGGTAAGTATCTTCCCACGAAAAAAAATGAATCGGCCTATTCAGCAGCGGTGACTAAACTATTGGTCACGCATTTATATGAATATTGTTCATAGTAGGTACAGACAGGTTGATGATGTCACATCAAAATTAGGTCACACGAGTCACATTTACAACTTTTACAACAATCTTCCTCAGAAAGCTGACGTTAATGTTTACGATCGAATGTTGTGAATAACCATATAATGTGATGATGATGTATAGCAGTTCAATAAACCGTGAAGAAAACTAGATCTCGTAGAACAGTCAGAAGGTTAATTAGGACAAAACAATAAGGACACGTAGATAGTGTCTTAAATAAGGAAAAAGACGGACATAGGGAGTGAAGCCTTTGAAAGGCCTTTTCATTTAAATACATGAAATACAAAATTGGCGAAAATAATCGTATTATTGGCTAGCACATTCATAATTCTGGCTATTCTTTGCCCAAATAAATATATTGGGGTCGGCTTCCAGTCTATACTAGTTATCGATATTGGCAAGAATGTCGAGCGCTAATTTCTTATTGCTGGATGGTCCGATTTTCGAAGTTGACTCACTCTTGAAAGTGAACTTCCTTCCAAATCATATTTTATTGCTAACTATTAAGAAAAGCTTACTCAAATCATGAATTGTTCTGTTGCACGTCAAAGCATGGGTTCTATTTTTTAAATAAACAAACTAATTTTAGAAATAGTGGGATAAATCTCTGCAATTTTTTTTATTTATTTGAAGTATTTGTGTCGTATCAAAAAATTAATATGGGTTTGATGATTGTAGACTTAGATAACAATGTACCTAGGTAGGTATCTAATTAGATCGTCTTCCATTCTCCTATACAAACTCTTAAATCAAAATCACAATAGGAAGGAAGGACAGATATAATAATGTACCATCATGTTTAATGATGCTTAACCAAAACGTTTAGATCGTAAATCTATTATAAATCCACCTATTTGACCGGCCACAGCTGGTCAACGAAAATTAGCCGCGCCTGCGATATCAATTTGAGTCGCTACAATGAAAATTATGTACACAGTACCATAACATTGTATGGTAAAATAGAGCTTCGGCTGTAGGTAATTCAGAAACTAGGTGAACACATACGTATCATTTTAGATTAAAGCCATACATAGGTTTATAGGTTTAATGAATTTCAACAGATTAAGTTCGTGTCTTTATAGCTATTAATATGTTACTATAAAACTATTTTCAGGAGGTGATGAATGAGATAGCAATAAAAAATGTATTCATGATCGTCTAGTAAATTAAAGACACGTTAAATCAATAAAATGGAATATGTACACCAAACGAGTTACAGATATAACTTAACAACATATATGTAATTCCTGATGTTACAGGTATGTACAGATATAGATGTAGAAATTTGACATAGGGTGACACAATGGGCGGTCTTATCGCTAAATGATAGCCCGCGAAATTTAAATCTTTAGTTTTTTGTAATTTGCAGTTCCCTAACTGCGAACACGATCAATCAGAATCATCGTTTTAAAACAGATTGCTAATCCATTGCTTCATAAGTTCGAAAAAAAAATCTGTTCAACAGCGTAACTAACGCAATTAATGTTGTGGAATTGTCAAAATGAAACAGATTAGTCGTAATCGTTTACGAAAATATGTTACGTAATTAGATGAGGTCAGTGTCAGGTTGTATCATGATCATAATATGATTCGCTACCATAACAAATATGTATTTACAGAATTATAATCTTTAGAATCATTAATACATGTCTATAAGTTAGATTTGTTCGTTTTGTTTGTTGTTGTTGAATCTAACTATGAGAGATGTTTTAATGATTCTTATGATTACAATTCTGTAAATACATATTTGTTATTATCGAGAATCATATTTTGATCAAGATACAACATAACACTGACCAAAGAATGATGTACTCGTAATTTTATTGTAAACCAAAAATTTGCATGTCACTATTTTATGATTATATTTATGTTAAACTACCATTGTAAGAACTTTTGTAACCATATTAATTTATCTGCAAATAAATCAGACTGACTTTTGAAAGACTGACAGAGCAAAGCCCATTTAACCTGTCTTTGACCATTGTTGATCTCAGCCATGTTTTTCATCATTAGAATCAGTGAGTTAGATTAGTTCTCAAATGTCATGATTTCTTGTGAAAGTCATTCAATGGAACTTGATTTGTTGCTCAGAAATAGAAGAGTGACTCTCTGACTGATGAAATTCAATGGGAGATTTGGTATTTGTAGGAAAATGATGTTGACATACTGTAATAATTTCTTAAACAAAAAGTAACGATTCTCATATAGTCTGCGCGCGACTGCTAGTCAGGTATGAGAGCGATGAGGCGGGGGACCCATTGACAAAATTGGCAGACTGAGTTAGCTTGCCTTTGTCTACCTCCCCCGTCTCACCGCTCACATACCTCAGACAATGACTAGTAGTCGCGCGCGGACTACAGCAATAGTTGTGATTAGGTCCCATGCGTTACAACGCGCGTACAAAAAGACCACAATATGACAATTTCTATTTCTAGGTACCTAGAAGCACGTCTGACTAATCTAATCCAGTTGCAAACTTGGAGGTTATTGTACTAAATATTTCTACTAAGAACCGCAGTAAGCTAAACAATGTTCAGATTAGTTATGTAAATATCCAAACAATTTTAAGGATTAAGTAATGGTTGTGAAATGAATGGAAATATTTAATAGTTTTTCCTACAGCTCACGCATAAGTCGTCGCTAGAGGTCTACAGATTGAAATTGAAATTGTTTAATGAAATAATAATTGAAAAAAAAAAAAAAAAAATTACAAAAAAGGGCCATAAACTAGAGGTAAGGTAAGTATATAATTATTGGATTCTAACTGAACTAGAGGTTTGTATTTTATTTTTGACCAACCATTTAGGAAATGCGGGCATGTTAATTGCTATGTTAATTCAGAGAGAATTAATCAAGTCATTGAATCCGAACATATACGAGTATGTTGTCCAGGGTCACGGTAAGATATTGTTACGGTAGGTCCGCTATAAGCGGATAATATAATTAGAGCATGATAATTTGGGAAAGAATGTAAACAAAAATCTCGTTTGGAAACATCCCAAAGTACAGAAGCCCAGGTCAACCTACCCGAAACTGTAACATTTTCCCAATCAACTTTGAACCTTATGCGTCAGTGATAAAGTTGAAAATCTATTGAAGAAATTTGACAGATTGTAGTAGGTTGATGCGCTGGCGTCTGTACCTACCTAAAATAAAAATGTAGGTGCTTTATTAAATTACAGTATTTAATAAAATTTATTGATTATTTCATAATAAAAAGAATTAAAAAAAAAAAACATTTATTTTGGACCCAAGACTTGTATACTTACATTTAATAAACCTACCAAACTGCGTGCCAGTTAGTCGGCAGGATTAGCGCTAGTCTTAAAACATTTGGTATAAATAATCTTATTAAACATCTAAGTATATAGATACAAATAGTTCAAACGGACGGTAAGAATATTTTGTTCGTGCTTGTTCATTGAATGCTAGCTACACAGTATATAGTTCCAGTCTAGTAGAATCATATTACATACTTATGTTATCGTCGAACTATCCGAAAGATGATAGCACAAGGACCACTCGACTACTCCAGAATACATTAGACGGAGTGCGGGACCATCAATTAGGGGCATTAATATACTTATTAGATTACCCTCGCAGACGCTTTGAGTTCACGTCTGAATGAGACTTTACTTAAGGTGCATTGTAATAGGTGTCCTCCCACGAGAGTGGCGTATGAGAAGGGTTAACGTCAGACACAGACGCTGTTGTAAAGGCCTGTACGGTATACTTATAAATTATAAATCAATGTTCAGTATACATTACTAACGTAGGTACCTACAGACGCTAGCACATCCACCTACCCGAAACTTTCAAATTTTCCCAATAAAGAAGCTTATACTTTAGTGATAAAGTTGAAAATCTATTAAAGAACGACAGATTGTAGTAGGCTGACATGCTGGCGTCTGTACTTAAATTATCTCATAAAGACGTACATAAGGGTCGTCCATAAATCACGTGAAGCTCGATAGAGGGAGGGAAGAAAAAATCACGAAATATCACAAGGGGGAGTATAGTGAGATATCACATGTATTTATTTACACATTTAACGCGGATTTCTAAATCGGAAAGCGGCCCCCCAAATAAAATTTCTTTTTTTCTATTTAAAGATAAAATACTTATTCTGAATTTTTTTATGATACTTTGCACCAAAAAAATACACGTGACTTTGGGTAGGGGGAGAGGCGTTAGTCTAAAACCTCACCACGTATCACCAGGGGCGAGGGGGGGTTAAAAGTTGCTATAAAACATCACGTGATAGAATAATCTATCTACTGATAAATTGTTTCAGCAGTACAGTTTAGAATATTTTAAACCTGGATTGAAACATTTTATTTTCTGACTCTATCTATATCCACCATCGATATAAGATGATTTTTCATCATCGTTGATGATTTCTACGATCATATTTCTACTTTCATATTTCTACGATCATATTTCTACAATCATATTATGATCTTGTAAAAATGTACGACTCACCTTTGATTTGATGGCGACGAATTTCGGAGTATTTTCGTTTTGACTAAAATTTAGACTAGTTTCTGTCTCTATGACTTCTTCCTTCAGGACACCACTGAAATAAAATTCTTTACTTAATTAAATCGAATTTAATGAGCCAAGGACGGTATTATATTACATAAAAAGAAAGTACCTAGAGGAAATGTTTCAGGCAGGTAAAACTTTCTTACAGTCACCACAAAAATATTACTTAAACTTAAAATTATTCAGTTCCAAGTTTCATTCAAATACCATCAAACCTTGACACGTTTTGGTAATAAATAATCTGTAGGTTCGCAACTAAATATGGCCAAAGCTAGCTTCGACATGATTCATTATTTTCATCTGACTCACACGCATTCGTTAACTTGCCGCCATACCATTGTATTCCCTTTTGAAACTTTAAACCATCATTTCAATTCAAACCTTTTGACATGGTCTGGCTGGACTGGACCTTAGAATTATAATAAAAAAGCTATCGCTATATTTTGCTGGGTAGCAGAAAATACGAAGAATGAATAGATTGATGTAGTAAGATCACAAGATATAATAGATATTGACTTGATTTATGTGAAAAATATAGATAAACATGATAGTTAAGTAAGTTTAGTTTTTAATATATTTTTTATATATTAAAAATATATTTTTATTTTTCTTTATATTTTTTATATTGTATATTATATTCCACAGTTAATCTGAGAACAGCGTTGTGGGCTACAATATTGTTTAAATGTTATGTGTATTTCTTTTTCTATACTGTATATTGTAGCTGCCTGTTGTTCCTTTTGAATTAAAAAAAATAAAAAATATATACAATAAGGGGATTTAAGCTTAATCGTATTTTTAACCGACTTCCAAAAAGAAGAAGGTTCTATGTTCATCTGTATGTTTTTTTCTTCAATTGTGGACCGATTTTGAAAAGATTGTTTTCATTTCGTATAGGTAGCTGGTACGGTGGTCCGGTGGTCCCATAAAAATTGTATTAACTTTAATTGGGTAGTTTTTGAGTCAGCTTCAATAATACATACCTATTCCCACTTAGCATATGTGGATGATGATATAATAAATTCCTGTCACTGTTATTTACTGATTTACATAGCAGGTAGCGGTATTCGAATTTGTGTGTGGTTGGTTTTGGTTTACCACAACCAACCAAAAAGTGAAAAAAAAAAAAACTTACAAAAAACAAACAACCGACTTCCAAAAAAAAACATTACAAAATAAAGAATAATTTCGGAAGTCGGTGGCAAAAAACGAAAATTCAAAACTAAAGAGACCGACGACGTCCGAAATTAAAGTTATTTTTCACTTTGTAATGTTCTTTTGTTTGTTTTTTTGTCAACATTATGACCTCAATGATGTCTAATATTCACATCATATTTTTAATTGATCCATTTCAACTCTTTATGCACGTCATTGCTTGTATTAATCATATATATTTTAAAGCCTTAACTTTCTTGCAAGTGCTTAAGGCGCTAAAGAAAGATGTTTCTTGCATTCTTGCAGCTGTTGCGTTAATTTCAGAAGCTCCATAAAATGGTAGCTTTCTTTTGTTTGTTATACCCGTTAGGTTGTAAAATACAAACTAAGCTAACACCTGCAGCAAAGTGTTTTGTGAAAAAAGCGAACCAGTACAAAGAATTACTGATAGATTGGCAATTTCAAATAACATTCACTTCTAATTAATTATGCACTTACCTCAACGGATGTATAATAAGTAGCACGATGAATAGTAAATACAGCTGGTGGGTATACCAGAAAGCGTTGTATACCCTTCTACGGACGACTCTCATAGATGTCAGACCCATGCAAAAAGTTATGATAAGCATAGACACGCCAGTTAGACCTGCTGTGCTTAGTAGCAGGCATAGAGGATTCTGAAATTAAACAAATGATTAACGCCAAAGTCCAAAGACGGGTACAGTGTAGGTGACAATAATTCCCTTTTTCAGTAACACAAAGCGACACCTAAATGAATGGTTACAGTTACAACTAGAGTTAGTGAAAATGGGCATAAAGCCCAAATTATAAGTACAAATACCAAACCACAGTCTGTCAATAGACGAATAGACGTACAGACGCCAGCAGTTCAACCTACCCGAAACTGTCAAAATTTCCCAATCAAATTTGAACCTTATGCTTTAGTGGTCAAGTTAAAAATCTATAAAAGAAATTTGACAGATTTTAGTAGGTTGATGTGCTGGCGTCTGTACATGAAGGTTTAAATTAATGGCACTATGCAGTCAAATTTATCTGCATTCTATCAAGAATAATGGATTCATTTGTTTGAATACATTCTAATTCCTTGCCATGAAAGTTAAATGAGTGAAATGGAAAACTTAACTCAATAGACATGACGTCAGACTTAGGTACCTATGCAGCAAAGATTCCTACCTGATCTAAAGAATTTCTACATTTGCATCGTCACCTGGAGTAACCTTATTGGTAACGTGGTGACAAGGAATTCAATGAAAATGATTCACGCGACTTCACGCGAGGGACTTCGTAAGGGTACCCCTAGAATGCTTATACAATTAAATATATACACAAAGCACAAGCATTTACACACTGACAAACGCCCTCATAAAAGCTTTAGAAGCTACCAGGCCCTCATAAAAGCTTTAGAAGTATTCGTAACTCAGTAAGAATCAAGGCCATCATGTCATTATTTTATAATCTTCCTAACCGAGAGGCAGCCTAGGGTCACTATTATTATGACCTACAGAATGTAGGTAGATGACGTAATACGACAAACGTACGTAATACGACAAACGCTTGCCCGACAAGATGATGGCAATCTGGAATTGATAGACACATAATTATTTTTTATACGTACAGTCTCAGAAAACGAATTTAGAGATTTAAACATTCGCAACCTGCAATATTATAAACAGCAAAAGGTACATCTAATTATTCTTTAATAGAATGAAGAGACTCAAGAAACGAATTTAGAGATTTTAACATCGTCTTTTGTTTCAGGATTCATGCTTTGACCAAAGTAGCAGTTCTGTTTTTCGGCAAAGTAATACGGGCTTTACTTCTATAAACTTAAGAATGCTTTCTGGAATCCAATCCCCCATAAGATCTCATTTAATATCAAAACCAAAGGCGTACACCTATTGTTCCTTAGTTGAATACATCATTACATCTACGCGTATTACCTACTTACTATATTATATGCATCTATTTACCTCATACAATTAAGTAACTGGCTGCAATTAGCTAGGCACCATAAACTATTCATCGCAAATTGCGCGGATATTTCCTAAAGACAGTAGAATTTAAATTAATGGCATTATGCAGTCAAATTTATCTGCAACTCTATCAAGAATAATAGATTCCTTTACAATTCAATAGTGCCTGTAATTGGTTTATTTGAAATAAATGCTTTGAGTTTGAGGTTGATTACATTCTAATTCCTTGCACGTGAAAGTAAAATGGAAAACTAAATTCTGAATAGACATAACGTCAGATTTACCTATGCAGCAAAGATTCCTACCTGATCTAAAGAATTTTTGCATTTGCATCGTACCTGGAGTAACCTCATTGGTATCGTGGATTCGTGACGACAAGGAACGAATGAACAAGTCAGCAAGGTCTATTAAATTTCAATGATCGTTGCGTTTACCGTTTAAATGACTCTCTTGTGTCTAAAATCATTTTGAGTCCTAAGTCTTTGTTCTTCCAAACTAAGTTCTGTCTGTCCAAAAATGTTTTATTGAGGATTTAACAGACCTAAGTCTTAAATCTGACTAAACTTTCCTTCTTGTTCCTTGACATCATCTAGAAGCTATTGAAGATTAAACTGTGGCGGCATCAAAGTCAAAAGTCAAAGTCAAATCATTTATTTCAAGTAGGCCCGTATAAGGCACTTTTGAACGTCAAAAATTTACAAAAAAAAAAATAATTGATTCTAGTTGCCCCTTCCAAAAGGTAGTTTTCGTATGGAGAAGAATGGGCAAGAAACTCCACCGTTACTCTTTTAAAATGTTTTACAATATTTTGTATAAGTACATTAGTTATATAATTATATGTGAGGACGATGCACCTAGAATAAAATTATTATACCACAATAGGTAAAAACAATTAAGAATTAAAAATGAAGCAACAACAGATAAACTAATTATGTGATAGATACATGGTGCTCACCTACACATCTACATCACCACATACGAACTACGCATCAAAGACGTCACACAAAAATCCTGACGTCACACAAATCCTGCATCGCGCAATTAGAGTTTACCGCGCGATCGACATATCTACAAGCTCCCAACTTCAACCATTGGGCAGTTGCCCGCCAGACACAACACCCGTCCATCCTTTTCTATAGAGGATGAGTGAACTTCAACCCTGTTCCTCCTGCCTCTAAATTGGTGACCTCGACGTGATTTGAACACGCAATTTCACTCCCAATATCGTGTCACTCACGAGTCTCGACATTTCCACATACTTTCCTAGCTCCATAACAATTCTACATTAATGCCATCTATATGCCAGAACTATTCCCCTCTAAACCACCAGTGGTTACGTAAGTCTAAACGCGGATAGCCTAAAGTTATTCAAACTAACCTCGTTTCTGTGCCTCGCGAAGTTAATCTCGGCGTGTTGTTGGTCGTATCCTCTGGAGAAATTCCACAAGTTTACTAGGTGGGAAATGGAATGTACAACTGGAAACAATAATGTACCTGTATTATACTGTTTGTTGGTAGGTAGGTAAGGTATAGCAGGTGTTACAAAGCAGTTGTAAATCCTGGTACGGAAATTGTTAAGGAAGTTTTGAAGTGAATAATGGGCAGTGTTTGCGGTATCGTAAAGTATTTTTATTAGAATGAGTTATTTAACTTAGGGCTAAGAACCTAAATTCCGATAGGTATAACATTATTTCTTTTGTATTTTTCGAACTAGTTGGTAAAGGCGGTCACAAAGCAGCTTCACAGAAACAGTGGGTTTAAAAAAGCAGTTTTATTTAAGTAAGTACAGGTAAAACTAAAGCCCACGTTCTAGTTCACGGACAAAAGCTAGAAATTCTAACAGTGGTGTTGGCAGCCATTAGGCTTCGTCTCAACAACTTAATGGTGCTCTACATACGGAGAGGGCTTTAACGAGCCTTCCACCATTTCCAATTCGCTTTGTGAATATTTTAAAAATGGAACCCATTGAAAACCGCCTTTTTTCAGTTCGTGGGTAGAGACTGGCTGGAAAAAGCTCCCAAAGTATGAAAGAGAAGCCAAACTGTTTCCGTGAAGTTTGTATATCGAACGTACAATTTTTAAATAACACAGCTGCCTGGAAACGTTTAAAGATTTCTTAGCATACTCGTACAGTGACCGTTCTGTAATTCTTATATTACTTGCATACTTTTACTCAACATATTTTCGGACTACGTTTATAAAACTCCCCTTTGACTCAACAACGCAAACCGTTTTTAATTACATTCCTTGTTACGTAACACGCACAATATAGTGAGAAAAAAAAAACCCACTCAATTATATTGAAAAATTTCTAGGATAGCATGGCAGTATTTTACTACTATTTCATTGGAAAAACGTGACTTTTTCTGCTTCGTAATGAACCCATAGACCAGTAATATTAGTCTATCAAAGCTATAAATCAAATAAGTTGGTACTTTTGAAGCATAACAAGCACACTTACCGGCAAAAACTAAGAGCGTTATTGCAACAGTCATGTGAAAACTCTTCGCTTTTTCTAGCCAGAAAAAGAATAATCCAGGCCATAATCTTGATAAGACTCTGTACAGCAATTGATTCAACTTCTTGCACAGAGGAAGTAACACCAGGGCGCAACATAAATTTATAACAGTCGCCGTGCCACGGGAGATGCATAGTCCAAACTGAAAATGAACAAAAATTGAAAATATCGCCGACGAGGTTTATTCAACCTTTTTTCAGCCCGTACGCTGAATGCTGGCAGGTGGGAAAAAACTGAGTTTTATGAAATAACATGTTCTTTTTTTTTCAAACACATGCTTCAGGTTACAGAGTAGAGAATAGGGTTGTCCCTTGCAAATGTTATGATTTTGTAAAAAAAATATTTTATAAATTAACTCACCCCTAATATCCTTCTTAAATAATAAAACTGCTGTCCAATATTATAATAAATAAATGTATCGTAAAAAAGATACAGCACTAATGAGATCCATAATATCTGAAACAAAAAGACGAAAAGTTTCAAAAGAAAAGCTTTAAAGAATCTAAATGATTTATGACCAAATCAATCTGTTTTATTCTTCAATTCAGATTCTGGGATCAACTGTAGTAGAGGTCCCTAGTCATGTCTTCTACGATTCACGTTTACAAAATATTTAAATCTTTGACAAACTATTTCGGATCATGTTCCAGACGTTCAACGAAAGTTTATCCTTAGGTAATCTCAAGTGATACGACATATTTCAGCCATCGCAAAAGAGCATTTAAAATACCACGTTGCATCAGCTTACGTCGGTCGTGCGTCGGAAGTGTAAACGGACGTATAGCTAGCCACTTCAGACTCTATTCAGCGTCGTTGCGTAGACGGCTTTCTATACCCAGCCTTTGACAGCCGTGTTGTGCCTACCTCCATTGAACGACTGAATGGAGCCGATGACAGCGTGAAGCGAGTGTGGGTCTGCATTAATTAACGATGTCGAACGTCCAAACTGAATGCCATTGAGATGTTGCATGTATTATGTTAAATGACAGGATTGGTTCAATTCGGTGATTGGTTCGATCTTGGACTAATGTCTACACTATTCAGTACTATCGGTGTATCAGCACCTATAAGACCCAGTACCCTAATTCCGTAATACACGATCAATCGGAATTTGGATCGTTTTGAAACAAATTGCTAATCCATTGCTGAACAAGTTCGAAAAAAAAATCTGCTCAACAACGTTAATAACGTAATGATTGTAATGAATGTTGTTGAACTGTCAAAATGAAACAAACTTGTCGTAATCGTTTACGAAAATGTGTTGCGTAATTAGAAAGCAGCATTCAACAGACTCAAATTACACAAAATTGTAGACAGGCAAAATTTCTTACAATGTTGCCTGTGTAATGTTTAATGATCAGGATTTGTCCTATTAGATGATTGATTAGATCGCTAGCAGGTGGCATGGATAGAATAAGAAATGAGTTAACGAGAGGAAATCTGAAAGTGGCACCGGTGACTGAAAATTTGAGTGGATATCTGCTGGTATGGTATGGGCATGTGATGCGGAGGAATGAGGAAAATGTCGTGAGGAAAGTTTTGAGTATGAATGTCGATGGCTATAAGAGTAGGGGAAGACCAAAGAAACGATGGATGGATTGTGTGAAAGATGACATGCCTAGAAAGGGGTCCCCCCCTTTCTAGGCATGTCACTACTGAGATAACGACTAATAGAGAAGTTTGGAAAAAGAAGACATGTTGAGACGACCACAAATAAATTGGGATAAGGGGAAGAGAATGTTGAGGTGACATGGCTTTACTGTACTGACATCGTGGATGGAACTGTGGGAGTAGCTCAACCTCCAGAATCAGAATATCTAATAGAAAATTTTGGTAATCTTATTTTCGGAACCCTTAGAACGTTTCAATTAAATTGTATTAATTAAAACAAATCATCTTAATGTTGCTAACCCGATAATGTGCACATTCCCTTCACCTTTGAACGCAAAGCCCCATAGAGGGTACACTATAGCTACATTACACGTATGAAGGGTTTTTCCTCCTGAGTGCATAAATCCATCTTATATGGGGGTAATGGGAATTGATGGCTATCAATCATCCCATCCCTATGGATTTAAATATATATTTGTATATTATATATAAATTTAGTGTATTCCCGTGAAGCAAAATGGTTCAGGAATGTCGAATATTTAAAATGAGTAATGTTTATTTTGATTTATTAGTAGCAGATGGTGCTCGTGCCAAAAGAGAGGACGTTAATTATTGATTTGATGAAGTACGAACGTTTAGATTTAATAGGAATAGCAGGAAATATAATGAAATAGACGAAACAAGTGGAATACACAACATGTAAAAAAAACCTGTCCGATCCGTGAGGGGGGGTTTTTGGGAGGGTAGTTCCACAGCGCTCCAAGATTTTATTACCTATATTATTTAAAAAATCATAAGTATCAAGATGATTCCACAGCGCTCCAAAATAAAATAAGTAGAGTCAGCATAAAAGGCAAACCATAAGTTGTTTGTTATACACAAATGGAAATATCGGTAAGTAGTATTTTTTACCGTGGATTTGTCTCGTTTGTCAAAAATGCTCAAGGCCATTTCGTACTTTCTTGCGGTCGTGTCGCATGATGTTGCATGATAATGATAACTATAACTGAAATTTATTTTATGTATGTATGTATGTTGTTATGTATTTGTGTTGTAATTTTAAGAAAACTTTCTAATCTAAAGCTGTGATTTTTTTTCTTCGTTCTTTACTTTGTTTTTAAGAATAACTAACGGGTATTGTTAGTTCTGACGTTGTGATTATGACTGAATAAACACATTTAATATGCATTTTTTTTATGATATTTATTATAATGTTTCATGCGAAATTTATTTTTTTGCTAACTCCACTTAAACTTTCTTGGTGCGCGGTGGAACTAAAACATTGAATTATTTTATTGCTAAAAATTCTTGGAGCGCAGTGGAAACAATGTAAAACATTAAAATTATTCCAATGGGTTTTGGAGCGCAGTGGAATTACCCTGTTGGATATCGTACTGAGAGTCTATTTATGTGGTTAATTTCAGGAAAAAAGAAAAAAAAAATGTTATTTTTTCAATAGAGAATTTACCAGTTTATTACATGGGGCGCGGCGCGTGGTTTAGCGGATGTCTACAAGTCATAACTTATGATATGACCCCAGTTGATTTTTTTTTTTTTTTTTTTTTGTGGTTTTATATATAGCAATAACTTTATTATTTTCAAATCCCATTTCGGATCAGAAAAGTCAATGGGACTATTAGGAATTAAACAATGTTCAGACCATACTTCTCTAGGATAGATTATTCCTAGGAAAGATAATATCAGAAATTCCGACCAGAGTAACCATTCAACTTATGAGTCGACTTCCTATTATGAGCTGAATGACGCGACCAAGTTAATCCACGATACATTTTCTTTTATTTTCAGTCGGTGCAGAAGCTGTTCAGAACATAGCAACAATATTCGAGAAATTCTTATTACGATTTAATGATTCATACATAATAAGCATGAATCCAATTATTTCACAGACGCCAGACGCATAAAATAAACAGTCTGTCGTAGAAATTTGGATAAAGTGTTATAAATAAATACATTTGCATAGTGTTCCAAATTGGCTTTCAATAACACATATTTCCAATTTGTTTTTTTTTTTTATTGAAAGAATCTAGAAAAATATCTGAATACCGATGGATCTCTTCCAAATGATAATGTTCTTACATAATCATTATTTATTGATGATATCATAAATATGTACTTACATTTTTCTTTATGGGATAGGTATACACCGTGAACTCTTAATGGTTGTTTTTCCGCAGCGAAATGGTTTTGTCTTGGTAATACAATCGTTATATAAACAAATAAAATATTAGAAACAATTTTGAAAACAAATTTTGTGTTGTTGCGTGCAAACTAGTTTATACCGTATCACTATGTGCGAGAGTTTATTTTGCTTTGACCATTTATGCATCGCTGTTCCCTTTGTCGGCGGCGCGTGCGATTCCAGTACCTAGTACCTACAAGTTACCTGTTACTATTTATTCTCACGTTTTCGAGTTTATCAATATTTTTTAATTATTTTAATACAAAAACATCTTTATTTTTTTACTTTTACTCAATGCTTCGAAAGTACTCCTTATGGCAAGTTGTTCTGCCGCGGGAAAACAACCATTAAAATTTCACGGTGTATACAGACAGGCCATAAAGCCTGTCACACATTTTGATACCGTAACAAGTCGTTACAAAAGGATTCCATGAAACTACGCCTCATAATTTGAAAACCGACGAAGCTCTTGCAAAATATTAAACTAACAGCGTCTAAATTATGAGCAAGATAATAAATGATTTGGATCATCGATCATCTTCCTACGTGTAACAAGAATCAAGGTCTAGGTCACTATAACAATGGTTATTCTCGTAACGGGTATGGTACCCATGATATCGATACCTCCTCATAAATAGACACCATAATAAGTCATAAATATACTTACATTATTAACTACGTTAAGCTGTGTCCAAGGAAATAGAACTATTGCCCATTAGTTACTCCGGATCAAATACAATTTGTTAGTTAAACTTCTCAAAAGTGATGGGTAGCGATATCGATATCTAAACACGATAAAAAAAAAATATTTATAAACGTTGATTTAAGTTAGGAGGCGTTTAAACGTCAAAATGTATGGTTAAACAGGCGCTAATCATTACTTAACTTTAAGCAGCGTTTATTATTAAGGGGGACATCTGATATCTCGCCTTGGTAATAAAATGAAGAAAATGATTCAGGTATTATTTGAAAAAAAAAATCGTAACGAAGATTTTTAGTGAAAATTGTATTTTATTTTAATTAACAACTACTGCAACTTAATGTAATTTTTTATTGAAGACGTTATTTTTGTTCTATTTGGGGGAGAGCGGTGACAATAGACTTCAGATAACAAAAATATGAGACATGTAATACTTGTGATTTCAAAGTATTGGAAAACCGTTACAAAAATGGGTAAAAATAACAAAAGTTGTTTTTGTATAAGTATGCTCGTTAAGAACCTACAGGAAAAATTATACAGATTACGAATCAGTTACAAATTTACAATGATCACTTTTATATGTAGTCCATAGTAAAATAGCGAGAAATCGGAAAAGGGGCGGGGCCTCGTCAAGGTCGTTTCTATGTTAACGCTAGCACCGCACGCGCTCATTGGTCAAATCAAATAGCGCGCGCTTTCCCGGCTTCCTGTAATACACTTCCGTCCCTATTCACGAAATCACAGATTTCCCACTCCATAGATTGCAGGAAAGCGGGAGGAACGATTTACAGAAAAGCGAGAGGAAAATTTTGCAAGAAAGCGAGCGGAAAGATGTTACACATCAAAAACTACCAGAGATCGTAGACCCAAAAAAAAACAAAAGCACATCAAAGAACACATTTTATCGTATTTAAATATCGATACCCACCACAATCGCAGAGTTTTGCTAGCTAGTTTAATTTGACCTTGTAGACCTTTTCTTTTCTATATCATCAGCGGATACTAAGAAATGAGACTAAACAAATCAATCCGTGATAAATCATAAGTGTTCATCTTGGCTTGACGATAGGAACAGAATTGTTTCTTTGGTACTTTATAATAAGTACCTACCTGGGCGACCGAGCTCTGCTCTGGTGAAAATAGAAAATGGTCATTTAATAGTACAGGATAGTTCATACTAATTCCATGCTGCATGACAGTAGGTATTTACTAATTACATGCTGCCATGTTATTAGGTACTTACTAATTCCATGCTGCCATGTCATTATTCTAAGGTAGCCATCTTGTTCTAAGCTTTTGGCTCTGTTCGGATGAAAATACGGAGAAAACGAATTTTCCCATAAGAGATCTAGCTAGATCGAGTTTTCGCCCCTTAAAGCCCTATATTGTAGCTTTCGTCGAAATCGTTAGAGCCGTTTTCGAGAACGTGATTACAAATATATATAATATACGAGTATATACAAATATTGCTCATTAAATAATAAAGGATAAATCTTAATGCAATCGTAAGTGCGTCCTCTGACAAGTAAAGGGTTTGAAGGAGTGAAAGAGCTACAGGTACTAAGGGAAATGAGAATCGTGTCCTCAATAGAATCTGCAATGCGTTTCCTTCAGGTATTGCATGCCGACTAAATATCCGGCTTTTGAGAACACTAACTTGTTATTCATATTTTATCTTGTAAGAAGGAAATGAAACTTTCTTGAGATCGCCTTGACTCTATCGGTTGTAAAAGACGAAATTATAAAAAAAAAAAAACTTAAAACGGAAAACTTCAAAATGAAATCGAAAACCTTGAGAAGGTTTTTCCGAAAATTATCTTTCAAGCCCGATTTTTAATCCATATCGTATCCATACTGTCTGTAGATAATCCACCTAATAAAAGTTTATTAACATTTAAATTCACGACATGCATTAATTGGCTGTCAATTTAGGCATTGAGTTTTCTGTATGTCTGTCTTTATTCAATTGGTTTAAATACTGGCTATTTAAAGATGCAGATACACTCGAAATTAATTATTGGGGAAATGAGATGAATGATGCATAGCTACATACGACCTAGATACTTATAACTATATTATACACGGAAGCATTTACTTAACACGTTCTAATTTAAAATCGCTTTAATTTTCAATGAGGTACCTATGGCACAAAGAAGACACAGGCATAAGTGTCTAATTTGCTTTGAAATGTCTAATAATCAACCTACCCGAAACTTTCAAATTTTCCCAATCAAGTTTGAACCTTATACTTTAGTGATAAAGTTGAAAATCTAATAATAATAAATAAATTTGACAGATTGTAGTAGGTTGATGTGCTGGCGCCTGTACGTAATCTTACTAAAATCCTAACTAATATTATAAATGCAAAAATGAGTTTTTTTGTTTCGCTATCACGCTAAAACGGCTAAACGGATTTGGATGATATTTGACTCAACGGTGACCATGACCATGATTTTTATCCCACGATATGCCCACGGGATCTAGACTTATGCGGGTGAAACCGTGAGGCGCAGGTAGTATATGATAAATGTGAAAGTTTGTATGTTTGGATGTTTGTTACTCGATCACGCCAAAACGGCTAAACGGATTTGGATAAAATTTAGCACACAGATAGTTTATAACCTGGATTAAGACATGGGATACTTTTATCTCGGTAGTACGTTCCGTGGGATTATTTCTGGCATCCACACAGCGAATTCGCGAGCAAAAACTACTTATTCCAATTTATAAGTAGGTACCTACTTCAAAATGATATTACTTGGTATGCTTTAGGGCTTTAGTTACAAGCATAACCAACAATTATATTTCCAAAAACTATAAATCAAAATTGCTCTAAAGATTTTTTTCTAGGCAACGAATTCAGGTAAAACAAACACTATTGTCCACCTAATTAATTATGATCAATTTGCTGAAGAAGGGAGACGATGTCAGCAATTTTGTCAACTAGATGACAAAGCATTTATATACACAGGTGTTTGTGGTGTTGATGAACGGTACCTAATATTAGCGAAAGGTCAATGTAACGTTATATTTAGTAGAGCTTACTGATAATGCTGAAAAATGATCATAATTGTCGAGGAAAAATTTAAGAGTTAAACTAGTGGGTATGTTCATTTGTTATGAACCGAGCTCAGGGTTTTTTTTTTTTTTTTTGGGTGGGAAATTATCAAATAACTTCTCCCGCTCTGGGTGGACCGGGAGGGCGTGTCAGACTCTTACTGACTAAAACCCACCCGTGTTAAGGAACACACAACGTACAGGCAACGGAAGGCCGTTGCCTGTACGCTGCCAGGGGCCACGGTATCCCTTTCGGACTTTCCCGCAACCCCGGCAGGCATCGGTCCTACTCCTATCGGACCCCTTCACTTGCTGACATCTCTTTGAGGCGCGCGTGGAACACAACGCGCCGTCGACCCGGGCCTGGTCCTTATCGGACGGCGAGCTACCCATTGCTCACCGTCCGCAAGCCCGCGCCTACGGTGGCCGGGAATCGGCCTGTGATTCCCGACGCCCAGGGCGTCTCCTGCGGCGGCTAGGGGCGTGAGGGCGCGAAGTTTGCCTCTCTCTCACGCGTTCTGCCTCCTCCTTCGCGAGCATTACTGCTTCGCAGAAGGAGGTGACGGCCTCCCATGCCCTCTCGCTCCGTACCATGGCCTGGACTAGGGCCGGACGCGAGAGATCCCCGCCGCCGATCGCCTCCACGAGGACACGGCGATGCTCTGCCCAAGCCGGACAGACCTCCACCGTATGCTCAACCGTGTCCTCCGGGCGATCCACGCAGTGATGACACCCGGGCGTTTCCTCCCGGCCGAGCTCAGGATCCCTTCATTATTTACATATTGTAGTGGCTAAACAATAAAAGCCGCACTGGTCGTTCGAGGGTTAAGTTACCCTTGCTGCGGTCGGTCCATTGATGGATGACCATCCGTTACATATCGAGATCCCTCCGTGCCTCGTTGGTCCCGGCTGTCATTCGTAGATATTTGACAGTCGTTACAGGTAATCCCAAAAAAAAAAAAGTCTGACAACCAGTCTTACCAAGGGTTAGTGTTAACCACTAACTGGGTTGTGGAGGCTCCATGAAAAATGGTGTTATTCAGGCGCATCCGGTTAGACTGGAAGCCGACTCCAACCTAGTTGCCAAAAGGCTAGGCAGATTGATCGCCTTCATTATAGGGAAAGCTCAGGGGCCTCTTAGTATTTCATACTAGCCCCTGATTTTAATACTACAACATTCATATCCCTACAAGACTTATATTGAGGATGTTCATCATGAGGGAAGGTGATTTATTGATTGAAGACTGCTGATTGTTCCCCGGTAAAACTAATTAAAGCTTAACTAATAAATAGCTTAATTAATACTAATATTAAATTAAGATCACTTCTAACTCAATTCAAAAGTCTCATACAGACCAAGTTCATAAAGCTGAATTAATTGAAATCAGATTTAATTTAATATAATGTTCAATACATAAATGCCAATGCAGCAATGATCATAACTGCATGATTGATCGTATCAGGGTGGTTACAGCTGATAACTAGAGCGAATAAATCATTTTTATTGGATTCGCCCTCACGCTTTATGGCTCTCATGGCACGTTACTTGCATTGTTTAAGCTTAAATTAAATCATTTACAAAATGTTTCAGTAAACCGCCTGCTGTTAATTTTCGGAATTTATTCAAGGATGGCTGGATCTGGCTGGATCAATATTTAGATGGTCTTTCATATATAAAGTACTTACCTACTACTGGACTCTCGTCGACTTAGCTTAATTTTTTTATTTCTTGAATACTTCCAGCCAGCGTCGTAGCGGGCTGGCCAGGCGGGCGGCTGTCAGGGGAGTAACCTTTAGGAAGTGCACTTTGCAGGCCCACAGCCTACCCCCATTTCTGTATAAATGGCCAAATGAAAATCTAATCTTGACCCGAGATGATACAAACATTTTCGAATTCACTACGTTCGGTCTTACATTATGCGTCCCCATAATTTTTCTGCTTAACTCGACAAAATAACTCCTATTTCTGTTTGAAAAATCAAAAGAAAACCCAACCTAGTCGAGGCGGGGTGCTAAATTTTTCGAGCTCGCTTCGCTCGCTCTTATCACACAATAAATTATTGTCGTAATCATGCCAACACCCGTGGTAACCACCTCGAAATATAAGACTTTGAACGCGTCTGTCGAAAAGCTGTGAAAGATCTTTCAGCAAATGAAAATTAATAAAAAAATATTTACAATCGCAGATTGGTCAGAAACGTTTGTGCAATATCGCTATACGTAGGTAATACTATCGATTGAGTGTGACATTGCAAAAAGTACCTATTGATGTAGACCATATTATCGACAAAGTAGTCCCAGAAAAAGCTAGGAGAGTAAATTGTTAAGAGATTTTATGATGCATAAATGAACTCGTCTTGTATTGTTTCTCTTCCTGCATAATGAATACATAACTTAAATTATATTTAAGTTTTTATATCGTTACTATTCCTACAAATAAGTATAGTGGGGCGCAAAATTCAATCTTGCCAGAGACAATCATGGTTCATGACTTCTAGCTACGACGCTGCTTCAAGTAAGTACAGAAATGTACAGATTATAATCACGGTATTATCTTTATGGGTGAGTAAGAAAGACCACAGAAATCAATCGGGAAATCCATTCTGTGTTAAAATTGAGTATCTCCGAAGGACAGGAATAATTGTAAGCAGACACACTGATCAGTAAAAATGGAAATACCGATGTGTAATAGTGTCAAATTGTTGTACAACATAACTATTTATTGTCCACTAGCTTCCGCCAGCGGCGTCGCCCGCGTGATATCTTTATAAATATAGCCTATTATGTTACTCAGTGATACTGATAATATAGCATATTAGCATTATACTTACTGGTGAAAGAATTTTTAACATCGGTTCAATAGTTTTTGAATCACAAACAAAAATATAGAACTTTACTCTTTATAATATTAGTGTAAAATAGTGTAGATGACCATCCCATATTATTACATCACATAAAACTGTCCATTTTAATAGAGTAACATTTGGAGTCGGATCTGTATCCTTTTTTGTTGAGTCATTTAAGTATGTGCCCATGCAGCGTCTGTAATCGAGTTAGCTGTCAACGCGTGCGCATAGCTATAAACGATTTACACTCATACGCATATTAATTGATTTTAAGTATAATTTATTGTCCCTAGCTGACTAGTCAGTAACAGGCGTTTATTTCCTACGACGATACCACGTTGGCCTCAAAACTTAACCTATGTTTTAGAGAAATTATGTGCAGGCACAGTCATCTACCGTGTCCTAAAATTACAAACAAAAAACTTTCCAACTTTACAACCTACTTACTATCTAGTTATAGACAGACGGACAGACATTAACAGGTCAAAGTCAACATTGTATGCATATTGGGTAGCTGTACGGTCTCATTGGTTTCCTTCGGGTTGAAATGATGCTGAGCAGATGCATAACCAGCCTATAATGTTCCCACTGCTGGGCTGGGACACAGGCTTAGTAAATTATTTACACAAAGTAAAGCGCCTGTCTCTGTTCCCACGACCTACAGGTCGTAAGCCACTGCTCTCTCGCTGAGCAGATGATTCTTCTAATATTTAAAAAAAACCCTTCTTTATTCAAAACTTCAAAGGGTAATCTTACCCCCAAGTGATAGTAGGAAAATTTGCAATTTAACTGAACGCCTTAAAGTTTTTTTTTTTTTTTTTTCAATACTTTACGGCCACGCGAAGCTAACAAACTGCAAGAGTTTGTACTTTACCGCCTGACCTAAATACTTTTATTTGTCCTGCACGCTTTTGTCGCGTATTCTTGAAATAATTCGCATAGCGTAGTAAAAAAAGCTTTGTTGGTTAGGATAACTAGGATAGGTACTTCTGGAAAGAAATAGTGTTTAAGAAATTCAGCATTACCTATCATTTTTAGGGTATTTTAATTTTATCAGTAGTTGTATATTTTTTAATAGATGGACGATTTTAATCGAAGCTTTAGGTATATGAATAACCTACTGAATAACCCTGTCAACGTGAAAACCTACCTAGGTATTTACTTTTAAGACGTTTCAGTTAACTCTAACTGGGAGAGAGACAATTGTCTTTAACTACGTTGGTATTTTAATATTATTAGTACTTACTTGTTTATTTTTTAATAGATGGACGATTTTAATCGAAGCCTTAGTTATACGAATAACCTACTGAATAACCCTGTCAACATGAAAACCAACCTAGGTATTTACTTTTAAGACGTTTCAGTTAACTCTAACTGGGAGAGAGACAGTTGTCTCTGACTGACTAAGTAAAAAGTTATTTCTCCAAGTCAAAAGTTACGAAAGATTCAACCTTCACTAACTGCCTGCCACCATAAATTAAGTGCGGCAGATCAATTCCGATTTTTTATTAATGAACCCTTTACACTGCGCGCTTTAAACTTGCGTGTGTCGTAAGAGGACAAACAAATGAAGTAATCTCTAGTAAATATAAATAGCTGTGCGGTATTGATAGTGAAGTTGAGATCATCATAATTCTCGGAATTTTGCAAAATAACCCGCTCGCACCTTATGCTCCCGAGACGGACACGCGGGAAAAATGCAGGATGATTATAACAATAGTGTTCTTATGAGTATAATAATAAGAATTATGATAAGTTAAGCAGATAATGTCTTATTTTGTAAAAAGTCAACAGTTTTTCGTTGATCAAAGGATTGTTTGAGGATTTTTAGGAAGAAAGTAGGTAATAAAACCTTATTGTTACTTACCAAATAAATACGCCTCTTCACATAATCAAAACTGTCGCTAATAAGTGATGTTAACTCCATTTTATTTTAAAATAATACTTTCAAAGAAACTTTATTTACAACAAAACAACAATTTTTATTAAACTCCAAGGTTTCGAAATTTAAATTCGTGTCGAATAGAAAAATCATTTTCACGCTCTTCTTCGTTTTTTTAATTCACTGTTTCTTTGGCTCTGACAAGAAATGCCATGATGCCAGTGGTCGCGATGTTGGAGCCGTAACGTGCAGCATGTGACTGCCGAGTGCTGCCGAGTGCCGCGATACGTGCGGCTAACCGGCCGGGCGGCCGGTCGACGCGGGAACGTGTCGCCAAAACCCGCGTTGAGATTTCATAGGTCAACACATTTTAATCCCCGCAACCGCTTGTTAGATCAGATAGGCGTAGGAGTTTAGGTACATGTAAATCTAATTAGACTTATACGCGAAAGGAAATAGCGTTTGATTAATAAATAAATTAAATAAGATTGAAATATATAATGTCGATAATTATTATGTCACATCACTAAATTCAATGCCAAAAATAAAGAGTATGTATAAAACTATAAACCTTGACAATTCAAAACTGCCTGTAATAATTTGTTAAATTTTCCCGAAAACGAACCTATCCGAAACTGTCAAATTTTCCAAATCAACTTTGAACCTTATAATTCAGTGATAAAGTTGAAAATCTATTAAAGAAATTTGACAGATTGTAGTATGTTGATGTGCTGGCGTCTGTACATAATTGAAATACTTAAGTGCTTTGAGTAGAGTTGATTTTAAATTCATATATACATGATTTTAAATTTACATACATTGTTGACGCAGTGGTTAAGCGATTGACTGCTGCGCTGCGTGTCGCGGGTTCGATTCCCGCACGGAACAAATATTTGTATGACCTACAACCTACAAGTAGTTGTTTCGGGTCTGGCTGTTTGTGTATGCGAGTTTAAATGTTTGTAAACGCACCCACAATACAGGAGAAATTCCTAGTGTGGGGCAAAGTTTTTATTAAAATATATATATATATATATATATATAAGCAGTAGGTAACCATACATTAACCTACTGTTAACTATGACTATCTCTTAGTTGGGCAGGGCAGTTCCGATTAAATGCTTGTGAGTTTCTAATGGCTTAGGTTTCCTTTCACTAGTGTTTTACTAGGTTTTGTGCTGTCTGACAACTGGAGATAATTATCCTTTAAAAGTTTATAGACTAGCCAGTACAGAGTGTAAGTTTCTCAAGAGGATGCGCCAGGGTAGCCCGCGACATGGTTGTTTCGGGAGGTTCCTGTTTCGTATCAGGCGGGAGGAAACGCCCGGGTGTCATCACTGCGTGGATCGCCCGGAGGACACGGTGGAGCATACGGTGGAGGTCTGCCCGGCCTTGGCAGAGCATCGCCGTGTCCTCGTGGAGGCGATCGGTGGCGGGGATCTCTCGCGTCCGGCCCTGGTTCAGGCCATGGTACGGAGCGAGAGGGCATGGGAGGCGTCACCTTCTTCTGCGAAGCAGTAATGCTCGCGAAGGAGGAGGCAGAACGCGTGAGGGAGAGGCAAATTTCGCGCCCTCACGCTCCTAGCCGCCGCAGGAGACGCCCTGGGCGTCGGGAATCGCAGGCCGATTCCCGGCCACCGTAGGCGCGGGCTTGCGGACGGTGAGCAATGGCTAGCTCGCCGTCCGAAAAGGACCAGGCCCGGTTCGACGGCGCGTTGTGTTCCACGCGCGCCTCAAAGAGATGTCAGCAACTGAAGGGGTCCGATAGGACCGATGCCTGCCGGGGTTGCGGGAAAGTCCGAAAGGGATACCGTGGCCCCTGGCAACGTACAGGCAACGGAAGGAACACGGGTGGGTTTTAGTCAGTAAGAGTCTGACACGCCCTCCCGCTCCACCCAGAGCGGGAGAAATTATTTGATAATATATCATCAAAAAAAAAAAAACGGGTAGCCCGCGAAATTCAAATTTTCTTTCGTTTTTTGCTATTTGCAGGTCAGTGTCAGGTTGTATGTTGATTAAAATATGATTAATTATAATTATTACAATCAGCAATACAACTCCATAAGTTAGCATAATTCTCTAATTTCGCGGGCTACCTTGACGTTTTCGCCTTAACCATCTCGACTTTACGCATCGAACGCGTTCGGCGGCGGCGCTCCGATAGGCCCTTCACTGGTCTTCTCTGGTGAAGGGCCAATTGGAGCGCCGAAAGCGGTCGATAGAACCCCACTTCGCAGGGCTCCTATTTCTGTCTGTAGGGTTTTAAAGAAATCTAACCTGTCCGAGTCGGGGTGCCCCAAGACCCGAGCTCGCTTTGCTCGCTAAAAAGGTAATGAGAACTTACATCCTAAGTTCTCATTACCTTTTTACTAAGTCGCGATATGTTGCTCAAGCTCGCTAGGCTCGCTCTTGCATCCATGTGCTTGCATCCGTAAATAAGTAGTTTTTATTAAACTTACTTAAAACAAATCCATAGAATGTTTTTTTTTTCCTGTGGATGTCAAACATGGAGTCCGACCAAGAAAAATAGGTACGAACTTGAGACCTGTTAACAGACAGAATAAAAATAGAAACATTGCGAAAACAAACAATTAAAGATGTAACATACTGCTGAAAACTAAAATGGAGGTGGGCAGGTCATATGATGAGGAGTAATAAAGATAAATGGGCTAAGGACGTAACCGAATGGTGTCCAAGACAAAATAAAAGCAAGAAAGAGTGGCAACGTCTTAGATGGGAGCACGATTTAAGAAAATAGCTGGTGTTGCTTGGAAGAGGATGAACCGACAATCGGAAAGGGTGGCAAGCTTTAGGGGAGGCCTTTGCGGAAACGCAAGACAATCGTGATACTGGTGTCAAATAATGCTTATTTAAGTTAATTAGTTACTTAATACTGTATTTTACTTTCATTCATGTTTTATAATATTGTTGAATAAAGGATATTATTATTATTATTCTAAAAGATACCTTTTTTTTAATTAAATGAATGCCCGGCAGAATAATATTGTTGTGGAGGGTTCAGGAGACCCACTAGAACCCCCAAATAACCTCAAGTTCTTTCTAGCAAGGTGGCACGTTTCTAAACCCAACCCCATTAGATTTTTTAATTTACTTGGTTATTGGCCCAGATTCACACTTGATTGAATTTAATTTATCGTAAGGTTGTCAGTTTCAAGCAGATTTGTTTCGTGTAACAAGGTAAATATTGTTAAAAATACGGATTAATTCCACTATCAGCTCTGGAACGCATCTCACTGCTGTCAAGTGCTGTCAACAATGTGATTTTTTGGAATGTTGGCAGCATTGAACTACGCAATGTTTGATTTTGATTGATGTAATAGGCGGCGCGCTTCGCCAGGTGTTTTTTAGTTTATAAACAAAAATGAATCGGTAATTGAAAAGTTATATGCAAGCTCAGTGAAGGGAGAATTAAGCTACAGTTCGAGTTATATATTATTTATTTCTGAAATCATGGAACCCCCATCGCCATGGAAGCGGCCAAATGAAGTAATGCAGCTGCACAAGCTAAAAAAGCGAAAAAAAGCGTTACAGGTATGAAAACGTTTAAAATTAATTTTCCTAATATACTACAATTAAATAAAAGTAAATAAAACAATTGTTTTCTTGAACTGTAACGCCAAACACCATGGCGTTAATTTAATAAAAACAAAACACAAACAAAGATTTAATCTTGAAGAGCCTGCTTTGAGAATAATTAGAAAGAGGGATAGTTCATATAATGATCTAATAACATAATAGCATGATAACAAAAAAAAACATCATTAGTCAGGCCAATGACCCAATAATTTATGCATTGGCCACTAACCTAAATAGCATAGAATAATATGCAGGACTTGCTTCTCTTTTTATAACCGCTACTGTCATCAGCGACTTCTACATTCATTCCTAAATATGGACATAATCCTGTGATGAGTATAGCCTCTATTTTTACAGACAAGACTCCCCCTTATTACCTAGTATTTATACCAAACCCAAGAGACTGGCCCGTATTACAGAACTTCACTCAAAACTCAAGAATTACTTAAAAATACGGGTCTTAGATGATACCAATACCCCTAAGTTGAAACTGTCATGTCACCGTCCATCCAAGCAGTTTATAATATTTTAGTATTTAAAGGTTCTAACTAAATGCTTTGTCTCTAGGAACGCATGAAACAACCTTCCCAACCAATTGTAGAAGCATCAAGCAGCCAGAAACATGTTGATTTAGACTTCTCAAGAATCTTAGATGGAGAAAAAAGGAAAAATCCATTTTCAAAGTAAGTTTTATTATAAGTTGGAAACTTTATCTTCATCCATAGGCTTCCATATGCATGATTTGACTTGTAAGAAATTGGTAAATTAGTCTATAAGTCTATTGGATGTATCTCATTACTTTGTATAGGTGTATTCAATTATTGGTGAGCCAAATAAGAATAGGTCATATTATGTTCCCATCTGAAATATGAAGTTACATAAACTCTCTTTTAGCTCATTGGCTTTCCCCTAAAACTTGTTGAAGATTTTTGCCCATCTTTTTAACCCAATAAAAACCTTATGAGTTCTGCATGTCAATATGCTCTTTGTAGAAACAAACCACAACAAAATAAGAAGCCAAAACTAGAAGAGCAACTAGATGAGTCAAATGACAAGACTTTGGATGCCTTACTCAATATGGCAGCAAAGGTTGTTGAGAAGCCGGCTAAGGAGTTGGACACTGAGAAACTGTCCACATTCTCCAATCTCTTACAGAAGTTCACTGCTGAACATTCTGTGGAACCTGTAAGTATGATCAATAGCTTCACTGAGTATTATTTAGTACCTGAATATTATCTAAACTAATATTATAAAGAGGTAAAATTGTTTATTTGTAAGTGGTTATCTCTTCTATTCTCTTCTTTTACGGATTGATAGCTACACTATATAATTGCTAAGTGTGATAGGATATAGTATAGTTGACTTCCACAGGGACAGAAGTGTGTCCAGAAGCTAGTAACTAGCATAAAAATGAAAGAGGCATTTATATTTATTTGATGCTACATGTTGGACATATAAAATTCTTAGAGTTTGATTTCTGATGCCCCATCATCCTCAATTTTTCTCAATTATTGCTGACATTGTCTTCTCAAAATCTCCTGAAATAAAACTGCAATAAATATCCTTTATTTAACAGGTCTTTCATGGAAATAGGTAACAACTGCATTTATGTATCGATACATGATAGAAATAAGTATTAACAATGATAGGAATTCAAGTAACTGCCTCGTTGGTCTACTAGTCGCAAGCGCTACTGCTGCATGAAGTCCTGGATTCAATTCCCGGGTTGGGCAGTGTTTTTGGGTTTTTCCACCTGGAATTTCACAGTAGCAGCCTGGAGTATAGATTTGTGCCCAGTTGCCCCCTATTACATGGCACTTAAACATAACAGGCGAAATGTTTCGGGGCATTCAGTAATTTTATGTAAGAATACATCTAACATACAATTTTCAGATTCCAGAAAAGAAATACAAACATTTACCTATCGACTGGGCTTTAAAAACTAAGGTAAGATTGATGTCACCAAAGCCTTTTGCATGGACTTCTAAATTGAAGGCTAGTGAGGAAGCATCAGGAATTACTGGGTAAGACATAACAATTTAATTTAAAAGTTATTTGGTTTGCAAAAACAAGCTGTGTCTGGGATGATAATAATTTTATTTAGACGAACGAATGACCTTTATCAGAAATGTAGACCAAAACAGTCATACTCATTATTCTGATCAACCCACACAACACAGATATTACGCCATTTCCAAAAACTGCATCAAACATGAAATCAAGGTGATAACAAACACTTTATCTAAATACAGACGGTTTATAGGTGGCTTATCATTTTTTATCAAATTGCTGTTCAAAACAACTTAAGTATTGCATTTCAGAATGAAACACCTTTATTTACTTTATTTATAAATGTAGCTTTTTTAAATAATACATTTTAACCTTCGCTTTTAGGGTTCCATAGTAAACAAGGAACCCTTATAGTTTCGCCATGTCCGCCTGTCTGTCTGTCCGTCCGTGACTTAGCTCAGAGACTCTTTGTACTAGAAAACTGTAATTAATCACGCCGACAAAGTTGTTAAATAAAATGATCAAAAAACAATTTTTTTTTTCGTTTACCTTCCCTACACGTAAAGTGGGGATGTTTTTTTCATCTATCCCATGGTGTGGGATGCTGTTGGAAAGGTCGTTCAAAAATATTGGGAGTTTGTGAAAACCATTTTAGAATTCAGGCATTGGTTTGCGAAATATTAAGCAATAAAGTACAATTTTTTGTTAGTCTAGTGCAGGGGTTCCCAACCTTTTTTTGTCTACTGCCCACTTTAAGAATAAATTATTTTTTAACGCCCCCCTTTACACAAAAAAGAGGGAATTTCAAACGACTGGTGGGGCCTTTTACACAAAAAAGTGGGGATTCTTAACTGATAAGTGGGGCCATGAAATATCTCACGTGGGGCCCCAAGGGCCCCATGGGACGGGGGTTTGACATCACTGCCCTACACAATGCCCCCTTTTTTTTCTGGGTCTCTTACCGCCCCCCTTTAGGCCTGCAGCGCCCACAAGGGGGCGTTATCGCCCACGTTGGGAAAGACTGGTCTAGTGGATGGGTTTTGGATATGTGAAAAAATTCACTGCAGTAGTATATATAACGAAATTAAAAGGAAAACTATCACAGCTAAGTAGGCTTTACAAGTTAACGAGTAATAATCGACCAACTTTCATTTGCTGTTGCGAAAACATGTTGTCCCATAACGGGAGAACATGTTTTTCACCTACAAAGTTAATTCTGTTCTTGCTATAAATTCATCCCAACTACGGAACCCTTCATTGTGCGTGTGCCGACATGCACCTTGCCGGTTTTTATCACTAAACTGGCAGAGATGTGTTGCTAAGGAGATTTTTGTTTCACTTCTTCCCAGCATTAACTGAAGTTGTGATGGGCATTTATGGCCGTATTTTGTAACCTATGAACCTCAAAGAATACCGATTCTCAGCCTAATTAAAATCATTGTTCTACTAGATTCGTCCGCTGCCTCGACACGACCGCATCACCAACCCTCGACACATCTCCCCGCGCGCGATTCCACCAAGCTTGCCTATACTGGCAACACCCACACTTGCCATGGCTGGACTTGTACCCTCGATCTTCAGGGAAGGTCGCAGCCACCAGCTTCATGGCAACTAATGAGGATGTCAAGCAGGCCTTGCATAGAGAGTGGACAGAAAGCTTTAGGTCTTTGTTTCAGGTGAGAATAATAACTAGAACAGCCAAACACAGATAAGGCAGGCTGTTTTTAGGTAAAGGATTATATTTTAAGCCAAAATAGAGCTCGGCCTATTTACATTTCACCCTATTTTTTATAATATTCAAATAACACTGATGTTAAGCCTAACCTTAGTTTGGGTTGGCTTTCTGGTCGCGACGGCAGCTTTATGTAACCCATGCAGAGCTTAAGTATTGCTCGTTGCATCGCATTTATAACTACATCGGGCTGCAACAATGCGTCAGCGAGTAAAAAAATTTAAGTACTCTGTGGTCCGCGCCCATAAAGCGCCAACCAAAACCGATGTAAATGTGGATGATTTTTTAAATGGAAATACTCGTTTCGCACGCAATATTTAAGACTATTCATATCTGTGGGTAAAGGCGATAAGCACCAATTGTGCTCTTCGCATTTTATAAAGAATAGTTGTATTTTCGATTCAAAAACGCTTACAAACGATAGTGCTAGGCCGATCCCTTTGCTGAATTGAGCAGTAAACTACTCGTAGTTCAAATAACTCCAAAATATATCACTATTTCAGTTGCTACGCGCGCTACACTGTCCGTACTTCTACGTGTGTGCGAATACGTTCACGTGTCTATTCCGTGCAGCTGGTCTGTGCGGGGTGTCGGAGCCGTGTGCGTTGATCGCGCCCACCACAAGAGGTTTCAGGCAGATTTTGCGGCAGGAAGGTAAACATACTACTGCAGTCATACGCTTCCATCTAGAGTTTCAGAATTACCTTGCAGTTTGGATGAAATTTACCACATCAACGATCGGCTACCATGTGGTGCATAATTACCAGACACTGTATAGTTCTCCAGACCGTATTTCGGCCACAACGGCCAATCTCAACGGAGACTAGCCTTCGGCGCGGGAGATATTATAGTGCACAAGTGTGTGCGCAGACACAGATGCGCTCTCTCTTCCCTCACTCTCATAGTCCGATGGGACGGCAATTCGACACGACCGGAGAGAGATCAGGCGCAGGACCGACGGCGACACGTGCGCACCGAGGCACGGGGGTATCACACCGCCAACTTCCAAACTCTGGGCTGTTACTAAGAAATTCCTAATGGAAAAACCCAATAACACTGCCCGACCCGGGAATCGAACCCAGGACCCCACGCGCAGCAGTCGCGCTTGTAACCACGAGACCAACGGGGCAGTACATCAGTCACTGTACATCAGTAGTGTAACCATACTTGTAAATAATACAAATAAACTTTCAATAAATGACTTCCAGATCATAACTAGCAAAATCCAGCTTTATTTTTTACTGAGTCCTATTATAAATAATCCTATCATACTTTTAACAGACGTAGAATACACAATGCCACTACGACCAGACAGCAAGAAGAAGCTAAACACCTCAGACGAGGACAAACCAAAGAACGCATCCTTCGACAGTTGCTACGATACCATGGATGGCAAGTGGACGCAGGATGAACTGGATAGAAAGGAGGATGAAGATGAAGAGGACCCTGACCAGTTCTTGTCACAGATGGGGTTCGAAACTGAAGTTATTAAGAAGATTACTATCACACAGGTAATTTTTATCAACATCTTGTATAGCTGAATTTGGGCTTTTAACAAAGAATGATGGGCATTTTTCTATAAAGCCTGGCCTGATGACCAATACAGTTCTAATTCATGTCAACTTATTGCTTATAACCGGCAATTACTGTAACAAAACAATTTATCTCAAAAAGCAACGAGGTTGGTACGGTTGAGGAAAAAAATCGTTATAATTTCTTAGTACGATTCCTTTGTGAAAAATAAATCTATAGCTGATAGGTTTATGCCGGGTCCATGTGCTGCTATTTTCGACCAAATATTATCACTTTGGTAAGTACCCTTAGGTCGTTAACACTATTTTGACATGGACAGTAAGTATCATAAACTTTATACAAGTAAATATTTATTATGATTATAACTGTCATCATATTACAAGATGATTAAGGTAACAATCGCCGAACATACAAACGAACAGCGAACTATACAAGTAGCAGAGTATAAACGAGCTCTGAACAGAGCAGATCGCCGTATTTTTAAGAACTGCGTGAATGTAACACGGCGCAGGATTCCTAAATCGCTTAAGCACTGTAGCCCCTAGTTTGCGCAGAACCTACATTATTTGTGGAGTAATGTAGTTATATTACAAACGAAACTCAACTTTAGCCGATGACTTTAGCAGATTTGCTTACAAATGAATTTACTACAGCAACAACATAAAATAACGCGTTGCTTTGAGTTGACATTTAGCCCGCCATCGACTGTTCTGTTATGAAATCATTAAACCCACTTTAAACGAACCTCAAATAATTCTCGTTTAGCTTTCCTATATATATTATTGAACATCTAATATAATGACTCTTTTATGAAACTTAAATCATGTCTATTTTGGTGTCCTAAAAATATTAAATAGCCAACTAGCTAACTGCGTAAAACTTGGATGTAGCGCTCACCGGCCGCTGTCACAGCATCGCTCGCTTCATCACGTACATATGAAAATCAATCATTTTTATTTGAGGATCAATTAAATATTTCTCTCTCTTAACTAGTTAACTATTTATCCTACAGGCCCGCATAACCCATAGTGCAGAAAGCAGCGTAGACAGCGCTGCTGAATCACTAGTATTTGTCCGAGGGGCAGATGCGCAGGCGCTGTTCAACTTCCTCCTCAACTGCAAGTCCATCGTCAGTCCCACCGGCCCGTTCGCCGGAGTGCCGCCTACGTTACTCTCTCCCACGGCCTTCCATGGAGGGACGCTGCAGTCGTTAAAAGTGAGTTAACCCTTCCGCGAGACACAATGGCTTTTTAATTGTTTCTGTAATTACGGCATTTTAGACAGTTTTTGCTCAACTGCTCTATTGTTAGTCCCCCAGCCAGACGATCGCCGAAGAAGACAGCTCGCATTGAAAGTTGGTAAAAAATTAAAACCTTTTCACTTGGTAATTATTTAATAATTACATGGCTACTGATAAAAGTAAAAACCTTTAGGAAACAGCAATCGAACTCAATACATGTGAACTTAGGTGATAGGTTTTTACAAAAATATGATTGTGGACCCTGTCGGGCACAGCAAAGTAGGAGAGAGGAAGAGGGCGTTTTATTTTGACTACTTAGTTGTTATTCTATATATCTATTGTAATTATTTTATAAAACTAACCTAACACACTACAAAGTGAAATTATCACTCATAATGAGAAAAAATTCCGTTATTTTATTTCCCAGGTCCGCGAAAACACAATACATTCCGATAGTAATAAGTACTACTCGATAGAGCTGAAAGGTCCAATTCTACCAACTACCCTACACACATTGTTTAACGTTTTGAAGGCGAGTTCGTCAGCTCAGTTCAGCGCCACCTTCGCGCATCACCAGCCTACGTTGGCGTTCTCGTGGGCCGCTAGCAATATCGCTGAAGGTACGTATGTTTTATTATAGAACATTACGCCTGTATTCCTTGAAGGAAAGTAGGCAGAGGTGTACCTATAATAAATGATTTTATTTTTGTAATTAGGTTTGTAAAAACACTTTTACACGTCAATCTATTTTTAATAAAAACTAGACGAGGTCGGCATTTCGTATCTTACTACTCTGAGAAAGAAATGACAAAACAAACGTAGAGGTCAGTCTCTTTTTAAGTCCAGAAATAATCTTGGTCAGATCATGTAAAGACCATGTAGATTGGTGTCTGAAATGGTATTTTGAGGAAAGAACCACACAGATCCCGTCAGTGCACGCATTTGTCAGTAATGGTGCACCTCAACTCAGAACTTAAGGTTCTACTCGTACACACACTATCGCCACTATACGAGCACAAAGCGAGACTCCGGGCTGCTACTGAGAAAACGCATATGATATGAAACACCCAATACCACTTTCCCCCACTTGAACTCCATATTCAGAACTCGCGCTTGCAAATACTAGACCAACGACGAGTCGATCATAACATGTTTTGTAATTTTGATTTTAATACCAACAAATAATTTTACCTATTGCAGATGAGTCATCAAAAGAAAATGAGCCAAACCACTTCGCCAAAGCATTCAACAAAGAGAATCTCTCAGATTGTGGGCTCAGTGAAGAAATGCTTCAACATTTCTGCTCATCAGACCCCAATGTTATCAAACCTTTAGATTGTGTCAAGTACAACACAGACGATGATACTTACATGTGGTGATATTTTGTGAATTTTACTGTCTTGACTGTCGTATTCATATTGTGATCATGAATTAAATTGTATTTTTGTACATGTGTGTTGTATTATTTTGTTACCATTATCAACTTTGATGTAAATGACGTAAGGTTTATATTGCAATGATTGCCATCCTGTAATAAAATGCAACAACTATGCAACCATTGTAATTGGTAGCCAATACAGCTGCTACAATGTTGGGTTAAAGTTCACATTATTAGATGAGTGATATGCCCTCAAAATACTATGCATATCAGTAGCTAATCCAGCCCTAAGGCTAAGCTTATGCTGAGACACAGCATAGTTCAGATTTTGCAGGGTAAGGCAGCCGAGGCCTTGCGGGAAAGTCCGAAAGGGATACCGTGGCCCCTGGCAACGTACAGGCAACGGAAGGAACACGGGTGGGTTTTAGTCAGTAAGTGACACGCCCTCCCGCTCCGCCCACAGCGGGAGAAGTTATTTCATAATTTACCACCCAAAAAAAAAGGCAGGCGAGGCAGACATAGGCCACGAAAGTATACTGCGACGCAGATACACAGACACATTATGAATCAGTGGTAAAAAACAAGTGACGACCTGCACGCGTCGCGCAAAAATCTGTACCAGCACTAAGAGCGCTTGTAGACGTCCGTTTTTTTCACCGGATAACGGACCGTGTTTTTTGCCGGATTCGCGGTGGTGTATGAATTATAATGAATGTGTGTACATGCACCGGACATCGGTCCGGCGAACAATTTACGCCGGATGCACCACCGCTTCCCCTCGACGCGACGGACACCGGTCCGGTGTAAGAAAGGGCGGTCATCCACGCCAGTGTATTGGTGCGTGTTGACGCTGCCGGACGTATTGCCTGTTTTCTGTTAATTGAGTGACTACCAGTTCAAAACTAACGCATATAGACGGCAGTCCATCCATCCGGTAAAAAAAATATGTATACAAGGATAGCCGTTTATTGACGGTCCGTTATCCGGTGAAAAAAACGGACGTCTACAAGCGCTCTCAGAGACCCAGAGCAGTACAGACAGTACATTTTATATGAGTACAGACACGTCTGCGTGGCACGTGCCTGCGCCGCAGCGTACACAGCTGTCGGTACGTTCACGCAGCGCAATTTTGTAAATCTGCGCTGTGTGGACCTGCGTCTCAGCGTACGCTTAGCCTTAATCATGAGTAAATTGAAATGTTGGTTTTCGAAATAATGTTCAATAGACCGGTGGCGCCATGTAGATCTGTCGCTTCTTTTCGTCCTTTTGAATATGTTTGACACTGGTTCAGGTACAGAGATTCAGCCCTCACTATCACGGGTTTCAGGGTTTATTAAAGGTCGTGAAAATAATACGAACAAAATCACTTAAATGATACGATTTATTCAATTTTCATTTTTGGTAAATTAAAAATAGGTTTCTTAATAGTCCACAATCACTTACACAATAAACAAGATTCATACAGATCAGGATGAAATAAATAATATTGTGAGTTCTGCATCAAAATGACGAAGTATTTGTATATGTTACCTAACATAACTGCACTAATTCGCTATAATTATCACTTCAAACCCAAAGTGGAACACGAATCTTGGAAAGATTACATCTAAAATATTCATCTATGTGACCAATTAGCCGCTCACTAAAACAAATAATTTATATTTTAATATTACATCAAACATTCTAGTTCATTCACAACTTTATTGTAATTTACTACTCGCAAGTGTATGTTAATTATAGTAAATTATAAACTATGAATTGTCTATTTATGAGAAAAGAGAAAAATACCTGCAAATTTTCAAGTTGAAATATGTTGTATAAGTTACGGAGCTTATGATTTCTGTAAAAGAAGGAAAAACCAAATTAATATTATTAAAACTAATTATTTTGTAAGGATTGTAAAAAAGTTATAACTTAGGAAACAGAGTATCGAGCGTCGATCCATTATTATTGTTGCCTCAATGCATCGCCAAGTCGGCCAGCTTCTTTATGGTGGCACTTCACATCGCTATTCGGTATTTTAATTTTTTTACTGTGTTTTATTCGGCTATATAGTTTAGAAGTCCGAATAACTCGAACACTCCGTCCACACATCGTCATGAACAGCGAATATGCCGAACATTCAAGAATATTTTTGTTAGATGCTAATCTGAACGCGTTCATCGCACTCTACTGAGCAGGCTAGGTGTGGACGGTAAACGAACGTATTCGACTACCCGGCGGATACGAGTGCTCGTGTATAAGCTGTATAAACGTTTGCATTCGTCTTATTCGTGAAAAATAGGCAAATATAGGCAATATAAAATAGGCGAATAGAGTAACTTCACATCGTCGTATTTGGGCAAATAAGACGAATGCGCGAACACGAATAGCGATGTGAAGTGCTACCATTACAGACAAGGCTTGTGTATGCTACTTACATTAGAGGATCCACTGGAAGCGGGTTGTCCGGGTACGGAGTACTGCGGGCGGAAGTTGGAGAAGGTCGCGGCCGCCGCCGCCGCCGGGGAGAAGCCCGGCAGCGAGCCGCCCGCCTGGAAGCCCGCGGGGAACTGGGCCATTTGCGCTGGGACGAAAAAACAAATTAGCAACTATACTATAAAAAAAATGCACACAGCATTCCACCATGCATGTACCATGCTACTCATGCTCTTCTAAGACCTTCTGTCTTTATGTACCTCCTTATCTAAAAGATCATAAGAGAACTTAAATTTTGTGTTATTATATTCGTCAAGGGAGAATTGTGTATTGGAATTGACTGTTTCATCTGCTAACTCGGACTCTGACAAACATCTTCATTTATAGCAGAAAGCTGTTACGCAGAGACCGATCTGCTACTTGATCACTGACAGTAAGCTGTGCAGTTGACGATTGAAGTATCATAATATGTTACCAGCTGGCACTGGGTTGCCGGCAGTAGCGGCCAGCCGCGACAGGATGGAGCGCTCCGACATCTGCAGGCGCTGCGCCACCGGCGGGATGCGCGCCAGCGTGGCCGGCAGGCGGGACACGTCCGACTTCATGTCCGATAGCAGCTCCTCCAGTTGATTCAGCACCTGGAGATAAAAATGTTGATTAGTTAGACTAAGACTACATAATTATGGTTTTCATGGAGATATTTTTAAACAGTGGCTGACGATGTAGTTCAGGATTACAATTGAAGTGGTTTACAAGCAGCAATCAACTAATGTTGGTTGGTCAAGCCTGAAGATGATTACAAAAAACAATGCACGCACTGGTTAAAGAATTTCACTTTTCATTTGTCAATTCCAGGTAAAGCATGGTTGAAAAAGCTACATAAAAATGAATGATGCTCTTAGTTTTACCCGTATACGTCAGATTAGTAACGTTATTAATCTCAGTCTTTTTATGTAAGTATTGTCAGCCAGCGACTCTGCGAGGCAATCGACCTCTGCGAAGCGCGCGTTCAGCGACATACAGGCTGGTTCGGAGAAACATTCGTTCGAAGTCTTTTTATCACATACCTTGTGCAACACAGCGTTAGCAGGCTTATTTCCAGCCAGCGACTCCTTGCTAAGATGCTGGTGCGACTCTGCGAGGCACTCGACTTCTGCGAAGCGCGCGTTCAGCGACATGGCGGGGTGGTTCGGATCCTGGGTCAAGTTCAGGTACGCCGCGCGACGAAGTTGTTCTTCGATTACTAACGCTTGTTCTAGGAGCTGGGAAAAAGAGATAGTTTGTGGTTAATTTGAGTAATTTTACAGAATATTGAATTGGTTTGGTACTATCATTGTGTGTCATGAGACACGGGCCGACTGCCTGTTCCCATTTGGTATGTCTATGTAAAGATAAACATTAGAGATTGCATAAATAAATAGCATTTCGTTGAAGCACAGACACATCAGAGACCCTTCGTTAGGAACTATACTGACATACAACATAAAAAAAATATTGACTCCATTTCAACATCAACATCTTTATTAGACAACACAATACTTCACACGATTCTGGATTTTCTTTGAAGGTCCAACTTTCAGAAACAAAAGCTAAACCTTCAAAATTTCTATTCACTCTAATAAAAAAATCTACGCTCACCTTAAAACGCCTCGCCAGAAACTTATTCTTGATTTCCAAGAAATTCCCCTTCCCGACATCCATCTTGAAAGGCTCATTGATGATAGCGAAGCGCAGGTCATTCTGTATGTCCTGCCAGCGCCCGTACCCGTGGGTCACAATACCGGCCAACAGCCAGTAGTCGTGTCTCCTGTGCCATATCTCGTACTCGCGCCCGGGAGCCGCAGCTCGCTCCTCATTGAGCCATAGCGTGTGCAGTTCTGTGAAGCCTCCATCTGCGATGTTGAACATGAACTTGCGACGTTCCACTTTGAGATCTTCTTCCTCTTTTACTAGCACCACGTCGTCGTCGTCATCGTCCTGTAAGGTTTTTGTAAGTATTAAACAAGCTGTATAAACGTATATATATTATGCTTCTCCGCCATAAAAAAGAGATGGTACATGATTTATTTATATTATCAATATTTATTAACTAAGCTATTATTTATTTTTTCAGAAAACAACATAATACGACGCCTGAGTAGGCAGAGATGTTTAATCAAATTCAGTCAAGCCAATCCCACGAAATAGGGGTGAAGAAGAATTTGTGTAGTTATCATATTTAGGAGAAACAAGTATAGGAAGTAGTTTGGAACTCAGATAAATTTAGAGGCAGTCATAACAAAGTTTGAATCGCTATAACATTATAAGAAAAATATTTACCTTCTTCTCATCCTTGGGCTTCTCAGAAGCTTCCGACTCGGCTTTATCACTCTTAGCATCCTCTTTTTTATCTACATCCTCTTTCTCGTCCTTCACCTTAACTTCCTTCTCCTCTTTCTTTTCCTCTGGCTTCTCTTCTTCTTTTATAGGCTCCTCATCCACCGACATACGTCTTTCACCGTCCTTAGAATCTTCCGATTTTTCTTTAGTCGATTCTTTCTCGTCACCATTCTCTTCTTTAATGTCACTTGTGTCCATTGGCTCGTCTTTTTCTTTGATGTCCTTTTCAGATATTTTCTCTTCTTTGATTTCTTCTTTGTCGTCTTTCTCCGAGCCCCCGGGTGTGGGAGCCTGCCCTGAAGTCTGCGTGACTTGTGTAGGAGCGGGCGATGGCGCGGCTGAAGTTATAGGTGTCGCTGTAGACGGCGCTGGCGACGGCGCGGCACTCTCTCCCGCAGCTGATTTCACAGGCTCTATAGGCTTGCGAATCATCTCCGGCATACTATAATACCCGTTAATATGTTCGAACTCTTGCACTTTCTTCCTAATAAGGCTCATGACTCCAATTCGAGTCAAAACATGCTGTCTAGATAGGCCTTCTCTAGGGACGCCGTCAGCGAAGTTTTCTGCGTTATCCGCACCGGGTTCGCAAAGATGTCGCATGAATAAGGAGACGTATGCTTTGAAGTTGCGTTCGGACTTTCCTCTGAGGTCGCGTACTAGCCACTGGGAGTTGAAGGCGTCTTGTGGCGGCATACCGTAGCGCATGATAGCGTTGAGGAAGGACTTCCTCTGGCGTGCGTTGAAGCCGAGTACTTCCATGTTTCCTCCGACTCTCGCCAACAGCGGCGGTAACGGCCGGTCGCGTTCTTCACGCCTCTCCAAGCGACGCTTGCTGCGCCTGCTCAGCAAGTCACCATTATCATTCTTCTCGTCGAAATCGTCATCTTCCTTATCATCCTCGCTGCCTTGTGAAAAGTCTGAATTATAGTCAGAGCCGTTCTCCTGCCATGTGGAGTCTTCTCTGTTTTCAGTCTGTGCGACAATACCGTCATTATAGTTGACCTGTTTGCGCACTCGCTTGCCTTTACCAAGAGTCCTAGCCTGGTCCTCTTGATGTTGCTCGTAGTGATGCCTGAGCAGTTTGATCCAGTAGGCCGGGTCGGTATTCTCAGCTTCCTGTTTGATAATTTCTGTGTCCACTTCTTCCTCGCCGTCGCCTTCCTTTGTAGAATAGCTGGCGACTTTGAATGAACTAAGGTATTCGTTTGCCCAGGATTCCTTCGATTCGATACCCTCCTTTGAACGATCAAGCAGTTCCCCGACAGCCCTGTCGTCATAATGAATAGCTTCCTCTTTCCCATCCTCTTCTTTGAACAGTTCTTCTGTTCCAAACCTGAGAATATCGTCCAATTCCTGTTTGGTGAAGTTCGCGCCCTTACCGCCCATTCCAGGTCGTACGACCAAGTGAGTCAACATCATTTTCCTCTTAGCTACTTGTGTAACCCTTTCCTCAACACTGTTGCGGGTTACGAAACGGTATATCATGACCTTGTTGGCCTGACCGATACGATGCGCACGAGAGAACGCCTGAATATCGTTGTGAGGATTCCAGTCAGAATCGAAAATAATTACAGTGTCAGCAGTGGCCAAGTTGATACCCAGACCACCAGCCCTAGTCGAGAGTAAGAACACAAATTGTTGCGCGCCGGGAGCATTGAATCTATCGATAGCTTCCTGACGAATCGTACCGGTAATACCGCCGTCAATTCTCTCATATTTGTAACCTTCTCCCTCCAAGAAATCTTCGAGGATGTCCAACATTTTCGTCATCTGAGAGAAGATCAATACCCTGTGACCTTGTTCCTTGAGTAGCCTCAACATTTTGGCCATAAGAACTAGTTTGCCCGACGCTTTGACTAAGGCTTGTGTGTCGTAGTTTCCGTGAGGCCCGAGAGGAGCTTCCTCGGCCGCGACGGGGAACAGATAGGGATGGTTACAGCACTTCTTCAAGTCCATCATGACGTTGAGCAGTGACACTGTTTGCCCACCACTCTTGGGGTTCAGAGCCTCGTAGTTCCTCGTCAGAATGTACTTGTAGTACTTCTTCTGCATGGGTGACAACTCTACTCGTACGATGAACTCTGATTTGGTGGGCATGTTCTTGAGCACATCAGCCTTCAGTCGCCGCAGCATGTGAGGTCCCAACATCTCGTGGAGCCTCTTCACCTGCTCTTCCTTCGACACATCGGCAAATTCATTTTGGAATGCGGCGAGATCATTGAACTTATCCTTATTTAAGAAATTCAAGAGATGGAACAATTCTTCTAGATTGTTCTGTAGGGGGGTACCGGTGAGTAGTAGTTTGTAGTTGATGTGGTATCCTGCTAATAGCCTGAAGAACTTGGATTGGTTGCTCTTGAGTCTGTGGGCTTCGTCCACTACTAAAACGGACCACTCAATGGAGCCAAGGCAAGTGGCGTCGATAGACACTAACTCGTAAGACGTAAGAAGTACGTTGAACTTGACTTGTGACTTGATCTTGGAAGGTCGTCCACCTCTGTTCGCGCCATCGTCGAACGTGAGTTCATTCTCTCTTATAACGGCCCTGGAATCTTTATCACCAACGTAAGTGATGCAGTAGAGATCAGGAGCCCACAGTTCAAACTCTCTCTCCCAATTAATGATGGTTGAGAGTGGAACAGAGACTAAGAAAGGTCCCTTGCAATGTCCCTCCTTGAACAGTGAGTTAAGGAATGTAACTGTCTGAATAGTTTTTCCGAGACCCATTTCGTCAGCGAGGATAGTGTCGATGCCTTGTCCCCAGGAGTACCGCAGCCAGTTAAGACCCTCAAGTTGGTACGGATGAAGCTGCATGCCGGTCTCGTACACGTAGGGTGGCTGGTCTTCGTATTTCTTGTTCAAGTTAGTGGTGGGACGATCAGGCGGTGGGTTGTATTTCTTAGGCTTCATCAGTAAGGCGCCGCTGCTGTCATCTTCGTCGATAATGTCTTTGTTCTTGCTCTTGCGTCCTGCTTTCTTGCCTTTGGTGCCTTTTGTCTTGCCTTCAGATGTGATGTAGCCGCGCATGTCCTGTAAATAAAAAGAGTTCCATTATTTTACGAGTTTCACTCGATTAGTTCGTTAGAGGATGTTACGTTATTGTTTCTTGACTATTCAAGTATTTAGCTTGTCCACTCTGAAATGTCGCGCCCCACTACCGCATTTACGCACACGGTAATGCGGATTTCTATGGGTAATGCGGTAGTGGGGCGCGTCATTTCAGAGTGGACAAGCTATATACTTGAATACTCAGATATTTTACATGTATTGCCACTAACTATTTGTGTTAAGTTGATTTTTGATTGACATTTTGTAACCAAATTTCGGTTACAATGGAATTTTAACTTGGTCACATATAGCATTCAGTTTGTGTTCCAAATTGATTGAAAAATAATAAAAAATGTGCCTAGTTGGAACTTATCAATCAGATCCTTAAACAAAACAACGAAATTAAACAAACTATTTTCTTAATGTCCCTCGGCAAACTTCGTGTTTCGTCAGTCTAGCACATTTCCTCCTATTTGTAAAATAAATTACATTAATTTTTAAGAGTATTAACAACTCTATATACTTCCAAGTCGATTGAGAGCGCTCGGTCTGCACCAATTGCAATAGAAATCCGACGACTGTCGGAACACGAAGTTTGCCGAGGGACATTAATAAAATAGTTGTACTGTAACTATAATACTAGTCTATTATCGTCCCACTGCAGAGCAAAGAACTATTCTCAGAAAGAGCAGGCACGAGCATTGATCACCACCCTTCGCACGTATTAACTATGAGTCCAGGTTTCCTTCACCAATGTCAGTAATGTCCAAGATGAACTCAAAAAGTACCTGATAATAATCCACAGCATTCTTCAAGCCCGCTATATCGGCATTCTCCGACTCCCACGTGGCCTGGTCGTACGACAGGTCCCTCCACTTGACGAGGAAGTACGTCGTGCCGTCGCGGGACGTGCGGTGGTTGATCACTCGGTGCACGACCAGCCATTCGGGTTTCACACCGTATCTGAAGTCATGGGTTGTTTGTAAGAATTGTGAATTGGTGGGAACAATAGTGAATGCTGTTGTTTTCTGAGGGGATTATAAATATGTTGATGTTAGTTGGGCTGTTTGGTAAGTTTTTTATCGGGGAAATAAAATATTTACGATGACAGCCATAATATTTACAACAGAGGCTGCAGAATCATCATTTCAGCCGACTGCTGGACTGCCACTTCGACCGGTTCTGTGCTTCCCGCATCCAGCGGATTCCTGCAGCCTTCACAAGGTCATCGGTCCACCTTATGGGAAGCCTTCCAACGCTACGTCTTCCGGTACGCAGTCGCCACTCCAGAACCTTGCGACCCTATCGCCCATCTGATATCTTAATAAAAACCGAGCCTCTCTCGAATACGACACCGAGTAAGAGACAAATGAATTGATCACTAATCCTCTTAAAATAATCCCTTGATCGTTTTTTATGACCAGCTGACTATCGCCTAAAAAAATATATCGAATACCACATGATCACAGGCGATTATAACGACATAACATTCAACAAAAAAAAAACGAGCGAGCCTTACAGTAGTCGCATAGTGATGTGTAACATCTGACATCTAACCTTGGTAATAAGCAACATTAAAGGGGCGGGGCCTCGTGAAGCGCGTTTCTGACGACCAACTCGAGCACCATGCGCGCTCATTGGTCAAATCAAATAGCGCGCGCTTCCCCGGCTTCCTATTAAATACTTATGTCGCTTTTCACGAAATCACTCCCACTATTTTGATTGCAGGAAAGCGAGACCAGTCAGAAAATGACGTAAAATTTATCTCACCTATAATATTTCTCTTCAAGAATCTTCTCGTCAGTATCATGATCCTGCTTATCCCGCAGCCTCTTGACGCGTCCGTCGCGCTCGTCCAAAGGTTCCTCTAGTTTAGGAGGCTCCTCGACGTCTGATTTGCGCATGTAGTAACGGTACATTAGCGGGTGGAAGACGTCCAACTGAAATTTAAATCATAACACGAGATATAGAGTTGTTTGTGATATTGTAGGTCATCAATAATTTTGTTTATATTATTTCATAGTTGGTTTAAAAAAAGAAGAAGTCGATCTGTGTTTACGCAAGAAAATTGATCCATAAAACAGTTAGTGGCTTGTTTCACCACCTCTGAAAAAGTACCAGCAGTTCAAAGTTATTTTTTGTTATCTAGTTAGATCCAGACAGTCACTGAATACTGCCAAACAGGTCCATAGACTGTAAAATTGAATGGTTAGGTAATGTTTTCTTATCTTTCTTTCTTTTTCTCGATATTTTTTCTTCGCTTTCTACTTTTTATCGTCAGTTCTGTTTTTAATTTTTTAACGTTTTATGAAAACTCACCTGTAGTTCAGATATCCAGCTGCAGTGCCAATAGGACCGGTCGTGCCACTTCACGAAGAACTCCCGCGAGCGCGGAGCCTTCGACTTCGCCGATTGCTCCTTCCATCTCCACGTCAATATCTTCGCCACTTTGCCATCCAGCGGTGGACACTAGAAGGATAAAAGGTTCCATAAATAACATAATTTTCAGTTGGCGCCACTTTGACAAGAGGTCTTCCATTTCGACTATGAATAAAAAAAAAATATGATGATGTTCATCATTTGTTCATTATTCAGTCAGACTAAAGATATTATAGGCGCTTTGACACTTTTGACAGATGCCCGGACCTAACGTCTCGGTGCTGCCACTTAGTGAATATCATTTCAAAAAACCCTCATTGCAGAGCTTCGTTTTATTTGCTAACATTTTTCCAACTCCCTGTAAGTTGTGTGTTAGTTATTATTATTACTTACAGTTCGCGTCAAATAACTTTGCTGCTCTGAAGTTAGGTTGCGCATGCGTGCTGGCATGCGCATTACTGTTTTTTAAGTAAGATTGACTATTGCGCAGTCATCTGTAGCCTAGTTCAAAGCGGCAAAGTTATTTGACGCGAACTGTAACAACATATTTAAAAAAATACAATCTATTAGAACAAACTAGGTAGAACTATGAATAGCATTTTTTTTCCGGTTCTACGAAGTCAATGTCCGACACTTGAACGTTGATATTTTTGTCTCAAATAGCTTTGTAACTAGTTTTGTTTTAATTTACTAGTACACACAGCTACATATCAAACTATAATTTTCCAGTATAAGATGACCTCTCATTGTACGGAAATCCTATACAATGCAAGATCAGCTTATACTGGAAATGTATAGCCGTGTGTACTTACACGCTTACTTCTTACTACTCGTAAAATAATGTTGCAAAAACTATGTAAAAAAATGGCAGCATAATTTGGAGAGAAAAGTGGTTTATTCTTGTACGAATAAACCTCAAAGATTACAATCGATTGTTGCTCTATGATGTTTAATACCCTAATTATAGGTTTTAAAAAAACAGGTGAATACTTACACTACATCTAGGACACTTCCAGTCTCCGTCTGGCACCTCTTCCAGCGGCGGATTGAGGCAGAACCGATGGTAAGCTGACGGACAAGAATCACAGCATAACAGTTCTCCACCGTCCTTGCAAACTCTGTGAAGGTAAACGAATGTGGCAGTGTAGTCGTAAGTTTTATAAACTTTGTGAAGAATTTGTTACATACTAGCTTTTAACATGCTAGCATAGCTAGCATTTGTCGGAAAATATTTCCAATTTATACGTTGTTTTCATATAACTCTATTGGTTTACGCGGCGCACGCCAGTAAAGCTCCCAGTCGGCATGATTTTTTCCGACATCTTCAACAATAATCGTCATATTTCAGCCAATTTACACAAAACCTTAATGAATTATACATCTAAACCTTCCTCATGAATGACTCCGTCCATTGGTGAAAATTGTTTGAAAATCCGTTCGGTAGTCTTTGTTTTTGTGTTTATCTCGTTCAGACAGAGAGACAGACGCGGCGGGGGACTTCGTTTTATAATATGTAGTGATTGATGACAAACAGGTAATAGTAAAAGACCTACTCTGGGTCCAAAAGGTGTGTGGATGATAATGATGCGAAGGACATCATAATCTACGACGGACGTCTATTCCTATAACAAGTCAGTAATAGTTTCGAGCCAAGACATGGGCTACCTTTGCTTTAACATTGTTCAAAGATTCACAAATCTGAATTATATTCTATACTAGCGACCCGCCCCTGCTTCGCACGGTTTTTACGACTTGACAAAACATCGAGATTTCATAAGTAAACGTAACTTTAATATTAACGTATTATACGATTAAACCTTCCGGAATAAATTCTCTAAACAATGGTGAAAACCTCATCAAAATCTGTTGCGTGGTTTAGAAGAACAACGCGAACATACAGACAAACGCGAAAAGCTACTTTGTTTTATAATATGTATAGATTTTGCTCAATCCATTCTGTTATATGATTTTCCTAATACTAAGGTACCTAGGTCCAAGCAGCAGAAGGACAAGCATTTCTAAGTTGGTCTTTGTAAGCTGCACTCTTACCTGCAGAACTCTTGATGCTCGTCATCATCTTCCTGGTCCTGGTTGCCCTCGGCCTCGCAGTGTGGACAGGACCAGCGACCCTCAGGTGTCTCCTCTAACTCCGGCTCGAGACACACCAAATGGTAAGCTCGTGGGCACGTGTCGCAAAGAATTATCTCGCCACCTTGTTGGCAGACCTGGTAATAAACGAGAAATAAGTTTTATTTTGTCTTCAATTACCTTACGGTAGAAACTACACTGAGGTTGAAATTATCTGTAAGGTCATGTTTGTGAACGGGCGCCGTCAGTAGGGACTGGTCATCTATTAGCTGCCACGGCTTATTTTAATTTTTGAAATGTTTTTTATTTTTTCATTACGGACGGCTTTAACGTGCACGTCTTTCTAAATTGTTCTCACATTTACAATTTTAACATGAATGATGTAATCAATATTTTGATTTAAAAGAGTGTCAGTTGAGTTTCTTCTCCATAGGAACCTAATACGCTTTGGAATAGGGCACTAGCTTCATCTTTCTGACTGGGTCGGTCAGTCAGAAAGATGAAGCTAGTCTTGACAATTCAAAAGTTGAAATAAATGCTTTGAGTTCAAGTTACTGTCACAGAAACAAACAAAAATATTCAAAAAAATGACAAGGTCCGTTTTATAACAAGCAAGTGACAGTCAACTATAGGCCGCGTCTTATTTAAAGGCTTTCGTCGCGCGAATACGAGATCGTCGCGCTCATATGTCACTTTTCGCTCTGTGAACGCGTGGTCGCGCCAGTAGTTGTTTTTCCGGTTTTCCAAACAAAAAATGACATAAACCCGCTATGATCGCGTATTCGCGCGGCGATTGCTTTTAAATAGAACGCGGGGCGAAGGTGGTAAAGCATTTACGAGGTCGATATTGTTCGACATCTGCTACTTTTCAAGATGCAAAGACTTATTTGTATGTCGATAATTAATTTGATATTATAATGAGTCCTGTTCATTTTTTTATGTGCAATAGTTTCAAGATTTAAATGAGAACAGGTTACAAACCTCACAATAGTCCTGGTGTTCATGCTCTCCCTCGGCGCCGTCGGGGAATTTATTTGTGGTCTTCAGTTTCTTCTTCTTTTTGCTCTTGTTTCCAATCTTGGTCTTTGCCTTCTTTTTGGGTTGCTATAAAGGAAAAACATGGCTTATAAAAGACCCTGGGAAATTAATAATAGTCCTCGTTAGTAAAATAGTTTACACATTGCAAATCAGTACAACTTTATTCACAGGTGTCTACCTATTCTGGTATCTGTAACTAAACCACAGTGAATGACCGATAAAGGTCGACCTGTGATAAAAAATATTATTAGGCATTCAAATACGAGTAGAACATACAATAACATATTTATTACATGAGTCTCACTTATTCGGTACTATTAAAACCAAAAACCAAAATAATCCTTAATCGAGGTCTGTTTTTTTAAAACTTGTAGTCCTTATTTAAAAACTTTCGCTGTATGTGACGAAGTACTGAAGCGCAAGATTGGTGAGACTATTGTATTGAAATACTTTTCGGCCGCTGAACCATGTTAATTTTCATAGTAGTGAGCAGTCATTAAAATTAAGGAATTCTCCGCTTCATTTCAATAACTGATTTTTTAATAATAAATTATGTTCGTGTTCTGTAACTGTATCTTTGAAACACACTCCAGAAGGATATTGGTCGCACAACATAACAGTGGAACTTTACAAAAGTTTCTTATTGTAGTTAACTAACTGTTATAGCTAAGCTTACCATGTAAACTTTTCAGTAAATAAACAGAATGTTTAAATATAAAATGTTGCCACTCACAGGTACAGAAGGGTCGTCTTCCTTCAACACTACTCCTTCCTCGGCGGCGGCTGGAACTGCTGGCTTCGGCTCTTCAGCCTCGGCCAACATCTGTTCAAACTCTGCATCCGAATCCGAGTTCACGGCACTACCTTCTTGTTCTTCCTCCTAGTGAGAACAACACAAATTCCTATAGAAATCTGTACGAATAATACATCGCAAAATACTATAATAACTGTGTTTAGTGGAAGAATTTGCCAGGAAAGTGTTTTAGTAATTTGTTATCAGCAGATGGCCTAGCTGCCGCTTTCAGAATCTGTATTTTACATCTTCATAATTATAGAGGAAGTGGGGATGGCATTTTGTTTTGGCAATTAATAACATTATTAGGAGGTAAAACGTTGATTAAGGCATTATTTTTTAAGTCATTAAAGGTGCAAGTGAACGGGCACTTGGGAGAACGTGGCCTCCAATTTAGCTTAAACAATACAAAGAAGTAATAAATAAAAATAAATAATTTTTCGTAGCAGTGTTTTCCCATTTCAAATACTACAGAGACGCGCCCCACTCCGCGATTACTGTTCTGTAAGCTGTGGATGGCACTCTTAAAACACCATTTTTAGACACTAATCTACATGGTCCTCATATGGCCTGACCAAGATTATGTCTGGACTTTAAAAGAGACTGTGACCTCTGAGTTTTTTTCGGTCTTTCTTCTCAGAGTAGTCAGATAGGAAACGCCGAACTCATCTAGTAAAATTATTTTAATATGACGTGTAAAAGTGATTGTAATATCCTATTTACAGAATAAACAATTTCATTTCATTTCTATAACGTGCTGTCGTTCGTCGTTATACTGTTTTATTTCACTTAAAATAAATAAAATATACAGCAAATTAGGCTACGATCACAAAACTCACGCTGCTAGTCCTCTTCCGCTTACTGAACTTGATCTTCAAGGTGGGCACCTTGGGCTTGCGGCCCGGCTTGCCGCGCGGCGCCGCGCCCGCGCCGTGCTTGGGCTTGCGGCCGCGCTTGCGCGGGGCGGCCGCGCCCTCGTCGCTCTGCTCCTCCTCTTCTTCCTCTTCCGGCTCTTCCAGTACTTCTTCGTTCTGTGCGGAGTTAATAAACTCAGTTAGTTGTCATAGCTTAGAAAGCCAATCTAAATGTAATCAGTATCCATCGTCAATGGAGTATACGAGATTAGTCGAAGCATTAAGATTTTTAGAGAAAACTTGAAAATAATGGTGACCCACGCAGGCAAAACTCTACAATTTATGAGTCGTGGCACGACATGTCCCGTTGTAGGTTGATTCGTGCGCTAACGAATAAATATCGCAATTTTCCATCCCATTGTGCTAACAAACTAGACCTCTTTCCCGACCTGTGACACGGGAAGTGTTAGGGATCTCGCTCACTAGACGATCACGACCACGACCAGTGGTCGCACCGACCAGGTAAACTATAAAAACCGATTAGATGGCCCTTGCGACCAAGTGCGCGACTCGTATCGCTTTCTATAGTTTACCTGGTCGGTGCGACTACTGGTCGTGGTCGTGATCGTCTAGTGAGCGAGATCCCGATCATAATTTAACTATCACAAATGTATAGCGAAAATCGAAATAGAAAATCGAAAATCTCTACCACTTGGAAACAAAGGTCTAAAAATATAATTACCTTAACCTCTTTAGGGGTGCGTCCAGGCCGGCCGGGTTTAGGCACGTAGTCTGAAGTTGTCGACGTGTTTGTGTTGTCTTCGGAGCCCATAACCGGGGTCCCGCTGCTAAGGTGGGGGTTTGTTTCGCAGAACAGCCGCCATTTTGCTGCTACTAACATCATCAGCTTTGATACTGGAACCTGGTTGAACAAAAGGTTCGTTTAGAGTCGAGTTGTGTTCTTTTTCGCCGATAATGCTTAATTCTTAAACTTTGTAAGCGCAAAAGTTTCTGTTTAGTAAGACCAAGAAGAGCGGTAGTGGCTCAGTGGTAAAGGCGCTTTACTTTGTGTAAATTATTTAATCACCACTGCTCTCAAAACGGTGAAGGAACACATCGTGAGGAAACCGGCATGTCCTAGAACCGAAAATTCGAAGATATGTGACATCCACTAACCCACACTGGGCCCGCGGCCCACTACCGAGAGGAGGCGTGTGTCCTAGCAGAAGGAACATTATAGATGTTTGTATTATGATGAAGACCAAAAGATTGAGTTTGTATTTCGAAAATAACTATTTAGTTTTGAATTCAGAGCCCGTAATAATGGGTAGTTTATGTACACATCTAGAAGAGCGACTTCTATATTTTCAACTGCTAGGCAAGGTTCATGTCGTCTAGGTACATTGCATGTTCTAGAATTCTTCAAAAATGATTCATCAAGTAATTTTTTTTTTACTAGTACGGCCAATGATATCGGAGCTAATAGAATGAAGAAGTTCCTAGTTACTTCATCTATCACTGGGTAGGTGAAGTAATAGTTAATTCATTAGGAGGAAAACAAACAGCCAATAGAGATTGACTTAAGTACTGCATAAATATTGATAAATCTCCCGTTTTGAGAATTGCAAATAAGTATGTCAAAGATTTTTACGATACGTACAATACGAGTCAATATACGCAAATGTAATTATGCGAGTGTGTAGGTAAGCGTACTCCACCATCGATCACATTATTGCTTACCATCACGTGAGATAGTTGGTCAAACGCGAGCCTACCAGTAATAATCATATAAAATGTATGCTAGTGTTATAAAACCCGAATTCTGACATTCATAGGGCAATTATACTACTCTGAGGGCCCTATCTCACTAGGACACCAGTGGCGCAGCAACCATAGCCGCACTGCCATAAAATATATAAATTTGGTTGCGCAAGCGATCGCACGCCTGATGAGATACCTACCACAAAGCTGTGTATATTTTGCTGGCAACCATCGACAAACATCTTCAATTCCTCAATTCTTCAATATAAGTGAACTTACCTTAGGGTTCTCTTTGACGAGCAATGGCCGCACATGTTGCTGGAACAGCTTGTATGAAGTCAAGTTCTCTAAGTCGGCGTCTGAATACTGTATGTCCACGTCAGTAAGCCCGAATGACGAGCACACTTCTTCAACTGTCGGCATGCCTACTGTGGAAACATTGCACATTTAGGGTCGGCTCGGAACAGGCGAAGAGCGGTTTTCCCGGCAGAAAGATTTGGCATGTTGAAAGTCGAAACTACATTAAATTAATCACTAGTCCCAGAATGCAACTAACGGACGAATGCAAACGATAAGCGCAGTCCCTTTCAACCTTTTTTTTTTGCAGACTTCAAAAAATTTGAAGGTTCTATGTTCGTCTATTTGTATTTTTCGTCAATTATGGACAGATAAAAAAAAAACAACGGGTTTCACTCCGGGAGCACCGGCAGAAGTGAAAACTTGAATATTAACGTTGTGCATTTTTGATATTTTGGTACTACTCTTCCTCCGTCTTACGAATTTTCGATCATGTCACGTGTCCTGACGCGAGTTTAACATTTTTTACCCATCACAAAAAAAGTGCACAACGCCGCTAAAGAAATTTTCCCATCAAATATTTTTTAATTTGGTAGAGGAAGCTTTCGCAGTGTTTTCATATACCTAAATTGTATTAAATTTGCTTGGATAGTTTTTGAGTTAGCTGCGATAATACGTATTTTTCCCACTTAGTCTATGTGGATGATGTTATAATAACTTTCTGTCACTTATTTACATAGCATTTACTGGAAGTACGTTATTTTCCTTTTCGTGAAGTTTTTTTTTTTTTAACGTGCCCATAAATCTGCGCCAACTGGAACTATCAAGGGTCCAGGTAGGCTTGTACTTTCGCTCTATACCCTCTCACTTATCCCAACTCCCTGACATTGATAATCTGTAAGTGGCTGTACATATTTACGGCAGTATTTTCATTTTACCATACAATATTGCATACAAATGAACTTGTAAACTTAATAGGCAATTTTATTTTATTGATCGACATTATTTTTGTGCTTTGATGTAAGTTTTCCCTACCATGACCTTTCAGCAAGACCTAGACCTTTGTAAGTCCTTTGGAATCCCACTGCTACCAAACATGTTGACTCCTAAAAAACATTATACTTCTTTTTGTGTGTGTAAAAATAGATGTGGAATCGATGGAATCGATGTGGATCGTGGTGTTCAATCCAATCCGATCTCTCCATAATGAGGAAATAAAAAAAACAATCTTAATCAGGATACCACTACCAACACGATAACAAAACATGCACAAATTATAGACACAGACGCAATAACGATCTTGAATCATGATAGAGAACTGAGCAAGGTCATTATAAACTTGAAGAGGTCATTGCACTGCGCGTCGGTAGACATCGATTAGAATATCTAGGATATAATGATTCATTCCATTATTTGTATGTACCGCATGTCCTGCATCCTAAAGTACTCAAGAATATTAAATAAACTTTCAAATACTTGTTATTTTTCTTGCACAGACTCGCGTTATTAATATGTGTGACGCGTTAGTCGTTACGTAACTAATAAAATAAGTACTTGAAAAACCGATGCATAAAACATAATCAATAAATGAATGGTTGTATCATATTGTAATGTTGTTGTCCAATATTGGGCAAAGTGGGAAAATATTGGACACTTAATTTCACATGTCTGTTTTTAATACACTTTTCAGAATAACCTTGAAAGTATTTATTTAATAAATAGGAGGACTGAAATTAGGGTTTTACCCAAACAATATTTTCCTGTTCAAAATTATGCATGTCATAATAACAGGGACTTTATTCCCATCGGAGTAAGATGGCTGTATAGCAACAAAATACATTTTTTTCAACTCTGACAAAAACAAAAAAAAATACCAGCCCAGCAATGGTACAATCACTGCTGAGTAAAGGTCATCCATAACAATTATTGGTGTATTTTGCATACTACCTGAGTTAACATTGAGTTACAAGCTTCTAGACTTTTAGGGATACAACTTTAGAAACCTTTACTATTTATTTCTGCTAAGCAGACTTCACCCAAGCACACACACAGCCTCATCTTTACTCATTGGGTTAGTATTATGAGAAGCTGATGTGATGTAGAGAAGAAATCCAAATTTTTTAAACTATCTGTACAAATAAATAAAATTGAAGGGCTTTTTACTAAAAATGCATAATAAAGTTTATACGGTCCTCATAACAAAAAATATTTTTTGTCTGTCTGTTTGTTCCGGCTAATCTTCTAAATGCCTGGACCGATTTTGACAGGACTTTCACTGGCAGATAGCTGATGTTATAAGGAGTAACTTAGGCTTACTTTAGAAAACCCCACGCGGACGATGCCGCGGGCAACAGCTAGTAAGTTATAAAACAGATAAATAATACTTACTAGATCCTGAATCAGAGGCTGCTGGTGTCACAGGTGTGTTGTGCTTACTTCCTCTGCCTTTTCTAGATTTTTTTGTGGATGACATAGCACTGAGTGCATAGTCACTGTCACCTTCTGCCTCAATCTCAACTCCTCCACCACCACCACCACCAAATTCTTCATCCTGAGTAAGAAAACATTAGTTTAGAACTATTGGAGAGGTTATACATAGATGCTAATCTTTTATATAATACTGAGATCATAACAGCTGTCAATCTAAACTAATATTATAAAGAGAAAAGATTTGATTGCTTGTATGTTTGTATCTTAAAAGAATAGAGAAAAAAAAAAACAGATATTCGGAAGAAAATAACAGATGCTCTTCAGTATAATTTGAAGCAGAAATGGAGAAGGGCAGGTCATATTATAGCGAGGTATAAAGATAAAAGGTGAAGGCAAAGAAAAAGATGGGTTGATGACATCATAAAAACAGCAGGATAAATCTGGACAAATATTGCTACAGATAAGGAAAAGTGGAAAAAGACGGAGGAGGCTTGTACCCTTGGGGACCACTAATGTGGAAATAAAGCTGTAATGATAATAATGTTTGTATGTTTGTATTTCATTTATATCTATTCAGCTGTTTTAGTGTAAAAGCGTATTTTACACTAAAACGGCTGAATAGATATTAATGAAATTTAGCACATGGGTAGACCATGATCCTATGTCCTAGTCCTAACCCAAGGAGTATATGGAGGCATGTTTGTAAATATGTGAGCACCATGCATCTATCACATAATTAATTTATCTGTCATTCCTTAATCTTTCATTATGTTTACCTATTGTGGATGCACCTAGATAACTATAGTAATCTTATTCTAGGTGCATTGTCTTCATATATAATTATATAATTGATGTATACAAGATATTGTGAAAACATTTTAAAAGAGTAACAGTGGAGTTGCTTGCCCATTCTTCTCCATACGAAAACTACCTTTTGGAAGGGGCAACTAGAATCAATTATTATTTTTCTGTAAATGTTGATGTTCAAAAGTGCCTTTTTTGTGCCTAATTGAAATAAATTATTTGCAAAATGAAATACTTTATGATACTTTTCATCCCGATATTCCCACGGGATCGAGAGTAATGCGGGTGAAACCGCGGGGCGCAGCAAGTAAGCCTCCAAAACTACCTTCGGCCACCATTACACAAAGTTTTTCTAACGTAAGACGCTTACGTAATTAACTTACGATAAATATGCAAATGTAAACTCTCTTGTAACTAGCTTATCGTAATTTCTTTTTACATCTTACGCAGTCATTAGTTACTTACATCAATATTACGGAAGCAACTTACAAGTGTAATGGCGGCCTTGCAATAATTCCTAGCGTTTAAGCTGGGAAGTGATGCATCAAACTCCCTAGAAATAATACTAGTAGCCAGATAAAGTGGACAGTCCCTTTATAAGGCACTGGATACGGAGGCACGTGCCAACGTGTGTAGGGCCACGTCAGTTTTAGTTGTTTAGTTTGTAAAAGTTTACTAACATAGTTTTTAAGTCATTGTTACTAACACTATATGGATTGTATGTACTTGTATGTGTAGTCCGAAATAAAGAATATATATATTATTATTTTTCAATTACCACAAAAAATGGAGTTTCTTTTTTTGTAAACTAATGTTGAATTGTTTATTTAGATTAGCATGTGTGGTTAAAGGTAATAAGTTTATAAACTTTAAGATAACATTGAAATTAAATGACGTTTTGTTTGTTTTGGAAAGGTCGAAGTACAGTGCGAACTTCTTGTCTTTACTATTTACTCGAGGGACTTTCAGCCGAAAGACGTCCACTACTAGACGGCCTCCCCCAAGCACCGCCACTTCGACCGATTCTGTGCCTCCCGCATCCGGCGGATTCCTACGGCCTTTGCAAGGTCATTGGTCCATCTTGTGGGACGAATTTTAATTGAAGTAATCTTTAAAAAAAAATCCAGTCAAGTTTTTAATAAAGATGAATATAAAATAAACTTATCACGGAATATTACAAATTGATGATTACTTCATACTAGTTTTCGCCAGCGGTTTCGCCCGCGTGATATTTTATAAATTATAGCCTATGTTACTCAGTGATAATTATAACATTCTAGTGGTGGAAGATTTTTTTAAATTGGTGCATTTGTTTTTGAGTTTAATCATTTCACACAAAAATACAAACCTATTATTTTCTATAATATTAGTGGTAGATGTAGATAAGTAAACTTTTATACTATTAAATAGTTTGTGCAAATTGTAAGTTCTCAAATATTTTATCATCAAATATGATCAGTTTTATTTCAAATTGAAAAGAAAATAATTTAAATCCATTAATGGAAAAACCTTATCACATTTATAGTAGTGGCACTGATTAAAACGTAAATACAATAAAACTCAATCTACAATAGGTAATTGAATACTAAACTTGATAGTCAATCATTATGCTAAAGGATGACAAATAATTGATTTTATAGTAAAATCAGCTTATAAAGTGCTAAGTAAGATTTGATCAGTAATTAGATCATTGATGACATTACATATTCAAACAAGTCCACATGAGTTTTAAAACAATCTCAGTGATGTAATATATAGAATTGAATTTTATGTGAAAGAGAATTTATTTATTATTTATACATAGAGACTTTATTGTACTTACACCAGATTAAACATAACAAAAAAGATTTTTTTCACTTGACTTCTTTTAGGTATAGAATAGGTTTAGTTAAGATGGAAAGGAATGAACTGAATGACAAACCAATGCCTCATTGGTCTAGTGGTCGCAAATGCTACTGCTGAGCCTGACTTCTTGGGTTCGATTCCCGGATTGGGCAGTGTTATTGGGTTTTTCCATTTGGAATTTCTCAGTAGCAGCCCGGAGTCTGGATTTGTGCCAGGTTGATGGCAATAGGCTCTCCCCCTATTATATGGGACTCAAACATAACTGGCGAAATGTAGGTGTACTATTACTACACCTCTGACTTACTCTTCAGCGAACACAAGTGTGATGTTTTGTATGTATGGAAAGGAATGTCATGTAAGGAAGTCATTGAGATTATTTTTTTTGTTCTAAATTGCTCATTGCATGCTTTTTAGATTGGGTATATAGGATATAAGTATATCTCATGTCAATAAAACTAAAATAATGCTTTTTAGCTTACCTCTTCACTCTCATTCTTACGCTTCTTCTTTTTCTTCCTACCCTTCTTCTCTTCTCCACGGGCTTTCCTTTTCTTTCCCTTTTTCTTCTTTCTACCATCTTCAGGTGAGTAGTCTTCGTCCTCCTAACAATATCGTTCAAAGATAATGAATTAACTTCAACAACACAACCATAACACAAATAGCAGTACCTCAAATGTTTACAAATACAATCATTCACAGTGGAATAATACTAAAAACATGAATGAATATAATATTTTACAATAATTACCTTTGGAGGTGCTTCATCACTCTCTCCTGAGTTCTCGTTCTGACCCTCACCTTCCTCCACGTCCTCGTCGCCTGCAAGTTCACAATAAACTGGTCAAACCAGTCCACCACTCCACCCTCTTACCAACACTCTAGCTAAACCTTTACGATACTGCATTTCGCCACATGAGCACACTCCTCACGCTAAGGTCACTAATCCCTTTGTTTGGCGGCGTCCATTTTGTTAAGTAGTAATGAGGGGATATCGCATGTTCTTTTCTGTCACAAACTGCCACTTAAAAATATTTACAACCACAAAATAACAAATACAACCTTAATTCACTGAAAAACCACTTCTTTGATAACACATCACTCTGTTTGGACTAAATAAGTGGCAAAAACTAAGTCACGGAACCCAAAATTTTCTAAATTTTTAATTGCTTATACCGCAAGTAAACACATGATACCGCTATTCGCGGCTTACCTATGACATGCTAGCTAAATTCAACGTTTACCTGCGAAAGAACCGTCTACTTCATCATCCGATGCCATTTAGATCACTAATCAACACAACCTGCAATAAGATTAAAGATTTTGGTCTAGAAAAGATAAAGGACGCGCAGTTTTTGCGACAAATGGTAATTAATTCAGAAATTGATGCCGCCGTCACTACACGGCAAACTAGCGAGAGTTCTTGTCTCGCTCGCACACATTCAAAAATATAGGAAAAAAGAAATTATAGGGTGATCATACTTTATTGAAAAATTCTACTATGTACAGATGAAATCTACCAATGCTAAAAAAGTATGACTATTGACACTTGGCTAATTCGTGACACGTGTTTCTCTTAGCTAGGGTTATTTTTGAAATAAACTAACGAATGACAGTAATAACGTACAGACGCCAGCACATCAACCTACTACAATCCGTCAAATTTATTTAATAGATTTTCAACTTTATCACTAAAGTATAAGGTTCAAAATTGATTGGGAAAATTTGACAGTTTCGGGTAGGTTGACCTGCTGGCGTCTGTACTTCAATTAGTACGCATAGTGGCAAGGTCTTGTTTCAAGACGCCTGCTTCACACTTTTTACCAATAAATGTCAATATCATTCGTTTGCTAAAAATTCAAAACAAAATACTAGATTTCTGCATAGCAAAAAAATATTATCTACTAGTTTTGTATGTAGGAGGGAAGATATTCTATTTTTGGAGCAAAGACTGTAGTTACTACATCTTTTACGAAGTAGCAGGAATAAATAGACTCACTTTCACTTATTTTCAATCGTCACAATTTTTATGTGATATTAAAATATTGTGGGTTCACCGTTTTTATAGAGAAACATGAGAAAATTCTGAATTTATTCTTCAGACAGAAGTCTATCTGAAGAATAAATACGGAAATTTCCAACCAAAACATAACTTGTAAGGGTTAGTTTTTCATCAGAGAAAGTTTTCTGATGATTAAAATAAAGCCCTTACAAATTAAGTTTTAATTGATTTCAATAGATGAGGGTAGGTTCTATTTTGAAATAAAAAAAGACTTCAAAGGGTCTTGAATCTTTATTTAGAACTTTACAAAGTCGCATTTCACCAGTAATTCCGATTGCCAGTACTAACTACTGAAAATGATGAAGAAGGAAGATGGAGATAAACTTAATTAGAAGCTGATGCAAAATATGGGAATGCCGCGCGCCACCTGTCCCCTTTGCGAGCACGCTTTGAAGTCAATGCTAAAGAGGACTTCTCCTTCGCTGTCGTGGTTATTTCTGTCCATGTTGGAGAACTGGACAGTAACATTCCAAAAGCATGAAGCATATCACAAATGATGTTATGGTGTAAGTAACTCGCTTCTTTTGGTGCGTTGTATCAGAAAGCAGGAGTTCAAAGCTCAGATGGCCAATAAGCGCAAGAGATTAATAATAAGTTGACCATGCTCAATGCTAGACAAAAAAATCGGTATGTTCCCACTTGTTCTATTAAACATTTAGACATGAAACAAGACATGAAGCGAGATATGAAAATTTTAAAAGTAAAGACCAATGTTTTATTTGTAAGTTTGGGACACTCAAAATAGAACCCTGATATTGTCGCTATTAAGTCTGACCCCAGGTCGGTTACGATATGAAAAAACAAATGGATGGACCTCACATTTCAGGTTTTCGCGTCTGGTTCCCTGAAGCCGTTTTTGAATCAGAGCACCCGAAGTTGTCACTTCCATTTAAATGGACTGACCAGTCCACCGCACAAGCACGATTCAACACGCACGGTTGAACAAGCTTACCGGCCGGTTAGGATACACGGGCAATGCGTTGCCGTTGGCGTCTCGTCTGATTGAATTATACGGGCAAATGACTAAATAAATTAATCCGTTTAAATCAGACGGTTACAGGTTGACATTGTAATATGTGGGGATACCTTCTTTTCGCATAATGTTCTTTGTCCTAATATACTTCGGCATAACGATTTTGGCACAATTTGTTTTGGCTTAATAATACTTCGGCATAATTTTTTTAGGCATACATTTTATGTTGGCATAATCATCTTAAAGACTAATTTGTTTTGGCATAAATTTGATTCGCATAACGTTAGTAGGCCTAAGAACCGAATTGCTGCAAAACCGACTCCACGTAGTCTTGTTTGTCCTACCCCTAGAGTGTAATTTAAAATCGCGTAGGCGCGTAGGAGCGAGGCGGCCCGCGGGCTGAGGAGCAGGCGGCTGCGAGCGAGCCACCGCGGCTGAGGCTGGCCGGCGAAGCCGGCCAACAAGCCGAAGCTGCGGTGGTGAGCGAAAGCCGTCTGCGACGATTAGCACGCGTGGGGCCGCCGGAGGCCCGCAGCGCCGGAGCCGTGACAGAAACCCTGCCTGCTGCATGTTGCATGCTCGCTTGAATGCTGCATGCTGCATGCCTGCTTGCATGCTGCATGCTTGCTTGCATGCTGCATGCTTGCTTGCATGCTGCATGCTTGCTTGCATGCTGCATGCTTGCTTGCATGCTTTAACTTTATGCTTAATAAATTTATGCTTTAACTTTATGCTTAATAAATGTATGCTTTAGAATATTATGCTTAATCATTATTATGGTTAGAGAAATTATGCTTAAAAAAATTATGCGTAAGCTGTTATGCGTAATTATATTATGCGAAAATATAATTATGCCAAACAACATTATGCTAAGTTATATTAGGTCTTAAAATTTTATGCAAATGGATAGGGAACCTAATATGTGGCATGGGTGATGAAAACGTTGAACACTCAAGTCGCATTCAATTCGAATTTTAAAATCTACCATTTCATCGAGTAATTATTGAGTGGTAATAATTTTTGTGTAATGACAACTTTACAGAACTAAAATGTTGCAAGTGTATAAAATACTAAAACGAAGCATTCATTCATTTTCAAATGAGATATAATGGAAAATATTATTCAAAGTAATTTAATAATGATTACTTTCACAATTTAAACGAAACCAACATGGTTTGCTTGTTAGTCAAATAAAATTATTAAAATATCAATGGCTCCCCGTGGGGACTTTGTAATGTGACTTGGTGACGGTCCATCCATTAATGCGAGAGCGAGAGTACGCAAAACTGTCGCTATCTTCTTCTTTCACATTCATTGATTGACTTGAATTTGACAATTTGTTATTGTTTCGCTGTGGTTTGAGGTTTCGCTGCGGTCAATACGAAGCATGGTTTTTATTTATTGATTTTATGTAATTTCTAATTACTATTCCAGTAGTTTATTCTTAAATAGTTTCACAGCATCACAAAAATGAACGCTTTACTAAATTACGGGTCATCATCTAGTGAATCTGAGGAAGATAACACAGAGCATGAAAAGTAAGTAAAAACTGCAGTTTGTAAACTTTATCGCAATTGTTATTTAAAACTCGTTGTATAACACTAGACTGTGCTCGATTTCCAGATCTCAGACAGAGAACACAAAGCCTAAACTGCCAAAGCCGACGATCGGAGAAAGTAGCCTACAAACTTCTGTATTTTCCAATCCGTTCGTGGAAGCTGAACTAGCAAAGGCCGCAATACTCGAGAAGCATGTTAAAATGGTATATGTTGACTTTCTATCAGACAAATATAATTTACAAGTCCATGACATAGAGTTTTGAATCAAAAGTTTTTGTTTAACAACAAGTTGGATAAACCTACAAACCTATTGTAGTTGTTGTATATATTCCATACCAGCCAAAGACAAAATAATACTCAATTACTCAGGTAGCTAAGAAACAAATCAACAGTCTGTAGCAACAAGGTTGCAACCCACCAAACTTGATAATCCTGTCACTAAACTAATAAATAATCTAATAACTACAAGGTTTATTATCAGTATCATCACCTAAAACCCTATCAAAATACTTATACTGTACTTACCTACATAATTAATCCTTGCATACATTTCATGGTATCTAAAGAACAAAAAAGTTTAGTATCGAGTGGTGCATACAATCGTCAAGTACATAGGCAAAACTGTAAGGTTCCAGGTAAAGACAACACACAGATGATAAATGGCAAACGGATATGCTGGAACTACCGGAAGGGTCGCTGCCGCTTTGGACACAACTGCAAGTATGCACATGACACAGATATACAGAAGTCTAATGATGAAATGGAAGCAGACAAACAGGTAGAGTTTCATCACATTAATACTGTACACACTACTTCTCAATATATTGATAACATACAGTTAAACACCCTAGTTACTGTTAACCTGTTAGTTTATGTTCATGGTCTAAAACTAACCAGTTTGTATCTTTAGCATCATTATTTTATCAATAATATAACATTACTGATTCAATAATGTAGTACTTAATTTAATGCTAAACATATAAATCTGTAAACCACCAACCATTTTTTTTTCAAATAAATTTATATTTTAGCTTGAGATAAATAATATAATCTGCTTTGAAAATAAGGCACGGTACATGGCAGTCATCAAATTTACATCCAGTTTCATAAGTAAAATAATTTACATTTCCAGAAACTGAAGTCTGTGGTATGTGAAGGTGCTGGCACTATGACGGCAGTACCGCCACCCCCAGCCGTCCTTGACACCGTGTTGCCTACAGATGACGCCATCTGGGAGGGCGCGGCAGACAAGAAAAAACTAAAACGACCAGGACTTAGCCAGACTCTAGTCCCCGGCAAGAAAGTTATCAAAATGTATAAAGAACAAAAAATCAAAGATACAAATAAAAACTAAATAACAAATCCTGTTAAGGTTGCTGTATTTGTGGCATGGTTGAAATTGGACAATTATGTTTCGCTTATAGAATATATAGGTGCAGATTTTGACTTTGCATCTTCTGTATACAATAATTCGTAAATAGTATGCCAGACGAATGCTGAGGCCCGTATTTTAAAATAGGGGGTCTACTCCCCTTACGGTATGTCCGTAAGTGCGACAGAGAACGAAGGGCCCATAACTTCGGCCGAAACTACGCATTTCGCTTAGGGAGTAGACCCCCTGGTATCAAGAATAAATCTTGATTAAAAACTGACAATAATTCATTGTAATTCTCACTCAGTCTCAAAACTAGTTTAATTTCTTTTCAAATCAAGATTCATTCTTGAGCGTCGTTCTAGATAACGGCTCTTGATCCTCGAATACTCAAACGCTACTTAACTTGCCAGGCCGGCAAAGACCTGGTGATGAAGCACGTGGTTGTCAATGCCAAACGAATATCAAAATTGCGTTCCAAAAATAAAGATGGATTAAAAAATACCGGCCAAGTGCGTGTCGGACCCCGTAAATGAAGGCTTCCGCAGTTGGGATGAATTTATCCCAAGAACAAACTTAACTTTGTAGTTGAAAAAATGTTCACCCATACACATATACGTCACTGCGTTGACTTAGAAGCTTGATTTTTTTTAGAGCTCAAAGGGACCGTAGATCTACGTATAAATTGATATTCATTTCCAACTTGATAGCTCCCCGCGTTCCTGAGAAAAAGGGTCTTGACAGACAGACGGACGACGAAGTGATCCCATAAGGGTAGCATTTTTTTCCTTTTGGCATACGGAACCCTAAAAATTTGACTAACCTAACACACGTGCCTGTGTGTGCTTTGATGCTTTTCCGGGCTTTATTTATTTTGGGAGGTTTGGGAGGAACTTTATTTATTTTTAACTTTATTTCAACAAGTGCAAGGTCGACATTTGTTTGGCAGTGACTTCGCCAGGTGTGCGCCGGCCCTAAGACCAGTATTTCTGTAGCAATATACGCCGTGAAGTACCGTGTACAATAGACTTTTGACTTGCTTTTAAGAGTACAGCCGTGAGAACTGCAATCCAATTACCCGTAGGTACCCCTAGCACAAACAAAATAATGTAGTGTCCATTATCGTGTCGTAATCGTCCATTTTTGTATAGAAATTGTAGCAGCGCTGCGCATACGCACAAGTTGTTATCGAGTGACATAGATCCATTTGTTTTGTGTGCTATGGGTACCTACTAGGTTTTCGACAGCAATACCTACAGCAGCGTTTCATCGGTGACTTTTCTGTGCATAGGCACACCCTTTGTAGTGAAATATCGCCATCCTTTTTAGCCCCGTCAATAACATCAAACATCGCAAACGCGCATGTAACTACGATTCTTTTATAAGTTGTTAGGTCCCCCTGAGAGTAGTTTATACCCAAGTTTGCAACCCTGAAAACCCTGTGCTATTCCCATGGTGCTCGAAAAACTGCGAAATTCTGGCACTTGTATTAGGTTTTTTGAAAAACCGTTTACGTAGCTTTAATCATATTTTTGTGAAGCAAGCTAAATTAGATACAAACTGAGCCCAACTCAAGCACTCGTAAGGCTCGTGTTACAGAACCTTACTCAAGACTCAAGCATTACTTAAAACTAATTTAAACAAATCACAAGTTTTAAGTATTGCTTGATTTTTGAGTGAGAGATGGGCATTTTTTTCCAGAAAGTGTAAAATTATCTATTTTCATTTGCCTAGATACGTACTGGCTGTACTTATGGTCCCAGAGAAAGTGTTGTAGTTCTTATAGTGCTGTGGTCGAGTAGAAGAAAGATTTCGTACCCTTGCGCATTCCTTCTTCAGTGAACAAGGACAAGGGATACGGTGCTAGCTCATACGCAAAATGCTTCTTCAATTGTTTATCTGATTGTTTTGTTGTCACGCAGAGCCTCTGGAATATGGTAAGGGGATCAACATCAACTTTCTTGTTTAACAATTTCTCTAAAAGGACCATTAGCTCAGCCGGTACGTGTCTTGGCAAATGACCCTAAATCGAGAATTTTTCACTTTTTGGAAATAATGCTCATCTTTGACTAGCTGTATCTTCGCAATCAATAGACCTAGAGTGCTTGGTTTGGAATCAAATTCTATCAAATGTAGCTTGCTTCACAAAAATATAGAACAACATATTTTTCAAAAAAACTGAAACATGCCGTAATTTCGCAGTTTTTCGAGGACCATGGGAGTAGCTCAAGGTTTTCAGGGTTGCAAATTTGGGTATGTACTACTCTCAGGGGACCTAACAACATATAAAAATATCGTAGTTACATGCGCGTTTGCGACGTTTGCTTTTTTGTGTCAATATTGACAGCTATTTTATCCATTTCCAGTTTTGCTTTCTGCTTGCCATTATCATTTAACCACGAGGCATATGCAGCAATCTTTATTTTTAATTCCACGTATTTTAAGCTTGATCTAGTGCATTCCATATTCATGTATAGTATTTTTTATTGAATAGAAAATGTTTCAGTAATGTTGAAAATAATAAATATGATCGCAGAAAATAATAAAAGTTCCTCTATTTAATGTAAAGTGAGGATGAAAGAGATAAAGTTGTTGTTAATCCTCTTTCCTTTTTTACTAACACTTGACAACACCTAAATATTATTGCACATTAGATTTTCAACTCTTGGCGACGAGCCTAGCGTTGAAAATCCAACGTGCAATAAACTTTGAATTTCTCAACGTTATCTAGCAGATATTAATTATTCATTACTATGATGGCACAGTGACTACTGGCATTTCAATGGAGAAAAACGCAACCCGCGCACGAAACTTGTTTGCGTACGATACAAAAGGCCTAGTGTGAGTTTCTTTTAACCATCTCGAGTTTACGCATCGACCGCGTTCGGTGCTCCGATTGGCAGCCAGCCGGCCTTCACCAATGAAGGCCAGTGTAGGGCCAATCGGAGCGCCGAACGCGGTCGATGCGTAAAGTCGAGATGGTTAAAAGAAACTCACACTAGGGCCTCATATTCGTATCCAATACGCAGCCGGCGGCGTATGATGAGAGATATTCGAAAAAAATGCGAAAATCTCCCATCATCCCTTTGATGGATTCGCTTGCAATATTTAGATACCAATATTAACCTTGCCGGGGTTTGGAGCGTGCGTTTCGTAGTTTTTGAAACCAGCATGAAAGTGCCTCAACGCATTGCTATCAAACTAGACACTATGAGGTTGGAAATGTATTTACGCGGACCTAAAATAAATCCCATTTTGCTTACCTAAAAATATTATTGAAAACTCTAATAATTAATGCGCCTCTTTTTGTGAACCTCGAATAATTCATATTTTGGGGTCCTAAATATAAATACCTATGCAAGTTACTGTAACTGACGACGATGCGGCAGCGGCCGACGAGCGCTACATCCAATGTCATTAGCGCTCGCCGGACGCAGCCGTAACACTGCTCGCTCGACTCGCGCGCGGTTCTTCACAGTTCTAACCTAACCCATTTAGTCGCGGTGCCCTAACTTAGTTACTGCATTATAAAAAGTGTGCATCATTAAAAGCCCAATCAGTTTTTAGAGGTTCATTAATTAAGAAACAGGTCAAGTGCGAGTCGAACTCGCGCACCGAGGGTTCCGTACCATCATAATATATAAATATTTTAGATATTGTGTTACATTAGGTACAGTCCTTAAAAAGTAGGAGAGATGGACAGGCGGACAGGTGGAAGGGCGAACAGTATTTACCTATGTATTTAATTATCTTTATTCTTAATTTACAAATTTAAGCCATAACTGCTTATGGTGACTGAAAACCGTTTCAGCCACTCCACATTGAAAACTGTTTATATTAGTTAATAAATAACCGGGAGCCTATTAGGATCGGGATTTTATTATAGGTACCTATATAGTTCTGTGCCCAGAAAAAACTACAACTGTGCTTAACTGTGATTTTTAAAGAACCCGTTCAGTCCCTGTTGCAAAAAAATATTCATATTTTTATTTATTTCTTATTTGAAAATTAGTTGGGCAAACGTAATCTAAAACTATTCCAAATTTCAAGTTGATAGCATTAGTAGTTCTTGAGATATCCAGCTGTGACAGACAGACTGAGTCGCACCATAAGGGGTTCCTTTTTACCATTTTGGTACGGAAACCTAAAACAGAAAAGGCACATATCTTAGCCTATATTATTATTGTGTCCCACTGTTGGGCAAAGACCTCCCCTTTCTGCTCCTTTTTAATCTATTGGGCTTCCTCTAACGTCTCCAATTGTCTGCTTCGAGAAGTCATCCTTGCCCATTTATTGGGGTGCATTCGTACGACGCGACATAGCAGAATTTCAATTTAGCCAGACTTTTTTTCAATAACCGCTAGTTACGGTACAGTCTGCGACAAAAATTCGATTATGCTTTACTCTTAGATATTATATAAAAAGCTGAGATACAATCGACTTTTATTACTGACCGTGCCACTTAGGTCATTCATAACACCGAGCATGTAACTTTAATTCATAACTCAAGTTGTATTACGATCCGCCATTACTAAGCTCCGTAACTTAGCGTAGAGTGGTGTTTTTTCCTACGTGACAAGTTAGCTTGACACCAGTGTGCTAATGCTCTATTTTGCTCGTTGGCGGCTTGAATTTGTTAACAAATAAAATATTTTTGCCGACGACTTAGCTATGCATTCAAAGGTGGGGGAAGAAAGAAGGTTAATTTTATTAATTGCACATGTGCTTGTAAATCGGTTTATTACTCTATACAGGTTAAGTTAGACTGTAAGTCTGCTCCTAATATTCTTGTTCCACCATTACAGTTCTCCGCATTGTGTTTAATGGAGAACTGTGATTGTGCTACAAGAACTCTTTCAGAACATTGGTTAACACGTTCAGTGCCGGGAGCCCTCCTGGAGGCTTCACTCAAGAAATGAAATGAAATTGTTTATTCTGTAAATAGGATATTGCAATCACTTTTACACGTCATATTAAAAAAAAATAAGAAGAAAATGCTAGATGAGTTCGGCGTTTCCTATCTGACTACTCTGAGAAGAAAGACCGAAACAAACTCAGAGGTCACAGTCTCTTTTAAAGTCCAGACATAATCTTGGTCAGGCCATATGAGGACCATGTAGATTAGTGTCTGAAATGGTCTTTTGAGGAAAGAACCACACAGATTTGAGTGGACCTGTCCAGTCAGTGCAAGCATTTGTCAGTAATCGTAGAGCTCAACTCAGAACTTAAGGAGCTCAACTCGACGAACAATACCAAAGAAAGGACATTTGGGTAGGTCGCATAAAGTACTCAAACTGCCAGACCATCATTTAAACTAACTGAGAAAGAAAAAATTAAAGAAAGGAAAAACAATAAAAATAAAATATCCACATAGTCCTCACATTCACAATAATTAAAACAATATAATACTTTACAAAGTAATCATGTTATTTTGTATATAAATTTCAATAATGTCAATATGTATATAAAAAACTGGTATTTTTAATGATTTACATAATAATTAAAATGTCAAATTTTATAGTTTTATCACAAAGCTTAGCAGAGCGAGCAGCTCAATCCCACGCTTTTTTATCTTCTAAATAATCTGAAATTTTATAGTACCCTTTTTTACAAAGTTTGGTTTTAATACAGCTTTTAAATCGTTTAATGGGTAAGTTTCGAATATCAATGGGAAGTTTGTTGTAAAAGCGTATACATTGACCCATGAACGAGTTGCCTACTCTGTGGAGACGTGTGCGATGTACAGCAAGGTTGTGTTTATTCCTGGTATTTAAACTATGAATATCGGTCATTTTCTTAAAATTTGATATATTTTTGTGTACATGTAATAGGTTTTCAAAAATATATTGTGAGGCTACAGTCAGGATGTTTATTTCTCTGAATTTTTCTCGAAGGGAATCCCTTGGACCTAGGTTGTAAATGGCTCGAACAGCCCTTTTCTGTAGAACAAAGATAGTATGAATGTCCGCACAGGTTCCCCAGAGAAGAATCCCATAAGACATAAGACTATGAAAATAACTAAAATAAACAATTCTGGCTGTATCTACGTCAGTTATCTGTCTAATTTTTTTAACAGCATAAGCGGCCGAACTAAGCCTTCCTGACAATTTTTCTATGTGTGGGCCCCATTGTAATTTACCGTCAATAGTTATAAATTCCAAGAAAAACTGTTGACTCTACAGGGTCCAACTCTATTCCATTAACTTGAACATTAGTAGTTAGCTGCCTGACATTTGGCGTTGAAAATCTAAGGAGTTTAGTTTTTTTTTCGTTCAGGAGAAGATTATTTACATTAAACCAATGCACAACTTTAGAGAGTGCATCGTTAACTTGTTCATAGTTGACTAACTGACGTTTGATTTTAAAAATGAGGGAAGTGTCATCTGCGAATAAGACGATCTTGTGATTATCCCTTATGTGGTAAGGTAAGTCATTTATATAAATTAGAAATAAGAAAGGACCTAGAATTGAACCCTGCGGAACGCCCATAGTGACCGCAGATCCTGCAGATCTCTTGCCATTAATATCGACCCTCTGAATTCTGTTGTTCAGATAAGAAGTCAGAAGGTCAAGAGCCTTGTCCCTCATACCATAGTGGTACAGTTTCCTGATGAGTGTGTCATGATGTACGCAATCGAAGGCCTTGGACAAGTCGCAGAAAATGCCAAGAGCATCTTGCGACTCCTCCCAGGCCTCGAATATGCTCTTCAGTAATTCCACGCCCGCGTCTGTAGTTGAACGACCCTTTGTGAAACCAAACTGTTTCAGATGAAGTAAATTATGTGCATTGAAATGTCCTAACATTTGTTTTAAAATTATTTTTTCAAAAATTTTGCTCAATGATGGTAAAATCGAAATAGGCCGAAAATTTGTGGGATCAGTTGTGCTGCCAGATTTGAACAGTGGAATCACTTTGCTAAGTTTCATCAGATCAGGAAAAACACCAGATGCAACACAAGAGTTAAAAACGATTGCTAAAAAGGGTGAAATAACATCAATTATTGAAGACAAGGTATGTACTGATAATCCCCAAAGGTCAGCAGTTTTCTTTACATCAAGATTTCTAAAAGATTCTATAATGTCTTTAGCAGTAATAATTGTGAATTCAAAAAGTTTGTCACATTCTGGTACACATTCTTTAAGTATTGAGTAAGCAGAAGTGGAGGATGACGATGACAGAGTTTTGGTTGTTAAAATGGGAATATTAGTGAAAAATTTTTCAAACTCAGTGGCCACCTCCACGTCTGCCTTAATATCTACATCATTGATTTTTAGATGGAAGTCACGATTCCGTACTGTCGTTCTTCCCGTTTCTGAATTAATAATATTCCAAGTTGTTTTAATTTTATTTCCAGAAGATTTTATTTTATTTTTAATGTGTATGGCTTTTGCTGAGGAACAGGCTCTTTTAAAAGTTTTTGAATATTTCTTAACAAATTCTTTAAAAGTTTCATCATGGTTATATGATTTTTCATGATACAATTCAAATAACCTCTGCCTACTTTTATAAATACCTGGTGTTGCCCAATCACTTAATATAATGCGGTCACTAACAGGCAATGTTTTTGAGGTGAAAACCTTCCTAAACTCACAATTGATGAGTTTAAATAGTGAAGCATAAGCTTGATCCGGGTCATCATGATAAGGCAAACCCGGTAGCTTTTCCATTAAATTATTTTTAAATTGTCCTAAGCGACTTTTATTTACAGGAACAAAACTCACTAGTTTTCTTTGAGCTCTGACTGTTTTCTGAGGGAAAGTGACTAACTGGCCACAGTGATCAGAGTCCAGCTCATTTATAATTAAATGGCTAGAAGGTCTTAAGTTTGTAAAAATATTGTCAATACAGGTAGCACTAGTGGCAGTTATTCTAGTCACACAAGTCGCATATGAGATGCCGGGAGCCCTCGCGGAGGGCTACTTCTAAATGTAGATATTTCTTAGCGAATTCGGCATATAACACTAACACCACCGAACATTATCATATATTTAAAACTGAAAATAAAATCAGTTGTATATTTTTTAACAAGATTTCAAACCTCACGCCGGTGACTCCAGCCGGTCTATTCTGTAATAATCTCACGGTGAAAACTCAGGTGAAGTGAACGTGAAGTGAGCTGTCATTCCACCAGCTGCTAGGGACTGACAGCTCACTCCGAGCTCACTTCACCTAAGTTCTCACGGTGAGATGGTTACAGAATAGCACTGCTGGAGTTAACTTGCAATATGTATGGCGGCATGGTGTATGAGCTTTATGAAAAATGGGTGGAGTTGAAAGTGTTAACAGTAAATTCAACATGATCGCTTCAACATCCGCTCATCATCAGCCAATTTTTCACCAACTCGTGTTCAGGTAATAAATAAAACCAAAAAAATGTCAAATGACGCATTTTCTTTATTAAGAAAGGATGCGAAAGTTTTTACATAATAGGTATGCAATTTTCGAGATTTTTACGCTCAAAAGTTCAGCACTATTGCACCAAAACAAATTACATTATCAAAATGTAAGGTTTCATTAAAATACAATATTCAAAGCCAAGTCTACAAGATTATTTCAAATAATTCTGGCATTTTAATTGTACAATAAAGCTAGCTTTTCATTTATCCTTTTGGTGCAAACGGCTCGTAAGATAAATTTCAGTTGGCAGCTCGCCGCCAACAGTTGCTCTGTAGAATTAGAGTCCTCAATTGCTCAATTATAATAGCACAGCCATTAACAATGCTACCGTGGATCTTTGCCAAACGATTAAATAGCTTTACAGCTATTTAGCAATCCGCTATACAGTAGATGTTGTCTTCAACATATTGAAGTTATATTAAAAAGGTGGCTTAAAATACTTCTGTAAAATTATTTTTATGATTTTGCGTTAAGTACTAGTCTCCACCGACAACAAAAAAACAAAAAAAAAAAATAGTGTCATTGCAACGACATCAAATTTCTAAATCGAATTATTCTATTTCACATAAATATATTTCTTTATTGATAAAAATATATTTCATTTAAGATAAATCCAACGCTACAAGCTTAGGGGACCGCTCTAGTAAATAATATAGTTTACGAGTGGTGTTGATCATCGTGAACATTTTGGACCCCAGTAAAGAAAAAAAGTGTGAATGATCTACGTGACCACACAACATCGAGACATTAAAATTTCGCGATTCAATCTACAAACTAAAACGATTTACTGCAAAGTCCTAATTATGAAATTTATTAACTTTGTCATTACATAATTAAATTAAGTCTATAAATAAAATGCTATCGCGTTAGGTACATTAAAACCTAAAACACTAATCATAGTGTTCAACATACTGCAACAATACTTAAATTGATATTATTGCAACACTTTAAGTACATGCTATTAATGTGAATGACATTATTTCTTATTACATTTATAATTTTATGAAAAGTATTTAAATATAATATATATACTGTGTAAAGGCACAAACAATACAAAACATTTCATTTTGATCTGAATTATTTTATTCAGAATGCTCAATATTATATTATATGCTGTGGTGTTTTTGGATGCGTTACCTATGTAATAAAATATTGTAATATTTAAGGAATACTACAAAAATAGTTATCTTTTGGCAATTTATACAATTAGTATGAATAAATACAATATTTATACGAGCATACATGATCCATTTAATGATGGTTGGCGATAATTAAATAATTATTACATTTAAATAGATCTTACAATTATTGGTATTTCATAATTTGGTGTATATTGAAGTGTTACAAAGTGGAATTTCATAAAATTTTCAAATCTAAAGTAGATAAGTTAATGCTTTTAAATTTTTACAGCGACCTTTGTAATCTTTGGTGATCCGAGATCCATTCTGTGGGTTTTCTTGAATTCGTCTAGCTCACTGTCGTGCGCGTCACCGTTGAGTTTCTGAGTGTGGCCGTGCGAGTGCGGGCCGGGTTCCTTGCCTGCGCGTGCGCCGGCTTTATCGCTGTACCCATTAACTTTGTCACCAGCGTGGCCATTCATTTTCCCTACGACATGACCATTTGTTTTCTCACCTGTGTGCCCATTCATTTTCGCGACTCCATTCTGGCCATTGTGTTTGTCATCACTGTGGCCGTTGGTCAACCTTTTAGAATGCCCTGATAAACCAAAAGAAAATTTCCTTTTAACCCCCAAACTAAATGTTTCATAGTGACACTGGCGCAAATGTGTTAGTCGCGTGTTTTAAGCTAAATGTTCTTTAAGAAATAAGCTCTTGAATGTTAATGTTAGATCGACGAATGAATAGATTCATTGGGTGAATCGAAATGTTCGGATTGTCCCAAAATAGCAACAGCGCTCGTATCTGGAAAGTTACGTGTGACTTTAATATACTCGCGGGTACGCGTGGGGAAAGCTAATATTATCGCACTATGATAAAAACATGAATTGTATCGATACCTCCCGCGCTTGTTTATTTTACACAAATATAATTATTTTCTGATTTCTGAAATTTAAACACGCATAGGTACTTGTGACAATTCCGACGCGGTAGCTTTGTTAATCGAGGGTTCTCAAAACATGTCCGGAGAGAAGTTAACGAGAATAGTGACGACAATGCTATTACGGGGGAGATATTGACGTGTTAGTGCAAAACATTCAACTTGTGATTGTAATGAGACCAAAACTAGACAGAATTAGGATCAAAATGTAGTCTACCGGAACTAATAGGGGTATCTAATCTAGACTAAGACACAATTACGCCAGTGTTCACACCACAATATCGCATGCAAAGAAATGACCGACGAGACATAAATATGTACATTAGTTTGTCTGACCCAAAAGCTATTAGAACTTTGTATCCTACTCCAAATATATATATATCTTAGTTTTAATAGCGTTTGTCGACATTTTAGCTCGACAGATAGTAAAGAGTTTTAGCTAAAGTGTTTTATCTCAATTACACACAAAACTTTTGATCAAATTCCAAGTCATACTCGGTAATTAGATCACTCAGGATGGATGAAATGGAGACAGGGCACAGGCTTGCGACCGGGGAAGGCTCGGGGAAGGCTGGATCGCCCCAACGCAAATGTATACGTACATCCGTGGTGGGGCGACCCAGACTGCCAGGCACTTCTTCTCATGCAACCGAGCGGGTGGGCAGGTTGCGGATAGCCCAACTTCGGCTGCGGGACCGACCACTGACGGTTATATTGGACCGTTAGTGGGCGATCCTGCACTCGGAGCATCTCTCTTAAAAAGATCCCGGACAAGAGAAGTTCTCGAAAGCCAAATCCCAGGCTTAGGGTAACCTTTATACCTCTTCCTATGCTACCCACCAACAAACCGAGCCATCCCTCCCTATTCATACATATCCCGTCGATCCTAAACCCCTAGGCCAAATCCCAAGCCTAGGGTGACCCCCAAGAACCCTCACCCTCTATCCAACAAACGCCGTCCCTCCTTCCCCTTTATCCCGTCGGTCCCAGAGGAAGGGTAACCTCGATTCCAAAAAAGCCCACCACCCGTAACCATGAACAAGCAGGATGACGAATGCACTACCCAGGTGGGTCCCGGCCAAGCCGGGGAATCCCACACCGCTTCGGCGGTCAGCCCCCATCGTATTCTGGGGGGGGCATCAAACTGCCTGATGGAAAGATTGTTGCCGCGCTTCTTAGCGCGGCCGGCTGCTGACTTAGCGCCCACTACACAGGCTGCGATAAACGCGCCCACACACCCAACCTCGGCTGCGACCAACGCGCCAATACCCACGACACGGGTTATGCCTCCCACGGGCCTCTGGCAACAGAGCACCGTGCGGAATAGCAAAACGAACCCGGACAAAGACCCAGAACAACACAGACCAACAGAGACGGGGGAAGATGATGGATCTGGCAACCCCAACACTCTTCCGGCTGCCTGTGGTGAAGTACGCCTGCTGACTAAGCGCGAAAAAATCCAGGCCCGGAAGAAGAGAATCGGCGAACGAAAGCGCAAAATCCGCGAAGGCTTTAGCCAGCGCGAAGCGCGATCGGACGTCGAAGGGGAGGTGCGCGTCCGGCCCCAAGTCCGCGAAGGGGAAACCCAGCGCGAAAAGGGACCGGATGCACGCGACCAGCCGCGAGAGCGCGAAGGGGAAACTCAGCGCGCAAAGCGGCCGGACGCGGAACCACGCCTGCAGGGGCGTGCTTGCGAAGGGGCAACCCAGCGCGAAAAGCCTCTGCAGACGACCGAGTCCGCCGGGACCGACAGCCGACCCCATGACAAAGACGGATCCCACGACCGACCTCGACCTAAACACAATAGGGGCAAGCGGGGTGGTACCTCACACCAGACGTCGCCGGCAAAAAAGAACCAGCCTGGCACCTCCAAACCGCAACCTGGACCGAGCGGTACAGGACCGGCGAAGAGGGGACGCCCTGACGACACGGCCTCACCGAGCGCGATCCAGGGGGACGCCAAACGGGTGAGAATCCACTCTGCTCAAAGGGAGCAGAGGACCTACGCGCGAGCCACGAAGGACATCCCTGCGCGGCTGGCCGTAGCAATCTGCCTTCCCCCCCCCTCCAGAGACCTGACAAAGGACGAGGCCGAGCTCATTAAGACTGGACTGGAAAGCCTGGTTATGGACACGGACCCGACGGCGCCACTCCCTGCTTTCCGCGGATACCCAAGGGTAGCGGAAGGTACGGTGCAGATGTGGTGCGAGGATGACTGTGCCCTGACCTGGTTGACCCAGAACGTGCCCAAAATCCGACTCCCAGCTACAGACCTGACACTCACGGTACTGAGACAGACTGACGTGCCCACCCGTGTCCGAGTCTCGCTTTTTGTCCCTCGTTACAGAGGTGACGTAGCCAGACTTCAAGGTATTCTGATCCGTCAGAATACCTGGTACGACATCGCCAGGTGGTCACTGTACAGGGCGACTACCGTCGGTGGCGACAACTACGGGACTTATTTGACCCTGGGTGTGCCACCGGAGGAAGCCGTAAAGGTCCGGGCCAGGGAGCGACGTATATCATACCTACTCGGGTCGATATACGTACGCTTCTGGCCCACGGCCGAACCCTCTGACGTCCAGACCGACAGCGACTCTAAGACCGCACAACCGACGCTGACACAGACGGACGACCCAGAGATTGACCAGCTGGAGGAGGTCATGGCCCGAGCGGTCATGGCTGATGACGCCGACACCAATCCACCCGAATCACCTGGCTGGAGCGAGCGTCTACTCGCCTCGTCGCCGGGGTTAGAACACGACAAATACAGAGAGGAGGTAGGGGAGAGGCTGTCCGATGGATCCACCTCCGACTAACTCCTCTCCATCGCCGTCAACACCCATCAACATCATCCAGACCAACCTCCAGCACAGCCAGACTGCCACGGCTAACCTACGCAGGGCACTGGAGGTCAAGCCCCGAACCATCGCACTGATCCAAGAGCCGTGGATCAGGAACAATAGAATATGTGGCCTCGGTAACATCGGAGGTAAGCTAATTCTCAGCACACACAGCTCAGATAAACCAAGAACCTGCATCTACATACCCAAAGAAATTCCTATCGCACCACTCACCCAATTCTGTTCCAGAGATCTGACAGCTGTCAGGCTCCAGACCGAAGGTAGCGTTCCAGATGTTGTACTGACCTCGGTATACATGCCAGGCGAGGACTTGGACTGCCCGCCTAAAGAGATGGCCGAGCTAGTACAACACTGTGAACGCGCCGAACTAGACCTGATCATCGGCACCGACTCGAACGCTCACCACCCACTCTGGGGCAGCGACGCACCGAACTCCAGAGGAGAGGTACTATCCACCTATTTATTCTCTACTAACCTTAATATTATAAACCGCGGCTCAGAACCCACTTGGGTCACAGTCCGTGGACAAACGATTATAGACCTAACACTCGCTACGGAAAACGCGACAAACCTTATTACAAACTGGCACGTATCGGACGAACCTTCCTGTTCTGATCACAGAAGGATCCGCTTCTCACTAAACACCAACACTAGAAAACCCGATCCGAGGCGAAACCCAAGGCGCACAAATGTTCCCGGGTACAAACGCCTCCTGGCCTCCCTATTGGCTAAACACCTAACGCAATTTACCATAAGAGACCGAACACAATTAGAATACACCGTAACAAAACTATCTGAATATATAACCGAAGCATACCACGCATGCTGTAAACTAAGAGCGCCACAGACCGGGAAGGAGAGAAACCCCTGGTGGAACGCTGAACTTAGTAAACTCAGAGATGCGCTACGTAAGCAATTTAACAGAGCCAAAAATACTAGACTTCCGGACGACTGGGAGATATACAAAGAAACCCAATATGTATACAAAAAGCAGATTAGAACCGCCAGAAGGACAGCATGGCGTAAGTTCTGCGAATCCATCGAGACAAACAATGAAGCCGCAAGGGTAAGGAAGATCCTGTCAACCGATCAGGACCGAACCCTCGGCGCGCTTAAAAAACCCGACAACTCATACACACTGACTGACCGTGAAACCAGTAAGGTCCTTCTCGAAACCCACTTCCCAGACTGTGCAGTCCTGGAGGACAGGACGTGGGAGGCTGAGCCAGAATGGACCCCAACGGATCAAGACTGGTCACGAGCCCGCAACATGATAACAGATGACCGAGTAAAGTGGGCTATTGACACCTTTCAGCCATACAAGTCGGCAGGACTGGATGGCATCTTCCCAGCCCTGCTGCAGTGGGGGGTGGACCATCTTGCACCATGGCTGGTGGAGATATTTCGAGCCTGCATAGCACTCAGGCTCGTACCTGTCGCATGGCGCGAGGTGAAGGTCATTTTTATACCCAAACCTGGCAAAACCGACTACACGCAACCCAAGGCTTATAGGCCCATAAGCCTCACATCCTTCCTACTGAAAACCCTTGAGAGACTCTGTGACAGGCACATCCGAGACGGACCTCTCCGGGTAAAACCACTACACAAACAACAGCATGCGTACTCCACAGGCAAATCAACGGAATCAGCGCTCCACAGCGTGGTTTCCAAAATTGAATGTGCAGTGGATCACAAGTGCTCGGCACTGGCTGCCTTCATTGACATCGAGGGCGCCTTTGACAAAACCACATTCAACAGCATAAACACGGCCCTCGACAGACACAGCATAGACTCGACACTGAGTGGCTGGATCACCAACATGCTCAAACTAAGGGCTGTACAAGTCACAGTAAATGACACTACGAGAGCCATCGTTGCGAAGGGATGCCCGCAAGGGGGAGTCCTCTCGCCTCTCCTATGGAACCTGGTAGTAGACAGCCTCATCAAAACACTCAACGACAAAGGTTATTTCACCGTAGGCTACGCTGACGACATAACCATAATAATCAACGGGACCCATGAAAACACTCTATGCAACCTCATGCGTCATGCCCTGAAAATAGTAGAGGAATGGTGCAACAAGCACCAACTCTCAGTGAACCCTACAAAAACCGAACTGGTTCTCTTTACGAAGAAGAGGAAACTGACAACACTACAACTGCCACGATTCTTCGGAACAACCCTAAGCCTCTCAACTGAAACCAAATACCTGGGCATCTATCTGGACAAACAGCTGAACTGGGCAAAACACACGAACTATATTACTACAAAAGCCAGCATATCCCTGTGGCAGTGCAAACGACTGCTTGGCCGGAATTGGGGAATCAGCCCCAAGGTCACCCACTGGTTATACACCACAGTCATCCGACCGATTATCACATACGGCTCACTGGTCTGGTGGCCCAGGACAGACCGGTGCACAGCCCAAAAAGATCTCGAAAAACTACAGCGGTTTGCTTGCGTCGCAATCACTGGTAGTATGAGAACTGCACCCACCGCCGCCCTACAGGCAATGCTGGGACTGCCACCTCTGCACCTCATCGTGCGGGAGGAGGCGGCCCTGGCCACCTTTAGGCTCCATTTAACAGGAACCCTATGCAACGACTCCAGAGTTAAGCACATACGCATTAAGGAGGATGCGATCAAACGTGAGCCAATGATGGCATCACCCTGCGACAAAGCCCCGAAAACACACCACTTTCAAAGGCACTACAATATATCACTTACAGAAGAACAGTGTGACTACTCAGGCCCAAAAGAGATGAGAGTTTACACCGACGGATCAAAGACCGACTCAGGTACCGGAGTCGGAGTTTTCTCACATGACCTCAACATAAATATATCCAGACCGCTGGGAATGTTCAACACCGTCTATCAGGCGGAGTGTGTGGGCATCATACAAGCGGTCCACGCCCTAGAAGCCAGGAGGGTTACGGACACCCACATACGCATACTCTCCGACAGCGCCTCAGTTCTCCAATCCTTACGGAAGAAATATACTACCTCGAAGCTAACACTAGAATGTCACGATGCACTAGAACATATAACGGTATCTAGCCGCAACACGGTGACACTGCAATGGATAAAAGGACACAGCGGATCGCTAGGTAACGACGCGGCTGACGAACTTGCTAGACGTGGATCCAGCACGGCAGTCTGCGGACCCGAGCCTATCGTACCCATCCCCTTCAACCAAATACGCAGGTGGCTGCAGAAGTTCACCCACACACAAGCGGAACGCTGGTGGACCTCGACACCAGGTTGCAGGCAGTCAAAGGAGGCTATGCCATCTTTGGACAGCAGGCTGACCAGGCGTTTGCTACGCCTGGACAGGAACGGCCTGCGCCTGGTGACGGGGACCATCACGGGACACTGTTCGCTAAACAAGCACTTCCACACAATAGGCATAACGGACAGTCCTCTGTGCAGGGCGTGCATGGAGGCTGAGGAGACCGTTGCGCACGTGCTCTTCGAATGTACGGGCGTCACCCAGATTAGAACAGAAACCCTCGGGTCACCCAGATCATACACAGACGTTCTAAACAGACCAGGAGACCTAATCAGCTTCTGGAGGGAGGTGGGCTGGTTGGAATAACTACCAAACGGCCGCTATGGCCCACGCACAATGGTCCACTTGACGGACTAAGTGCGGAAACCAAACCCCCTAACATAGAACATAGAGAACAGGCTTGCGACCCACGGATGCCGGTCAAGTTAAAGGGGAAAGCCTCGTACTGTATGGATCGGAATGCTGGGCCGTAAAGAAGACATGAAAATGATTACATGGAGATGAGAATGTTAAGATGGATGTGTGGAGTGATTAATGTGTATACAAGGTCCCATTAAAATAGATGGACAAATTTTAACACAGCGTTCAGTACGTCTAACCAAAGATGCCCAAGCAAAAAAAACACAGATTAAAGTGATTTTATTTTGACCTAAAATAGTAAATGGCATTGGGTAACCAACATGTTTAGTGTATTTTCGTTAACTGATTTAAGTATCTAATGCATTCTTCTTATTATTTTTTTACCATTGTCCTTATTTTGGTGGTCCTAATGATTTCTAAAATTTTGTCCACCTATTTTAATGGGACCTTATATACGGGGAAGTTTAAAAGTGGCGCCAGTGACAGAAAAGTTGAAATTAAATCGTTTGGTCTGGTGTGGGCATGTGATAAGGAAATGCATGTGGACAAGAGTGATGAATGGAGAGGGAGAGGAAGACCAAAGAAAAGATGGATGGATTCTGTGAGGAATGATATGAAATAGAAGGGAGTGAATGATAGCGGTTGACAGGGGAGAGTGGAAAAGAAAAGGTGTTACGCCGACCCCAAGTGACATTGACAAGGTCAGGTAGATGACTCAGTAATTAGATCGAAAGAATTTAAATTTACTATTAAATAGTGTACTATTTGTTGCAACTACTAAGTCATAATTTTTATAAATTAATAGTTGCAGCAAACTTATAAACACTGTACGAGCGCAAAGGGTTTGGAAAATGAATAAAATTACTTTATTTAAAAAAAGTTATTGTTGTTCATTTGTATGGAATGAGACGAGAGCATCGCCATGTCGGATTACTCCATCAATATTTGAAATAGCGAAGCAAACATTTTCCGTCTTACCGTTCGCGCTCGCCTTGGCTTCGCCACCTGTGTAGTACTTTTTTGAAGTCTTCCAATCTTCCTTCAAGGACAAGTTGTACATAGAGAAGGCCGGGTCGCCGGTCACCTCCCTCTCAATAACGAGGAACTTGGGCAGCGCAGCTATCAACGTGTCCTGGTCAACGGCACTGTACGTCTCCAACAAAACTAATCCTCGGCACCTGAAAATATTTCAAATATAATTTATAGACAATTTTGTTGATAGATTAAAGTGATTTTTAATTATAGAATGAAGCATACATACGTATTAATACCATGACACTTGTATCTCTAGACAGAGAATAAAGTATAAATAAATAATGAAAGAAAAAACACAGCCATTTTATTTATTTATCACAATAAAAAAGCAAAGCAATTTATAAATAAATATATATCCTTCTTCCTACTAATAATATATATATATATAATATTATAAATGTGAAAGTTTGTATGTTTGGATGCTTCTTACTCAATCACGTAAAAACGGCTGAACGGATTAGGATGAAATTGGATATACATATAGTTTATAACCTGGATTAAAATTACTCAATCACGTAAAAACGGCTGAACGGATTAGGATGAAATTGGATACATATACATATAGTTTATAACCTGGATTAAAACATAGGTCTTTTTATCCCGGAAGTACATTCCCGTGGGATAATTTCCGACCTCCACGCGGGCGAAAGCTAGTAGTAATATAATTCTAATATCTAATCACCTGGGATGCGAGGGCTGTCTATAAATGTCCAACTGATAGTACTTATTGTTGTAGATGAAACAGCGACGCTTCTTGAAGATCGTGAAGTGAGCTTCATCACGCTGCGGGAGCAGGTTCAAGTAGTCTCTGTGTGTAAGCTGCGTTCTCACTTCTACAGATTGTCCATTGATGGGATGGACCTTCCGTAACGTGTGAATGTACGACCAGTGGCCCTTCTGACCGCGCTTGCGCAATCTGACTTGCGCCTTACGGACATCGCTCTGCAAGTAGTTGTGAACCACATCGAAGTCCTGGAAGGACGGGAACTCTGAGTCGGGAACAATCGGTGACTTGACGAGGAACTTGCGCTTCTTCGAGTTGACGTTGAGGCGGCCGCCGGTGTCGATGCCGATCCTCTGGCACACACATTCGATCAATCGGTTCATCTTCAGGTCAAAGTCTGTGGAGTTGTCGATCACGTCAAAGTACGGGTGGCCGATCCAGGCGGCCGCCGCATTGTAGTCAAGCTCCCTGGCCAACTCTACCCCTTCGGACCGAGATGCATGATCCTGTTAACAATAAAACAATACCTGCATTACTTATTATTCATTTAATCAACCCGGTATCAACCAGGTATCTGTCAAGGTTGGGTAAAAATAAGCACGGAAACAATTTAGGTCGTACGTTGAATTGTCAGATTCCGAATGGATAACGTCGTAAGATGATTATGTCTGTCACATCCATCATGATGATATTTATTAAATAATATAACATTTCTATAATCAGTGTCTTAATCTCTGATCTTGGAAATTCATAACAAAACGGTAATCCTATCGTTCGATGACGTCATTCGATTATTATTGTGAGTATTTATGATACCACGCGCTTTATCACCATAGTCTTGTAATGGCACATTGCCAATGTTATTGCGAACCGCAAACAGTCGATACGTTGCATGTTCTGTGGCCATTCATACAGTTAGACATTTGAATAATATTGTTTTTATAGCTCTGAGCAATCGTTTAGCGAAATAAACAAACTGCAAACTAATTTAGAATGTAATAGTTTTTGTTTGTTTTGAATGTAGATACAGAGCTTGTGGTTTAGGAATGAATAAGCTACATAAATTTACTTAGTAGAAGAATGTCTGTAGTCATATTAATTATATCGTTTTCCTAGTTTTCCATAATGCCAATTTTATAATTAATTTAGTTATTCTATATTATGTATACACCGTGACATTTTAGTCGCCTTACAAAAGTAACCCACTTCATGTATCCAATGACTACTAAACATTCATATTTTTTTTATTTATTTTTTTACAAATTTTTAATTGCTCTACAGAGGTATTTTATGTCGTCTTACAAAGTCTTGAGTGGCCCTTTGTAAGACAACTAATATGTCACGGATTCACGGTGTATATGCCTAGGTACTGTAACCTTTACTGTTTGTTTATATCATTTTATCGACGATAAATTTTCCATTTATGCATTATATTTCATACCTATACTATAGATAGTGGCGGCGTGGTGATTAAGTACCTACCTACTTAATATTATTAAGTGATAATTAAATAACAAGTACATACATACTCATGATTATGAAAACCCCTTATCTCTTTCTTTTTAACAACTTATCAGCAGTCAGACAGAACTATAAATAATTTATACACACTATAGTTTGATGTCCGGTTAAGTCAATGACCATTTCGCAACAAGTAAACGTAACATGAAATTAAAAACATTCGTCATGTGGTATAGTGCACGTCACGTAAAAAGAACGCTGAGCGACTGTGTAGGGGATGTGTCTGCGCACGGATACAGCCGCATCCTAAAGTTCTAGGCTATTGGTTTTATAATATAAGTGTAATTGTTTTATTGTAGAATCATAATAGGTACTTTATTAGCTACTTAGTACTATGGAATGGACTGGAATCGATAAATTGCTCAGTGCGCAGGTAAACGGCCAGCGTTCTTTTTACGTGAAACGCACTGTATTTCAACATGCGGCTCACGTGAATGGGATGTACCGTCAGCAAATTTAATACCAGTAGTGTTACAATGAAATTGCACTCTGAAGCGTTTTATTATTTAAGTCACGTTTTCCATAATGTGCAGGTACATACGTAATTGCGTAGAATGCCGTCACGACAGAGATATGCTCATTTATAAAAATAAAAAAACTAGTATGACAATTAATTAGTCTCGTTTTTACCCGACTGCACCAGAAGAAGGGGAAATTTTGTATAGCATGTATAAATGCAAATATGATAACCTGTCATACGTGTTAGACGTAATAAAGCCCCATAGTTGATGTTATTGTTACTATCCATTGTCTGGACTAACGAGTTCCTCAAATAACGTGCCACAGAGTACCGACCACTTTATTGTGCAATCGATAGCCTGTAAACAGTATGTCATATCTAGAGCCAAGTGAGTTAGTTCATACACTAATGTCTCTCAAACTGATCGATGGAAAGATTGGTGTCAAAATGCTTTTCAACAACTCGTGATTGTGTGTTCCATTGTTATGACAGAAGAATATGAGAAATTTGATGGGTTTCTAGATTTGGTACGACGTACTAAACTTCTCAATTACACGTTCTACGGTTAAGGGGACTACAGAAGCTAAACGGAAGTTTTATAATGCCTTAAACTATACGATCCACTGCAATAAACAAAATCAGAAAGATATATGATATTCTTCAGGATATATGCTAGTTAGATACGTGTGTTGACACATAATACAACAAATTTGGTACGATAGAAAAAAATCTCGAAGATACTTAAAAAAAAAATATTTTTGCGGTTAAAAACCATTTTTAATATACTTACATTCAATAATTCTGATTTTTTGTCAGATTATTTTGCAAGCAACATATTAACGTAATAGTGTTTTATTTTTTTGGTCTAATCAATAGACTTTTTATAAATACATAATTGCTTCATATTTTGCAATAAATTACCAGCGTTTTGTCATCGCGCTACTCTTTCTTTTCTATGCAGTCCGATCAGTGACCGCGCTTCAGCTGTGGTCAGCCTCTTAATGGTTATTTTAGAGGTGTGTACCATAACGTAATTTCGAAATGGATTGTACGATTATTGTATCATTAGAAGAACTAGTTATTTCTCGATCTCGTGTACCGATCTCTTGTACCTATTGTACGCTATGTAAATAACCTGCCTTTGTTGTCGCGCAGTCGGGTAAAAAGATGTGAGTTTATTTTTGTGTCGTAAACTCGTAACAATAATCAATAGTTAAGTTATTGAAATCAATTGATTACCTTATTTAATTAGGTAGGTAACTAATTTGTATGTAACATATATTAAATAATTGTTTACATTATAATTATTTGTTTACATATTTTTATTACTCACGTAACTATCTCGCGTTAATTATTTACTATGATGATGAGTTATGATGTTATCGTATCATAACATTCGTTATCTAGATAACGTGTAAACATATATATAAAGAGTTATCACGAGTAAAATGACACTAAAGAATTTAGTGACATTGAAATTAGCCGGTTTGAAGATAGTGCGCAGATTCATATAAATGATCTGAATTAAGTAATAATAGACGCAGGGAATGTTTCCTCAATAGATTGTTTGCATCTGATCAATGGATTTATCTTTAAAACTGACGTAGCTTTACAGACGATAATACCCACACCCACAGACGGGGTTATGATCCTAAAACCTAGATTAGCGATTTATACAATGATAAACTAACCTAACAATGTTAGATAAACAAAAGGATGTAAAGCATCAAGCTATTATTACTATTAAAATAGACTTTCTCGCTACCTATCTTATAAGAAAACTGTTTTACATTACCTACACCTGTGCCAACCCCTTCGTATGATAGAGGCGTAATGCTAAACTTTTACGTAGGTAGGTATTGACATTTAAGTTTAATGGCTTTTCAGATAATAAACTCGACATAATATTTTAATGATAAGAGCAATCAACAGAATTTAGACAACCTTAAGTTTCACGTCGTGCAATCTACGATCTTTATGTTCTCTATAACCTTTGTTATCATGTTACTTTGCGATGTGTTCAATACTTTTTGTACATATTTGAAAAACTTCAATTTGTTGCATTAAAATGTGCAGAAAAAGGTATTTGTGTTATTTTAGCTACAAGCAGGTAAATTACTTTTTTATCAGTATTTGTATTTTGGAATTAACCTTTGTTAAATTCACGATAAACCTTTCCATTGTAATGATTACAATTACAGGAAATTAATGCTAGTTTTCATTCGAATATTAGCGTATAGATAGCATCAATAATCTAACAAATGAAGACCTTATAATTTGCAGAGATTAGATGTAAACTACGAAAAACTTATCAATAAAGAAGAAAACAAAAACCGAAAATAGAACGAGCACATCATCTAGTGACTTTTATCTGACGAGTATTTTAAACGTGCTCTAGTTTCGTATGTTTGGCCTGCATTTCCTGAGTACGTGTCACAGAGCGGCGCCGGCGCCTGTAGTATAAGAGAAAGGTTACTAGTGAACTAAACGTAAATGCCAACCTCTGTGGAGTAAAAGTCTTCAGCGCCGTTGGCAGCAGAAAGCATGTGCACGATGTGATTATACCGGTTGTCTCGCAGCTCCACACAGTTCCAGTTGTTAGTAGACAGCATCCCTTCCCATTTTTCTCTTGATATAACTGGAATGTGTTAAATAAATCTATTAGGTAGGTATTTAGGTACAATCAAAGACTGAGAAGTTATAAATGAATGTAGCATTCGGCTGCCCGCCAATTTTATGTAACACCCTGACATACTTTTGTTTTTTTTTACTTTAGTGAATGACTATACAGAAGCACTTTTGTGTCTGTAGCTCAATTGAGTCATGTCCGGAAAGAAATTACCAATAGGTGTCCTAATTATTATTTATTATAGCTATGATTAATTATAATTGGAGGGAGTGATTAATAAACAGTCAAGAGCCAAGTACAGATAGATATAATTTGTAATTATGACCCATTCAGATATCGCTGTAAGTAAACAAAATTGGAGTTCCGTATCAGCGAGAAAACGATCTCCTTGGTACGCGCGCGTGGCCGGTATTTACGTAACAATTTATGTTTGAATACAGGAAAATGAAGAGTAAGTACCTTTCTTTAGGTACTATTATAGGTTCGTGACTAGGGCTTATTGTTTGTTTTACGTGTGTAATGCTATCATTACTTCATTATATGAATGATGTGACCAATATTTTTATTTAAAAGAGTGTCCGTGGAGTTTTTTGCCCGTTCTTCTCCATAGGAACCTACTACGCTTTGGAATTGGCAACTAGCTTTGGTTTAAATCATTTATTTCTCATAAGAACTTAAATAACAGTTCACTTAAAATGGGATACAAAGTGCTTACATCTAAGTAATTATAATTATCATATTTGCCTCTGAGGTGTTGTTGACGTTAGGTTCATCTTTCTGACTGACCGACCCCTTGACAATTTAAAAGTGCCTGTAATTGGTTTATTTGAAATAAATGCTTTGGGTTTGAGTTTAAGTTAATAAAATATCAACTTTGTACAACTTGTACAGTTGTACCGGATCTTGAAGGAAAATGTATTCTTTGGTTTCATACTTGCACAGCATCTGTGCGAACAATGATAGAACAACGAACAAAATGCTGTGTCTATTTACACTACGCGAATGTGATCGTACGGGGCTAGAATGAGCATTCGGTCGGGTGGTTTAAAAAAGGTAGGTGGTCGGAAAATATCCCACGGGAACGTACTACCGATTAAAAGTAATGTGTTAATGCTGGTATAAACTATCTGTGTGCCAAATTTCATCCAAATCCGTTCAGCCGTTTTTGCGTCAATCCGGAAAACACATCCAGACAAACGGATAAAAATCACAAAAACTATATTTTCGGAATGAGACTATCTTACACCTCGTAGCAATTTTTTATTTTCTCAAAAATATAAGTTGATTTCGTTACTATTTTATGTAAGACAGATATACACAGTAAACAACATATTATTGTATTCAATCTTAATAATAAAATGTATGGAAACCAAAACCACCCAGCGTTTGTTCCCACAGAATTTTATTTTATTACCCAGAGAATTTACAGACGTCTACGTAATTTACAGTCATCTACGGAAATGCATTTTCAGCGAGTATTTTTCTTTCCTAAAATAAACATATTTGTTAACACGCTTACGACCTTCACGTCATTCGTATTTAAATATCCCGCATATTGAAGGGAATTTTAAGTGGAAACAAACTAAACTATTGCACCTACTTTTTCCTGTGTATTTCAGTTGTTTTTTCAATCTCACAAAAATAATTATTGTTGTTTTTGCTGTCAATTGTGCAAGTTGACAACCATTGCAAAAACTCAATCTAGTTTAAGCGCATTGTATTTCAATACATCATCAATGTCAAAATATCAAACATAATCGAAACAAATAACAACAAAAACATTGAAGTTTCATTGTAAACATTCCTACCTACTTTACACACTTAGGTACATACTTTTTGTCTATTTGTTTTCATTTATTTATTTTTTGTTTGAATTATTTAGTAGAAATACTTGTTACCTGCCTGTTAATTTGTATGAGGTCACTAAGCGAGTCCTGGTGACCTGTAACACAGGTTTATCCAAAACCTACATCAGTCATCGGATCTCACAATGTGAATTTATATAGTTGTTACAAACCATATTGAGAGAAAATATTAAACATAACATCACGCCTTGTTTCCCCGAAGGGTTGGGTAGAGGTACCTGTAGCAGGTACACCCACATTTCGCCAGTTATGTTTAAGTCCCATGTAATAGTGGAGAAAATATTAAACTTATTATTATACCTACTTGACGCCAGTATGTAGTTGCGGACTACTCTCCAATACAATAGGCGATTCATTTATTGACAACAATTACAAATAAGTCAATATTCATTTATGAATCAGACAATACAAAGAGTTTGCGCAACAAGTACCTATAAATTGTGATAAACTAGCTGCGCCCGCGGTTTCACCCGAGTAAGTCTCGATCCCGTGGGAATATCGAGATAAAAAGTACCTATGTCCCAATCCAGGTCATGGTCTACCCATAGGTCAAATTTCTTCCAAATCTGTTCAGCCGTTTTAGCACGAAAGCGTAATAAACAAACAAACTCACTTTCGCATTTATAATATTAGTTAGAATGTAATAAGTACCAATCAAATGCATACTAACACCTATGTTCTGCGTATGTACAGACGCCAGCACATCAACCTACTACAATCTGTCAAATTTCTTTAATAGATTTTCAACTTTATTAAGAAACCATAAGGTTCAAAGTTGATTGGGAAAAATTTGACAATTTCGGGTAGGTTGTAAATAAATGAAGGTACTTATCAGCAACAATAACCGATTACCTACTGATAATTTTTCACGCTCTGTTAAATTTGACCTTGTATAAATAAAAATACTGTATTTTAACTTTCCATAAATACCTATTTAGTCTACACTACACTAATATTATACAGAGAATATATCTGTATTTTTGTTTGTAATGAAAAAACTCAAAAACTACTGGACCGATTTTAAAAATCCTATCACCAGTAGAATGCTATGTTATCAATTTATCACTGAGTAACTTAAATTTTATAAAGATATCACGTGACCGAAGCCGCTGGCAAAACCTAGTAATTTATACAGTAGGTATAGGGTATACATAATCACTCATTTATTTAGGTTCTGATTGAGCCAAAGAGATAATTTAAAAGGGACCCATGCAAGATCATGGCCCCTTTGAATGATCTCTTTCTTGCTAGTTTAAGTTAAGACAGATTCCAAAAAAAACCCGGATCCAGGAGTTACAAATATGTTTTGTATTTACTACAAGATGTACCAGTAACATTCCCGTCTGACAGAGACGAATAAAAACTGTCAGATTTATTTTACCATTTTTATGGTATAAAACTATACAGGCAGATTGATTGCATCAATTGTTTGTGTGTATTGTTCGTATGTAGTGTCTATAATAAAATTTGTTGAGAAACGACTGTGGCTTGTTGCAGCACTGATAATGTGAAACACTGTATGTTTATTTACATAGTGTAGATACAAATAAATATACATAGTACTACAAGTTGTCTAGCATTATTTATAGGGCACGTGTTTCGGTTTCTTTTATCTTCCAGGTAAAGTCTTCTAGTACCTACACTGTTGATAATTATATCTATTAGACAATTTAAATATACTTATTTATATTCTCAGACAAATTCCCCGCCCTTCAGGCGTCTGTTTGTCTGTCTGTTTGTACTTAATCATAATCATGGCATGACGTTGTTTCGCGGCCAGTAATAATAGACGTGTTTATTATAGTTTCCGTTTATCTGCGTTCACAATGCGGTGGTAAAACCTGTTAGAATGGTAATTTTATATCTAGGAAATCAGGTGTATAAATACAGCCAAGATAAAAATTGCAGCAATTTCGATGATAATAAAAATACTGGCTACATAGTTGTTTTATTGGATTTTATCTTCGACCTTATTAGGCTAGGAAGAGGTATTTTTTTAAACTTACATGCACTGGCATCCATCGCTCCCCTATCGCATATAATCAGGCAATCCCTCTGGCAAGTCCTGCCCAGCTCGAAGAACGTGTTCTCAATCTGTATCATAGTCCTTAGCAGATTCTCCTGGAATTTTAACGCTGTAACAAAGAATACACATTTATGAATACACAAGTTTTGCTCTGAGATCAATCGTAGGATGGTTATACGTGTTCCTTTTGATATCCTTTATCTCTAGCGTGATTTGAATGAGACCATGTCAAATAATCAGCTGCCATTTTTTTTTTTTTTTTTCGTTTTTACTTTTCAATCAAAATAATTCGACAAGGTATTTATGTAAAACACCCTTTCGTGAAATATGACAACGTCGCATTTTCTTAGCTTTAAATATGAATGATTGGTTTGAATGAAAAATGATTTACACATACACTGAAATTTATGTTAATTAATTATTTAAGATTGATATTATCTTCGAAACTATGTATTTTTGGAACACTCGTTCTAGGAGTTTTTTTATTATTTTTACTTAAAGCATATATAGCTTGCAAACCGGAACGATTCTGTTTTAGTTATTAAGTACTAACATAGGCTAAGCTTTTTTGTGACTAACACTTATACCATTGTAGACAGATTAATAAAGATTTATAATAACACATTAATATAACTTTAGTTATTGGGCATCAAAAGGAACACGTTGCATATTTGAAGATGGGTAATATAGGTAGGTACACCTCTGCCAACCCTTCGAAGAATACAGGCGTGATGTCATGTTATGGATGAGTAAGAGCAGTGATAAATGGTTTGCATCATTATTATGCTAAATAAACCTACGCAATCATGTCTAAAAACTTCAAATGATAGATGATGTTGAGTATTTGGGAAATCCTACCGAAATAAATGTCTCTTTAATACCATAATATTTGCTTTAATACTACAAATACAATAACTGGCGAATAGACTACTCCATGAGAAAGCGCAGATGGTCAAAGTTTATTCTTGCAGATATTCTAAACATTGTGAATAAGATAAACTTCGTGAATGACGATGGTGTTCGAACGTATACTACAGTAATTTAATACAGCTAGACAGAAGACATTCATGATAAATTCATCAATAAAAATGTTTGAAGGTCAAAACAAAATTATGTCTACTAATCCTGTAAATTTTTAATAAGGACAAGGAATTTGTTCGTTAAAAAGTTTCAGTTATAATGAACTTTTTAATAACCGGTTTCAAGACAAGTGTAGGCGTGACTCTTGAATGTCAAAAGAATAGATAAGGTCGTTAAAAAAATAATTATTTGTTTTCTAAAACAGAATAACCTATAAAAATGAGGTATTGAATTGGAGCCAAACAAACACGTGGTTTAAGCGCAGCGCCACGCCACAGAAAACAGTGAGGAATGCATAATATATCTATCGAACAATACATTATAGTACCTAATTCTGAAGAGTTTGTTTGTACTTTGTTTGAACGCGGTAATTTCTGAAACTACCAGTCGGATTTGAAAAATTGTTTATACATTTCATAGCCCAATTTTGGAGGAAGGTCCTAGGCTATGGATTGGATTGGTTGGCCGGGCAAACCGCTAGTATTTAAATATGCTTTGTGATGCACTTTTCATTACTGGGAAACGGAATTCCCCCAGAGTTGAGTTGACACTCGAAACCTTTATCTTTTTATCAATTATATACCTCGATTGTAGTACTGAACTATAACATACATACTTGACAATAAAATCTTGTCAAGCTAATATCATTAAGTACGCTTTTATTGGACGTGTATATGATGCTAGGCTTGATAACACTTGGTTAATTTATAATAATTATATTTATGTAGCAGTAATCGGATAATCTTGTGGCTTTCATTGGTCAGCAACCATGTTGGCATATTATTATGAAATATTATGTTTGCAGAATAAACAATAAAAATGCAAGTAATGATACGGTAGTTTTTTTTCTGTGAACTTGTCATTACAGAAACCTTGATTTAAGTTTTCAGATAACACTTCAGGAAATAATTAATAGAATACAAGCGACAATTCAACTTCCTCTAGGAAATGGTGCAATGAAAAGCTTCAAGAGAATAGGTGTACCATCGGCGCTGAAGTAGCGCTGTTCTACTAGAGTCGCGTTGAGCTGTCGCATTCGCATCGCGCCTTTAAAAAAGCACTTGTGATATATAAATATAATAGGTAGGTACTGATTTAGAATCTTTTAATTTCTGCTTTAATATACCTACTTCATACTATTTTGTCATGCGCTCATCAGCTCGGCGGCCGACTATCTAAACTTTTCTAATTCTCATTATAAACTAAATATTTGTTTTGTATTTGTAATAGATTCGCAGAGGTTACATGCAAATACCATGTCAGGTCCAAAGCCTTTACAGTAAGTACCTACCTAACTCCAAATCACAGAAAGTTCCTTAAATATTCAGTTTCAAATAACTCCGCCTATCGCAGTCCACTGCTGGACATAGGCCTCTCCCAAGCTGCACCACAACACCTAGTCCTCCGCGAAGTCTCCGAGGAAAGTTTGGACATCTTACGTATTCGCTGTGACAGGAAAAGTCTGCGGGACGCGTCACGTAGTGCTTTGATCACCTCGTCGGCTTTTTCGTCACTAGTGCCTGTAATTTCCAGCAGGGCGAAGTTCCAGTTGGAACTTTTCGGATCCTAGAGCGTCTTGGAACTGCGTAGACCGGAGAGTAGGCCTCATCATGCGGATTCTCTCAGCTCGAAAATTGATATTTTGTGCCTCGGACAACGGACAAGTTTATGATCGCTTCCGATATTAAACCTACTGATAACGGAGACGTCTCTAAAATAATATAATATGTGGTTTTTATCCGTCATGATGAAGTCTTTCTCGTTCCTTGTCACGCTATCGGAGCTCGCTCAACCAGGTCCACTTCCTTTAGGGTTTCTTTTCGAAGAACGAATTCATCAAGAAGAGCCCCTGCGACTCTAAGAAGTAATATTCCGTTTGACTTATTGAACATTTTGAAGGTTAGCTTATCTGGCAAATTACCCTCTACATAATAAATGATGACAGTTAGGTTCATTTATCTACATTAAGTTATTTAGATACAAACGTTTTGGAAAGACATGAACGTTGATCACGGCAATTTACGGCACGATCTATACCAATAAACGTCGCGCGTCGTTTATAGCTAGTACAATTAAATTTAGTGAACTGTCACGCACACAATCCATATGCATTTTCCAAATGAACGGAAAGACTAGAATCTAAACGTGACTGAAAATCTATAAGTACTACTATGTTCGTATCGCCAAATGAATAAAAGATGAAAATCTATAAAAGCGCCGCGGTAGTCCGTTTCATTACAATATTCCATGCATTTGTAATTTTTACTAAAATTGAAAAACTTTATTGCTCCGACACTTAACGAGACGGACTTTAGCGTCGGCAAGATGACAGTTAGATAGCTATAAATAGAAAGATTTTGAATATTTTTTGTCAATATGAGTGCGGACATGAAATGAGAACCACGAGACATGTCTATGACGCAAGAGGACACTGACGCGACAAGGCGCGCTGAATACATATTATCTCCTACAAATCACTGTTAACGACCCCGGTAGGTACCATTACAATCATTGCCAAATAATAAGCACGAATATAGATTTTACAATGAAAACTTTATACGCGTATCTTACATCGCATACAAGAGTCAATAATCAATATCATGAGTCGTGCCCATGATAAATCAAGCATCTAAATCATTCATCGACTGTTACTAATTTCCGAGAGAATCCGCTAGTACGACGATACATAGCTATCGTAGGTACCGATCGTCTCTATTGCCAATGACAAGATGCTGCGAGTTCATATTACGATATCAACGCCTTTCAAGTGGCAACAGTGGCAATCATCAATTAAGAAGGTATCGCGTCTAGAGGTATCCTGTTTATGTAAGACGATTCCGATTCTGACCGTAACAGAACGGTAATGTAGTCTTGTTGAATACCACCGGTTTACACTGCATTTCAATCAAGCCAGTAAATATTTTTATTCACACACTTGCCAACGAACAACAGCAGGGTATCTGTCTAATAAGGAAGATGGGTGGCAAAATATTGTTTGTGGAAAATCTTTTTGGGTTTAAAAATAGAATGTGAAGTTCCCGATGTAATTGACAGACAGTTTGTAGCATAAGGACGGAGAGCCTTGGTGGTCTTAAAAAAAAAAAAAGTAAATTATTTCAGCTAGAGGCGTGCCGGAAGGCGAATTCGGCCGTGATTGTCTGCTGTGTTTTATTTTCAGCGCTATACTAATGAACTCGCACTAGATGTGGATAATTCAAGTTTTCAGTGGCTTTTTTTATTTAAATTAAGTGGATGTACCTAATTGTAGGATGATAATCGTATTATTAAAAAGTAGGACACGTTAGCGAAAATTCTATCAAAATGTACGGGCAAGGCAACGACGTCGGCGACAGCTGCCTAGACAATTACAAGGTTGATATGAAAATGGAGCCATTAACGAGTTTTACGACTGATAACAATAACAGTAAATTCACAATAAAAAAAAAAAAAAAATGTCATCTAAAACCTCATCACAAGATTTCCATTGTATGTACCTAAGGCTTAGTCCATAATTAACATTTGAGTACAGCCTCCCATAAATACTACTTGTTTTACTTGTCATCGGCCATACTCATAAATTACCTACTTTAGAGTGGACACTTAGGTATCACATGATAGATAAGAAAAATCTATAGCCATGAACTTGATAAAACATTATTGTTTTTGCTAGACACGTAGTTAAAAAGAAAAAAAAAAACATGATGTCGGTCTTTCGATGTCGCAAAACTGCGGAAAACTTCTTGGTAAGTACGGGTTTCTTGCCAGAAGATACAAACGTTAAATAAGGAAATAAGGGGTTTTAATTAAATTTCCTTCTCTGAGCAAAAAGTTTTGCTTTTTATTTAACAAATCCATCTGTCATTGTACAATACTGTAATCATCTTTTTTACCTAATTATAAAGTCAACGTGCCGAGGCCAAATGCTTTTGTACCAAGAACGAAATGGTATTTTGTAGGTAAAAATGACGCCATAGCAGTTATATTTATTGCAAGTATTTGCAAGCTGACAGTAGATAGCTCATTTATCCATAAAATGAAGAGTTAATTCTTTGGATGCCTATCTTTATAGCGATGAAAGACGGTTCATTCAAACTGGATAATTATTTTAAATCGCGTGCCAAAGGTGCAGAGGGATCAGTCATTATTTTTGATTATAAATTAAAACTAAACAAACGTCGACAGCTTTATATGGCTTCACATATCCAGTTAAAATTAACGTACTAGAAAGTTATTTTAGAACATAAACTTGTATTGTCGAAGATAACGTGGAAATCAAATTTATTTTCGTATCGCGTGCTTTGTTTTCATGACAAATTTCAAATTACATTATTCATCGTTATTTGAGCAAGCTCCTGTTCGCTTTGCATGGCGAATCGACGATACTTTGGGACTGAGTAATTTTCTATCATGCCTAAAGGTACGAGGGGATTTTTGTAAAACTTGAATCAATTTATTTTATAATCATTGCTAAACTAACTAGCATATGAATGGTATTTAGAACAATCATTATTATTTAAGAATAATTTAAATGTTCAACGTTCCAAAATCTTTTTTATTCGAATTCCTGTCTACTTCATAGTGTTTGGCAGCTCTCTAGTGGACGTTGACCAACACACGCCTCCACTGACGTCAATGCCTCATAAAAAAGAAAGAAGTTTCAACGCTTTTAGCGACGTCATCAGAAGCCAAACAAAGCTCCTGATACCTGACTGAAGCTAATTAGTCAGTCACACCGTAATTACCAAATAATTCAATCGTTGTGATATGACAGTCTTTTGCAAACGGGGCTACGAAATTCTTGAAATACTGTGCGTGGTTAAATATGGTTACTGGCACGATACCAAACCTAACATATTACTGAGCACATGAACCCAGATAATTTAAAGTGAAAACTTCTAAAAACCGCAGTCTGCCAACGATCCTATTAATACCAGATGTGGGTTCATATCACAGCGACAAACTTCGATTACGTGATTTGACGAAAAAGGAGCACTGGAATTCGTCGGTTAGCTTGTTTACTTTCCGATTTTTATCTCTTCTAATAAACAACACTATTTGTTATGTCTATTAGATACAGAGGATATAGCAACCAGCTAGCGATCCGCAATGGGCTACCTAATTTGATAAGAGCTGAGCGACTTGTACCTATTGCTTAGATAGATAGATAGCTAAAGCAATTAGCGATAGATCGATGACCCGAACTGTTGTCATGTGATATGGCTGTATATAGCTTTATGAGTTACTTCATGAGCTTCCATTTTAGCGTTGGTTACCGGTGGTTACTGACTCACCACAGACACCGTCGCTTGCCTGGGCTACAGCCGCGGCAGTACACCATTTGCAATTGGTAGAGCACATGCCAACTGAAACACTTCTCGGCGGATCTGCCACATATTCATTATCTATTACTTTTATGAAATTGCTCGTATTTTGGGGAACTGAACTGATTGTGGTGCGCAGCACATGTTTGACCATAGATGTTTTATCATCTAAGCCTAAGTATATGGTAAACTGGTTTCTAGCATTGCTATTTATAACTAGAATTGTGATAGTTAAACCGGTTAGGATCTATAGTGGTATGAATATGTATGTATGCGCATGACAGATTTTAAAATCATTAAGTTGGTTTCGATAATCATAATGGCTTTCCGTGTAAAGGTAGATGTCGGTCTAGGTGATTTATTATGTCACAATTAAGTGTCCAAGGGCCTGATAGTAATACCTTTGTGTTATTATATTGACATGAAACTTCAAGGCAAAATCGTAATTGATACTGAAAATATTTGTAGGTCGATATTACCTTCAGCATTGAAACTTGGCTCGCCCTACTTCAGAACAAAAGGTTTTTTATACGAACTGTTATTAACATTGTACATATAAAAATGTAAGGATAAGAAAGCTAACGAACTGTTTGTTTCTGTATTTCGTAAGTTTAGAAATTAGACGAAAAGGGCACGAGGTCGTACGGCCACTGCCATAAAGAAATCATAAAAAGTGGTAGTACTCTATACGCCTACTAGTTTGTAATGACAAAAAACCTTATTACCGCTACAGGCTACAGGTTATTAACATTTCATATTGGCATTCACCGAGTATGAATCAATATCTGTTTGGTGAGGTCGTCCTGACCTTGGGCGATGTCTGTCCGAACGAACTTAGTCACCAACCCCTATAAAACTAAGCTTCATGTGTTTGTCAATAGTACGGTAGGCTAGACACAAAATATCTACGACGCTACTATACCCACTATTATTCTAGTAAACGAGGAAAAGTCTGAATATACAAGGTAGGAAAATTTTCATGTTGATGCTTCAAACGACAAAATAATAAATGGGCATTTTGTCAACATTTGTCTGTCATTACCATTACATTAGTATTCTTTTTTCCTAAATATCCAGACTCATTCAGACAAAAATACTTGAAATGATTATAATAGGCCTACAAGTCACATGAGTGAGCAATAATTCAACCGTGGAGGAAAATGAAAGATATGGGCAACATTTAGTTTGAAGAGCTCTTTCATGATGTTAAGATGTCAGAAAACGAATATTTATAGTACAAAAAGATGTATATATTAGATATGTAAGTATGAGAGATAAAAGTAGGTAATGCACGCCAGAAGTAATGAATGTTGTTTTACGTCTGAGTTGCATGTGACTTTGTTATGAGTAAATATCATCAGGAGATATAAAATGACAATCATAACGTTGATGGATGTTTAGGGACGCATGGTGAACTTATTCAGGCATCTTTTGATGCTAAATGTACACACATGTCTGCGTCACACATTGATGACAAACAGTTTGTATATACAATGTATTAGAAGTACAACTGTTTCGAGTTATATTCAGTTTATTCGAGTGATAGCTAACCGTTGGGGGCACTGGAACGGAAAACTGCAGTTGAGTGGAACTGGGCACGATTGTCTATTTCTGTTGAATGGGTAAAATGCGTAAATAATGAACGTTTGTAGGTAGATACGGTAGACTTGTTGGGGGTATAAAGGGACGTGGTATGGCCACGTGCTATAACAGACTTGATCAAAATTTAAAAATATATTTTCTGTTCAGCCTTTTAACGTTACATATTTAAACCATTCTAAGCCAATAAGCGACCATTTCTAGAAAAATCACGTATTGCAGGTAGATACGGTAGACTTGTTGGGGGTATAAAGGGACGTGGTATGGCCACGTGCTATAACAGACTTGATCAAAATTTAAAAATATATTTTCTGTTCAACCTTTTAACGTTACATATTTAAACCATTCTAAGCCAATAAGCGACCATTTCTAGAAAAATTACGTATACTTCGATATGGTAGTAGTCGGTCTGGTATCAATCGCTGAAATTGTGTCGTAACACGTTCCAATTGTATAAAAAACTACATTTTATCAGAAACAACTGCCGAAACCATTCAGGCGTAAAACAGAGCAGGCAAAAAAAAATGTGTAGGAGTTTATCATATCAACGCTTAATGGACGATTGTACACGCTAACGTAAAACATGAACTACTTCATTATATCAAAGGTTGGTGGAAGATTTTTAAATATAAGATTATCAGTACGATTAGCATCGCATTTGAGGCGCCAGATATCTGCAACTAGGAACCTACGAATGCAATTCGACCAGTTGCTAACAATTCGTTTTATCGTTAACAAATCGACATTATTCCACGAGACCTGCCTTCTCGTCATCGATCCTAGAGCCTAACAATGCTACAGATACGTAACTACGCATTCCATATACAACGTGTTTCTATCGCCGTGAACGTGACCGTGAACTAGCTTACTCGATACGTCAGCGACACACACATTAACATTCACGTGTCGAGACCGTCGAGAAGCCTCATAAGGAACCTTTCCTCCCTACCACAACCCCCAGCTTATCTATTTACATTTACAATAAAACATTTATAAGAAGTATATACCAATGGTAGAAATATGTATTATTCAATGGGTAAAAGCCAGGCAGCCTTGCCGATAAATGGATTAAAAAGCACGTAGCGACTCAATACAATCATCAATAGAAACGACTAAGCGAAGTTGATCTTGCTCTTTTCTTTATCAAAGGGGATTGTAATTAAGAGGATTGGAAAGACTAAGCTGTGTAATTAGACCAGAATGATTCTATGCGACTTTTAAACGCTCCTCTACTTTCAATCGAAAATACATAGAGCCTTCCAAAGTACTTTAATCGGGTTTGACGCATTTGGTGCACATCTCAACTTGTACACCATGCTCAAATGGTGAACTTAGCAACTGGTGCACTTCTCATATGGTACACTTCGCAACTGGTGCACTTCTCAATTGGTGCACTTCGCAAAAGGAGCACTTTTTAAGATGAGTGGAGATTTGGAAAAATTGGCTAAAAATGAAAGAATCTTTGGTTTTGCGTAGGTAATTTTCTTAAAAATACAATCAACAAATATAATTTTAAATTAACAAAAGCGAAAGCGAAATGCACCAGTTGCGAAGTGTGCCATATGAGAAGTGCACCAGTTGCTAAGTTCACCATTTGAGCATGATGTAGAAGTTGAGATGTGCACCAAATGCGTCAAACCCCTTTAATCTGGCGCATAGATTCCGAAAGACGGCATTCGACCACAAATATCCAGAAACAAAGATCCTTAAAATAGACAAGTAAATCGTCCCCAAGAGGCAATTCGAAGCTTCGTATATAGGGGCTCGCAAATAGGTCTTCATCTAGAGCAAAAATAAACGATGCACGTGACCGTCGCCGATATAAAACAGTCGAAATACCCGGCGTAGCAGAATACAAATACGTTTGATGTTACGTAAGATAATTACTGTCCGTTTTAAATTTTATATGAGTTTTATTCAGATCTAGACTGTTTTGTATTGGACTTTAGCCCGACGACGTTACGTCTTGGCTGTGTATGAAATGATACATCTGTCCTATATGTAGGTATATAACAAAGCATTACAGTACAGATTCTCTGTGACGTGCGAATTCGTAAAATTTTAATATTGAACAAGTATTGTAGGCATGATTCATACATCTGCTGGCTTATACGCTGCAAGTGGGACATTTCCAAATGGCAAGACGAACGATACCGACTTCGATAACGACTTTTTCAAACACTTACAAGGTTTGGCCAGAGACGATTGTTATCAATATTTGTAAGTTTATATTTTAGATGACTTGAAATAAAAGGAATAAGTAGTTGAAAACTATATTGGTATACCATCAGGCTTTACAAAATATTGAGCCCAGTACCACTAAATGTGTTTTGGATATGTGGGTGGCATGGAGTCTGAAAACAAACTGTTCTATGGTAATGATACAGCGACAAGAGCCTGAAGAAACAAATTCTAACGAGAATTCTTGCCAAAGCATAAAAGGTATAAACAATCTTATCTTTACAATTAGCATGAAACGAGGGAGTTATCATAGGTTCAATAAGTTATGTGTGTTATTTTATTAGGCCCCAAATGTCAAAACATTGTGGAACATGCGAGACAACGTGATAAGTCAGAATTTTGTTCGGCCGCGACTTTTTATCTACTTTTAAGGTTTCTCCAACAAAGAGCCTGTTTTTATAGATTGAACAGATTTTTATCAGGATTCTGTGCGCCCAGCAGAGTTTAAGGGTGGATGAGGTACATGCTAATAGCATTCCCCCTTCACGACAAAAATAGGTGAATAGCAGACGAAGAAAAATGTACAAACGTGATTTCAAGAACGTAATTCTTCAAAGAAACTTCAAAGAAACCAAATGGAGCTTGATATTATTTTCCTAAAAGGGTTGAGTGCTGCCTGCGCTGTTAAACACATTTCTAGACTATATTTAGAAACCTTTCTCGTGTTGTGTTCATATTTGTAATGATTTGTCCATCATACCAGCCTTTACTATAATTACTAGCATTTAGCAATGAAAATTCAATTACCACTTGGCAGAGCGTAGTCAGTCGACCTACCTCACGTGGTTCCTACGTCAATGGCAGTCACGCCCCTAGCACTATAAAGAGACCAATATCTACGTGAGAATTTCTACCGAGAAAGTCAATTTGACCTTCTAATGGTCCGTCCGTCGACCGTTCAAAAACGTCTGAAAAACTTGGAGGAGATAAAAAAAAAGCGTGTACCGAATGACAAGTTTCACTCGATTTTATATTACATCGGCTGGAATGGACTACGCTGCATGCAAGTAAAAGCCCTAATTGAAGCATTTATATGATTAGGAATGAGGACACTGAACTTGAGGTGTGGATTAGATTACATACACAACGGAATGAGTTCGGCCGGTTTCATCTAAAACTAAACAGATTAAAGCAATAAACAGCCAGCACAATTAGTCTAAACAAAACGATGTACGATTGGGTGAAAAAAGAAGTGTGATATAAGATTTTGGCAGCAGTCAATGCTAAACAATAAATGTACGTACTGGCAGAGGTTTCCGGTCATCAGACTTGCCAATGCGTCGTTCGGTTTTTCCGAAAATATTTTATTTTCTTTTATCGAGAATTTAATTAGTTCTGCACATTCAAATATTACTGGTATTCAAGACATTTTATGAAAAAGACGTATAAATCGACAATCTTTTATTATTCAAACAATGCAATAAAATGTTACGGTAATGTGACAGCCATCAAATCAATTGTTTACCCTCTTTGTTTCTGTTCCGTTAAATTTGTTGCTCGTCAATTCAACAGTAGGTACCCTATCTTGGAAGTTTCTGTTTGTAAATTCTATGGAACAATGTGGGTTGAAATGTTGGCATCCATAATCAAGCAGGTTCCTGTAAGCACTATTCTTCATAATATAAACACTTCATTTGCTATGTAAACTTAATTCATTACCGCAAGTGTGGAATGAAAATAGCTTTATCACTTCTGCAGTACCTATCAATAATAATATATACATTAGTAAGTTTACAGAATAAATCGACGTAAATTATGTATTTGAAATAGGTTGAACATTATTTTCCTATCTAGTATACAATTAACACGTGTCACTTCGTTTAAAAGGAAATTTAATATACTTTAAGCGAGAAATAGGCAACGTCGTAGATAGCCTATCTAGGTACCTAATCTCATGCATTCTAAAATATGGATGCAGGTTGACAAAAGCTGAAATGTGAACTTAATTAAACTAAATTATTACTTAAGCTGTGAAAATTAGGCTTCCTTTGCATTTGGCGTTGGTAGACGTCGCGTTGACGCTGCGCTAGCGTCACGATGACGGGATTTTATAGAAACTTTGGATGCTTTAGCGCAGCGTAAACGTTCAACGAATACCATAGCTAATTGCGAAGGGTTCCTTAAAGCGTGCTTTGATGTGAACAATTGGGCATGCAGCATGCAATATTTGGACATTATTCTACTGTATAATTTATTGAGCGATTTCTACAATTTTGCCGATTTTAATGCACTGATAGAAAAGTTGAAATCTTACCTTCGTCTGCGGAGAGATCTGCGAACTTGACACCACCACTGTAAAAGAAAAAGATTACATTGCAGTACATTTTACATACAAAACTTGTTTGTATTAATTTCATGTTTTCATTTTTATTACATCACTTATGCATTAGTTCCCAATTCCATATAACAAGATAAAAAATTAACAACTACTGCATATTTGTGTTGTGCAAGCTTTTAAATTTCAAAAACTAAGGCATTTTCACAGTGCATACTAAGTAAATCAGGTTTTAAATTTACATTAACTTTCTTTAAATAATGATTAATATCTTACTGGTATGGTCATGGAATCGGAAACTATTTGAATGCCGAAAATCATTTTTTTCTAGTTGAAAGTTTTGACTAGAATGTAAGTAAAAAATTTTAGCCATTGAAGTGTTAAAAAAAAAACTATCAGAAAAACAGTTATGACATTATTCACAGATGAAACTTTTTTATTACAGTTACAAAATTAAAATGTGAATTGTGTAGGTACACAATTCTGATAGAGAATGTAAATTTAAAAGCTTGACTTAATGTTTGTGATGCACTGTGTAGTTTTTGTAGGTATCTCATTTACCTGAGAAGCACGTTAGCCGTTTCCGGCACCCGGAACACCTGGAAATAAACACATTGTGGAACCATGTCATATGATCTCCAAATGGAGACACCACAATTCAGAATTCGAGAGGGAAGCAATATTGCTAGGAATATCTAACTTTTGAAGGAATGTAATATCACAATAGAACAGGCCAAATAGGGTTACAATTAATATTACAATTTAGTTGTGAAACAGTAAAACGATAAAATTCGTAATATTTATTTCAATAGCATTGATAGGCTGCAGATAATTTAATCGTTATTGTAAAGTTTCTACATTTTATCAATACAAATAGAGACACATTTTTCAAAATCTAAACATATTGTCAACAATCTAATAAGATAGGTAGAAACTTAGCTATTATAGTTAAAGTAAAAATCAAATGTTTTGCTCACCTTCCATCCTAAATTCTCAAAGAACGTGCTGAGGCGGGACTGTCCGGTGGTTTTGCCGCCACACGGTCCTGAATAAAAATACAATGTGGTTTCGGGATGAGATTTACGTCGTCAGAAATCCACGTGTTGCTTTTTTCATGACACCATTATCACATACAATAACAAATAAGATTCTACAAAGATAGATTACACTTCATTAGTGAAATAAACTATTATAAAAAATAACAGCGGCATGGAAAAATTAAGAAATCACCGTATACAAAATTATGAGCAATCCTTACCTCCAGTGAGGACCAGTTTGTAAACGATTTTCTGGGTTTGATTCGCCATTTTAAAGTAAACGCAAATATATAAATTAAAATTAAATTACACTAAGAAGGATACTAAGCCCACAAATATCATAAAAATGTTGAATTTACAAAAGTGTTAAAAAGAGCCATCACAGTTTAGCACGCATCGCCCGTCAGGCGTGCGCTCAAATGAAAGAGTGAATGAAAGGGACACGAGTGATTGACTGAGTATTTTGACGCGCAGCATTGGGTATTGAATCGAATGATTCATAGACAATTTTTTGGAACCATAAACGTATGCAAGATACGAACTTTTACCGCCATCTAGTTGTTACGTGCTGTACTAGTGATGTTACAGTCACACCCAATTTTAAGTTTTCCTAGTTCAGATTAAAACTTTAGCCCAACTGAAAAAAATCTTCAGAATTTTAAAGGAAATTATACAACTACATAAGAAACCAAACCTTTTATTTAAGAATCAAGTTATTCCCACTGAACTTAACTTTAAAATACATTGACCATTTTTATTTTTAACTGAATTAGAACTTAAAACTGATATTTTAATTTGAGTATAACATTCGCTTTCCTCAGAGCTGTCTTCGAGCTTTTCCAATTGTAATACTAAAGCTGGAATCTGTTCCCAATATCTTCCTAGACAACGATTCCTTTTCTCAATATAAGTTGCTTCTCTGAATGCTGAAGTTGACTCACCATCATCTGAATTAATAAACAATTTCATAATATGTTTTTTTATATACCGTTTTTTTTATACACAGTAATTTCCAGACTTTACCTTCCATATCAGAAATATCATTGTCTATCCATCTTGTTTGTATGTTTATATAAATTATTCCCACATTCAATTCATTCGCTATAAATCTACTATAGTTAACTAATACATTCAAAAGAGACAGTCCTGTGAAAATATAAAAAAATATTAGCTAATAAAATAACTTGTTGAATACATAACTTCATTTTTTTTAAGTCAGTTAATAATCATCATAGTGCCTGAACAAGATTGTTAGCAAAGTATCACACACACACACTATCATTAAGTAATATCATCCTAAATACTATTTCCATTTGTTAAATAAATTAATACATCTTCTGTCATTTAATATTCTTCTTTACTTATTTTTTAACAAGTTTCTACAATGTATTGATATTTATTAATTTTTATATTATATTTATTCATTATTATATTTATATTTATTAATTTTTTATTTAATTAATTGGTTTTGCTCCTGTGTTTATTTATTTTAACTTACCCATTTTATTATCATCTCCAAGATGTTGAAACATCAAACATGGTAAGGAATCAACAATAATTAGTGCCAAGTTTTCAATTACGAGAGTGTTGTTTTTAAGGCTCTTGAGCAGCTCCACTAAATCCTCCATCGTCCATATGTGAACTACTCTAATTTTGTACATCATTGATGCCATATCCTGGAAAGTAAAGATAATTTTTATTTTAAATGAATCAAAAAAATTATGAAACTTTTTTATCAGCCTATCTGTTTGCCTGTCGTATTGTCTCACTGTTGGACAATGGTTTCCCTCAAAGACCTCCATATTCCTCTTTCTCTGCTGTGACCTCCATATTCCTCTTTCTCTGCCGTTCCATCATGAACGGTTAAACACCAACGTTTGCATAATGCCTTAATGTAATATTGTAAATAAAATAAATCAAAACCTTATGAGAATATTGTTGTTCATCCAACATCTTTTGTACTCTGACTGCTGAGAAATCTCCTTTAGTATCAACATATAGAACAGTGCTAGTGTCATCTTTGACGCAATTAACAGCTAATTGGAACGACAATTGAGTTTTCCCTGAATCAGCAAGGCCACAGATTTCTGTAATGTATCTTACTGGAATCCCACCATTTGTTATAGTATCTAACCTGAAATTAAATTAACAGTTAGCGCTTGAACAAGTGTTAGTCCTAAGGTTGACGTTCTAAGGTTTATAAAAGTTTACTAAACGAAATACCTATATAGGGCTAGCTATTATTACTAAAAAGTTTCATTGTATACCTTTCTATACCTGAACGAATTCGACTTCTTGTCTTGAAAACTTTTATCAAGATATCCGTTCCATTTATTAGTGGTGCCGAATATTTTGTAAATATTTCATTTCTAATTGCTAATATTTCAGGCAGGCTCAATTTAGTTAGTGCTGATAACTTAGAAACATCTTCTTGAAGAAAATCTAAAATCGTTGTAATACGATTTTGAGCGAGAGTTCTTAGGGAACTCTCGGAAAGGTTTCCTAATTTCTGGGACTTTAGCTTTTGCATTTAGAACAAATTAAGCAAAATAATTAAAAGTTACAAACAAAACAAGACATAATTATTTTCAAATTGTGAACTGTGATTGATTGAATGAGAGAAAGAGGAGCAAGAGGAGTGAATAGAGTGAATGAAAGTAGCAAATGTCAAAAAACAGAGACAAAGACAAAATAGAGACGGGCTCAAGCTCAAGCAGGATCTCTAATTTTCAATCGCTTCACTCGGTAGAGCGAGTCAACTCATGATTCATTTCACTTCATATATCGTAATATCGTATATATTTCAGTGATCTCAGAGAAATGATTCTATTGCCATCCACGGCTACGATTCATATAAGAAAATAAAATTTGCGAAATACTTGTAAATCGCTGGATAACGCTATCTAAATTCGAATGGAGCATAGACAATGATTGAAAGAATAGGCGGCAAGCACCGCCTCTACCGACGCCCGCCATTTGTGTTTGCTGTCAAAAGCGATGTAATGTAATGTCGTGGAGTCGTGAATAAATTGCGATCATTGCGGCGTAATTACGTAGGATATTTTATTTAGTTAAGTTTTATGATTGTTTTCCACGATGTCTAATATATCGCTCGATAAAGAAACTTTTTATCGGCGTATGAAGAAGCTGTACGCAGCATGGAAGGTCGGTAACTCTTCGTCTATTGATGTCACCGTTTTGAGGGCCCGTTCTACAGTAATTACATGTTTTACAGGCTGCTGCAGCGGATTCAAAGGGCGATGATGCCCTGGCGAAGGTCGATTGCCTGGTTTCATGCGTTGGAGTGGACGAAGACACGCTTTACAGCAAGTCAACAGCGCTACAGGTTTGCGCGAGTTTTATTATTTCTCCATGTGCTTAAAAACAAATTTAAAACTTGTCGAGAGCCTTTTATGTATTGAATTAAAGAGTCGTTTCGATTGAAAAGACGTCTTTGTTTAGTGTTAGCAGGTTAATTTGGTATAAACAGAAAAAAATAAACCTACTGTATTCAGATTGCAATTCTACTTGTAATATCAATGTAAAATCCATATAGGAAAAGGTACATATCTAAAATGAACTTGATACATCTGATTGTTTAACTTTACAATAGCAATATTGATTGATTTTACAATTTTGTTTATACTTCTGTCAGGTTATAACATGGCCATAGTTGCTTTGTTTGGGAGAAAAACCTTATTGTAGATCATATTTTGGAGACATAAAAATTATACCATTTCTTGGCAGATTAGTTGGATGAGCATGATTAGTTGTCACAATTTATGAACCTACCTTCTGTTTACTTCAATTATTTCCTTTTATATTCAGTACAATTATTGAAATTGTTATTGTTTACAATATTTACACTTGAAAATTGCTTTATTCAAAGTTTATCTCCTCTGAACATTACAATAATCTATAGATAACTATGTATGAATTACATGTATGTATTTATTATTATTCAGGTTATCTATAACTTATGTTACACCTGCCAGGTTTTGTCTCTGCATTACCCTAAGGTTCAGAAAATTCTTCAAGCATTAAGTCCGCCTTTGTACAGTTTTTTTTTTTACTTTTGTATATAATTTAAATCATTAACTTGAGGCATTGAGGTATTTATGAAGGGCAGAATGTAGCCAACTAGCTTTATTTAATAGAATTGGGTGACTACAAACTGTAGCAGAGTGCTTACTATGCGGTGAAGCGTCAAGGGAAACGACGAGAGGCTTTTAATAAGAATAATAGAAAATATAATAGGTATCTGAAGAATGTATTTTACAGACAAGTGAACAGTGACAAAATTACAATACGTCATACCAAAAAAAAAACATTTAGAAAGAGTATGTCACTTCAGCTGAAGAAGAGTCCAAGGAGGTTTTAATACTTTCCCTCAGCTGATTGTCGACCGTTTGGTTTGTCCATCAGACCCAATTTCTGAACAAGTTCCAGCAATCTGGGTCTGGGTAGGGCCTTAGTTAAGAGGTCTGCTAGTTGGGTAGCAGAGCTAGTCCTTTCGACCACGATGTTGTTTTGAAGCACAAGCTCCCTCACGAAGAAGTGCCTCACACGAATGTGTTTGGTCCTACGGTGAAATTCTGGATTATGTGCCAATTTCACCGCGGCTTCGTTGTCCACGAACAAAACTGGAACTTCTTTCTGGCCATTCAAGTTTTTGAATAATCTTTTTAACCAAATTAATTCCCTTGCCGCTTCGCTTGCTGCTACAAGCTCAGCTTCCGTTGTGCTAATGGCGACTGAACGTTGTCTTTGACTTGTCCAGGAGATTGCTCCTCTTGAAAATAAGCACAATACTCCAGTCGTAGAGCGACCTGTTTTCAAGCATCCAGCATGATCAGCATCACTGTAGGCTTTTATTTGGTTAGGAGAATTTTCATCATGAACATACATTATTCCTCTTGATAATGTGCCTTTCAGATATCTCATAATGTGCTTAACCATACGCCAGTCGCTAGAAGTTGGCTTTTCTAAGCTCCTCGAAGCCAATCCTACAGCATAAGCCAAATCAGGGCGAGTGCCCACCATCAAGTAAGCGAGCGAGCCTACTGCTTCTCTATAGGGAAATGATTGTGACTCTTTGTCAGCTTTCCCTTTTTCAATAGTTCCTTCTTTCTGTAAAGGAATTGATACTGGATTACAGTCTTTCATATTGAATCTCTCCAAAACTTTATTTGCATAAGCTTCTTGCTTAATGAAAATCGAGCCGTCCTTCATTTGTTCTATCTCTAACCCAAGATAGTATGAAACTGGTTTGCTAGTAATCGTCAAAATCTTTTTTAGGTCAATGATGAAACTCTTTGCAAGGTTCTCATCACTCGCTGCAACTAAGCCATCGTCCACGTAGAGTGCTATTAAAATTTTCTTATCTCCTAATATCTTGGTATATAGGCATGGATCAGCATCGCTTGTCTTGAAGCCTAAAGATTCAAGTATTTCTGCAAAACAGTAGTTCCAGCACCGTGGTGCCTGCTTCAAACCATAGAGGCTTTTCTTTAGACGGCATACTCTGGATGTTCCATCTTCAAAGCCTTCTGGCTGCTTCATATAAATCTCTTCTGTTAAATTTCCATTGAGGAAAGCTGTTGCAACATCAAACTGAATAAGATGAAGTCGCTCTCTTGCTGCAACGCTGAGCAAAGATCTTATAGTTGTTAACCTCGCTACTGGGCTAAACGTTTCGTTATAGTCAAAACCTTTCTTCTGCTTAAACCCTTTTACAACTAGACGTGCTTTATATTTTTCTATTGTGCCGTCAGGGTTGGTTTTCACTTTATAAATCCATTTACATGGCAAAGCTTTTCGATTGCTCGGTAGATTCTGCAAGTCCCAAACTTGTAATCTTTGCAAAGAATCGATTTCACTCCTCATCGCTTGTAACCATCTGTGTTTATTTGTTTCACTCGATATTGCTTCCTTATACGTCAGAGGTTCTTTTTCAGTATCGACTAGGAATAAACTGTAGTCATCCAATTTGCGTGGAGGTTGAAGAGTACTTCTGTCCCTGAGATTATATCTTGGAACGTCGGATAGCGAAACGTCTCCCTCTGAATTCTCTTCTATCTCAATATGGACAGGAACGGCATCTACGAATTGTTCTTCAATCTCATTATCTGAAAATGCGGTTTCGTCTTCTATATACTCTATTTCTCTTTCTCCCTCTAATTGGACTGACTGTCCTTGATCTCCTGATTCATTTGCTTCTATTGATGTCTCAATAGGCGTCCTTAAATGTCTATCTTCTTCTAATTCGCCCTCTAATAGAACAGATCTCTGTTCAGATTGGGCTTCCTGATTCAAGGGATTGTCGATTTGCAAATGCTGTCGAATAATATTTTTAGGAACTGTATCGAATGACACGGTCCACTGTTTATCAATCGGTTTTGGGTCAGATTTTGCAACAATTCCTGAAGCCTTAGCTTCAATCCCTGGAATAGGTGTCTCTTCGAAAATAACATCTCTTGATCGGATCAGGTTGTCAACTTTATGCTGCGTTTCATACCAGATACGATAACCGTCATCATTGTCGTATCCTATGAGAATGCCTTTAGTTGCTTTCTGATCCAATTTTTTCCTTTTAATTTTCGGAACATGTGCATAACAAGTACTACCAATGATTCTAAGATGCTTTATATTAGGCTTCTTCCCAAACCATAACTCGTAAGGTGATTTGTCCTTCTCTCTAGTAGCACCTGTTCGGTTTAAAATATAAGCTGCTGCCATTATAAGTTCCGCCCATAATGCTTTTGGCAGTTCTCTCTGAGCATTCATCAATGTTCTTACGGTTTCTACTAATGTCCTGTTTTGGCGCTCGCTACAGCCATTCTGCTCTGGCGTGTACGGCATAACAAGACGTTGCTTAATTCCTTTTTTATTCAAAATATCTCTGACTTCCTTGTTATCAAACTCAGTTCCGTTATCACTCAACAGTGTTTTGATTACATGTCCTGTGACCATTGCTTCTTGTAGCATTATGCTCAATTTGTCTTTGACTTCGCTTTTGTTTCTCATGCAATAAACCATGCAATATCCGGAAAAGTCGTCTTTAAACAGTACATAATAACGGTATTTTGAAAAACTCATTGGGAAAGGACCGCAAACATCTGAATGAATAATTTCTCCTGGCTGTGTAGATCTTTCTCGTATGCCAAACTTCAGTCTATGCATCTTTCCGTAGATACAAGATTCACACAATTCTTTATTTAAAGGAAGTGTCAATCCTAACTCTCTTTGAATGACTTCCTTAACGTGTCTTTTATTTTGATGTGCTAATCTCTCGTGGTAGAGCTGCATCAAATCAGTTGTTGTAGTAGCAAGTACAGGTACCGGTGGCAGGATGTTGCGAACCTTCAACTTAAAAAGCCCTCCACAGTGGTTACGTTTGCCAACAACTGCTACTTCCCCATTCAAAAATACTTCACAAGTTTCCGGGGTCGAGACGAACTTGCTATTCCTCTGTTTGTCATGCATAGCTAGCACTGAATACAGACTTCGCTGGATCTCTGGTACATACCAAACGTCCGTGAGTGCTATGTTCACAATCTTCCCTTTGACATCTGCTTCCAAATATATTGTTCCTTTGCCTCTTGCTTGAACAATGTTACCATTCGCTGTAGTAACACCTTGGATCTCGTCAAACTGTTGGAATGTTTGGAACAAATCACTCCTATTGGTCACGTGACTAGTCGCGCCATTGTCCACGTACCATGATTCTTTATCTTGCGCTGCGAATGACATGACATTCACACTCATAATAGCCATATTCGCATTTTGACTTGAAGATGACTTGTTATTACTGTCTTTAGGGGGGCGACCATCTTTCATCCACTTCTGGCAGGATCTTACTCGATGTCCCATCTCATGACAGTAATTGCATTTCATATGCTTATCCTTATTCTTCTTTTCTTTACGAATGGTGCTATTCTGTGTCGTACTCGTCACTAATACCTCTTCACTCGATTCACCATTTTTCTTTTGAAGTGACTTCTCATGAGCGCAAAGGTTACTTGTCAAACCTTCTACTGTCCTCTGTTCTTTGGCTAATAACAACCAACTTGATTTAAATTCGAAGTATTTCTGATCTAGTGTATCCAGAATTTTGCAAATTAGGAATATTTCTGGTAGTTTCATATTGGGATTATCTTTACCAATCTCTCTATTCAACTGACACCAGAGAGTCTTCAATTTGCAAATATGTGTGGCCATATCATCAGAAGCATCTAATTTGAATCCAAAGAAATCTAAGCAGAGATTATAAGCTCGATTCTCATTATCTCCGTCAAATAACCGATGTAGTTCCAGCCATACATCTCTTGGACATGAGAATGACATTACCTTTCTAACGGTATCTTCGTTCAAATTTGTTGAAAGCAGGATCATAGCATTGTTCTCTGCTTGTATAAAACGCGCTAGTTTCGTTCTAAATGCAGTAACTTCTGCGTCTCCTACACCTGCTGGCAACACGGGTCTCGTACATCTTCCTTCTACTATATCCAATGCATCTGGTATGCTTCTAAGCAGGATGGATATTTTATATTTCCAGGTATCCCAGTTACTCTTGCCTTGAAGTGGTGCAATTTGTACCTTTGTACTTAAATTTTCCACTTTTTCGCACATTTCCATTTTTCCGCTAGCACATAACCTGTAGCAGAGTGCTTACTATGCGGTGAAGCGTCAAGGGAAACGACGAGAGGCTTTTAATAAGAATAATAGAAAATATAATAGGTATCTGAAGAATGTATTTTACAGACAAGTGAACAGTGACAAAATTACAATACGTCATACCAAAAAAAAAACATTTAGAAAGAGTATGTCACTTCAGCTGAAGAAGAGTCCAAGGAGGTTTTAATACAAACTATCTTGCAAGCCAGTTCAAGAATGTACTAGAAGGTTGCCATGCCAAAAATTCAAAGTAAAGTTTTTTTTTTAAATAATCTCTTCTTACAAAACTGCTTCCACCTCAATATGTTCTCCTATTAAAATTGTTGAATAACTAGCCAATCAACAATTTAGGTATATTGCATCATTTGGTTATTTATTGTGTAATAATCATGAAGGAACTGATATTTATAAAATGTATAGTAAAACTGGACTATGAAACATCATCCTTGTCAGGGCACAAGTACAGACAGGTCTCATCCAAACCAATGACTTCCAAAAACGTTTTTTAATATTGTTCTGATTTAAGGTTCAGTTCCTACTTTCATAAACTGAACCTTCATGATAATAATTGAAATAAATGTGTTGAGTTTGAGTCCAAGATATCCAGCAAAATTATGCTATAATATTGTAGATGACAGGCAACACCTTGGCACGAGTAGCACCTCATAAAAGAACACATTTTTATTGATTAGCCACACCCAAAATGTGTGCATTAGGATTTGTGCTTGAAAACGAAATGGAAGACCCATGAGTCACAGATTTCAGTACATCACAGTATCTTATTTTGTATTTGCTGTTATTTTTACACACTTTATTTATGTATGCAGACTTGGCTGTTTGGTTATGAGCTGCCCGACACAATAACAGTTCTCACAGAAAATAGCATGTGTTTTCTTGCAAGCAAAAAGAAGATTGAATTTTTGAGACAAATTGAAAATGGGAAAGAAGAAACAGAACTGCCACCGGTGAAATTACTTGTTAGAGATAGAGTAAGTATAAAACCACAACCATTTATTATTATTGTACTGTATACATTGTATGTGTGATTTACACAGGCTATGTAAGCATATAATAAAGACATTTTGGGGTTTATTTATAAACATTGCTTTAAGTTAAGTGACATTCAAACTCAAAAATGTTTGGTTAAACAGTCGCTAATCATTACATAACTTTGTGGTTATGTACCAATTCAGTTTACTTGGCTTATTAATGGGTGAGTTTGTATGCTCATAGGATAGGACCAGTTGAACATGTCGCTAAATTTCCCAGCTTGCTTCTAATAGGTTTTTGGGTAAATAGATGATTGTGTGGGTTAAAACTTGAGCATTTGTACGTACGCCGCACGACAATGTGCACGCTGCTGACTGAAGTCACGTGTTTCAAATTTCGATTATATACGATGAGGAGAGGATTCGATGTTGTAAAAAAAGCCTTGTCCTGATGGCTAATACGTCTAGTTATTAGGCGTGTCTGTTATGCGCATGTCTGAACACTAGTGATGTTTGGTTTACAAATTTTCTGACACTGAAGAAACAAAAACATGATGAGGAAAATAGATGTAATTGGAATATTTTAGGACATTGTACGTATTTGAACATTAAGTAAACATTACACAGGATGCAATTTTTCATGTTCAATGTGTTTCAGAATGATAAAGATAAAGAAAATTTCAACAAATTAGTACAAGAGATTAAAAAATCGAAATCTGGCAAAACACTCGGGGTTTTCGCAAAAGATAACTATCCAGGTGAATTCTGCGAAAGTTGGAAGGCTGTAATGAAAGGTGAAAAATTCGAAAATGTAGATATAAGTTCAGCCATTGCACACCTTATGGCGCCAAAAGAAGATTCAGAAATCATAACTGTAAAGAAAGCTTGTATGGTCACAGTTGACGTGTTTACGAAATATTTAAAAGACCAGATTATGGAAATTATTGATTCAGATAAGGTAAGTCTTACACAATTCGTCTTTCAAAACGACCATATCTGCTTTAATTTGATCACTAAGGATATGATTCTTTTTACAGAAAGTAAAACACTCCAAGCTCGCGGAGGGCGTCGAAGCGGCTATATCCGACAAGAAATATGTCACTGGTGTAGACACAAGCCAAGTCGACATGTGCTACCCTCCAATCATCCAATCGGGAGGGAACTACAGTCTAAAATTCAGCGCCGTTTCAGACAAGAACCACTTACATTTCGGTTCCATCGTCTGTTCTTTAGGCGCTCGATATAAATCGTACTGCTCAAACATAGTTCGGACATTGCTCGTCAATCCTACTGATGAAATTCAAAGCAATTATAACTTCCTTTTGAATATAGAAGAGGAGGTTATGAAGAAACTTGTCTCTGGCGTTAAACTTTCGACGGTTTATGAAGCAGGTTTGGAGTTAGCGAAAAAAGAGAAGCCTGCTTTGGTTGATAATCTTACAAAGTCTTTTGGGTAAGTTGGTTGGGATTCTTGTAAGACTAAGTATGAATAATATGAGTTTAATAACAAACTTCAAAAGCTTTAAGAATTGCTAAATGAAATAAATATTCTTTTTATCTTACAGGTTTGCAATGGGAATAGAATTTCGGGAAAGTTCAATTATTATAGGGCCCAAAACGTCAGCTGTGGCTAAAAAAGGAATGGTTTTTAACATTAATATCGGCTTGGCAAACTTAACCAATAGCGCCGCCACGGAAAAGGAAGGCAAGGTATGATTTCTCAATAAGATTTTACATTACGACACAGTATGTTTATTTTTCTCTTCGCAAATTAAACATCAGCTTTTCATCATGGACACGGCTACATATCAAGCTACACATTTCCAGTTTATGCTGATCTCTCATTGTATAGGATTTCTGTACAATGCGAGGTCAGCTTATACTGGAAATGTATAGGTTGATGTGTAGCCATGTGTACTATTGAACAGGCCCATTTCAATGTCATTTTTTGACATAGTTTCAGAATTTAGAAACATGGTAAATGTTTCTAAATTCTGAAACTATGGGCTACATGCCCAAATCTGCTTCCATTTCGTGACTTCGAAAATCTGCTACTGTTTCAAAACCGAACTGAAGCGTGAACGGAACGAAAATACACTTCAATTCAAAAGTGTTTGAGTCTGCTGGTGTAATACATTTCTTGACAATAGCATAGTATTTTTGCATCCCATTTTCAGACATACGCCCTCTTCATCGGTGATACAGTATTAGTGAACGAAGAACAGCCGGCATCCCTCCTCACACAATCTAAAAAGAAAATCAAGAACGTCGGTATCTTCTTAAAAGACGACGACGAGGAAGAAGAAGAAGAAAAAGAAAACAAGACTGAAATACTTGGTGAGTCGTTGTGATTGACAGAGGAATTTGAACTTTATGTAAGTGGAGGAAAGCTGTATTTTGTTTGAAAATATGATGTTTGTGTTGAAATATGATGTGGTTGCTATCCAAAGGAATTTGAGTGTTATGTTGAGGGTGGAAGGTTGATGGTCGTATGCATAGAGATACTGTGTGATTGACAAATCTATTTAAGCTATATGGAAGCATCTTTGAGTCAAAAATTGTTTTTCTTTTTTGTGAGTTTAAGCAGTTTTGTGTAGAAGTTGATGACTTAACAGAATTTTAAAATATAGTTTGAGCTTTTATTAAAGATTGAGAGTCATGAGACTCGGTCCTCTGCATGTTATTTAAACGTGAAAATATTGATACAAAACTCAATAAATACTCTTTGACTTTGACTTTTTGACTTTGATGAATTCGCTACTTACATATCTAATGATTTGTATATAAAATTTAAGGATATGTTATGGAAAGATGGATGAAAGTCTTGACTGATTTTTTCACTTTTTTTCACTTCTACCTGTATAATATTTGTAAAAGCTTTCAGTATCTATTGATGCTAAACTAACTACCTACAATATGATGAACTGGAGTGTTTTATACTTACTTACACCTATTTTTGTTTCATTACATGCTATCGGAAATCTTTATAGAGAATGGAGGTGAGTTACTACTTATTTTAACTATAAAAACCAGTACTTTTTGTTTATTGAAATATTTGTACAGTATGCGACCGTTATTAAGAAGGCACATGAAGTCTTAGAAATTGTTTGGCCTTGTCTAAAATTGCATATGTTTTAAAAGGCGCGTACTGTACGTTATTTTATTATGCTGGATACAGTCTTGGCCACTAAAACCTTAAGAATGTCTACTATGAAAGTCAACTGTTAAAAGATTTGCTCTTCTTTGAACAGTGTAAATTTTTGGTATTGACCCATTTGTTGGCTCATTCTGAACCCAGCATAAAAAAAACAAAATTTTATAAAGTACAACCTTGCTTTATTGAGCCAACATAATTTCTAAACACAATATTATTTCAGGCAGAGGTAAAAGAACAGCAGTTATTGAATCAAAACTACGTACGGAGCACTCTTCAGAGGAAAAACGTAAAGAACATCAAAGGGAACTGGCTATAACACTAAATGAAAAGGCTAAAGAAAGGTTAGCAAAACAATCGAGTGGTAAGGAAGGAGAAAAGTTGAGGAAAAGCACCGTTTCATACAAGAGCACCAGTCAGATGCCGAGGGAAAATGAAGTGAAAGAACTCAAGTTATATGTTGGTGAGTCAGTGTAAATTTACCTTGCTAATTACAATGTTATACAAGCCACAGTTCTGTAAAGCCGCTAATTACCGCGTACCGTGCGCATAAACGACGGTCGCCTTTAGCTCTAACATAAGATAACGGGGAAAAAAGGGGGGTTCCCCTTTTTTCCCCGAAGGGTTGGGCTGAGGTGTACGTTCACCCACATTTCGCCAGTTATGTTTAAGTCCCATGTAATAGGGGGCGAACCTATTGCCATCAGCCATAACCAAACTCAATAACACTTTTCCCGATCTGTGAATCGAATCCAAGAGCTCATGCTCAGCCGTAGCGCTTGCGACCACCAGACCAACGAGGCAGTCTTTCGGTCTAACTTGGTGATATTACGCATTCAATGATAATGGCCTGCCGTGTTTTCCAAGGGAAAAAAATAGGTATGAAATTATCTGCCAAAAAATTAAGTGGAACTTATCTGTCAGGGTGAAACAGGACATATATTTCCTGTTAATACGACACACGAAACTTTATACTTATTTGTATAATCTTTTATTTTGTGGTTTCCAGATCGCAAATATGAAACAGTAATATTGCCGATATTCGGTGTGCCGGTTCCATTCCATATATCAACGATCAAGAACATCTCCCAATCAGTTGAGGGTGATTACACCTACCTTAGGATAAATTTCTTCCACCCTGGTGCCACTATGGGCAGGAACGAAGGAGGGAACTACTCACAACCTGACGCCACGTTTGTTAAAGAAGTGTAAGTAGCAGTCTCTGTAACAAGTTTTTTTAATTTTGTTTTATTTCAAATATATGTTTTGATTGTCTTCGAAATATTCCAGAAAGCAATGCTAATGTGGTATTGAAAGCCAAGTCATGTTGCATAATTAACGGCACATTGAAAAACAAACTTAGGGTCCAATACTCATACGCAAGTTTAAGTCGCCCGCGCCGTTAAGTCTCATGCTGCGACTATACTGGTCGAGATAGAAGTTTTTTTTTTGTATTCGGCAGTGTTATATGTGCACTTGATTGTTTTTCACCTGACTAAACTGCAATTTATATATTTACAGAACATACAGAAGTACAAACACAAAGGAGCCAGGCGAGATCTCCCCTCCATCATCAAATCTGAACACCGGCTTTAGACTTATCAAAGAAGTACAGAAAAAGTTCAAAACAAGAGAAGCAGAAGAGAGAGAAAAGGAAGATTTGGTCAAACAAGACACGTTAGTTCTCTCACAGAGTAAAGGCAATCCGAAACTTAAGGACTTGTACATAAGACCTAATATCGTAACTAAGAGAATGAGCGGGTCTCTAGAATCACACACGAACGGATTCAGATTTACTTCAGTTAGAGGGGATAAAGTGGATATTTTGTACAATAATATTAAGAACGCGTTCTTCCAGCCGTGCGATGGAGAGATGATTATACTGTTACATTTCCATTTAAAGCATGCTATTATGTTTGGTAAGTTGAAATACTTAAAGCCCATTTTAAATCATTTGTAAACTATGGCACTTTTTGCATCTAGCGTAGGTATTCGTTGCATAAAATTATTTCATGCGATGCTCGTGCAGCCTGCGTCGCCAACCAACGCCTGATCCGAAGACACCCATTGCATAGTAGAACTTTTTTCTCTCAAGTACAATATTTTCTCTCTTCTCAAAATAAGTCAAGTCGATTTGTCTAGAATAAGAATCATTCATCTGTAGACAGAACTATAAGAACAGGCTATGAATAGTTTTCATAAATTAACTCCTGTCCTTAAACAAAATCCCAATTACAGGCAAAAAGAAGCATGTTGACGTCCAATTCTACACGGAAGTGGGTGAGATCACGACCGACTTGGGCAAACATCAACACATGCACGACAGAGATGACTTAGCGGCTGAGCAGAGCGAGAGGGAACTGAGACATAAGCTGAAGGTCGCATTTAAGAGCTTCTGCGAGAGAGTGGAGAACATGACCAAGCAGGAGGTCGAGTTTGATACGCCCTTTAGGTTAGTTTGAATTTATATGTACCTTGTTTTTTTTTGGATGGGAAATTATCAAATAACTTCTCCCGCTCAAGGTGGAGCGGGAGGGCGTGTCAGACTCTTACTGACTAAAACCCACCCGTAGTCCTTCCGTTGCCTGTACGTTGCCAGGGGCCACGGTATCCCTTTCGGACTTTCCCGCAACCCCGGCAGGCATCGGTCCTATCGCGGTTGAGTTCAAAACTACTCTCACGAAAGATGCACGTGGCTAAAATCGTAAAGAATACAAAATATGGCGGACTAGGCTAATGCGTTCGAAGTCGTAAAAGGCGTCTCGTTGATTCGTCAATATCCTATATATCCTATAGCAGCATTTTCAAGACTGAATAAACTAGAAAGTGCAGTTCTCCAGCCCAAGCAAGTGTCAAGAACTACGTAATAGTTTAACCTTTTTATTTTAACTCCACAGAGAATTAGGCTTCCCCGGAGCCCCATTCCGCAGCACAGTCCTCCTCCAACCCACTTCGGGCGCCCTCGTCAACTTGACCGAATGGCCGCCATTCGTCATAGCCCTAGAAGACGTAGAATTAGTCCACTTTGAACGAGTACAGTTTCATCTCAAGAACTTCGATATGGTGTTCGTGTTCAAAGATTATGCTAAGAAGGTCGCGATGGTGAACGCTGTGCCTATGAATATGCTGGATCATGTCAAGGAGTGGCTTAAGTGAGTATGTTTAGAAACTAAAAAGTATAGTTGTTGCAAATCCCGACGTGTCCGGTGACTTTTATGTCACTGACATAGGGTTTAAATTGCCATGTGCGCTCGTGAACTGAAATAACTTTAGTTGGATTTATGAGAAAAGGGAGGATAAAGTAGTTGTTTTTGGGGGATACTCACTGTCCTTGTCGTGCGGGTCTTGAGTAGAGTTCAGTTGTTGTAATTTAATAAACTCTCTGTCTAGCAAAAAAAATAGACATTTCTAATACATAACATCACGCCTTGTTTCCCCGAAGGGTTGGGCATAGGTGTACCTGTAGCAGGTACACCTACATTTCGCCAGTTATGTTTAAGTCCCATGTAATATTGAGCGAGCCTATTGCCATCAACCGGGCACAAATCCAGACTGGGCTGCTACTGAGAAATTCCAGATAGAAAAATCCAATAACACTGCCCGACCCGGGAATCGAACCCAGGACCTCATGCTCAGCAGTTGCGTTTGCAACCACTAGACCAACGAGGCAGTCATTTAACACATTGAGACATTTCTAATAAAGTATCGATAAACCAATTCGTCGAGACAGAAACCTAACTGCTAACTCAAATGCTAATGATAACCATTTCTCCCCAGCTCTTGCGACATCCGTTACTCCGAAGGCATACAATCGTTGAACTGGACGAAGGTCATGAAGACGATCACGGACGACATCGAGGGTTTCTTCGAAAACGGCGGCTGGTCTTTCTTGGATCCTGAGTCCGACGAAGAGAATGCTGCGAATGTTAGTACCGTATCAATAATGATTTACCTTATTCTAAAATAACAACTCCTCCAATAAGATCAGCACCCCAATTGCGTAACATACTTTCTTCCATAATCCGAAGGAGTTTGAAGGAAATTCCTAATCCATTGCTTCATAATTATGTTAAAAAAAATCGTCTGTTCGACAAAGTAAATACCGCAATGACGCCAGTAACAAACCTCCGCCGCGAAACCATAGCAGCGAAACCGCAGTAGTTCAATTCAACTGACTCGTGTTTCGCTGCTACGGTTTCGCGGCGGAGATGTGCTGCGGGCGTAAATGTTGTCGAATTATAACAGCGAATCAATTTCACGCCTCCCCCTTAACATCTACGCTAATTATTTTTGATATTCCAATAGCTCATGACCTAAAGAGGTGCCACAAAGAATAAGAATCTAAAAATTTATTAAAATGAAATTGAAATTTATGATTTAGATCTCGAAGCCTAGCAATGTCTATGGGGAAGCCAATGTTCATCAGTAGTTAGATAGGCAGCTGTGAAAATACAGCAGTAGTCTGTCTATAATAGGTTGTTCAATACTTAAGTTTGAAGCGCATCCAGCTTTGCATACTGGCTTATCTTTTGTACCATGTCATTAGTAAATTTTGCATAGCTGCTACCTACCTACCTCCACAATTGAAAGAGAATAAACTAGTATATTATTTATACATTGTCCGCAAACATTTGAAACATAACTCCAACTTTTACAGGATGAATCGTCCGAGGAAGAAGACGACGCGTATGAGCCGACGGATGTTGAGAGCGAGGAGGATTCCGAAGGCTCTGAGTACGACTCGGAAGCGTCCGACGAGTCCGATGTGTCTGGCGAAAGTGATGGTAAGACAACTGTGTGTTCTAGCAAATAAGCACGTTATATTATCTACAGACAAACTTAATGATAACCTAAATATGTCCCAAACTTAAGTATGTCAGTTTGTTACTCACATAGCTTCTTTTTAAGAGTCCCAGGAAAAATGCTTGCTTTGATCTAAGGAGATAAATCTAGAACAGTCAAATGTCTATTGATACAAAAAAAAATGTTAGCTATCATGAGAGGCTATCACTCGAATGATAAAGCGAGTGTGTTGAACTTTCGTATCTATTTATTTTTGTTATTATAATAATAATAAGAAAGTTGTCTAGCTTGGAAGAAAAAGACTTGTAGCGCCGACCCGAAATAAATTGGGAGAAAGGCAAGCGAATTAAGACATTCTGGTCTAGGAAACCAGAAAGTGATTTAGCATAAAATCATATAAATTAAACACCCTATTTCAGGCGAAGAAGACGAAGAATCCGGAAAGGACTGGTCAGATCTTGAACGCGAGGCTGCCGAAGAAGACAAAAAAGAGCGTATATATGATCGAGGCGGAGAACCAACAGATTTCGATCGCAAGCGAAAGGGCGGTCGCGGACGCTTCGAGGATGAAGGGCATGGAAAGAAGGGCAAGAATGACAAGAGCTCCAGCAATCATAAGAGCTCTAGCAACCATAAAAGCTCTAGCTCCAGTCATAAGAGTTCGAATCATAAGAGTCCGTCGAAACATAGCAACAGCAGGTTGGTTTCTGTTGGGCTTAATTTATCAGGATAATAAATTTACAATGTTTAGTTTAGTGGTCACCATCATCGACCGAGAGTGCGCGCGTTAGTTAGTAGCGAAAAACTAACGCAGTTTCCACCTTGGTCGATGTCACCAAGCAAGTAATGATTGGAAATCAAAAGCGTACTTTAAAACTTGACCTATTGCAGTCCACTGTTGGACATAGACATGATCTCTCCGATTTTGCGCTACAGCACACGGTTCTGGACTTTTCGCATCCCGTCTGTCCCAGCCTCCATTTTGAATGTCGTCGCTCCACTCGCTATCTCTATTCACGCGATGCTATGTAATTATCTATGTCAGCGTCCTACTTTGCATCGCCACGAGGGTACTTTCAACTACTTATTACGATCTTTTTTGTTTCTAACCCACAACACCCTATCTTTACAGCCCTTCAAAGAACCGCGACAAGCATCACAAGTCGTCGCACCACGAGCGCGACCGCGGCCACAAGGGCGACAGCAAGTCCCACAACAAATCTAACGATAAGAAGCACTCCAGCGACCACAAGTCACACAAGCGTTCGCGCGACGACAGCCGGGACCATGACCGTCATCCTAAGAAAGCTAAGTGAGTATTTCTTTAGACATCGTTATAGACTTGCCTGTGATATCTAGAAAAAATATGTAGCTCTCTTCCAGGGTGTTTTGGGGAGTGGGGATATGACTAGGCAAATAAAAGCAGTATCTTTTGAGCTAATAACAACGTATTGCAACCATCGTCAATTTCCTCAACTTTATTTGAACAGAATGCCTTTTGGCAAGGCCAGCCAAAGTCGCAAGATAAATCCACCAGAGCACTAATACTTATTTCTTTTGTTTCAGGAAATAAACTGCCGAGAACTTATGATTTCGTTAGGAGCAAACACGGGTTTCTGTTGCCTCTCGGCTTGTTACAACACTGTGTTCTCACACCCAATGTCCGTCTGCATTGTTCAAAATCAGGTCTGAATGTTTGTATGTATGTAGTTTATTTCTGATTCCAATGAAAATGTAATAAGTTAATACCATGAAGAAATAAATGTAATGATTTATTATTTGCTGATTTCATTTATTCCCGAGTCATGGACTAATTCATAATCAACTGATTCTATTCAAATTACAATGGTATTCTTACCATAGAACAAAAAAGCTTATTATTTATTATCAGTGATCGGATTAGCTAGAGCTATTTTGGTTCAATAACCACTAACGTTGATGTTAATATAACAATTCCCGGGATTCGAAAAATAAATTGTTTTTTTTATTAACAAGGAAAAAAAAATGCTTGTCTTATGCTTTGGCAGTGAGCGTACGACGTTTTCAAACTAACATAAGCGACGCGTTGCAATTTGTTTGCTGCTCAAGTGTAACGCGCGAAATGATTAGAGGAAATAAAAGAATACAATATCGGGCTGTGCCGCTAGAGGAGTTTGATACTTGTCTATACAAAATAGTTACAGAAAATTGAAATACAGTTTTTAATTTAATTAACCTGTAACGTGACCGTCTTATACTTCATTCATTCTTCGTTCATAATTCCTTAAGACGTGAATAGCTTTTTACAAAGTAATTTCTAACTTATTTAATAATATATATTTCAAATCCCGAGTGTCCATATTAAGCCAACGTATCGAAAGTACTTACAAAAAATAACTCTACTTACTCCGATCACTGATTATTATACATAATATACTATTGTAGTAATTTCGAGACTATTTTCGTTTAGAACATAATTTAAATAATAAGCACACTGAAATAAGCTGGCACGTGACATAGTTACTTGGCACTGTGTCCCAATAACAAAATCTCCTGAGGTTAGATCGTTATTACTAACTTACGAACATCTAAGTGAATCACATAATTATAATGTACATTATTTACATAAGTACTACGTCTACTTCCATGTAGATTAAGACATTAAGTCAGCACGATACACTGATCGGCAACAAACGTAGGTATCGCACCAATACAACTTAACATTTCGTTATATGGACCTTATAAGGACATAAGTTTCATATAACCTCTCACTTATTCTAAAATCGACGTTTCGATCGGTACGACGCAACTAACAAACAAACGTGCGAATCGTACGACTATTGCCGACTGGTTTTGGATTGCCGCCAAATTGACATTTAATAAATAAATAAAATTATAGGTAACAAATCCGACAACTCGTTTTGATTCTATGCTGCGTGCTGTTCGGTAATTATCAATCAGTGTTTCCACTTTTATGCGTCGTCCGAATCCTGCGCAGCCACAACTGGACGACGAGGCAACACTGATATCCTAGAGTCTGGAATCTTTAATTCCTGCACCTTCGGAGTATCTTGCTCCTGTGTCTCACTTTTGTACCAACTTTTCTTATTGACTAGCATCAAAATCATTAATGCTGGCAAGTGTATAAGTGAAAACCTGAATAGTTTCCTTGAACTGTTGCTGTCCGATTTCTGGTGGAATTGCCATGCTGAAAACATAAATTTAAAAAAATTAAATAATACATTTTTTACATTTCGTCACATATAAATGATAATTTAGAAGATTATAATATCTTACCTAAGTACATAAAATAAACATTTAACGGTAAGGATTCTAGTGCAAACCACATGTTGGTTACTTCTAGATAAGATGAGGCAAGACACGTGCCGATGATCACTCCCGTATGCCTGAGAGCTACTCTTCTGCATAGCGCTGAAACCATATACATTGGTTAAAAACCCATAGAAACTTGGATAATTTTTTAACAATGCTCGCTTGCCTTCAAACATACGCAAAACCCAATAGCTCTAAACCGCAACCGTATTATTACAAACGAGTTTTAATTTCAGTTCAAGCTTGATACTTCGAGCCAGTAATTGTATTTTGAACTTTATTCCGACAACTGTAAAGTTCTTAATACAAAAACCGACTGGAACCGAGTCGAAATTGACAATTTTAGATAATGAACTTTATGTCATTCGGAATAGAGTACAAATACTTAGTCTAACTAAATAAAGTCATAATACTTACAATAACTGTCTCGAAGGTTTGGGCACAGTATGGAAACTAGGCCTATTTGTTGAAATTATTAGCTTCCCGCCATTTTTAAAAAGATCGCGTGGACCACTCGTCTCGATACGGCACCCGCAACTGATAACACCGCGACAGTCGCTTGGGGTCTCGTCAATGAGCGCGTCTATGTGAGTGCCGTTTCGAACGTAGTTTCTGTACTGTCCATATTTATACTGTGGTTTGGGCTTGGACTAAAGTTAGAATTCGTTTTGTAATAATAAGACTGTAAGTGTGCCTGAATCTAGCTAAAGTATCTTATCATGAGTTGTAGAACATAGATTTGAGCTTTTAATTATTACATTCCACAGTCAAATATCACATGACTCTTATGACAATGACATAGAATTCAAATTGTAATAGAAATCAGTCAAATAAATCTTCGAAATAGTGCTTCAACCACATAATAGTACAAAAGGCGCACTCCGCGTTTTTAGGTATGAAACAAGACGAGCCCGCCGCGTACTTGTACGCGGCGGGCTCGTCTTGTTGGGCCAATTCAGTGAGCGTAACGTAGTCAGAAAATAAGAGTTTCGCGACACGAAAGAGAGGCAACTTCTACGTGAATATAACTAGGTAATTAGCGCTGTGCGACCTGAATTGCACTTTATTGTGTCGTCGCAAGAGTCGCTTTTTATTAAAATGATTTTGCGGAGTGAAACATCTGTATTTATCTGTGCTTCAACCTACCGGGATCCGTGACCGCCATCATTCTATATCCGGCCCTTGTGTAATCAGGCCTTAGGTTCCATGACAACGCGTTGAAGTGCGGGAACTGCCATGAGTACAATATCACGCTGAGCACGATCGCGCCCGGGTCGAGAGCGCCTGCGCACCCCGCCCAGCCCATTAGAGGGGGTATGGCACCAACTGTCAAATGGAATGCGGGAATGAAGAACATGAATAATAATTGCATGGAAAGTAGGGATGTGTTGAAACAAATGTTAATATTTGCTGTTGAAAAATGCATTAGTAACTCGATTATTTTCAGTAACAAATCACACTACACAACTTCAGAGCGGCTATTACCGTATTTTTAAGAACATTTGCATTCTAATATCGGTCTCAATCTGTCAAAAAATACCTCTAATTTTCCTAAGCGTATGCTGAGACGCAGGTCAGCACAGTAAAGATTTTGCAGGGTAGGGCAGGCGAGGCAGAGATAGGCCGCGAGTGCATGCTGCGACGCAACTACACAGACACATTCGCGTCCTAGCTAATACAAACAATACTACACTACGAGACGCAGAGCAGAACAGACACATGTCTGCGTGACACGTGCCTGCACCGCAGCGTACGCAGCTCTCAGTACGTTCATGCATTACAAAATCTGCTCTGTCATGCGCTGTGTGGACCTGCGTCAACTGCGTCTCAGCATACGCTTAATCTGATTTTCTCTGAGATGAGATTACGACAAAATATTGAACGTTATTAATTACGGGAATTGGCATTCAGATGTCAGATGTTATGGGTGAAAAAGAAAGATAGTGAGGGTTTGGATTCTTGTAATAATATGAACTATAAGCTACGTTTCCTCGAACTTTAATCAACGTAAACTCAACAAGGTTGAAGGTTGAAAACTTTCACCCTTATGTCCTTGCGTATAAGGTTGAAAAGGATCAATCGCGAACTGTACATCTTTCAAATCAGTCCTCAAGTTGAACTATATTCCAGAAATTAAAAAGAAAGTTATTAAACAAAGCTTACCTACAGAACCCATCCAGGTGTTATAAATAGACATCCTCTTCAGAGGCGTATAGACGGATGTGTAAAGTACTAAGTTGGCAGCTCCCAGGGCGGCTGTCAGTGGGTTCACGCCGAAGTAAAGAAGGCCCAAGCCCGTGGTACCTGTTAGGGCTGCGAAACCTATTGCGTGGACTGGCCTAGGGAGAAGAAAAAGGGATGTGAGGATAGTAGTACAATGTTGTTATGAGGTCTCTAAATTAAACATACCTACAGATATCAGAAAAAAATGCGCTTCGGGATTCAATAGACATCGTCTATCTTCGGAAATACGAACGCGCGATGATGAGATCTAGTATATGTAGAGCTGTTACAACCATGAAAGAAATTGCCTAATTTGTATTACCTACCATGATTAGAAAATTATAGAGAAACTAGCTTTTGCCCGCGGCTTCGCTTGCCTAGAAGTCGGAAATTATCTAGTTTCCTATGTCCTAACCCAGCACCTAATTGCGTAATACACGATCAATCACAATCTGAATAATTTTGAAGGATATTGCTAATTCATTGCTTCATATGTTCGAAAAAATTGTCTGCTCAACAACGTAAATAACGCAATGAATATTGTTGAACTGTCAAAAACAAACAGATTGTGATTGATCGTGTGTTACGCAATTAGGGTGCTGGTCATGGTCTACCCATGTGCCAAATTTCATCCAAATCCGTTCAGCCGTTTTAGCGTGAAAGCGTAACAAACAAACAAACTCACTTTCGTATTTATAATATTAGTTAGGATTTTGAGTGACAGATGGCGATCTGCTACCGGACTATGTAACCTGTTAAGGAGAAAACTTCATAAACGCCCAATGATTCTCTGCTACTAATATATAATATACTACAAATCCGGGCAGGACAAAAAATTTGATCTGTGGGGGGAGCTACCCCCCAGCTCTGTGCTGCAAGGTTCGTGCTAATTCGGAAACACGAAGATCACCGAAGCGCATACGTTTTCTGGTTTAACATACATAAATCTTTCAAGATATCTAAATTCAGCTAAAATTAAAACATTGAAAAACAGAAAAAGGGTCTTACTCAAGTAATCCTTTGACCAGCACTCGATTCTTAGTCCTAGACATCTGTGCGTCGAATGGAACTTCGTGATATTGGTTGATAGAATTGGCGGCCGCTGAAGTGAGTCCAGTTCCGATCGCGCACAACGCGAACGTCGTCAAGTCGAAGGGCGCGGGCGCAAGCGCATACCCGGCCATCGAGGTCATCACTACTAACGCTGGAAAAAAGCATTATATAAGCACAAAATATTTATTACGGATGTTGTTTTAAATTTGATTTTTCCACATGGCCGAAAGCAGGCAACCCTAGTGCAGGGTAACAAAAGCCATATTTGCAGGTACCGCGGTGGAGTTTTTATTAGATACGAGCGAGCCCCTAATAATCACACCGCTTCGTTGCTATATGCACAGGCATTTGTTCAGTCAAAAAACTGAATTTATAAGTTTTTATCTCTTGTAAAGAAACAATGACATTGACTTATGTAACTAGGTACTACGTTTTCGGTGCATAGTATCATATTTATAAGTTGATAGCAGTGTTATTAAACTAGTGTCGCAGTATTTCCAAACGGCGATATATCAGGTTAATACTGTTATGTAAACAGAATATTGATACGTCGGTTACATGACAGAATTATTATTACTTTTCTAAGTGTGTTTCGAACAGCTAGGGCTTGTGTCGTGGTTTCATGGATTCAAATTTAGCATCATATTATAAAACTGCATTACTAATTGCGTTTTCCGACTAGTAAACACTCAAGACTATTGTAAAAGCGACATTTTCCTCCTATTTATTGATGAACCTTGAGGTTATGTTGTTATTTCTGTAGGATTAGCTCTGCGGCGGGATCCCTTCACAGATAACAGAAAATAATGATCAATTTGGTCTACACAATACACGTGCTATGTGTTATCAGACCACCTCATGTCACAGATTGCATTCTCTGTTTAAATAAAACACCACCAGTAGACCATTATCTCCTAAAGATATAATGGCATCGATTATCCACTTAAACTGATAAGCCGCGTCAAGAATGTTAACTGCCAGTATAATTGTTGATATCAAAATACTTCAACATAGAATGTGGGACGGACGTTTGTTTTAGAATCCATTGGATTGTGTGTGTTTGTTGATACGAAATAACGACGGCAGGGAATGTCTTATCTTTAGACATACAGCCCTGGCGGCCCGGAACATGAGGCGAGTCGCTGCGCAGTAACGAATTCATTGGTTAGCGGGAGTGAGGGGTAGAGTACTGCGCAGCGAGTAGCTAACTTCCGAGCCGCAATTAAGTTTAAATCCAAATATAGGTACTTGATTTATTATTGCATTGCAACTGTATCGAATTAACTCTGTTTCGGTGTTTAGACTCCACCGCGCCCCCAGCGCAGATTTTGTAAAAAAAAAAAACAAACAAAACAAATTTTTGGATGCAGTCCCGAAGTTCAAAGGCCACAGATATGTCGCTATGATATGGGACCTCTGGCAGAGTGGTAGCATGGTTTGGTTTGTATAATTCGTTTTTGCGTGAATCCATGGCAGAAGAAAATAGTTTAGTTATTTGCCGCTGCCTAAGAATGCGGCGGCAACAACGAACGGGACCGACGGATCTTCGGAAGATCCGTAAAAAATCCTCAATCTCTGTTCTTTTGCTAGGATTTAAATATAAGGCAACTTCTACTTACAACTTAACCGAAACTTAGACAGCATCATACAATAGTTCCCCATCTGATTCTTCCTTTCGAGGGACGGCGTCTCCTTCCACATCCTGTTGTCCTGTGGAGGAACATTTTTGCTCTTTGCCGGAGCTGTCGTTTGTGTCGTCAGTGGCAGTTTACTGTTCCAACATTGTGACGTCGATATCCTTGCCAGTTGCTGCAGAAGTATGCCGTTCTGGAATATAAAGATAACGTTAATTATGACTTAGGTACTTTGGCTTAGGTACCTACCATAGACACCTTTTTTATACGTCCATAGTAACTGACTGTCTGAAATTATGGATAATATTGACTTTGTACGTAATACAAATAGCTTTGATAGATATTTACTAAATAGTAAGCTACACAATTTGCGGCTTGATTTATTCGAAAGCAAAACACGTATTTTTATAATTATTTGGTCTATTTATAGGTATAGACGAATCTGAACGTAACCTTACTATGGATGACATACCTACGTACCTACAAAGGTAAGACATTACAGGATGTAGTTCATTATGCCCGTAATATGAGTAGGAAAATACCGCGTTTGTTTAAACTCTATAAACTCATTTACTTAGGTAAAGCATTGCATAAAAACAGTGCGCAGTAGTAACTGTGCTAGTTAGATTGTACTTTCTGATTTCCTTTTATCTAAAGTCCCAAGTAATTTTGCCGAGATCTTGCGAAACTGTCTAATCATCATTCTCAGACAACACTGTTTTTTTCAGATTTTTTCTAAACCACTAATTAATTTTGACCTTCAGGCTAATGATGCGAAATTAAATCTTCGTTTATAATTTTTTTTTTTTTAAAGCGTCTGGATAGTAACAGCAGTCCATAACAAGACTGATACCTAAATAATGGAGATTAGCTCATTTCGCTGGGCGTTCTACACTTACTATAGTAACTATAAAAACCACTATTAGGTACACTACACGATATTTAAGGCCCGATATTTTGGTGATGTTTTTTTTTTAATAGGGGCTCTTCCTCCCTTCTTCTTACTACACCATCCCGATTTAGAGAAAGGTATCACACGCGTGAATTACCTATTTTTTAAATCACGCAAGGTGATAACGCGGTGTCCGTTTCATAAGTACTTTTTTATTTTAATAACCTTTACAAGCTATCTGATATTTAAATTTTTTTTTGGTTTTTTAATAACAATTTTTGAGTTTAGGTACCTACCTATGTTATCACGCTGACAGTATCCAGTAGTAGTAAGTAGCTTATTACTATTTAATGTATAAATGATTATTATAAGTAGTAAAGTATTTTGAATGATTGATTAAGACACTTTCATGCTTGAAAGCTTAGTAAAGGAGGCTAGAATGGGCAGGCGCGTGTCTAGTTTTCGCCCTCCTTTGAGCGAAAACTGTTGGGGCAAATGTTTCTCTATGAGGGAGGGTGGAGCAGGGGATTTCTTAAGCCATGACAGACTTTTAAAAAAAAACCTGCATCTATTTTCCGTAAACTTAAGAATGGTTCCCCTTTTCGAGGATGATTACTACTTGTCTTTATCTTAGTAATACAATGTATACAAAATACAGGTTATAAAACTATGTTTATGTCTAATTTAGAGTTTTAGATAGTTTGGCCAAACCGCCAAACCCCTAAATTTCATGGTATTTCTAAAAATAATGTTTTGTGTGGGTACCCACTAGAGAATGCGTACCCACTAGAGGGCGTTGTACCACTGACGCCGGTGTCACCCTAATAAAGAACATTTTTAATGCCTGGGAAGAAGCACAAGATGCCATTGGTATTTTTTGCGACCTCTCGAAGGCGTTCGATTGCGTAGACCATGAGACACTTCTGCTGAAACTGGAGCACTATGGGATTAGAAATACAGCTCTTGATTTACTAAGATCATACCTGAAAGATAGAAAGGTTAAAGTTCAAGTAAACGGCGTAAACTCATTGGGGTCTGAAATGGCAATGGGCGTTCCTCAAGGTTCAATATTGGGTCCATTCCTCTTTTTAGTTTACATTAATGATTTACCCCAATTACTTCAAAATCAACCGAAGATGGTGTTATTTGCAGATGACACATCATTGATCTTTAAAATCAATCGACGGTCACAAAATCTTGACGACGTGAATAGCTCTATTCTTCAGGTCCAACATTGGTTTACGGTAAATAATTTGGTACTAAATAAAAAAAAAACCAAATGCATTAGATTTAAATTACCTAATGTTAGAAGTAGCGAATGTGACATCATATTGAACGGAGAAAAACTGGAATTTATTAATCAAACTGTTTTCCTGGGAATCACATTAGACGAGAAATTACAATGGGGACCTCACATAACATCTCTTGCGGGGCGGTTAAGCTCAGCCGCTTATGCTGTTAGAAAGATAAGACAGTTAACAGACGTAGAAACCGCGCGATTGGTCTATTTTAGTTACTTCCACAGTATTATGTCGTATGGCATTTTACTGTGGGGTCGGGCTGCTGACATTGAATCCATCTTTATTTTGCAAAAGAGAGCTGTCAGAGCCATTTATAATCTACGTCACCGCGAATCTCTCAGGGAACTATTTAAAAGGATTAATGTTATGACGGTACCTTGCCAGTTCATTTATGAAAATATTATGTATGTTAGAAAAAATCGACATCTTTTTAATAAAATAAGTGATAGACATAATTTTAATACTAGAAATAAAGATAAAATAGATCAACCATTTTTCAGATTATCTAAAGTACATACATCTTTTATGGGGTACTGTGTTAAATGTTACAACAAAATACCTTGTGATATTTTGCAATTAAATGAAAGAAAATTTAAAGCTCATATTAAAAGTACACTTTGTAAACAAGCATATTACAAATTAGAGGATTATATCCAAGATAAGAATGCTTGGAAACATGCTGGTCCTGCTCCATAGGATAATTTAGAATCAAGACAAAATCAAACTGGTTGCAAATTTAAGTGTATATTTTATTATTATTTTTTATTATATGACATTGATTTTACTTTCTATGACCAATTCCTCGCACACTGACTTATTAACTGTGGAATCTTAGGAGGATCGTCTACTTTTACAATGTTTGTAAATATGTGAGCACCATGTATCTATCACATAATTAGTTTATCTGTTGTTGCTTCATTTTTAATTCTTAATTCTTTTTACCTATTGTGGTATAATAATTTTATTCTAGGTGCATCGTCCTCACATATAATTATATAACTAATGTACTTATACAAAATATTGTAAAACATTTTAAAAGAGTAACGGTGGAGTTTCTTGCCCATTCTTCTCCATACGAAAACTACCTTTTGGAAGGGGCAACTAGAATCAATTAATTTTTTTTGTAAATTTTTGACGTTCAAAAGTGCCTTATACGGGCCTACTTGAAATAAATGATTTGACTTTGACTTTGACTTTGAATACAATCCCGGAATCCTGAATCCCGGATCCCGGCCGCTTTCCGACACCGAAAATCTTTTCTGACCTTAAAAAGATTTTCGGGATTGCCACAAACAGGTCTAGTTTGCATTCCGTAGTCCGTTACGCCTTGACAATGACCTTGCCTAGAATATATTAATAGACCAGTCACTGGAAGCTAAAAGGCTGGAAAAAATGATTTTAATATTTCAAAACAATACTCTTAAAAGCATTTTTTAAGAATAAGTGTTTTTTTCATTTGAGTCCTATTAGAAACCACATAGCCTAATCCCGGGACAGCCCCGGGATCCCGGGATTTATTCTCTAGTACCCACCCCATAGCCACCCACATAAAATATTATTTTTAGAAACAGATGAACAGATCTACAAATTAGTATTACAATCATGAATCATAGTTAGTATAAGATTATATCTTATGACGCTTTATTCTCAAACATGGCAAGCATTATTTAAAATCAATATTATTAAAAAATATATATTACCTGGTAGCATTACCAAAAAAAAAAAGTGTCCCTAGTACTTGCACTGGGCTGGTTTTATATTAAACGAGTTGTTGTCCGCAGCTTCGCCCGAGTGGACCCTAATTCTTTTTCTAAAATAAAGGCCTAAGTTACTCCTTATAACATAAGCTATCTGTCAGTGAAACTCCCGTCAAAATCAATCCAGCCGTTTCAGAGATTAGCCGGAACAAACAGACAGACAAAAAAACTTAAAATGTTATTTTTGTTATAAGTACTGTATATACTTTCATCTGCATTTAGCTGTTATTTTGACATTAGAAATAGACACTTCAATTTTATTTATTTGTATAGATTACTATTATCATTATCAGTCTCTGCACAACATGTCTGTTTATTTCTTCCATTCTTCTATTAATAACAACAAATACTCCTTCCTCAACTAATAAGTCGTAGTTATATTAAATAACTAAGTTCAAAACCAGCTGCTACACAATAAAAAAAATAAGGATAAGGAAAACCACCATAGATAATATTGAAAATGTTCCCTTGATTTTACAGTTTTTTCCTGTTAAAAGTAAGTATTATAATATAGTAGGTATAATATCTTAAAATATTGTTCCAGTTTATTTATTTGTCCAGTAAGTAATTTAATTTGGTACCTAGTTTATATAGATAGTAGTGAAATGATTGTATCCATTTTAATGTTAAAAATAGAATATTCATTTTTATTTTAAATAGCTTTTATGAAAATATTTAAAAAGAAATAAAGGAGATAAACAATAAGATTGTTGTTAAAATAAAAAAAAATACTTCGGCACACTGCTACAAAAAAAGAATTCTAAAGAAGTGCTTATTTTTATGCATGCATATATATGCTTATTTAAAGATTATAAACATCTAATGACCAAGTTTAAATCATGGTATCGTATGATAAAAATAAAACGCAATAATCTATCATGTAAAAGATAACAACACGTCATTATTCACCTTCCCATCTGTAAAATTAAATAGTAGTTTCCATGAAGCTTACCCCAGAAATGCCAACAGTGCCATGTTTCAGGCAGATCGTGCAGTGCATCACTTTTTTATAGAACATCTTGTGGTTACACGCCTTTTAGTTCAACATTCTGAAATTTACAAAACTATAAATATTTGTTTTTATATTATTGAAATATTTATAGCGCCAGTTCAAGTAAGACTACTTGAACTGGCGCTATAACGCGACCCAAGACTAACCAATACTAAACTCAAATAAAGATTATATTGGTGTTAAATAACATACAATTCCATCCAAAGCTTTAAATTTCAAATGAGTAAATAGTTGCAAGACATTTTGTTCAAGTATTAGATAACACTGAAATACGACTTACGTGTTTATTTATGAATTGTAATCTAGTATTATAAATATCCTAAAAACCACCCTTAATATCACCACAAAAAATAATTAAGAAACGTTAATAACATTTCAGAGGTTATCACGTTAAATTCGACATATGACATAAGTGACGTAACTCTGTCAGTTCCAATAACATATCTAAATAAATGTAAGTACTCTGTGGTCAGTGCGTGCATAATCATTGCCATATATTCACTTTTATTAACCGACTTAAAAAAAGAGGTTCGACACTTTTTTTTTTTTGGATGGGAAATTATCAAAATATCAACTTCTCCCGCTCTGGGTGGAGCGGGAGGGCGTGTCAGACTCTTACTGACTAAAACCCACCCGTGTTCCTTCCGTTGCCAGGGGCCACGGTATCCCTTTCGGACTTTCCCGCAACACCGGCAGGCATCAGTCCTATCGGACCCCTTTATTTGCTGCCTTTGAGGCGCGCGTGGAACACAACGCGCCATCGACCGCAAAATTTGCCTCTCTCTCACGTGTTCTGCCTCCTTCTTCGCGAGCATTACTGCTTCGCAGAAGGAGGTGACGGCCTCCCATGCCCTCTCGCTCCGTACCATGGCCTGGACCAGGGCCGGACGCGAGAGATCCCCGCCACCGATCGCCTCCACGAGGACACGGCGATGCTCTGCCCAAGCCGGGCAGACTTCCACCGTATGCTCCACCGTGTCCTCCGGGATCGCCCGGAGGACACGGTGTTCTTCTATTTGTCAATTTTTTTTACATAAATCGACAAAGCAAATCTTAATGCCGTATGAAAAAAGAAAACGAATCCCGAATTTATTCAAAGATGGGCTGCAAAAAATTTCGTGCTCATCTTATCTCAGTTATTCTTCTATCCTACATTCTTGCTTTTGTGAATTCATAGGGGATGAAAACGCACCACCGCTAGGTGCACGGTCCATGTTGAAGATAAGCTGACCTTGCATTGAACGGAAATCCTATACAATATGAGATCAGCATAAACTGGAAATGTATAGCTTGATGTGTAGCCGTGTGTATAGTTTACGTATACCAGAGGGTTTTTATAAGTTTGAAGGCTCTGTCGTTCTGTGTATCTCCACACTAAACATATTTATCGTTTCCGCATATGCAAATACGCGGTAGGTAGTTTTATATGGAGAAGAAACGGCAACAAACTCCATTACCTAATCTTTTATAAAATTTTGTATTTTAGGTGAAGGAAATGTACGGTATAAAATAATTCATGCAATAATTGGTCTTGATGAGTACTGTAAACTGCCCTAACTTTGCCTGGCGTCCTAAGTTTGCCAATAATGAAAATGATGTAATAATTATCTTTTTCATTTTACTTGTATGGCAAAGGAAACTTTGAGATTTTATAGACAGCTTTAAGTTTCGATTGCCATACAAGTAAAATGAAAAAGATATTACATCATTTTCATTATAGGCAAACTTAGGACGCCAGGCAAAGTTAGGGCAGTTTACCGGTAGTTGATTCAGACAACACTGAGAAGATCGGAGGGGGAGGGATTCATTTTGCTGTGTTTTTTGTCTTGTTTTTTGAACAGCCGCAGCCGAGCACATGCTCTGCTGTGATGCTCTGTGAGCCGGGCACGACTAACTGTGGGACAAACAAACCGAGTTATCAAGTAGGGCCACCATGCCACAGTGGCAGCAAATAGCGCGAATGGCGGCGTGAAAATGGCGAGAATTTAATCATTTGTATCAAATCAAAAGAACAGCGTGGGCATGATGTTTGTATACATTGTTATGAACACATCCAATCATCCAAGTGCAGATTCATTCTTTTTCGAACGCTACCTCTATAATCGATCGATGGAATTTTAAATAATGGCAACATCGTCTTTTATAAAGTGCTGCCAGCTTTATTACCCTTTTATAAGGGAAATATTGTGCAGCAGAAAATTGTTCACGACGAAAATACGCGAATTGTGATCAAAGGTTTAGCAAAAATAAATTAATAATACAGGAAATTACCATAACAAAATGAATCGCGATATATTAGCAATACAATTATTGCAATCTCATATTTTTTGATTATTGATTTGTGCGTAAATTTTTATTATAGGGTAATTTTAACAGTTGCACAAAAGCACCATTTTTTTGTTTTTATTTTGATTCGATTGATATTCGAACACGGAAGTGGTTTCGTGTATTGACGCTCGCATTGCGAAACATGTCCAATTGTTATTTTAGAAATATATAAATAAGTCTAAATTATGGTGAATATCTCGTCCGCCCCGTAGTAAGAAAAGCAAACTTTTAATATGGCCTCGCGAGGAGACAAAGGGAATGGAAATGGCGAGGAGCAGATCGTTGAGGTAAATCGATGTGGCCTACATATTTGACAGTTATGTTGAGTTGACGAGAGTTTTGAATGGGATGATGGTTGCAGACGTTGGCGGAGGTCTTCCGCTGCTTCATCTGTATGGAGAAGCTGGTGGACGCACACCTGTGCCCTCACTGCTCGAAGCTGTGTTGCTATGCGTGCGTGCGGCGATGGCTGACGGAGCAGCGATCGCAGTGCCCGCACTGCCGGGCAGCCCTGCACCTGCACGAGCTCGTCAACTGCCGCTGGGTTGAGGAGGTCACCCAGCAGATTGAGACTATGCAGCAGAGCAATTCTGCAAGTCAGAGGGAGAGCTTCAGAGATAGGTGATTATTGCACACATTTCTGGCATCATATTTCTTTGACTGGAATGAGGATATTTAGAAAATAGAAACCTTGAGACAACCTTCTGACCAACATTTCAATTTTATTGAAAGATTTTTCACATACATAGTTTGAAACAATATTAACAACACTGAAGTATTCTTAAATTAATCCATGGTCTTCTCATATAAGGATATAATAAACACACGTAAAGCACCCTGAACAGGTGTCCGACGCATCAGGAGAAGCTGACAGTGTACTGCTGGACATGCCGACGCTGTATCTGCCACCAGTGTGCTCTGTGGGGCGGCACTCATTCTGGTCACACTTTCAAGCCATTGGAAGAGGTGTATGAACAACATGTCACGCAGATCCGTGATGAAGTGTCTCAATTGAGACGTAGACTGATGGAGCTGATTAGTCTGGTGCAAGATGTGGTATGAATTTTGTTTTAATTTCTGTTGCTATGCAAACACAACTGCATAATAAATAATTTATGTCATCACAATAAAATTTTGAAATTTCTTGAATGTTGACCTGGCTTAATGTATTAATTACAAACAATGCATTCTAGAGAATATTATATTCTAAACATACACATATATTTGCTCTTGAGATATAATAACAAGAGATGCAGATGAGATAACAAGCCAGTTGACCTGTTATAATATTTGAGCCTCTACTTACAAGACTAGCTTTTTCCCGCGGCTTCGCCCTCGTGGATGTCGGAAAATATCCCACGGCTACGTACTACCGGGATTACTTAGCTAATAGCTGAGGTCATTGACTCCTACCGCTGCGCCCGCGTTGTCGTCAACCATAATTATTTTGTTACGCGTAACTTTGAATCTGTGATATCTTTTAAAGTTTTAATTTTAATGATATTATGTCAAGGCATATTTTAATACAAATGCAATGCCCAATTTAAATAACATATTTTATTGGTAAAATAGTGGTTATGGTGGGTCATCTTTAGAAGATAGACATATGCCTTTGCGGACTTTTTTGTTGAATTTTTAAAGACGTATAATCCTGTATAACATAATTTTTATTTATCTTTCACGGTTTATGCGGCGCCGCGTGATTATTTTTTGATGATTTTCTCCGACATCTTCAACAATAATCGCCATATTTCAGTCAATTTCCACAAAATCTTTTTTTTTATACACCAAAACCTTCCTCATGAATCAGTCCGTCCATTGGTGAAAACTGTTTGAAAATCCGTTCAAAAGTTTTTGATTTTATCGCATTCGGACAGACAGACAGACAGAGGCGGAGGGGGACTTTGTTTTATAATAATGTAAGAATAAAGATATTGATACCAAGGATAAGGATAATTTGACTCTGTATAATGATGGATGGAGGGGCTCACTTCTTTAGCCATATGTATGTATTTTATCTTCCCTTATCACGTCATGGCCTTTGTAGCTATACTGAAATTATTGTTCACAGGAACGCAACGTAGAATCAGTTCGTGCTGCCAAAGACGAGCGCGTACGTGAGATTCGGAACGCTGTAGAGCTGATGATATCGCGTCTTGACTCCGCACTGAAGGCTAAACTACTCACCCTGATGGGGCAGAAGAACAGCCTTACCCAGGAGACAGAGCAACTCGAACATCTGCTGCAGGAGATTGAACATCAACTGCATTCCAGTACTAGGTAGTAACCAGTACCTCATGAGTTCCTACGTCCCTTGATTGAGTTGTCCCTCGCAAACTTTTGAGCAAAATCCATTTTTATCAATATTGTTATTAGACTTTATTCATGAATTAACTAAGTATGTGTTACTTCGGCGGCGATCGCTTCGACTATTAGGGATCCCTTAATAGGAAGAATAGAATTGGCACTTTTATGTCAGGACACTTTTGCCTTCAAAAATGCGAGGTACCACGCATTAATGGAGAAGCAATCATTAAGCAAACTCATTGCTCTAACAATTTATAAAAAAAACTCGACCAAACTATTGTATTAATTGTGTATCTTCTACCTTCATGCTATAATTTTGGGGTGACCAGAAAGCGTACATCATCAAATATGTTAGTATTGCATGTGAAACTTCATTCAATCATGCATGTTTGTCTGTAAGCTTACGTTCGCACGGTCAAAAATAAAATCGCGGCGATTTTTTTTCGTGCACTGGATTTTCAACGCTCCGCTTAGCACCGAGAGTTGAAAATCCGACAGTGTGTTTTTCAACGCGCTGGTACGAGAGTGCATCCCGACGCGTTGGATTCTCAACGCTCGGCTCAACACCTAGAGTTGAGAATCCAGTGTGCTATAAAATCCCGCCGTGATATTTTTACGTCTGTGCGAACGTGGGCTTATACTGTGTTTATTGTTGTTTACGGTTTTTTCCTTGTGTCGATTTCGGCTTCCCTCGACTATTCCGGAAACAAGTAGTTTTCCGAAAGCTTAGTACTTATTCATGAGCTCATTAAACCCATGAATAAGGGCGACGAGGGACATCCGAAACTAACCCGAGTAAAGCCGTAAATAGTAATATTTAATGTGTCAAGTTGCAAATATTGAAAATTAATATAGTAGTTTATCCTACAGGTTTTTGTAAATATTTCAATGTTTGCAGGTCTGAATTGATATCCAAGAGTGGAGAACTATCGAAGATGATTCACCAAGTTCGTAAAAAACCGATGGCAAGCTTCGTGACTGCTCCCGTACCGGCCGATTTTCACAGGCAAGTGATACTATTGTACATTTTAAATCATGTATAACATCATTTCAATCAGTTTTTTCGATTGCGCGCGTCAGTCACTGTAATTTATACCTTATGTCGATGGTATAGATCACTTAACGCACGTTATGAATGCAACTTTTTATTTCGTTTGGACTTGCAAAGTCAAATTGTTGGCTCTCAAAATACATATCATTTCTGAAACAAAATAATCTTCTCTAAAATTTCCACCAACGAACGTACTGCGTAGGAGTATGATTTATGCACGATCAACGTGTTTTGGATGTTATAATACTATGCGACATAAAAACGAGCGTATAATATTTCGAGTGCAGTCTGTGTTTAGTTCAGATAGCCATAATGTTTTAGTATCATAAGGGTAAGCTAAACAGACCATAACAGTCTGACATTCATGCAACACACGCTCACATTCGGTTTTCGCACAGCTTCGTATTTCTTCGCGATTTCGCTACACTTTGAGTCTCCATTTCGTTAAACCAATTTTTGCCATATGCAAAAGTAGCTGTAGTTGAGTTTTATAAGAATTAATCGCTTCGATTTAGGTCAGCGTTGATCTTAGAGCTCATATACACGAGCAGAGGCAACTGCAGCCGTCGACGCGTCGACTGCTGTAGCTCCTCTCACTTGCCGCCCGTGTATAGAAAGAAAGAAAGAAAGAAAATACGTTTATTTGCGGTAAATATGACGCAAAGAAAAAAACACGAGAATAAGAAATTGGGGGAAAATATGCGTCACATCCACGCAAAACGGCCATCGCTCGGCATAATGCTGCGACCCTATGCGAGACAGAGCCCCAGCGCTGGTTTTCAGCGACAGCCGGCATTGACGTGATGACGTCAACCGGTGCAGCATATAGCACTTATTAGTATAATAAGCACTTATTAGCTCATGGATCCTTATACCACTTATCGCAATTTCGTTTTTCGCCCTATAGTCACGTGTATTTTAAGTATTGACAGTCCATCCGACCTCTGTCCCTCAGTGAAATCGTCCCGAGCTACGACAGCAGCACGTTTCCCCTCACAAACTTCACCCAGCTGCAACATGCCGCCGCACCGGTGTACTCAGCACCCCTACACGTGAACGGGCTCTGCTGGCGCCTGAAGGTGTACCCCGATGGTAATGGAGTCGTTCGTGGCAACTATCTTTCAGTCTTCCTCGAACTTAGTGCGGGGCTGCCCGAGACGTCAAAGTAAGTTTTGATTCGATTTTTAGACATTGGGCTGCATATCCTAACAATATCCGAATGTGATTTCTCTTTGTATTTTATGTGGGTCTGTTTCACCACAAATATTACCAAATAAAGTCTCTAAATGCAGACATCACAATTTTTTTTTCATATTTGAACTTACAATTTTTGTAGTAGATTTGATTTTTAATGGCACATGATGCAGTAATGTCACAAAAATCCATTTTGTTTCACCTTAATTGATTTAAAAAAAAATGTAGAACTCAAAACATTGGCACATCCAAGCTTACAAGTGGTGAAACAGTAACCTGAACACTTGATTTGAATGCACAACCCGACCCTGATAACTTTGTACCCTGTACCTTGTAAGTGATAGTGGAATAACTTAGTGTTTCGTTATTGCAAGCACTGCTAAGTTAAGAGTAGGCAAGAGGTAAGTGCGGGCTGTGGGAGTCGCTCATTAGATGTAGTTCCATGTGCTGGCATGCTGTTGGTATTTAAGGCACTATTTATATTTAAGTGAGGCCAAGAAAGGAGGTGGTACCAGGCGCCGGTTACATTTTATTTTCTAAAAATCCTTATTTATTGTTGTATACATTCTGTCAACCAATCAAAAATCCAACCTGAGATTTGACAGGTTTTTTCCTGACTAGAAACTTGAATTAGCCTTTTCAATATGCACATAAATTATCATAAGCCTTTTTTAGTCTGTGGCCTTTCCAAAAAGGTGGCTACGTCCTTTTAGGGATGGCTCAAAGTCAGACTTGAGAAAACCGAATTTGCGTGTCCATTTTTCGTCACCATATAATGAGACTTATATTAAACTTGGAATACGCGCCGCGTCCACCTCGGTTTCTGCCATACTTCTGTATAATTTTTGCCTTATTTCTCTTCTGTGTGCTGTCTTCAAATGCTCCATTGATAAGCGGTAAATTGACATCATACTTGGAGCTTTAGACGAGTACTATTTATATTAAACAATATTAGTAGCTCTCTGAGGCTAAATATATGACTATTTTCATTGATGAATTACAAGACTGCTGATCCTTCGTCCAAATTCTACAGAACCTGGTGTCATATCAAACCAGGATATAGCTATTAATAATCATTAAAAGTATTATTGTTTCCTATCAATATGTGTTTTGAGGATAATGAAATCGGACATTGAACCAACAATAAATTTGGGTCAGACTTCAAACTGATCCAATAATCAGATAAGAATGCATTGGATTTATGATCAGAATCAGCACATTTTTGATGATGATGTTGAATTATCACTTGTCAATTAAAAACACTCCTTTGTGGCATAATTTGGAAAGCTAGCTTATCATTGTATCATAATCCATCCCTTCGCGACTATTTAGACAACTTGAACATAGACAGTGCCTTCACAAAACATTATATGTCGCACCCGTTTTGAGTAAGAAATCGTAGAGCTTAACAGACAAAAGGCAAATAGAGAAACCATAAATATTACAGTGGTATTTATTAGTCCATTAATGAAAAATTGACAATTTGGCAAATTATAAAAAATATGGTCATTTCTGCTCTCTTCAAGATTTATTAAATATATGAAGATCTGTAATGATGTACCGTTACGTAATCAGTCAATTAGCACAATCATTTAATATTAGTCTATTGGCGTGCATGTCTCTTGATTACTAATCTTTGGACTCAAAGACTATTTCTTAACGTCTGCGACACACATCTTTTGTTATCGCAGTTGTTGTATTTTCCAGTTATAAATTCGTACTCCATCCGTATAAATAAATAAGTCTGTATAGAATATAGAATTTGTTCATGTACTTCGCAGCTGTATTAAAACTAGGATATAAAAATAAAACAGTCGTTTTTATTAGAAATAACTCAGATCTTTTATGTGGCCTTAATTGTTCTCATAAATCTGTCCTATCTGTTGTTAGCATTGCTTAAAACTTTTAGAGACAAATTCAACTACTATATAGAAGAAGATGCAGTGCATATGTAAGTAAACAATTCAGATAATAGGGGTAGTAGTATATTCTGTTTAGTACCTATTCATTTGAGAACATACTATGCGTTAGTTGACAAATGTCTATAAGAATACAATTAGATATGGATAAATCCATCATCTATGATTACATAAACAAATCGACATGTTTAGAAATTGTAATCAAAACATTTTTTATCGATCATTAAGGAGTTCTTGCATCTGGCATTGATTCAGGGAAGGCGTTCGTCGAACGAAAACGCAATTTCGAAAAAAATACGTCTACGCGACGCAGCCGTAGCGTAAGCACGTCAACATGACGCACTGTGGACTGAAAACAGACATAATGCGACGTCAACGCCTTCTCTGGCCGTACGCTAATGCAAAACCACTCTAATTTCATAGATCATTTTTCAACAAGTTCTTTCGTATTCCCTTGAGCAGTACCTGTACACCCAATATGTCCCAGATACGAGTATCGTGTGGAGATGCTGCACCAAGTGTCGCGCGACCCTTCCAAGAACATAGTGCGGGAGTTTGCTTCTGACTTCGAAGTAGGGGAGTGCTGGGGGTATAACCGATTCTTCAGGCTTGATCTGCTGGCCAGTGAGGGATATCTGGACCCGGAGACTGATACCCTGATACTAAGGTATGTACGAATAAAAAACAAGAGTAACGTAGGAAAGAGTTTAATGTACTGCGAAATCCCTAAAATCCAGTTGTATTGCGCAACGACGGTAACTGACTAGCATTGTATTGTGCAAGGATTCATAATAGAAGGAAAACCTCGTTTTGTGGAGTCGAATTTCGCAACTAAATTTGGTTATTGAATTTAATACTTATCCAATTGAAATAAGGTATATATTTCAATCCTCTGTGATCGAGCTTGGAACATCGCATCGTAGTTTTCCGTCGATCACCGAGCATTGAAATATAGACCTTATTTCGATTGGATAATTTTTAAATCCAATTGATAAATTTAAAATCCTCTGCCGTCCCGTTTGCCAGTCTTACTGGCTCTTACTGATCACCAGCATCTCATCTAATCATGTATTCTGGAAAATGAACTTAAATGTTATAGACGCCTATTTTCAACATCTTCAAGGTCAACTTAAATTTGCTAGCGAAACCGCAGATGGTATCGATATCTAAACATGATCAAACAAAAGCTAAGCCTACCAATAAGAACCGGTTAAGTGCGTGTCAGATATCACACAATGAAATTTCCGTAGTTGGGATGAATTTATCGCAAGAACAAACTTAACTTTGTAGTTGAAAAACATGTTCTCCCATACATTTCAACTGCAAATGTAAGTTTGTACGCTCAATATTGAGAGATTTACCATGTTATTTTAAGACCATAGACCTCTTATAGGTTTTCCTGTAATCTATGAGTAAAGAACGCATTCTCTGTATTTTTTTCAAAATTTTAAGCTCAGTAGTTTCGCAGATAAGGGACAATGGTCAATTTTCATCAATTTTCTTAAATATTTTTAAAGTATTTATTTTAAAAATATTTAAAAAAAAATTGAGATCCTCGCAACAAGCCTTTGATATGCCACACGGTGCAGTTTGCAAAAATTTTATTTTAAATTTTCTTATTTGGCCTCCAAAAAGTGACCCCCATATTCAACATTCATTTATTTACGTTACACGTCCGTGTTTGGGTCACGGAAATACATAGTGTACCAAATGTCAACTTAATCGGTCTATTAGATTCGGAGCAAATTGGCTGTGACAGACGGACAGACACACAGACACACGAGTGATCCTATAAGCAAACCTCAAAAGGAAAAAAATGGAACACTTCTGCGGAGTTTTGCTAGTCAATTTTGTTTGACCCTGTACACTCCAATATTACTCTCATATGTTTGTATCTGTTTTCACGTAAAAGATTCCAAGTACGTCCGCCGACGTTCTACCAGCGATGCCGCGACCAGCAGTGGTACATCAACCAGCTGATCACCATGCAGAACCAACACATCCTACAGATTAATGATCTCAAAGAGGTAACTCTTAACTTTGCTAGCTCTTAAACTTGGAACTGGTGTTTTTGACTTGGGAAGAGGAGAGATTTTCTGGGGAAATTAAATAAATAATAAGTTTTGTTATAAGTGTCATAAAGCATAAAGTTGTACGAACATCGAAGTAGTCATCAAAAGCCTCCACGGGCGTCCCTTTGCGTAATGTTTGAATTTATCATCACAAAACTCTCTCGCTTGATATTTGATCAGATAATCAGCACCTCATAAATCTTATTCCGACATTTTCAACATAAGCCATTTTAATCAACAACTAACAAATTCACCTTCCCACAGCGTCTTTCACTCGAGATGTCCCGCAATTCGATCGCAGCGACCCGCGCACAGAATGGCTCAAACACTTTAACGCAATCCAACGCTGGTAGCAACGACACGGACAATCCCTCGCAGAACAATCCCGTCGATGGAAACAGTCTCAGCGATTCCCTCGTCTTTGGAAACCAGTGGAAGTTCAGCGCACCGCATAATATTATGAGTGGGCAGAGACTTGCTAGTCCAGGTTAGTGTAAGAGTTTAATTTTTTTTTTATTACTGAAAAGATTATTATTTTTTGTGCAATAAACTTTTATGCTACTCTGCGAAAAGTGTTCAGAGTGAATAGATAGTTTATCAATACTATAGCAACCTCAAAAATCATTAGATAAATCAAGTCACATCATCGATGGCTGGGTCGATGGTAAGATCAACGGACGGCTAATCAGTAGCAATCAGTCTTACAAATTCTTTTAAAATTAACTACAAAAAAGGACCGGAAGAGGAGGAGGAGGAGAATAATTTTTTTGTATCAAAAGAAGCTCCGAAATAATCTTCTCTCCTCTCATTATTCGTTAATAATTAGGCAGTCATCACGAACCGTCTCGCACGTAGGTTTGACGACTTCCAACCTCCCGAACAAGCTGGATTCCGAAAAGGCTTCAGCACCGTGGACCACATGCATACGCTGCGACAGGTTATACAGAAGACAGAGGAGTATAATCTGCCCCTCTGCGTTTGTGGACTACGAAAAAGCCTTCGATTCGATCGAGACTTGGGCTGTGCTGCAGTCTCTCCAACGGTGCCAGATCGACTATCGTTACATCGAGGTGTTGAAGTGTCTGTGCGAAAACGCCACCATGTCAGTTCGACTTCAGGACCAGACCTCGAAACCTATCCTCCTGCAGCGAGGTGTGAGACAGGGAGACGTCATTTCTCCGAAACTCTTCACGGCCGCAATGGAGGATGTCTTCAAGGTCTTGGACTGGAGGAGGCTGGGCATTAATATTAATGGCGAGTACATCACTCACCTTCGATTTGCCGACGATATAGTCGTCATGGCTGAGACTATGGAGGACCTCAGCATAATGCTCGATGACCTCAGTGGAGCCTCCGAAAGAGTGGGTCTAAAAATAAACATGGACAAAACCAAGATCATGGTAAATACCCATGTAGCACCCACTCCTATCAAGATTGGAGACTCCACGCTTGAAGTTGTAGACGAGTACGTCTACCTGGGACAAACGGTCCAGTTAGGTAGGGCTAACTTCGAGAAAGAGGTCAATCGTCGAATCCGACTCGGCTGGGCGGCGTTCGGGAAGTTGAGTGGTATCTTCTCGTCCCACATACCACAGTGTCTCAAGACGAAAGTCTATGACCAGTGCGTGTTGCCAGTGATGACATATGGAACAGAAACGTGGTCGCTTACAATGGGCCTCATCAGAAGGCTTAAAGTCACCCAAAGGGCAATGGAAAGGGCAATGCTCGGAGTTTCCTTGCGTGACCGAATCAGGAGTGATGAAATCCGCAAGAGAACCAAAGTTACCGACATAGCCCGAAGGATCGCCAAACTGAAGTGGCAGTGGGCAGGACACATTGCGCGCAGAACAGATGGTCGATGGGGCCGAAAAGTTCTGGAGTGGCGACCGCGTACCGGAAGACGTAGCGTTGGAAGGCCTCCCACAAGGTGGACCGATGACCTGGTGAGGGTCGCGGGTAGCCGATGGATGCGAGACGCACAGGACCGGTCATTGTGGCGGCACTTGGGGGAGGCCTATGTCCAGCAGTGGACGTCTTTCGGCTGATATGATGATGATGACTTTAGTGACACAAAAACACTTTCTATCGAGACGAGAGCAGTTAAATAACTGTCTTTGATTTATAAAATAAACAAACATAAGCGGTTCAGGTGGTAAGGGGGAAAGGGGCGGGGGCCGTTGCCATTCATTCGCACATGTGGCACGTGCTATAGTGACAGAACGGCAACGTGCCGCGCCGTTTTGAAAATGGTGGCAACTCAAAACTAAACAATAGAAATTGATACGTTTGCGGATCCGCACCACTGGATTCAGCACTGTATGCTGGATCCAGCGTGTTTAAAAAGGCGCTGGATCCAGCTGGATTGCTGTATGCTGGATCCAGCAATTGCAATCCCTAGTAGTTACCATAAGGTACAGTATTTGCGCCGTTTGAGGGTCTCAGCAGTAGCAGCAGCGTTTTTGTTAATTATTTTTTTTGTAATAAATCATCAGATGTTATCTCACAGCGGAATTGCTCATTTTGAGTCATCGATTCAATCAGCGATTATCAGCAGTCAATACCATGGATTTTACCATCGATGGTATGACTGTTTTTCGTGGTCGCGATAGTATCGATATAACTAATTTCTTAACAACTGTTTTCTTCCCTTAACACCTACGACTAGTACGACTACGTGTGTTTTTTTTCATTGCCAGATCGTACTTCCCTAAATCCATATGACATTGACGTTGCACGCTTGTGCTCAGCCCGCGGCGCTTACGCAGGTTCCATCCTGAACACGGGCATGTTCGCGGACGAGTCGCGCAACAACGACGTGTCGAGCGCGGCGGCCGGCGCCTTCGGCTACGGCGACTACCCGCCGCTGGAGCGCCGCGTGGCGCCGCACCAGCCGCATGCGACTCATGCGCTGGATGCTGGTTATAATCTGCCGTCTACTTCACGGTACGTGCTTATTAGAATATTATATTATTTTAATTTTAACTATGCTATAATCAACCCTTGTTTGGTGTATGCCTTTTGGCTCCATCAGTAGCTCACTGCTATGGCCCGAAACAGGCAAATCCTTCTTTCAGAGGTAATTAGTCATAATCTCTAACTTAAGAGGGCGCCCAAAGGTCCACTAGCGCCACTTCTTTAAAAAAATATATCTCGTAAGCAAGCAAGGACCCTCGGTAAATGTGTCTAGAATTTTCTAATACCTTTTATAAAGTTTCATATTGAGACATAAAGCAACAAAATACGATTTAGAGGAATGTGGCCGCTTTTCTTTAGATCAATTCTGTTGCTTCGTGTCTGGTCATTCCGTTATTCATAATTCCTTCCCAGTCACGAGATAATATTTTTTTAAAGGAGTGGCGCTAGTGAACCATTGGGCGCCCCCTTAATAAACGCGCAGTAGAGCTACAACCAGTATTATTTATTTATTTATTTATTTAAAGAGTTTGGAAGACTTACAGCTAAATAAAATAATAATAAATAACAGTATGGTTATCTGACAGCCAATTATAGGTCTTCACATCTAGAGCTTGACTAATATAAAAGTACTGTGGAACACAATATATACGCTGCCAAATATTGCCAAAAGAATTAAACGTATATAAAAAACAAAAAAATAATACAGTTAACAGTTCGATTTTGATATTTTTAAAACAAGTGTGACCTCGGCAAAAAAGTGTTTGGCATTGAGTTTCTTCAAAACTTAGATTACTGTTTGCACACTTTATTAAAATACCTACTTACACGCACAACGTACGAATTTTGCCTGTACTTTGTAGATGCAAATGGCACTTTTAATGGTGGGTTGAACCGTTTTGATTTACTCGGAACGTTGAAGTAAAAACTTGACAAAATATCAGGACAATTTATGTCACTTTGTACCGTTTTCAATAAAAATATACAGTCAGAGATCTCACGACGTTGATATAATGGTAAAAGATTAGCTACAGATTTTCCACACATTTTATGCAGTTTCAAGTTTAGCATAACTTTACTCTTCGTTTAAAAAATACTGTTTGTAGTGTCAATTATTGGTAAATCTTGAGTTCATTACTGTCTTTCGTTCATCATTTTTTTCTGATCGCTGGAACTAGCTGCGTCGGTAACTACTTCTTGAAGTCAAACATTTTATTTTTAGTTCTGCAAACTCGCTCCATGTATCTGGCACCGACAACATGGCGCTAGTGAGCCTGCACACCTTGCTGAGCGCGGCCAACGCACCCAGCCGCGTGCCCAGCAAGCTCGCCAACAAGCGGCCGGGCGAACCCAGACCTGACAAGCATCACGTGCCCGCCAAGGAGTCCACACTCACCGGTAACTATTGAAAAAAAAATACAATTCGCAAACGCTCGTTAATAATTCAAATTTAAACCTTATAACAATGACGTAAATTACAAAATATACTACAAAAATATATCCACAACAACTATTCTGATGACTCAATCTAGCAGACAACAACAAACAAAATTTATCAAATTTACTAGTATTTATTAGTAAATATTATTTGATAAATTGATCAGTATTTACCGCAAACAATGTCTCGTTTGTAATACGGCACTAATGATTATTCATGAATAGCGCGAGAAACAGGTATCTAAATAACTTCGAAAAAGACCACGGACAATGAAGGGTTCCGTAGTTGGGATCAATTTATCCCAAGAACAAATTGAACTTTGTAGTTGATTTTTTTTCTCCCATTTTCCAACTGGAAATGTAAGTTTGTAATCGTAAAAAAAACATTTTTTAATGTGATAGAACTATAAATGAATGATTTTCGAACTTTTTCCTCTACTTGTGCTGTGAGACCTTGCTTCTTGCCTTTCATGATTCTAGGTCACTATAGGTTTTGATTTATTTGCGAGTATCAAAATATGTCGCATAAATGGCCGTATATTTTTATTGCGTTGACTTAGCCAAGAGACCTACGTATTTGATATTAATATCAACTAATACCTCAACGCGGTCCTGAAAAAAAGACAGTCAGACAGACGGACAGCGAAGTAATCCCAATAAGGCTTTCGTTTTTTTCCGTTTGAGGTACGAAACCCTGAAAAAATCTTTCAGGTATCTGAAAAACTCACACTAGGCCCTCTGTAGTACGGGCAAGACTCGTTCTCTTTGATGTTTTAATCAATCTACCTCTTGCGAAACTTGCCTACAACTTTGATCCCCTTACCGAACTTATTTAATCTACAGCAGTATCAAGCAGCCCAGTAACCGAAACAAGCAACCCGACCGTGGCGAACGTAGTGCTGTGCTCGTCTATCTCGTCCCCTGAACTGAACGCGGGCGGTAAACTGGATTCGTCTGAAACCGCCCCGCAACACCCGCTACATGCCGCCTCGGAGAGCAGTAGTGATACTGGTGTGAGTTTATATTATTATTTATTTATTTAATTCAGACGCTAGTGATCTATATTTTTGTTAGTATACTTAAGAATTGTGTTAGTAACCAAATTCATAATAACTAAAAATCTGACTACATTACTCACATAAACAAAATCACAATCTTCTCTAAATTATTAAAATGTTTAAAATTGTCAATAATCATTTTTGATAATTTTAATCATAAAATATTTTTTTTCTATCAATTAAAATCATAGAACAACAAAATAAATACATAAAAATCTATATCATTTTGTCAGTTGCTGTTCTTTGAGAAGTTTGAGACATGTAACCGTACACAATGCCACAATATTGGGCAGTCAATTCTGCCACCCACAATGCTGTTGCCACTGCCGCGGGCACGAATTAGTAACGATGCAGCTCTCTTTCTGAGGATGTCATGGAAACCATCAATACGAACGTTGGCAAACATGCCCGATACGCTGCAGTGCCTCGGCAGCCACATCAACATCCTAAAGGCATTGTTGTACTGTACGCGCAGGTCGTTGAATGCCTTCTGCGTATATTTGACATAAACTGCACGTATAAAAAGATTGGCAAAACGCCCGAAACAAAGTAACTTTTACTGCTTTACTGCAGCGTGAAAATCTACGAGTCATCGTATTGTATCGGACAGCCAACGCTCGGCGCTCCATCTCAATATCCTCGTAGTCTAAGAGGTCATCCGAGACCTAGTGGCCCAGGTATTTGAATCGCGAAACTCTGCGTAAACAATCACCGTCTATGAGGACGGGTGGTACGTGTGACTTTATGACCTGGTGACTGGAACACCAAAGGCTCGTTTTTCTTTACATTATACCTGAGTCCATGGGACCGTCCACACATAGTGAGGAGTTTTCGAACGGCGCGTATAGCCAGCAACGCGTATAGTCTATAGAGCAGCCAACATTGGTGTCCCTGAGTCTCTCGATGAGACCGTTTACAATTGTTTTCTCGTGCCTTTCCAGAAGCTTTTGAAATTTTTATCTGTGTGGTGTGATGCAAGAATATCCATCTTAATTTGGTCGGCGTTATTTTGACACCATCTTAACTTTGCTTTGAAACGACGTTGAGACTCCACCATGTTATTATAGATGGGTCCATTTGCAGGCTTACCGAACATGCTTATTCCAACCTATCACAACATGTTTTCGTTTTATCATATTATTATTATCTCTGCAATTAGAACTAATCACAGCCGCTTCACACATAGTCGCAACAATATCCGTGTACATTCGATCTATAACTATTCTGTGATCTGTATTGTTATGTATAAATCGTCACAACATCCTGACAATTCTGATGGAAAATCTACAGTTCTAAAACGATCATTGCATATCTTTCTATAAACTTTCTTTTGTATATATAGAAAATCTTGACATTTGTAAAAGCTTTACTTACCCTTACTACAGCTACACTCACCACTACCACTCTCTCCCCCTCTCTCTCTCTTTCCCTCTCCCCCCTCTCGCTCTACCTCTCTCTCTCCCTCTCTCTTTAATTACTATTTTTGACTTGCCCTTGTCGTCGATGTTAAGACCATGATTGATGATTAATATTTCATTGAATTTTTGGCCTTCACATTGGATTTGGAAATTGACCTTATTTTGGGCATCAGTTCATTCAGCACCCACGAAAACCATTTTAACGACGATAAATCATTCAAACCGTTTGATGGCCGCTATATCAAATATTTTTTTTACCTTATTTCGGTAATAAATAACACTCCTGATGAAAATGTTACCCATTGCAAATAACTTATAGATTTAAAATATGTATTTCAGGACTTGATGTTCAGCGAACTAGAAGTGTTCGCCGATGAAAATAATCCAAGTCACGTAGACGAGAACTCTAACGAAGAGAACGATGTTGACGACGAAACTATGTCAGGTAAGCTTCTACTTTATTACACCTTTACGCATGATATTTGCGCTTTCATTGATTTTGAGTAGGTAATAAAGAACTAGACAGATTTTAAAGAACAGAAGCATATTAATGTAATTTTGCCAAGCAATGTTTAAAGAGTTGTAAGGTAGCCTGAGCGTATTGGCCCCGCTAGGGTCGTGCCATGCCCCCCGGGCCGCACCTCCCCCCCGCCGCTTCCTAACCCTGCTCCTGGGGCAGAGGGGACGTCGGGCTCGTCGGGCTGCTCGTGGTGCGGCCTGGCCGCGCCGGGCCGCGCGCGGGCCGCCCGCCGCGCGCCCGCCGCCCGGCGCGCGCCCTACGCCCGGCCCGCCGCGCGCGCCGCGCCCGCCCCGCGCGCCCGGCCCGCCGCGCGCGCCGCGCCCGCCCCGCGCGCCCCGCCCGCCCCATAGCCGCCTCGCGTGCGCCTGCACCGCACCCTACCTGTCCTCTCCCGAAAATTCCTCAAGTACACAATTTTCAAGACGTCGGTAGATTTTGTCACTGTTATGAGTAAGAACGTATACGGCCGCCGCGGAGCTTAATTAAATAATAATAATAAAGGATGAAACGCCGTCGAGCTTTTGATTTAACAAGAACACGCACCACGGCCTCAGTAAGTAGCGTCAGTATTGGGTTGAGCCCCACTTGGTCACATCATCAACCCACCGCGCCCCCCGCTGGCGGTTCAGCCAGTGCGGACTAGTATATGTAATGTTCGCTTTCAGCCAAAGACCATAATCATGCAATATGTTTTCTCTTAAAATGTGTGGCTACAAAACTACAGTATATAATGATGAGACCGCGGCATCGATTTTATTTATTATTCTTGACGCAGCTTACTGACGGTATTCGCTTTCGCTCAGAAAACACTGCTGAGTAAGGGCGCGGTGAGGTGTGATCAAGTGGGGTCCAGCCTATTACGCTGGCGCCAGACGTAGCTTCAAAAATTTCAACACTATGCAAGTCGGGTTGGCAACTAAATCTGAGGAGCAATTCCTATATTTTTAAGAACGTTCGCATTCTAATTTGCAAAAAATAACGAATGCTCCTAAAATGTTGAGATTGTTGCTGAGCTCATCTAAGCACGACTTGGATTTGAACGTTTTTTAAGACCGAAAACTGGCTTTCTGGTTTAAACTTTGCACACATTGCGGCTATTTCAGTATTTGAAGCTATGTTATAGCGCTGGGGTTTCAATAAAAAAATGACGTCTATATATTTTATACATATTTATCTCTCAGGTGAGAATGACATAGAAGCAGCAAGCGGCGGGGCGGGATCCGGGGCAGATATTCTCCGACGGCTCGTGTGTGCGGTGGCGTCCCGGGGCGTGACGCCGGCCGGGACGGACGGCTCCACGCCCGCGCACGCCCCGCCGCGACACGACTACGACCCGCAGCTGTCTACTGCTGCTCATACGGACATGTTGCTGCTGAATCTGATGCGGATGAACGGATTGACGCCTAAACATTCTAGACATAGTAAGTGACTAGTTTTATTAAAGTCCACTTGCACCACATCACTAAATGCATTAAGCGTTAAACGCATTTAAGACTGTTTTATTTCTGTCAATCGTTTGAAGATGAAAGAGACAAAATGATAGTTTTAATATGTTCTTGCAAGTTTTTGCAATTTCACACACAGTCGTCTCCAAGAATTGACTTGTCGCTGATTCGCGTTCATTACGTGACATTACGCGACCAATGGGTTTATTTTAATGCAATTATTTGTCAAAAATATTAATTAATCTAAAATCATTTTCAAAATTAAGTTGATTTTTGATATTTTTAGCTCAAGACCATTCTACAATACAAAATTCATAAGGCACCTTTCTTACTGTCAACTAGTCTATTCTAATGGTTGTGAGCTTTGTCCCGACCAGGGGGCCTATTACGAACTTTAAAAAAACCAGGCAAGTTCCAGGCAATTCATTTCCCTGGGGCCTTATTATGAAGTATTAATGCCATCATTATTCCACTGCGAAAAAAGGATGGTACTAGCGGCCTTGTATAGTTCCGTCTCTCACTCACACTGGAATAATGGTGGCTTTAATACGTCATAATACGGCCCCTGGCTGGTAACACTTCGTAATAAGACATTCGTAATTCTGACCGACTTCATGCTGGGTAGTTTGTCTATGGCTGGCTTCTGTCTTGTAATTCTCTGCCGTGACATTCAGAAACACAATTAAATATTTATCGGTAAGTTACGATTTTATTCACGTATTTTATGATAAAAATAATAATTTCATGATAAAAATAATAAATAAATATATATTAATCTAGTCACTAAAAGTAGGTGAAAATATGAACGCAATGTATATTGTGTTATATAATTAATTCTTATTTAATTTTTCTGTGTAAATTGTAAGGCGAGATTCGCTTAACGAAACGTTTAACGATAACGTTTCCGAACGTACTCCACTTGAAGGTCAGCGGAGTATTTGACCATTCATGGACGTATTGTGTTTTGTTGCACAAACGAATAAAATAATACAAATACTATCGTATTGTTTGTATAATAATACTACTCTGTGTAAAAAGTACCGCGAGAGTTATGCTGCTAGTTTTCTTCGATTACCGCGTAGTGTACTACGAATTTCTTCCAGAGGAACAAACGGTGATTACTTAGGAGTATTATTACTTAGTGAGTATTATTTAGGCGTCATGAGGCGTTTGCGAGAGAACATCCGCCGAAAATGATCAGATTTTTGGAACGACAATTCATAGATTTTGCACCATCGCACAAAGCTATCATTGTGCAAGAGTTCTTAGCCAAAAACTCGACGTATGTCATCGACCAAGCGCCGTACTCACCTGTTATGGCTACATCTGACTTTTTTCTGTTCCCGAGGCTAAAATTACCATTTCGAGGAAGACGTTTCGAGTCGATTCGAGTCGAAGCTATAAAAGAAAATTCGCTGAAGGAGTGCCTCAATCAGTTGACCAGAAATGTATGGAGGACTGGGTGTGTGACTGACACTGACACTGGCATGGCCACCATCAGGGATTTAAATATTGATAACAAAAAAAATGTCGCTAAATATCAGAATTTGTGGGTGACTAGATTTTGACGCCCCTGGGAACACCGAGAAAATCTATTCGCACGAACAGACAGCGCCCTACGTTCCCTTTCAATGTCTGCATCGTCTTCCAAGTCTGAGGTTAATAAATGTCCAAGTTATTTTGTTTCTTAATAGGCATTTGTAATTATTATAGTTCACTGGATGAGAGTTCTCGCCCTCGTCGCTGCCTAACCTATATATATATATTTTTTTGGATTTTTAAAATTTTACCGTATTTCGGTATTTTGATCAGAAGTGCCACTTTCCAGAGTTTATAGAAACTCAAAAGATACATATTCGTCACACGTGATATTTTCTTATGTTACTGGATAATGCTCGAATAATTTCGCCAAATAAATCCAAAACAATTCAATAAAAGCTCCTCGGAAGGAGTTTAAATTGAATTGATTGGAGTTCATAATAGGGCCCCAGGACTTCACATAACAGTACCACAACACAACACATGCACACACACTCATCGCTCACATAGTACTACCAAAAGTTATATTTAAGAGCCGCGCCGCAAAAATTCTCATATAACACTTACGTACATTTTGTATGAACCATCGCACACTACAGGCAAGCCGCACCGTGGTTTTGTGTATTGAAATGGGTGGCGCTGCGGGTGTAATGTGTGCCGGCCTTTTAGTGTTGTGTTTGACCAATGTACTTTAAATATTACGTAACATTTTTAGCTGGCAGCAAGCGTCACTGGAGCAGTAGCGCGGGCAGTCCCGAGGCGGGCGCACGTCGCAGTGCGACCGCGGGGCGCTCGCGCGGCAGAGCGGCAACCTCGCCCGCCGCGCCGCGCTCGCGCCGCCAGCCGCCGCTGTCGCCCGGCCAGCTGCGGCACCGACCTGACACTAGGCACCCCGCCGCCTGTACGTATGACTACACACTAGTACACACAGCAGTAGCGCGGGCAGTCCCGAGGCGGGCGCACGTCGCAGTGCGACCGCGGGGCGCTCGCGCGGCAGAGCGGCAACCTCGCCCGCCGCGCCGCGCTCGCGCCGCCAGCCGCCGCTGTCGCCCGGCCAGCTGCGGCACCGACCTGACACTAGGCACCCCGCCGCCTGTACGTATGACTACACACTAGTACACACAGCAGTAGCGCGGGCAGTCCCGAGGCGGGCGCACGTCGCAGTGCGACCGCGGGGCGCTCGCGCGGCAGAGCGGCAACCTCGCCCGCCGCGCCGCGCTCGCGCCGCCAGCCGCCGCTGTCGCCCGGCCAGCTGCGGCACCGACCTGACACTAGGCACCCCGCCGCCTGTACGTATGACTACACACTAGTACACACAGCAGTAGCGCGGGCAGTCCCGAGGCGGGCGCACGTCGCAGTGCGACCGCGGGGCGCTCGCGCGGCAGAGCGGCAACCTCGCCCGCCGCGCCGCGCTCGCGCCGCCAGCCGCCGCTGTCGCCCGGCCAGCTGCGGCACCGACCTGACACTAGGCACCCCGCCGCCTGTACGTATGACTACACACTAGTACACACAGCAGTAGCGCGGGCAGTCCCGAGGCGGGCGCACGTCGCAGTGCGACCGCGGGGCGCTCGCGCGGCAGAGCGGCAACCTCGCCCGCCGCGCCGCGCTCGCGCCGCCAGCCGCCGCTGTCGCCCGGCCAGCTGCGGCACCGACCTGACACTAGGCACCCCGCCGCCTGTACGTATGACTACACACTAGTACACACAGCAGTAGCGCGGGCAGTCCCGAGGCGGGCGCACGTCGCAGTGCGACCGCGGGGCGCTCGCGCGGCAGAGCGGCAACCTCGCCCGCCGCGCCGCGCTCGCGCCGCCAGCCGCCGCTGTCGCCCGGCCAGCTGCGGCACCGACCTGACACTAGGCACCCCGCCGCCTGTACGTATGACTACACACTAGTACACACAGCAGTAGCGCGGGCAGTCCCGAGGCGGGCGCACGTCGCAGTGCGACCGCGGGGCGCTCGCGCGGCAGAGCGGCAACCTCGCCCGCCGCGCCGCGCTCGCGCCGCCAGCCGCCGCTGTCGCCCGGCCAGCTGCGGCACCGACCTGACACTAGGCACCCCGCCGCCTGTACGTATGACTACACACTAGTACACACAGCAGTAGCGCGGGCAGTCCCGAGGCGGGCGCACGTCGCAGTGCGACCGCGGGGCGCTCGCGCGGCAGAGCGGCAACCTCGCCCGCCGCGCCGCGCTCGCGCCGCCAGCCGCCGCTGTCGCCCGGCCAGCTGCGGCACCGACCTGACACTAGGCACCCCGCCGCCTGTACGTATGACTACACACTAGTACACACAGCAGTAGCGCGGGCAGTCCCGAGGCGGGCGCACGTCGCAGTGCGACCGCGGGGCGCTCGCGCGGCAGAGCGGCAACCTCGCCCGCCGCGCCGCGCTCGCGCCGCCAGCCGCCGCTGTCGCCCGGCCAGCTGCGGCACCGACCTGACACTAGGCACCCCGCCGCCTGTACGTATGACTACACACTAGTACACACAGCAGTAGCGCGGGCAGTCCCGAGGCGGGCGCACGTCGCAGTGCGACCGCGGGGCGCTCGCGCGGCAGAGCGGCAACCTCGCCCGCCGCGCCGCGCTCGCGCCGCCAGCCGCCGCTGTCGCCCGGCCAGCTGCGGCACCGACCTGACACTAGGCACCCCGCCGCCTGTACGTATGACTACACACTAGTACACACAGCAGTAGCGCGGGCAGTCCCGAGGCGGGCGCACGTCGCAGTGCGACCGCGGGGCGCTCGCGCGGCAGAGCGGCAACCTCGCCCGCCGCGCCGCGCTCGCGCCGCCAGCCGCCGCTGTCGCCCGGCCAGCTGCGGCACCGACCTGACACTAGGCACCCCGCCGCCTGTACGTATGACTACACACTAGTACACACAGCAGTAGCGCGGGCAGTCCCGAGGCGGGCGCACGTCGCAGTGCGACCGCGGGGCGCTCGCGCGGCAGAGCGGCAACCTCGCCCGCCGCGCCGCGCTCGCGCCGCCAGCCGCCGCTGTCGCCCGGCCAGCTGCGGCACCGACCTGACACTAGGCACCCCGCCGCCTGTACGTATGACTACACACTAGTACACACAGCAGTAGCGCGGGCAGTCCCGAGGCGGGCGCACGTCGCAGTGCGACCGCGGGGCGCTCGCGCGGCAGAGCGGCAACCTCGCCCGCCGCGCCGCGCTCGCGCCGCCAGCCGCCGCTGTCGCCCGGCCAGCTGCGGCACCGACCTGACACTAGGCACCCCGCCGCCTGTACGTATGACTACACACTAGTACACACGTCACAGTCGCAGTGCGATTGTCTACATCTCTTTTTATCCACTTTTCTATCGCAGGTATGGAAGAGATTTCTTTAGAAATAAGCATCATCTTTGTACGTATTTTTCTATTCCTTTTTCTTGTCTCTTTATATGTGTGTACATAGACTGTAAAATAAATAAATATACATCCGAATATCCGATCTCTATTCATCAGTTTTATTATTATTGGTATGATCAACCTAGCCATATTAGTTAAATATTTTGAAGTTAATACAACTAAATACAATACGCGCCACGAAATATGATACTTGACCGCGCCACCCGCGCTCTTTCCGCCGCCCCAATGACGCCCCGGCGCAGACCTCAAACCCATAAATCGTCTACTGCGCTAGTCAAATCACGTGGTATTTCAAGTCTTATCTTTAGTGGCACGAACTGTACCAGTCTTTTACATGGAGCGAATGCCTATCTGAAGTCCGCAACCCAGTTTCTAGCTAAAACAAAATGTAGTTGTCCGATTTTCGGTCTTTTAGGACTATCAAAGATTTAGGAATGACAACCGGAATCAACAGCTTCACGTGCTCTCCGATGCAAGGTATCTGTTTTGTTACATAATAAAGCAATTGAATATAGAAAACCAATCATTAGTTGTCAACTTTCCAGCCTGCCTAGGCGTCAGCTTCGCGGCCACGCCGCCGGGCACGCCGGAGCGCGCGCGCCTGTCGCCGGCGCTGCACGACTGCTGGCCCTCCGTGTCGTCCGTCAGCGACGCCGACGACGTGGAGGCTGTCCTCGATTACAACGTAAATAACGATGTTCAGCTTAATGTAATGTTGTTTTTTGTGCATTTTATTTTTTACACTTACGGCCTTTTTCCTGTTATGCGGATTTGTGTCCGCGTGCTTGTCTGGCCCGAAAGCGCGCCACCCGCATCCTATCGTTTCGTGCGTACTTTTCCTGTCATGCATGCTATTCACGCACGTGGGAGCGCGGAGTTTGCAGGTGCATTGCACGCGCAGCTTTATGCATTCGGGTGAGGCACGTATGACAGGAAAGAGGCCCTAACTGACCGCACACGTATTTCCCAGACAATATTTTACTGAGATTGTTGATATTTCCTTAAAATTTTCGCCCATTTATGTTTATGCACTTTTGTTTTTTAATTTACAACAGATATTAGACTTCCTTTTTCCTTTCGTCTATGATTGTCTCTAAAATAATATTTTCAATCGTTTTAGTAGTTTGTTTTGTAATTTTTGTTTTATACTTTTGTAGTATTGAGTAGAATATTAGATTACTAGGTACAGTTTGCATGAAATTCACTAGTTCTGAATTAGAATACTCTTTCTTTATGCTACATTGTCGCGACAACGCGAACCACACTTCGCGCGTTCTCCCTCGCACACCACTCCACGTCACGCTGTACAACAGAGAGCGAGCGAAGTGCAGTTCGCACCATCGCGACAATGTATCACCCTCATACAAAGCAGTATCTAAATATTATCATACATTTCCAGGACACGCTTTTCGACATGCTCCTAAACAGCCTGGCCATCGAGGGTGGCAGTTCTGCGAGTGACACGCTGGGCCCGCAGGAGGCGCGGCCGCCCACGCCGCCCGTGCAGCCGTGGGGCCCGGCCGCGTGCCCCGCGCCGCCCGCGGCCCCGCACGCGCCCGGCCCCGCGCCGGGCCCCGAGCGCGCGGAGTGACCGCGCCGCGCCCGGGCCCGCCAGCATCACCGCTACCGCCGCGAGTACCATCACTAGACGCGTGCTGTGCTGAGAGAATACAGCGATAATGTGCACTAAACCCAGGTTCGCACGGCCGATTTTTTAACGCGACTATTTTTAGCGTTCGCTGGATTATCAACTCTCCATGTTGAGCCGAACATTGCTAATACATCAGAGTACACGCGTCAAACAATTACACTGTTAGATTTTCAACTCTTGGCGCTAAGCAGTGCGTTGAAAATCCAGTGCGCCATAAAAAATCGCCTAGTTAAAACGTCATACGAGGGTTAAAATAGCGAAATATAAAATAGCGCAACGTCGCTAGCAAATAATGAATTTCTCCCAAACCTCACTTTTTTTCGTGATTTATAAAGGTGTAATATATAAGGTGGCTATAACGGTCATTGATAACCTACAATTATTGACAGATTTGGCAATTAAAAACGGTACGGTAACTCCTAAGAGATATTATGTAAAGGTCAATGAACGCTAAAGCCACCTATTGCATCAGCCAAAGTGGGAGACGTGCACATTAACACTGGATTTGCTGACTACACCGCGACAGCCCCCCCGAGCCGAGCTCGCGTCGATAGTCGTCGTGACGTCACGTGGCCCAGTGGGCCGGCGCCGAGCCCCCTTGCCGGGCCCCGGGCCCCTCCGTAGTCGCGCCCCTCCGTAGTCGCGCCCCTCGCTTGTCTCCGACTGGAGCGGGATGCGTGGAGGACCAGCCGATCTATTCTATAAAAATCTCACTGAAAACTTAGGTGAAGTGAGTTGTCATTTTGCCTGTTGCTAGGGATTGAAACTATTGCCGGCTCATTTCAAACTCTGAGATTTTACAGAGTAGACCGGCTGAGTTCGCACCTCCGTTCTAGGAAAGTTTTTACATTTAATTTGGCACGATATACTCCTTATGATATTTGAGTGTGCCGCCCGTAAGTTTTTTATGAGGGATTCGTGTCTCCTCGCCACGTAGATAGAGTATGAACACGTATTAATATACGGGCATTAGGTAAGACTCAAAATTTAAACGATCTCTTATATTTATTATTTTAGTCATTATTAACGTTTATCAGTACAATTATTATTAGGGTGAAACGAGATTGATTCGCCTGCCAAAAATATTAGAGTGCTATTTTTTTGTTCTAATGATATATTTTTATAATTAAATTAGATTTCCCTGCAATGTCGGTCCTAAACTGCTTACTAGTATTCGCATTTACGTTTAAATCTATTCATACAACTCACACACATTTCAGCACATCAATAACTGCTTGCCATCATGCCGGGAATTAAAATAATAATTGCCAGTTTTATCGGTAGAGCTTTGTAGACGGTTTGATTCAATTTATTAAGAATATTGACATTCACTAAATAACAATGAATTAATACTCAATAGTCGTTTTGGAAACTCCACTATAGTTAGGCAAAGGGATCTCGCGCACTAGACGGCCACGACTCCGGCCAATCTAGGGTGGCCGTCTAGTGCTGTTGTATGGTGTGCGGCTAGTTAGCCGTTGCGACCAAGTGCGCGATTCGTATCGATTTCTATAGTTTGCCTGGTGGTGCTGCGACCACTGGTCGTGGTCGTCTAGTGCGCGAGATCCCTAAGTTCTCGTTACCAACCGGAAAACAGCATGAAGTAACTAAAGAAAAAAAAAACTAATATATAATTATGAGCTTAACGTTCACCTGATTGTTACAGCGTGCTTTACCGGTGGGTAGATCGAGAGCACTCGCCTATCAAGATAGTTTCGAGGCTCACTTTGGTGTCGATAGTTCAAATAATAATTCATGTTTCATGTGATTGTACCGATCTCCGGCCGCACCCGGACGTAGTTGTCAGTGTTAAGTATTTAATGTATTAGTTACGTAGATTGACATGATATGACTGAAAGTTCAAAGTGTGTGATTCTCTAAGGTAATGAGGGTCGAGTATTGAGTAGTGTTAAGTCACGTTATATGTATTAGATCAGTTCATATGTTGACAAAATTATAATATATTGGATTAAATTACCTAATTAATTACATTATTTAGATTATTTTTGTTGAATAGAAAAATTTAAACTAAAAATACAATTTAATGGGTACAAGTTAACTTTGATTTTCCGATAGAATGTTTAAATTATTATATTTTTGATTCCATATAACAAAAAGTTATGTATTGATGTTATGATTAAATGGATGTAATACATATTAATAAAATGTCACAAAAATTCATTTGGTTTATTTATTTGACTACTTATTTCATCCTACTATTAGGCCAGACATTGGAAACACAAACACCACAAACTATGGTTGGACCAAGGTGAGTGCAGGCAGGCTTCAATTGATGGCCGCCTCAAGAAACAGGTTCTTCGACTAACGAAACAACAGCTACGTACAGTTTCAGTAACTTTAACTGGCCATGGGTCATTTATTAAACATTTCTTTGTCATAGGAGTCATAGACAGTCCGCTGTGCAGGGCCTGCATGCAGTACGACGAGATAACAGCTATGTGCTGCTAAACTACCCGGCGGTCGCCACATACAGGGCAAAATACTTCGGTGACCCAGGTACCCTACGTGAGATTGTCAGTAATACCAAGGCGTTGAGGTGCGCAAAATACGCGCTTTGACGTGGAGTTGCGGATACCAGCCCGTATTATCTATGACCTGGGCCAGACATTCAAAATTAGGAATCCTACCAGCCTACCTACCGTCCAGTCACTGCAGTTTTTTTACTTTGCATACCCATGCCAAAATACAGCTTTCTAGTCTTAAGCTAAGCCGCAGATAGACAGACGGATGTACATGGCGAAACTATGGCTTCTTGGTGATTCGCACGAATTTACTCGCCTAAAACGAGCGAAACGACACTAAAAAAATATTATTTTTTCTTGAGGCGGTTCGCACTAAGTTATTTATTCGTAGGCCAATCGATTTCTGGAGTTGTCGATTTGTCTACAAATAAATTAACTTCGTGCACCCGGACCATTATTACGAATCTATTGATACTTCATTCATCAAAATCGGTTCAGCAGTTTAGGCGCTACGGTGGAACAAATACTATCATACATACATAGACTGCTAAAATCATAACCCTTCCTTTTGGCTTTGCCATAGTCGGGTAAAAAGTACTCTTTTTACCCGACTTACCGACCTTTATCGACAATTCGACATCGGTAGTAAAGTTTAAAATGATCAAATAACTTCTCCCGCTCTGAGCGGATCGGGAGGGCGTGTCAGACTCTTACTGACTAAAACCCACCCGTGTTCCTTCAGTTGTCTGTACGTTGCCTAGGGCCACGGTATCCCTTTCGGACTTTCCCGCGACCTTAGTACCCCACCTCGAATAGGTTTGATTCTTTTTTTTTTTAGCTAAATATTTTTCAAAACTATTTACCTCCGCCGCGCTTTGGTCTCGCTCCTTCAAAAAAACTTTAGAGGCGCGAGACTCCTGGCAGATTTTTCAACTCATGAAAAATATTTAGCGAATCACATCAAAAGAAAATATAACCTATGTTGTACGAGGTGCTAATATTTTGGAGATCTCTTCGCTCGCTCTTGCAGCCTAGGTTCCCTTAATTATTTTCTTTTTCTGTAAGTATTTAAGACAACCAAGTAACTCCTACTTCTAGATGAACCTATCCAAGGCGGGATAATACAATCATATATACTAAAGTTTCATTTTGATTGTATGCGTGACCAAGGGCGGAAAGGCACATGCAGCCCCGGATTTACGCCTAGGCACGCAAGGAACTGGCCTAGGGGTCCAGCCAGCCACCCCGAGCAGCCTGCTAGCCTGACGGCACGCAGAAATAACGTGCCCCTATGGAATATCCTCATGTCTCTGGGTCGTATAACGCCAGCTTTAAGTTCTAATAACCCGTGCAATAAGGACTACCGGTTTTCGGAAGAGGTCGTTGACGGAATATTATTGAATTCAAGTGTTTTTGATTGTAGCTATTTATTTCTTCTTCTTTCGTTTAGGCACGTACGGTTCTTCTTTCGTATTTCTCGAATATAAGATACACTTTGAGGACATAAGGATAGAGAAAACAAAAAAACAGGTTTAAATTGATTCAATATTTTATTTTCATTGCTCCAAAATATACACAATGACAAATATTGAAAATGTGGATTCATCCATATTTGCAAATGTCTTTAAAGGTGTTTATTTGAATTTCATAGCTGATTACACGAAGAACATGAATAGATTATTTGAATACAAATCTGTTGTAAGCAGACACTGGCGAGCCGGCCCGGCTGAAACATGTCTTTTATTGTGAAACGAGCGGCTCACTACTGCCACCTACCGTCCACATACAATATGATTCAGTAAAATTAGTAAATTCACTGTTCCTACATTAAATGATATATTTACAAATAAAACTTTAAAAGGAACGCTTTGCAAACATTCAACAAACTTGAGATCGTCTTAACGTAAAAGATGGTATAAAATTTTAAAAGTTAAAGAACGAAATTCTAAAACATCATTTTGCTGACGAAAATATTTACAAGGATAATAATTACATTTTTTTTTTCCAAAATGAAATTGTGCCGAATCACGTTTTACATCTCTCACAAATAAATAACAATTGAATTTAGCCTAAAATACTTCTTTGATAAACAAAACAATAAAAAATAATTGCATTCAACAAAGCTATGATAACAAATTTAATATAAATTAATCATAAAAGAAATGTACAATTTTTACAAAGCTAAGAGGGATCACTTTTATTAATATCACTGTAATGTAGTGTTGACGTCTGTTAGTCGCGCAGTTAACTTGGCCGATGTGGCATACACGTACATATAACTATTGTTACCATTATAGTGAATATCTTTAACATTATTACATAATAATAGGTATTGCATTCATTATTTACAATTTAAACACCTCATTCATATTTTGTAAATGAAATAAAAGCGTTTACAATCTACAAAATTCTGACAATATAATCTAATTAATCATCGTCGAACTCACATAGTTTTGTCGTCAAAAGGTGACACAAGGTAACTTTAATTCGTGGAAGTTATCTATAATATTATAATTGAGAATTGTGCATAAAATTCGAATCAGCTAAAACTATTGCAAAGGCAAGTAGGTGATGTATGCATTTAATTTTCATAAAACCTTTTAATCACTATTACGAAATTCCGGCAGAACCTACAATAATCCTTATGTATATGACTTATATCTAGGTGGTGTTACAGTAGTGTGGTCAGAATGTCGTGTACCGGTGGTACACCCAATCACTTAACATACGAGTTAAATATAAAGCCCGCGGGCACCATAGCTAATAAAGTTTCATTGTCTGCTCTAACTACATACTAGTAGCACTAATATTATGTATTATGCATTTGTTTTGCACTCATTAACGTCATAATTCCACAGCAACTCCGTAAATAGTAGTTGTTTATCTACAAAGGGAGTTACACTACAAACAAATAATGTAGATGTGTGGAAGGCTCTCGGCCGCGGTACTCTTCAGTACCTACAAATATTTTCATATTGGAAAGTGCGACATTTGTTTCCTTGATATGCTCAGTTGTGTCGTTGATCGACAACATCTTAATCCTTGCATTCCGTTCACCGATTCGTTCCTTCACTCTGATACGCTCCGCGCATGCGTTCTGTTACTACGTCAGTTTCATATCATTCTTTGGCATTATTTAGTGAGCTAAGTTCGTTAAGACTTCCACTAATAGATTTAATTCATGTTTTACCGATTGTTTCCATCTACTCCACGCTTTTAAAATGTATTGCACTACTGATCATATTTTTTTATTTGAATCACTTTTGTTTTGTATTTATTAATAGATATAATATAATTACAATAAGCTACGCCTCAGTTATTAGAGATAATAAAATTGTTTAATATTGTGTATTAAGCATGGAATTTTAAATTCTGAACATGCTATAATGAAGTAAACGAATCTGAGTATTATAATCATTCGTAATATTATACAATATAGATAGATATTTGTGACCTAATCTATTCAGTCAATTGAATCGAATCAAATAATAGCCTCTCTCGAAATGAAGTTTCGAACTGTTAGTATCGACGTGGTAATGGGTAAATGTAAATCAGACTTCTGTTAGACGATTTAGAATAGTAGAATACTATATTCGTTTTGCTATAATTCAAACTAATTCATAAGAAGGTTCGTTCTGCGTCAGCACAAAAGAAAACTAAATCAAGTCAGCACCACTCGAACAAATAGGCACCGGGAAGGGTCGTAAACTAAAGAGACGTGTACTTTCATAGTCGTTCATAGGTTCGGTCGCGACCACCGCGGGTCCGACACATCGCTCGGTAGCGTAATGTTCCACTGCACCGCGCCGGACTCACTGCGCGCCGGTCACGTGCACATGTCGTGGGAGCCTGTCGACGCGCGCGTCTAGACAGAGCACGTGTGACGTCAGACGTGCGACTCCAGCGGCGGGCGCGGCGGCGGCACCAGCGGCGCCGGCCACACGCCGGCCAGCTCGGCCAGCTGTGACGTCAGGTCCGACGTCACGTCCGACGACAGGTCGGGCGACGACGTGCGCGTGTGGCGCGCCGACCAGCCGTCCTTGTCGAAGTCCTTGGTGCCGCCCACCGTGTGGCGGCGCTTGATGCCGCGCTCGGGCATGCCGTTCTTGCGCTTGAGCTTCGTGGAGCGCCACGCCTGCTGCTCGCGCCGCCGCACGCCCGGCAGCTCGCGCCGCGTGTTGCTGCCCAGCGAGTCGGAGCGCGCGGCGCGCTCGGCGCGGCAGTTCAGCGACTCGGAGCGCAGCACGCGCGCACCTCTCTCGGGCTCGCGCGACAGTGACTCGGAGCGTTTGAGCTTGGCGCCGTCGTCGTCGGCGACGCGCGTGGCGGGCGGGGCCGGCTCGAGCGCGGCGCTGTTCCGCTTGTTGTCGCGCGAGCAGGGCGCTTCGGCCGCGGGCGCGGGCGCGTCGGGCTCGTCGCGGCGCGGACAGTTCTCCTTCTCGGAGTCGTCGGGGTCGTCCCTGGGGTGGCGGCGCCAGACGCGCTCGGGCTCGTCGGCGCTGGACGAGGACGAATGGCGATGGTCGCGCGCGAGCCAGGCGGCCTTCAGTTCGTGCGCGCGCGCGGCGGGCGACAGTCGCTCGTCACGCTCGCTGGCGCCGTCGGACGGCGAGCTGGCGGTGGACTTGCCCTCCTCGGTCTCGTCCGCGCACTCGTCGGCATACGGGATGCTGCCGTCGTCGAGCGGCGACGAGTTGTTGAGCGTGCGCAGCTTCTGGTCGAACGTGCTGGTCAGAGACGACACCAAGTCACCGGTTCCTGCGACAACACGTTACAGATTAGTGCGCGTCAGGCTGGGGGCGAGGGTTAGGCACAGACGGAAGCGTGTTAGGGGTGGCGTCGTTAGGTGACCATGAACTGATGATGGATGAGTGATGGCGGTATGTACAGGGTGATGTGGTGATGGTCACGCCGGCCTACCACTATACTAATGCACGAGCATATTAAAGCCGTGCTGTCAACAGCCGCCGACTGGAAGCATTAGTTTGATGCTACAGTTATTCACATCTAATCGTCGTTATTGTGACAACGTTCCACTTACAGGTTAGAGAATGACACAGGTTATGATGTACCTAGTAAGTGCAACGTATGGTAACGTGTGGTGACAGATGCGAACAAGTAGTATCGTGTGTTAACGTAGCCGGCGCGTACACGCACACATTGCAACACGCACGCTCACATTCCTCTACCTTATAATGTGGACAAAAGAAAGGGATTGGTGTGTCTACTCTCTGACGTCAGTACTGGACACCTAGTGGGGCAAATATCGGACACCTTTATTGTACACGAATATAAATCAAAAGTATTATATAATTTCATTCCCAGTTCCTTAGCTGAGGAGATATCGAGTATAGATAAGACAAGCTATCGCGTGCTTCTCCATTAAGTACTTGTCGTATTCATACTCATAGAAATATCAGAATTATGTGAAAGGGCTGTAAACTCACCATCTATGGAGAAGTTGTTGAGCGCGTGAGTGTGCCGCGAGAGTTCCTGACGACCGCGGCCCAGCGCTTGCATTGACTCCAGTTCAATTCTAGAATAAATACACAACATAAGTTTTTCTGTAAAAATGTAAATAGGGGTTTGACGGGATTTTATTTAAAAAGGCTCATTTATTACAAGTAAGTAGTACATTATTAGAAGTTAATGTGTTTTTGGAGAACCATTTAAATATATCCCGATTTTTTTGATGGCGCGTACAACTGGAGTTTCATACTCGTATAACATAATTTAAACCACTTACTTATTTCCATCCTGCGTCCGGCCGTACTTATGGTTGAGTCCGTCGTAGTCTGCCAGCGACGTGGTGAGGTGGTGCGGCGGCGACGTGAGCGGCGAGCTGGGCGGGGAGCCGCCCGGCGACACGTCCGACCGCTTGTCGTCCGACTTTTTGTCGGGCTTCGACCGCGGCTTGCGTTGGATCTTGCGGTTGGCCGCCGATATGATGGATGACACGATATCCCGTGTAGACACGTCCTTACCTGGAATATGGAAGGCTACTTTTAATGGTATTATTAGTTGCTAACACGGAATAATGGCTTGGGTAAAGTTGGTGCGACAGACAGGTAGAAAAAAGTTACGCCAGTGTTCGTGGCAGCTGCGGTCATAAACTGCGGGAGCGAGATCACACGAGAACCGTCCTACTCGCACGTTTTACGACCGCAGCTGCCACGAGTCCTGGCGTTCAGTATAGTTACAATAATTAAATATAGATTTAAATAAAAGTTGGTGCAAAACATATCACATTAAAAAAATCTGTCACAGGGTCAAGTGTTTCCAGCTTGTGAAGATATTTACCTTCAATCTTCTTAACGTTGTGTATGAGCAGGTCTCTAGAAGGCGCAGGCGCAGGAGATAGTTCCTCCGCACTGGTGGGCGGGTCCATAGGAGGATCGCCCTCTTCCTCCTCGAAATACCAATCGTACTGTAAAGGGAAAATTATAAACTTAAAATCTTGAGACTTTTTATCCCGATATTCCCACGGGATGTAGACTTATGCGGGTGAAACCGCGGGCGCAGCTAGTTCTAAAATAATAATCCTTAACATAATATCAAAGTACTTACATGTGTGAGGAAAGACTCGATAATTCGACACTGGCTGGACATATCATTGACCATCGCCAGCATGTCATCGCTGGCCGCGCGGACCAACGTTGGACCAAACACTATGGCCAAGTTTCTCGCCTCCATCTTGTTGTAGGCGGAATGCGCCACTACTCGGCGCAAATGTTGGATCAGGTACTTGAGTGTCTCGTAGTGCGCGTCTGGTAATGCGCGGACTAGTCGGCGGAGTTCCCGCGCTCTTTCTGGTGACCGATCGGCAGCTAAAAGAAGAAAAAATGGTGAGATTTTTGTTATGTACGAGCCAACAATGCTCGTATAGCAAAAGTACGTTTATGCGTACCAAACTAATAATCAGTCAATTCAGTCGTAACTAAAACTCCGTTACGCGCTAATGTGCGGGTTGATCAATAACAACAAAACATTAAGTGCGGCTCAGATAACTAAACAAAAATAACTTTTAATGTTTCCATAAATAAACTTAACAGCGGTTTGGAGTAACTTAACTAACTACCTACTACAACTACCGGGTATCCGTCGACAACGAGAAAACCCCAACATCTTTTGGTCCTTCGAGCCGGATGTCACGGCAAATCAACTTCAAAATGAGTATTTTTTTAGGTTTGTGTATGCTACAGTAGGATCAAGAACAGAAAAATTCACTCTATTTTGTTTATAATTGTTTTGGACTTTTAATATTCTGTGGTCATTTCAAGGTCTGCCTCAATTATAAGAAAATGAGTACTACAGACCGTTCACTATGACTTTTCCCTTGCCGTCATGTTGGCACCTTTGCTTGTCAAGCGTATTCTCAATACTAATAGAGTTCAAAATGGCGACAGACAAAACAGCTACCAATCGCGTCACGGGACTAGTTATAATGAACGCACTGTACCTTTACATGAGTCAGTCAGATCTTGAAATGACCACAATTCTCGTGTCCACTTACTGGTATTTTTTTTCCATGCATCTATTTGAAAAAAGAACAGTTATCAGTAACTGTTCTGTTTCAGTAACTGAGATCAGTCTCAGTCAAAGCAATGTTGAAAGTATCAAGAAAGCGAATCTAATAAAAAGTTTGTTGACTGTTGAAGTGCTGACAATTGTGATTAATAGTCAAGCACGGTCGACTTTGTTTATTGAACACGGATGTCACGATAGGTAACTACATATTAATGAATATCCAAGAAGTGTTCACCGTTCTGTATAATGGCAACACTGGGTGTTTCCACTCTTTCGCAGTAGACACTAAGAATAGACCTATTTGCAAACAACTTGATAGCTTCAGTTTATTATGTGAGACTTTTATGTCTTTTTACAGAGTCAAATTAAATAATCTGGCGAACATTTATAGACGGGATGGGTATAAATGTAAAGACGATTAAAATAAACCTATAGATTTTCTAAACTTATAGTGGCAAGATTGTTGCCACTAACCGGGCATAAATCTAGATTCAGAGCCACAGATGAATACAGATGGTTAATTCCGCAAAATCATTTAAATAAAAACCGACTCTTGTTACGACACAATAAAATGCAATTCAGGTCGCACAGCGCTAATTACCTACAGTTATTCACCTAGAAGTTGCCTCTCTTTCTATCGCGTAACTCTTATATCTTCTAACTACATTACACTCACTGAATTGGCCCGACAAGACGAGTCCGCCCCGTACTTGTAGCTTTATACGGAGCTGGTAAATGTCAATTTCCTCATTAGACCAGCACCTCTTCCTCATCAGAACCCGGTATAACATAATACAATAGTAACACTCACCAATAAACGCAGGATACAGATCCGCTGTCAGCAGCGGGTCAGGCAACCTCCTGAGGTAGGCCTTCAAGAGACTGGAAGCGACGTGCACATCGGCCCAGCGCGCGTCGTTAGTAGGCGGGGGCTCGCCGCGGTCCAGGGCCGCCGCCAGGGCCGCCACGCCGGCCGCGTTGCCGGGCACGCGGTACACGCCAACCGTTCGGAGGCCATATGCCTGGAAGTGAGTATTAGGGTGAGTATTTTGTTACTTTATAAAAATTGCATGAGGTTGACTGTTGTGATCTTCTGGATTGGTTAAAACTAGGTTAGGTTCTAAGTACTAAGATCGTAAAAATTTTCGTAACGCCCAATTAGTAATTGGTCCTTTGATACGGAAAAAGTGGCAGTGGCATTAGGAATAGGGAATGCGTCACCTATTAAGGTAGAAGGTTTAGTTTGCAAAATAATTCACTTTTAAACTCCTAAGAATTATGTTATGATTTTTGCATCTTACTCCTGTCTGATTAATGTTGGGTGGGAGCAAGCTTACAACCGGGCCATTGGGGACTTACCTCAACGGCATGTGCAGGCAGTGTGACAGCTTTAGGCACGAGCGGGTGCTCAGGGTCGTGCGGACACCTCTCCAGCGCCGCGCCCAGCCAGCCAGACGCGGGTGCCGCCGCCGCCGCCGCGCCGCCGTGCATGCGCCGCAGCTGCTTCGCCATGCGACCCTTCCATGTCTTGTTCTTTGGAGACGAAGGGAGGGTAGGTGTTGGTGGGCCTGTAGATAGAAATAATGTGTTAATTACCTGATCATTACAATGATTCTGGCATAGATATAGCTAAGTATATCTGAGGATTTTGTGCCGATATGACAGAAGAAGAAGTTAAAAGAGACCAGGACTTAATAGGTTTAAAGGTTACTAGTTCAAATGTATAATCCCACGTTTTCTTTATTGTTGTTAAAAAAAAATAAAAAAAAGATCGACTTAAAAAAATTGTCTTGTCTGATTGGCTCATCGAACTAAGGACTTCTTTGACGTTCACTTTACCCATCCATACCTAATCACTAAGCCTAACCTAAGAAATCAATTAACGTATGTACAGAAACTAATCTTCCTAATGCTAATTTTCACGTCCCGAGGAGGTCATCGGATGACTACGGAACACCTGTACATCTTGGAACTTGGAAGTAATACAAGCGAGCACTCACCAGTAGGAGACCTATTCCTGCCGATCTTCTTGCTGCGTTGCGGCGGGAGCGGCGAGGGGCAGTCGGGCGCAGGCAGCGGCGCGGGCGCCGGGGCCGCCTGCGTCTGCGTTTGTGTCTGTGTCTGTGTGGGCTCGGCCGGGGGAGGCTCCGCTGAGTGACGGCGTAGGGCTGCTAGCCATCGCTGGGCATCTGCTGCACCTTCGGCCTAGGAGAAACAAAGACGTTTTTTATAAGTAAATAGAGGTTAAATTTTGGAAGTCGTTTTATTTCTACTAGTATATTTACCGAGTCGTAGGTGGCCATATTAAAAAAGCGACGATCTGAATGAATAGAGTTCCCGTTTGCATCAGAGGAAGTTTTTTGTGAATCGTAACAATACCATACGTCGTGGCTGCTAATTATAATTGAAACATTCTAGCATTCAACAATTTGCCAAAATAACCTGTTCTGGCAAACTGCCCCCGTGTTTGTATTGGATTGGTTAGAATATGTAATAAAACTCATTGTTGTATTTTTATATTCCAATGTTTCGTAAGTGGCAGATAAGGTTAATGAACGTTCGAAATAGAGTTGTTTTCAATCAACAGATACTTAGAAAACAATATGCAAATTAGCCCATTTAAATTATTTCACTCAAAAACCTGCACGCGTACTGCTTTGGACAAGTTATAATACCATGGCTGAAAGAAGGGAAAGGAGTTGCTTTCGATAACGGCAGCAGCACAATGGTCGAGCAGAGAAATGGAGTAGCTTTTTTTTTTTTGAAAGTGGCAACGCAAATCGTCTCTAGACACAAGCATTGTGATATAAAATCAAGTGATCAGTGAGTCAATGATGAAATCCTTTAATAATCCTTTAAAGATATAAAATAGATCATCCAGCACTTCTCGACTGCTAGTTCTACAACATCCTAGCCATCAACATACCTGTAGTAACAGCTCGGCGCCTGCTGCCGTGGTGACCCTGACCACGTGTTTCCTCTTGGTGTAGTCATCAGCGAGGGCTGCCAGAGAGTAGCGCACGTCCAAGGCATCCCTGGAACCGGGCTGCGCCTCCGTGCCTCCGCCGCTAACTGCGCCGGGGCTCTGTGGCAATAAAAGGAGGTGGTTAGACTTCAGTTTCAAATGGGAGTAAGTTAGGAAAATCTGGTTAGACTTGTAGTCCTTAACTTGAGGCCTTTAAGCCTCAGGCTTCAAAGCATTGGGCTTTAAGGCCTGTTACTATTGAGGACCTTAGATAGATAGAAAGGTCTATAGTCCCAAAAGGAATGGTTCCAAACTAACTTCTGCTACCCATTGGGTACTTGGTAGCGCTTAGAACAAAGACCGTTGTATTTTAAATAATCATATTATGATACCTATAATTCATGTCATTCAGTCAAGACCTCAGGTGTTCCCATAATAAAGAACAGTACAAAATGACCGTAGTTTTTCTTTTAATTACACAGTTTACATTATCAGCGGTGAACCGTAGCAATAACGTGCAGCGATGACGTTAACGATAGAGAGTAACAATAGAATAGTTACCAGCGTATGTACGCGTATGTTTTCAATGTTTTGGCTCCAGGCCATTTGTGCACGCTTATACTAGGCACGAGTGGAGGAAGGAGGAAAGAATACAGGCAGACAGGCTATTATGACGTAGACCTATGTACGACGAATTTCGTATTAAAACAAGATTGTAATCTGACAAATGAAAGCTCAAAATAATTGATAGTCAACTTTTTCATGGCCATCTATTAAGTCGACCATGTCTAGCAGTTAGCAAAATTATTGTAATTACAGCACATTCCGAAAAACTAGTTGCTGATAAATCGTGAGGCGACACTACTCACGGAACTTTAATAAAGGCGCCTTGTCTAGCTTTCACCCCTCTCCTAATTATAGGTATTTCAGAAAGAATAGTCGTGAATCAGACAAGTGTTCAATGTGAATCGCGTTGGTTTTATTGCAGAGAGAAGGCGGCATTTACGATGACATAGATTAGGAAGCTGATCAGGTTCATACTTAAGCTCACTGTGGTAATTTTTTGGGTTAGAGGGTTTTGGCCATAGGACCTACGCAGAAGCGTATATTGGAGTTCAAATTGTGGTGCTAAGGTACCTATTTGTCAGTATTTCGCTATTTATTATAGCGATCTTACGAGTGATCCTTCTGAGAATTCTGCAGTGACCCGGCACACGCGCAGCACTGGCGCCGAATAGCCGGAAAAAACGCATCAACACCAAAATAATAGCTCGATTTTTTACTGTTGTGAATCAGTCGGCCAAATTGATTTGTATATAACTATGTGCGATAAATCTTCAACACAATATTCAACAAACCCAGGATTATGAGGCATTTGCAAACGTCTTAAATAACTTTGAGACAACAATAAATTAGCTAACAGATATTTTAGGCTACTTCAAAATAGATGAGTTATTAATGTTAGTGCCAAAGCTCATAATGACGATTGATAGACGGAAAAAAGTTTACCAAACTTTAAAATAGTTAACGGTTCAAGAAATTGACGACAGAAATGTAGGTCGTGTCGTGAACAAGACGGAACATTTCTCAGTGAATAGGTTTTGTTAAGAAGTGTTTGTTTACCCGCCTGCGGCAGTGGCTCGTTACTCAGAGGAAATCGAAAGTAAGATCGCGGCCGCATCTTCTGCGGATGCGTGCCACATTGTCAGGGCACGCGTTTCAAGGCCCTTGTCACGGTGCGCCATAGATTACCATCTACTTAACCGTATTTAGATTGAAATCTTAAATGAGATGTAATGTTGACCTTACAATAAAATTGTAAGCGTCTTTCACGAAGCTGTATTTCACTGTACATGTTAAATGACGTGATGTTTGAGTTGCATGATTAATATTATAGCAAATACGTTTACGTTCCAGCCAACTTGAAATGGGAAACAGATGGTTTCAAACAATGTTAGTAATCACATTTCACAGAAAAACATGTGCGAATAATTTATTTCTGACATCCAACCTATTAACCTTTAATCAAAATAACAAACGACATTAACTTGGAGGAGAGACTCGAAAAATGAGCACGACTCTCCATTTAAAAGATAATACACTTATTTTACAGTAGTCATTTAGCTTATCGTGATATTAAACACAATTTCAGTTTATGAGAGAAAACGATCGTGCTTCCAATAGTTTTGAAAACTGTCGGTCCGCGATAAGAATCGATGATTTGTTGAGAATGACCCACATTAACCGATTTCCGCATATGTAACAGTGAAGTAAAAAATCATGTTCGTCTGTCGACGACAACGTTTAGCGATTGTAACCTATTCACACCAAACGCAATTAGTGGGTCAACGGCTTGTCAGAAGCGGTACGGTGACGTAACGAGCATGCAATATACCAGAGATGCTAATAAACAATTAACAGGGGAGCTAATGAGGAAGCTCGTAGACTAGTCCCGTTTGCGAGGGCGAGTGCGGTGATTATATAGAAAGTACACCGAAGAATGTCGGAAATATCCGAGTAATTGACCCGATCGATGCAGGCTCGGCGGCACCTCTATCGGTAATGGCATATCACTTTACTTGTAGGTCAATTGCCTATACCTTCCAATAATCGTAATTGCGAGGCGTGTTGTGTCTGCGACGCCTTCGCTTGGACGAATTAAAAATGTAGGTAAACGATGCTTAGACGATTAGAGATCGAACAGACAGTGTCTTTATTCGATATTATGTTTGTGAGAATTAAAACCAACTTAATTAACTCTTTCTTTCTTATATGGGTTTTTATAGCTCTATGATCTTTCTTTTTATAGCTTCAAATGCACGATCATTCTTATATGAGTTTCTAACTTGTTCATTGGTGCCGGTTTATCTTTTTCTTCAGCTTTAGCTTTTCTTGAACACAGCTTCGTAAACACGTAAAACTTCGTAAAAATAAATGCAGCGCTTGAAATAACATCGGAAAACAGTGAATGCATGCTCACCAATATATCGGTGTACCAGAGTGTCATGACTTGGCGGCTGTCCACGAACGTCACAGGTGAGGGCGAGGCGTGGTGGTCATTGTCACAGCTCGGCCCGCCACACACTACCGGCACCACACACTATGCACTTATTCGATACACTCAACAAAACAATACCCTTTCAGCGAACTTAACACGTGATTTCAGCACGAGGGCATTGGCCCTAACGTCATTCGCGAACTTCCGAAATGTCTCACAGATAAATGACACAAATCCGTAGCAGTCGATTTCGAACATTCATACAAGTGTTGTATTATATCAATAATTCGCCCGAGTGCTCGACTGAATCGATACCGGCGATAAAACAACAATGTGAAAATTGAATAAATTTCCGGAAATGTGCAGCAGTGAGGGGCGGGCGGCGCGCGCGCTTGTCTGCAGGACTATGACGGCGCTCTGTAGATCTGCGTCTGCGCAGAGAAAGTGCTCCCGCGCAGACTCCGCGCCGTCTGCCAAAATGGCTTTTTTCACGGTACGGAAACTGGTGCTTTTTTCCGGATGACCCATTCAGCACAATACGGCGGCTGTGGTTTCTTCGAATTATTGCCTCTGCTCTCTGACGTTTATTTGGGTAAATGTTTTGTCATTTTGGATTTATTTCAAATGTAACATTTCAATTTCCTTTTCATACGTACAGTATACACGAATATCTACATTATAAAGTTCTTCAGCGTCTGGCGCAGTAAATATGAATTCACAGATTTTCTTTTACATGGCGTCTGCAACATTAGTCAAACCTTTCAAATGACCAGTGATTTAGTAAATATCTGTCAAGTCATTAGCTGCCTTCAACAAACATTATTTAGCTGTGTCAAGCGAGTGCTAAGATCCGGCTACATCAATTTGCAAAGTGAATTATAATCGACTGCTCGTCAATGACCGTGTCACTCGTAATTTCTTCGGAACCGCGAACACGAGGTAATCATCGTGATTTGTCATACTTTTTCTCCGCGCTTAGAAATGCAGGGCTGTCAAAAAATTCCGAAACATTTTTGGGCACTTAGCAACGGTTGAACTTAGGAGTTCTTTAATCCCTTTTCCGGTCGGATGTATGACGTGGAACATTTCAAAATTCTGAGAATTCATTAATATTTCGAATACTTTTAACAGGATGTATATCAGTCCGCAAGTTATTAATTTGCATACTTTTATTCATGTCGGGTGACAACCCTTCAGCCAATTTCCGCGGTTTGTCATTGAACTCGTTACGTGGAGTTTTCTCGCTTTCTGTGAACATTGTGTCAAAGTGAAAGATTGGTCTGCTGAAACCGGTGAAGCAAATGCCCTACTTTCCTCAATGAACCGTGTCTTAATAGTTACAAACTTTTCAGGGTAAGTCATTGCTCCGTTACGCATGCTAGTTTGCAATTAAACTTTTAATTTTGGCCGTATCTCAAAAATAAGAACTCCGGAGTGATTTCGACTGACGTTCATACTGACGTTCGACGACTTCTCAGATTTATTGCGTTTGAAATGAGTGATGTCGAATCGAATGACAATTCATATGATACATAGAAACGTTGTCAGTAAATAAGTTTGACATTTTCCGTAATATTTGCATTTCTTTTTTACGTAACTTAGTTGTGGAGATTTGTGTTCTGCGTGGTCTAACTGCGGCGATTAAATCTACTTATCGTGACTAAGTGTCGAAAAAACAATAGGCTGGTTGGATGACTCAACGCGGCGTCTTGAAAGATTTATGGTGCATGCAGTAGTGTAGATCGATATTTGGTAATAATGAGTCACTGTTGCGTAACGCCGACAGCCAGACGTCGCTGAAGTCTTAAGAGGGCCATTTTGTGCGAGAGATTGTGGCAGATATACGACTTATAGCAATTAATTTAGTATTATGTAAACGCTAGAATCACAAAAGCTTTTAACTGTAAGTATTAACTTATACGACCACAAAGTGATGTTAAAGAAGAGACCGAATTCATCGATAAAATAGCTTTATGTTTTTGATTGTATCCATTACACGTTGTATTTTTTCAAAGTAAAGGTTTTCAAGAATTCTCTAAATTTGTTCGCATGTTAGTAAACAATTTTATTTCACATTACTTTCAAAACTCGATATTCACCCAGTAAACGCGTTTTGTAACTTTCTACTTAATCGCATCCTGTATTATGATGTACGATGTAATGTGCGGATTTACGTATTTATCGGTAGAAAGTATAATAGAAACCAGATCCCGCGCAGTCAATGGGTTGATCCCGATCCGCCTTACGTTACCTTACGTCACTCTGACGTCATTCGCGTATTTGGGTCAGGCAATTTCATACATTCATGTTTTATAACCTATTTTACTCTATTTATATCATTGTTTGATGAAAATGGAACGGATATGCGGCTTACGTAGTCATCAGATGCGCTTTATAATATTACGTAAGTTATTTCGAACTCTATGCATAATATGCACATTGACAACCCTGAGTATGTAATAAATGAATAGTCATTAAATAAATGCGAGTCATATTATAACGTGTGAATAAACGAATTTTACTTTACTATGCTAAGAAGGTAAATATTTGTCGGTCTAAACAAATGAGCCAAAAATAATTTGTGGAGTTGAAAGTTCACTCGTCCGTGATAGCGAGCGGTATCTTCAAAGCGTTCCCCAGACTGTTTACTAAACATAATTCACACGTCTTGCGTACGTTTGTACATTATGTTCATTTCTCGAAACCTTACAGATTACTCTCCTTATTTACTTTCCGATAATATATAATGTGAAGAATTTATTTATGCGATGTTTTATTTATCACGTAGGCCTGAAATTTCAAATGGGTTTTAAAGTATTTCTATGAAAATAAAACTATACGATGCCTGTTATTTTTTATATCAAGCCTGCACTTCTCCCTCTGCAGGGCGCAAAAGGCTGAATGAAGAAGGATCCATTGATCTTGCTGATTTCGTTATGGTTTCAAAGACATCATACTTTTAAACTAATCACAGGACGATAACACATACAAATACTTCTATACAATTACGTTATGATCTAGAAAGCTGATCAAATAATAACTGTGGGCGAAGCCACGGGCTACGGCTATCATAGTCTTAATATAGGTAATGATAGCCGATAGCCTACTTGCAAAAAACGGCTATAATAACAATTGATAACGTTGCGTAACAAAGCTTTATGTTTTTTTGTACGCAATAGAGGCTGGGTGACGTAAGATGACATTACATTAGAATCTCATTTGATTTGTATGATTGTATCTGAATAGGCGGCGTAATAACATTAGTGGGTATTTAATAGACATAAATGATAAATGTTGTGTAATAAGTAGTATCTAGTACCTTTAAATCTCAAAAACTGCTCGCAACGAATGCTTTTCAGTCCGCCATGATTATTGCAAAGTAAACATAAATAACTTAATAAAGATGTCTCGAAATTAATCGGGAAGCTCGCAGAAGCTTTTACCCTCATTCCGAATGCAGATTCATTCCTCTCACAAAACGTATACGGAACCAACATAACAATATAGTACGGAAGTGTATCATGAATTCATGATTGACACATCTGCTAATTTCTCTTCCTCTAAAATGTTATTTCAATTCTAAAAGTGTTATTGCGTTAAGGAGTTATTAACATACTTGTCGGCATCGATTTGCCTCGGTACTTACGTTAAGAGACTAATCGCAAGTGTCAGGACATCAAAACTTTCTTTGGCGCTTAGGCTGTGTGCAGACCTGATTCAAAATTGTCTTTGGTCAGTGTCTATGGAAACAATGATGGCGCTCAAACTCGCAACAAAATAGTCCCATAGTCATAGTAATTGTCTAAAATCTACTGAAAAATCTGTTATAGCAGAAAACAAGTCAAATTGTTTTGACTCTGGTGTCCACGTTGTCTTATTAATGGTTCCACGCATCGATTCACCTTTTCGCGTCTTCAAACATAAGTCAACGTTCGATGTGTAAGCTGACAAGTGTGATAAGTCTGTTACACTGACGTTTTGTTTTGTTTACAGTGTGTTTCGGCCCCGAAAGGCAGTCGGGCGATGCTTCGCGCCGCTCCATCGAATCCCGATCACTTGGAACTGATCTGCTTCTTTAATAACTTCATTAATTTCTTTCTGAATACAGTATTGTCGTGTAACGAGGGCTAATTAGTTTGGTATTAATGACGAGTGGAAGATAAGCGGAGTTGAACCACTTGAAAATAAGCTTAATTATGTGTGATGGTGTTTATTTATGGAGGTAATTAGTGTGTTAAATGCACCTTCTTGAATTGAGAAAACAAATGTAATGTAGATTTTCATCTAATATATATTATAATTATAAAAAATATATAAATGCGAAAGTGTGTTTGTTTGTTATGCTTTGACGCTAAAACGACTGAATGGATTTGGATGAAATTTGGCACATTGGTACACCATGACTTGGGTCACATAAGATATTTTTATCCCGATATTCTCGCGGGATCGAGACTCATGCGGGTGAAATCGCGGGGCGCAGCTAGTATCATAAATATGATAATACAAGAGAAATCGCTGTTTTATGATATCAGAAAATAATAATCATTTCTATCATAGTTTGACGGAACCATCAAGTTGTCTCCTAGTCTGTCAATACAAGAAATTGTTACCATAGAGAAAACGCTATTAAAAGTAAATTGTACAGCAATTTATCTGTCCGTTTTGTTTCCTATTTCTTTATCTTTAACCAGATAATGAATGTTGTTCTGACGGGTACAAGTGGATGGACTTACATGTACCTTGTTAAAAACCAAATTCGCTAAAAGTGGATACTCCATTATGTACGTAATTTTCTAGTTAATTCTACCGAGAAAAAGATTAAGAGAAAATGTTTCTGCAAAGTTTACTTTTCTCTTTGCTAACACAGATCTTACTTTCTCAGTAAAAAAGGTTGAGCTTAATAAAAACGTTTCGTTTAAGTAAATATTTTGGTGTTTTTACGTATTTCGTGATGGCCTACTTTTCTCAATATTGGGGTATCTCACATTCTCTTTAATATTCTATGTAATATTTGTTTACATAATCTGAATTCAAAGATACCACTATATTTGTGTAACGGGCTTTCATTCTGTCCAATTTATTCGTTGACTACCTCATATAAACTTCAGTAGAGAAAAATTTAAAGAGTTTGCAGCAAAATGAATGAGGTTGTAGGAAGTTTATACCTTAAAAAAATTATTAAAACGAGTTCATGAATGTTATGGTGCGTTGACCGACACATTGGTAAAACAATGTTCGCAGTTCGTTCGACATGAAAGGAAAAGTTGTTATTTGAACGTTTCAACATAAATATTTGACAGTGAGTGACTCCTACTATTAATCAGAGTATATCACTTTCTATCGATCGTCCTGATGCCTCATGTACAAGTGAAAATGAATAGATACATGTTATAAATGATTTCTGAGACATTGAGTGACTTCTGGCAAATGTGGGCAGGGATTGGCCGATAGAGTAATTAGCTAGTTACTTTTTCAAGGCAATTAGTCACTCGAAAACAATTTGTTTCATCTCCAAATCTATTGGAATTTCGAGGGCGTATATACAACCCCCATAAACCTTTTGAATCACAGTTATTTCCATCAATACTTCAGGTGACCTGACACTATAAATCACGTAGATTTTTGTTTCGTAAAATATGCAATTAACTATAGAAAGTAAACAATAATAATTGGCAAGTCCGTCACCCACTAGTTCATTGAATGAGCCACGGATGTGGAAGACTGGATGAGCCACGTGGGTGACATTGTCTAAGCGAGAAAGTTCGTCTTGATGAGTAAGGCAATTGAGCAAGATCATAAGGTTACTTGACAGATGTAATGGAGAGTGAAAATTAACACCGTTACTTAACAGTGATTAGTATACTCAGTAAGGTTCCGTGCGAATTTATGATTAATATTTCATACTTAGATTTTCGCAGTCTGGCAACGACCAAGGGTTTCTCTTTATAGGAAGCTGTAGTCATCGTTGATTTAAACATTGACGTGTTTTTTTAAGAGAATGGTAGACAAAGTTGTTGGTAGCCAACAAATGTTTTCCGGTAATAAATCTAGTAGTTTCGAAACTGACCAAACTAATGAACATCAGTTATCGGTTTGTGACACAACTAATTAATTGCCTCTTCTTTTTGCCAAAATTTGTAGCAAACACGTGCTACGGCCTACGACGCTGTCGTAGACATTGCGTAGTCAACTAAAATATTTTTTCTCCTTTTATTTGCATATTTTCGCAGTCATTTCCAGTGTTTCATTATATTTCCACGTCGGGCGTGCAAGGTCGTCGACCCCGGCAGCTCGCTGTGTCGCGGACGTACGGCGTGCGTGCGCGCAGCTAGCCGATCGCAGGATAACCGATTGACAGTAAAGAGCCTACTGAGATGCACTATTGCGATTCTATTTTGCCATTGAGAATACACAATGTGAGGCGTTTGATTTAGAAATCAATTGAAATGCCACGTGCTTTGGTTTCGTAATTCTCCTTTTCTGCTTTCAATCAATTAGATCGTTGTCTACTTGTTTGTAAGGTTATTCGACGTTAAATTAAGGAATTCTACTCGGCAAAGTTAAAGCTCAATATATTTATTAGGTTTGAAAATAACAAATATTCTTGGAACGACTTCCGATGCGATAAAGAAACGTTTTAGACTTCCTGCTAGATAATTTGTAACAATAGCAGACCAATTTCTTTTAAAAAAATGTTCAGAAGTTAATTTGTTCAGGAAAAGATAAATCTTACCGTCGCACACTGGACCTATAGATAGAAAAGTTTGTTACAAATCGACATTCAAAGCTTAAATGTCATTTAGAGATGGAGGCAGTGAGAGATCTCGATAAAAAGTCGATTAATTTCAAGAGAGAGAGTTGAGAATTATGTGCATTTGCATTTGTATTTTGTAATTAATGAGCAGTGCGCAAGTGCTTCACATTTATCATTCGTATGTGTTCGGCGTGTTTCTCGGAAAGCAGACACTCGGTCTGCCTCGGTCGCCATGTGTTGTAGGCTCTTTGTTCGTACTTGCTTCGGCAATTGAGATGCATGCGCTGTTTTCATAATAAATGCACTGCTCATTACTGTTTACACTTGGGGAAAGTTTTCGTATTGAGAAATAAGAGTAATTGGAGCGACAAGTTCTAGAAAGACGTAGGGATAGTGGTGATTCTGATTTATGGTTCATGATTTTTTAGTGCCGTAACCAGTTAGAGCAGGCATTTGTCCGGTTTTTTTTTTTTTAACGTAGCCCCACCCTAGGAATTTCTCCTGTATCGTGGGTGCGTTTACAAACATTTAAACTCACATACACAAACAGCCAAACCCGGAACCACTACTTGTAGGTCATACAAATATTTGTTCCGTGCGGGAATCGAACCCGCGACACGCAGCACTGCAGTCAATCGCTTAACCACTGCGCCAATCGTGCCGTTTGTTAATCAATTTGGGGCATTATGGACAATAAAAAGGGTGAATACTTCTAGTAAGTAAAACGAGGGATAATGTTGATTTTGAAATTATTCAAGATTTGTTTAGGTCCGAAACCATGTAGGTACTGTAGGTAGAGCAGGCATTCGTCCAGAAATGGGTGACTCTTTAGTTTTTACCCGACTACAGCGAAGCAAAAAGGAGGGTTATAATTTTGACCGGAATGTAGGTATATATGGCCATCTGTTCCGTGTGTGACGTCACAAAACAATACATTCTAACAGTAGTAAGCGATCATAAGCTCTAATAAGGCATTAGGGCAAAGTGGCACACGACCACGGCTAACCTCTGAACATCACTATGTTAATAAATACGAGTTAAAATATATTACGTGTAAGTTGTTTATTTAACAGACGAAAAATATTGAATAGTTATAATACGTAACAATTTCAGATGATTTTCCTGTTTTATACTATTAAGAGCGTAATTTTTTTGTAGTTGGATTTTAGGTTTTTGTACTTATTTAAAATGACAATTTCTAGAAACACGTACGGGTAATGTTGACTTTGAAATGGTTCAAGATTTTCTTGTGCCATGTGTCAACGTGCTACAAAAGGAAGCCAAGAAAGATTTATACTGAGAACTCGTATTTTCCTGTTGGACATAATGTATGAATTAGTGCATAAGAAATAAGGATAAGATTTTTATAGATATCTAAGAACACTGTGTTTAGGGTTTTGTGAGTGAGATGTCGTTAAACCCGCGATAGGTTACAAAGATGATGACGTCTGTCAGTTAGGATATGTTTTAAAAAAAGGGTAATTTATATTGTTTTTTTCCAGGTGTGTAGCCAGAAACCGATGGATCTAATGATTACGTAGGTAATTTGCGGTTTGACCTGATCGGGTAATTTTTTTTTCTAATGTTTTGCTAAACTTGTCTGCGTAACAGCAGCAACAAACAGCTGGCTTTTTTTTGTTTTCGAGTTTAACGAAAGAGAAGTGACGCAATTAAAAGTGATTGATATTCATTTATAAAGAAGTGTGCACACTCACTAAGTGTACCATCGCGTTACAGATATGGAACATATCAATTACTGGGACGTGTCCATATGATGAAAAGCTTTCCCCGCCGTAACGGTTCACGCTATGCACTTGAGCATAGACATTCATGTTGACGATTTAATGGTCCACTGGTCCGAGTAGTAAACGAAGCATATACGGAGTTTATTATAAGTGTGGCTTCTTGATTATTAATACGTGCTAGTGTTGAATAATGAATTGAATGACCGGATATTATTATTATAACGTATCTGACGTCAATATTGCAGAGAAAATGTAAAACTCACATAAAAACAACAACAAAAAAACTATTATTAAAGTCGAATGTGGACAAAGACGCACCTGGACTCCTGGACATACTATAAATACTGTTAGCTGTAAAACACTGCAATTAACCGACCATTTACGGCACAATCTGAGGCACGCAGAGGTCTAATAGTACGTAATAAGTGGACGTCCTGGAGCGCAGGACCGAGGCATCCGTTCTTGGAAGCGCAGGCGCACGATCATGACTGACAGACAGACGGACGCTTGTAAAATGTTACAATCCCGATGGTCAGATAGGTACGGAAACGGTAGTTACTCCGTGCGAAGACGGACTCGGCCACTACGAAATAAATCATACGCAGTTTCGTGGAACATACTGACGAGAGACGTGACGGACGGACGGTCGGCGAACCGCAGAGTAAACAGAAATAGACATTTATTTGTATTTAGGTTCGAATTGTGAATCTGCTACTTCATACACTTATGTACGTCATAGGCGTATCTATGACGGTTATCATTCTACCAGATTTAACGGCATGTTATGGTAACGATATTTTATACAGCTTATTAATTGAACAAAATATAATATATTTATTTCAATTTAATTTAATTTTAATTCATTTTCAATTATTTAATTTATTTTCAGTTATATTATATTACCTAAATGTAATAATTGATCTCGTCAGTACTAACATAGTTTTAAGATAATGTAATAGGTACTAACAAAATATGGACAAAAATTGTCTGAATTAAATGAATTTTATTTATTATAAAATGCTACAATTGTAATTATATTATAAAACCCACGACCTTGCTCCACAAAAAAAGCCATAATCCTCTCCTCTACTAAAGTGTGAAATATTAAAACAAAGTATATCAAAGCTAAGTATTGGGTCAATGGCAAACGTAACAGGCCATAAAGCACGTTTTCGAAATCTCTGAACTAAACTATTTAATTAATTAAGAAATACTGAAAGCTGCCAAAGAGATGGCTGATATAAAAAGCGAGTAGTGTTAATTCGATGTGACTGACATTTAGTTTACAAGGGCTGAGGTTGCGAAACCATTTTTAAATTCGACTAGTCAGTATGTCGTAATTCACGTACGATGTTATAAGCATTGAATATAACATGAATCATCGGCCGCAAGCAACTGACAGGCTGGCTTTCTACCTAGCAGTACAATACGCACTTAGTGCGGGCCTGTATCGTTATTTATGATGTAAAAATGTACTACACTGATTCATTTATAATGTAGCGGTAGTGCGGTACTCGATATAAATCCTCATGTTGTATTTCAGAGAATCAGTTTGAATAAACGTTACCTATTGTTGGTTCAATAAAGCGGGAAAGTAGTTTTCTATCGAATTATCAGTATGTTTGCTTCGAGATCATATGTAAATATCGGCTGGACCACACATACGCTCATTATTTTGTAAACAAACCAATATTGAATAATCCTATGCAGTTTGCGAAAACCACGTGAAAGGTTTTCGCTTGTCAGACTGACCGTGATTCAAAGAACGGGCTATAATGTCAGGCCGTGTTGTGTTGACCATGTTGGTGAGTAACCATAACCAATGAACTTTACGTAATTATACTTAACTAATAACTCGTTTTAAGGTCGATGTAGTCGGCCAGATATGAACATGCCGACTGCCATACAGATCGAAAACGAGCTTCGAGATTTTTTCTCTGACGTATGTTTAAAGTAAATAGACTCGGAATAAGATCAAGAGACTTCTTCAACATTCTCGAGTACTCTAATTCCATTAGTCTGTTCATATCTTTCAAGAAGAACATTTAGTTTTTCTTTTCAGTATTATTTACTTACGGAATTCCCGCGTTTCGCCTTGAGATTATTGCTTTAGTTACAAAAAACTATAGATCGGTTATGACAGCATCTATTAATTATTGAGGTGATTATTGTTTTGGGTGCCACTTCCTTATAATATTTAGAGCCTCTGATTAAAAATACCAATTATAAACATGAATTATTAATATTTAACGAGGTGTGTGGTTGTGAGTATCTAGAGTTGGTATTTGAATATGAATATGATTGATAAGGTATCGAAATTCAAGGATAGGTACAGAAGCCAGAGTATTTTCCTTCTACGAACAATTAATATTCAGTTTTGAATCAAAGAAGAAACTGAAATAAAAGTATTTCGCCAAAGGAAGCATCTCAGATTCTTCGTTTTTATAATTTGAGCAGTTTGATTATTACGTTAAGTAATTTTGTGCGGACGGATAAAATTACAATACCTAATGCATAAGAAATCTCATCCGCTCATTATTAATTCCGACGTATATTATTAAATAATCGATACACATTCTGAACAATTAATACATCGAGAAGTTAAAGTACCGTATCGATTTACATTGCAAGTGTGATGGTTAACGATACCAAACACTTCCAAATTGATTTGCGATTCGACACCGCCATCGGCTCGGTGTGTTGGCAAAACGTTAGTGGGAATACAAACTATGGTTAAACAGCGTTATGAAATCAATCGCGCCGCCTGCGCAGAACTTTTCAAACGTCACGCATGACATAACGCAGGTCGATGGTACCATAAACAGACGAAGAAATCGATCGTTTATTAGCATTCGACTACTATTTGTTGAATGTTTAAAGTGTGTCGAATTTTCCGTGTTCCTAATATGGCAAAAGAAACTCCATTTCGAACTGTTTGATTATCTTATTATTTTTACTTTCTGGTTTAAGAATTATAGAGAAAATGATATGCTATTTATGAAGTAACAAGACGTCGTCATGAAAATTATTATGGTGTCCACGACTACCGTGCTGTTACCTATGCATATGAAATCCTATGTATTATTGCCGTACGTGTCTCCGAGTGATGCTAATATACTGATTGTTTACGTGCTTTCCTGAGCCTTAACTTTATCCAATTCTGTCGCAATGGATGGGACAATCATGTTGTCCTAATCGCAGCTTATTTTTGGCTTCAGACATTAAGGAATTTTGAAATAGCACATCCGAAACAAAAGGAACGAGACACAGGCCAATTTATTTAAACGGCTTCCCTGCTTATAATGTGCATATTTAATCCGAGACATTATGGAGGCCCATGATATTTTGATGGCACGCGCGCAAATAACAATACAGTTTCTACCTCAAACGATTCAAGGATGAATACCGTGCTTGCGTGCGCGCAGCTCAATTTGCAGGTGGGTCACGCTCGACACCGCCGTCATGGCGTCATATCCTCACCGAATTGGCCACTATAATTAATAAAAGAATTGCGCGCGCGCAAGGCAACGCTATGTTCGGTAATGGGCGGCGATCTTGTAGCATTGTTGACGTTTTCGAAGACGAATGGTTGATGTCGAAAAAATGTTGCGTGCGGCATAAGGATTTAATGCAGGAAGGGCTTGTATAGCTTTGTCTTTCGCTCTATATAAGGATAGACTGGGTTCAAAACAAATATCTTTTCAAAGCTTGCATCACTACTCAATCATATATTGTTCATATATAACTTTAAATAAAATATAGAGCAAAGGGCACGCACCGTAACGAGATGTCCTTGCTGACATTACATTGAACTATCAGCAAGTAACAGGTAACTTGTGTCGTATTATGACGTCACATCGCTGGTTAAGGCTCACTACGCGAAATCTGGTGGACTCAAGGTATGGACCGGTTGCGTTACAATATGGGTAGGTCTTGACACGTGTCATGCTATCCTGTCAGGACTTATCGGCTGTCATCTGCTGCCCATTATGAGCGAATAGACATGTGAACTCACCTTTACAGCCGCAAGGCCACAGAACCTTCCCAACCTCTTCTTTGTGAGATGAATATAATAAATCATTGGTTATCGATAGGTTCAAGGTGCGGTAAGAATTGGTTGATCGATTGTTCTTTTTTTTCAGCTGAATAGGAAGTAAAATATCATTGTTTTATAGGCAGCAGATTGTACTAAGTATATTTAGTGCCGAAATCGTGTTGGTAACTCACGATTTTTTTTCTTATTCTCCGAATTTGCATAGTTCAAACCTCTGAATAATATAAAGGCAAAAACTTCAGAATATATAATCGGTTACAATTTATTGTCTTGTTCGTAAATTAAGAATGGTTTATTTTCTGATGAAATCGTAGATTGCACCGACGTTATTTATGATTCGTTACGTTGATTATCATCAATGTATAGCTTTTTTATACTTCTATCATGTATATGGTTGGACAGGAAGTAGTGGCGGTTATTTCTATACCTCAGTGTCGCTGAGGAAGGATATTATGTACTGAGATACCTACTGTGTTAAAGATGGAGGCGACAATACAACAGTAAATTAAACTGCGTATATTTAGTACCCAGTCAGCATAAAAAAATCAATTACAATATATATTCAATAGTTAAGTCATTAGGATTGGCAAAACCCATAGTCGGCCCATCACCAAGTTTCTTTGAAAATATCACGTTTTTTATTTCGATGTTAAGATTTATTTGAAAGTTTCACATTGTATATATTATGTTAAAGGATATGTTACAATACATGGATTAGAGAAGTCTTTTATCTGAAATCGTTCAGTGACCTTTTAAATACCAAGTTTAAAAAAAAAAAAACTTTTATTACAGAAAAACAATTGACCCGCAACCGTTAATCTCAGACATAAATATTAATAAAGCTCAGACGAAAATTTTCTATAATCTAAGTACAATGACCTCTAAATGAGGTTTTACATATAAATTTTTGGCGGTAAACGAGATTCTTTGAGCGGAAAAAATGGAATATAATCGAGAGAATGAGAATTCATTAAGAGGATCTATTCGCAGTATAATATTATTGTAATACGATAAAGATGAAATTAAGTGCATTACTTTTCCTTTAAGTCCTTTGAAAGGAAAATGTAAAAGCTTTTGCATAAAGTAATTTAATTAAGGATCTAAAAGTAGTAGTCTTTAATAATAGGGCGTTGACTTGTTGTAGATTCAGTCTTGTTGGAAGGATCTATGCTAGTTATAAACGCATGGTTAGTTCCTTTTACCGTTAACGGAAGTGGAAAACTTTTTGACTTTTCGTCTAACATTTATTCACAGTATCTTTTTGTGAATTGTTTGCTGTGTTGTCTGTCTGTTTGATACTTATTTACTTTTCTTTTTTTTTCTTTTTAAAGAAATAAATATTCTGACTGTAGCGTCACAATATATTTTTGAAAACCTATTGTATGTACACAAAAATATATCTAATTTTAAAAAGATTTCCGATATTCATAGTTTAAATACGAGGAATAAACACAACCTCGCTGTACACCGCACTCGTCTCCACAGAGTAGGCAACTCGTTCATGGGTCAATGTATACGCTTTTACAACAAACTTCCCATCGACATTCGAAACTTACCCATTAAACGATTTAAAAGCTGTATTAAAACCAAACTTTGCAAAAAAGGGTACTATAAAATTTTAGATTATTTAGATGATAAAAAAGCTTGGGATTGAGCTGCTCGCTCTGCTAAGCCTTGTGCTAAAATCATAAAATCAATACCAGTATTATATAAAAATTACATACAAAATGACATTATTACTTTGTAAAGTATTTTTTTTTATTTTTTAAATTTTTGTGAATGTGAGGACTATGTGGTTTTTTTAATTATTATTATTTTTTCTTTCTTATTTAGTTTTATTGATGGTCTGGCAGTTTGAGTAGTTTATGAGGCCTACCCAAATGTCCTTTCTTTGGTATTGTTCGTCGAGTTGAGCTCCTTAAGTTCTGGGTTGAGCTCCACGATTACTGACAAATGCTTGCACTGACAGGACAGGTCCACTCAAATCTGTGTGGTTCTTTTCTCAAAAGACCATTTCAGACACTAATCTACATGGTCCTCATATGGCCTGACCAAGATTATGTCTGGACTTTAAAAGAGACTATGACCTCTGAGTTTGTTTCGGCCTTTCTTCTCAGAGTAGTCAGATAGGAAACGCCGAACTCATCTAGCTAATTTTTAATTACTTATTTTTTTAAGATGACGTGTAAAAGTGATTCCAATATCCTATTTACAGAATAAACAATTTCATTTCATTTCATTTCACTACTAAACCAGGAACCGTAACAGTTACTAGGATCTGGCAGAGAATTTTTGCCGCTTAAGGTACTATATATCTGGAAAATGTTGAAGCATATTTTTTTAAGACAGTATAAAGACTTCGATACCTATTGACTGATCATCAGTCATCTCTAGAGCTTTAGATTTTTTATGAAGATTGATCACTGTATATAATCTCATCTCAACAGAGTGAATAACCAATCTATTTCTGGAAAATGGATTACAAGTTGATAAGAAAATGTAATTAAGTTCCCTTCCGATATTAAGTCTATCAATTTCTCAAAGGTCACTGACATGAACAAGAAGAATTAAATATTTGATAGATTTTTTTATCTGCTGTCAAAACGGCAAATTAGCATTCAAATGGGTTTATGAGATTTACGATAGATTAAAGTTGTTTATTTCTTTGAAATTAAAAGGTTCAATGAGCTTAAGTGGTATTTGTTAAATTACTATGTGATTCTTGTTCTTTTGTTGAGTTGGTTGTAATAGAATTAAAAAATATATCTACGTTAGAAAACAAAATTGAGGGAGAATTATGGGGAATTATGTTGTATAGAGGAGGCTTATGCGCAGCAGTGGGCGAACTCGGGATGAAGAATGATGTTGGATAACACTAGTCTCCAGGCTAGGTAGTATCCAACTGAATTTACTTTAATGTTTTTTTTTTCAGGTGTATGTAGGTCCTTAACAGTTGCATTACATGCAGTAACAACAGCATGGCGAAGAAAATTCCTTGCATAATTGTATGCCTCCAATAAATATTAGGGTCGCCACACACAGACTTGCAACATACGAGCGACAACTGGGCCGTGATAATAGGGGAACACCGCACGGACTGTTGTGTAACTGGCTTTTCATGTGCACACCTTTCTTGGTTAGCCTGGTATGGTCAGTAGGCTGTAATATCATAGTACATCATATCACTGGTCTTGTGACACTGTGTGTACTTATAGACAGACAAATGAAAACATGACACCATTATGATATACAGATTATTCGTTGGCAATTTCTAGTTCGTTCAATATTAAATCGACTTAGCAAGGCTTTAACATGTTATTAAGTATCAAATTCAACCAGACCACAGCTACTAGTCTATTGAAGTCAAGTACGATATCAAATCAGTAACAACACAGATACTTAAATAAATGAGATCAACAGAAGTCTCCAGTAGCGGCTACTTGCGATCGTGTGAAAAGCCTCTAACGTTATTTAGTACTCTGGTGTACTCCCTGATATGCAATGGCCTCTGTAGCACCATGAAACATGAGGCTCCAGAGGCTAGTGCAAATCTTGGGGTTCATTCGATTTATCGAGTCTGGTTAAACCACGCTGGGATCGGTGCATTTCATTCATTCATTCATTCGTGTATGTAGGGGAAACCGCAAACGTTAGAAATCGCGGACATGCATGCGTAGATATTGAACAGACGCATACACAATGCGGTTGGACAGATATAGTGGAAGACTAATAAACAGATTGATTATGTCAAATATATGCATGGGAATATAGGAATTATTAATGGTTCAAGTAGCTTTGTTTGCGTGCCAAGAAACATGACTGTTGAGGTGTCGCACGCGCATTGTCTTTTTCAATTGTTTAATTAAAGGATTCCTCCTTTCTGCCCAATTAAAATAAGTAAGCTTAGGCATGTTCTCTTTTAAAGCTTTTCTGGCTTATATGTAAACTTTATATCCTTTATTATATTCATATTGATTATATTTTAATTAAAAAAAAACATTAACGAAAACATTTTAAAATATAAAAAATTGAGCCCCATCGGTATCAGGAACATTACTTTATATTATTATTAGTAGTAATTCGACACTTTATCAATCAAGCTTACTTTCATTGTGATAAGATGAGTTTATTTTAGATGCTTTTGCTCATATAGGTACTTACTTACCTAGTTAATCTTCTGATGCCCACAGGCAAAGATGGGATGGATTAAGTCCGAAAAAGAAAGTACAATTAATACTGTATAATTAGGATTGGTTTTCACCTTGATTTCATTCATTGTCAAGTAAACGAATTGCTTAGATTTCTCCTATAATGTGTAAAAGTCGGTCAGAGCCGCGGGCTGTAGGACAGCTCGTTAGTAGGCTGATCAAGTGATTCTTTGTTAAATAAATAATAATTAAATAATAAACAATTTTGTTTAAGCGTCAGTAGAATTTCGACTAGGTAGTTTGCATGGATTCCAAATCTAGACCTCAGTATTTACTTTCTAAAGAATATAATGCCCTGTCCAATCTAAAAGTTAAGCTAACGAATAGAAAAGGGTTGGTAATAGACTAGGTAGGTCTTTAATATGTCGGTACATCATATTAATTAAATGTAGAGATTATTATGATCCTCCTATAAAACCTAAAGATTACAAAGCGTTACAAAATAATGATGAATAGCGACCTGAACTAGATTCACAGGTACATAATATTTTTCATAAAAAAAGCAACACTGAATCATAATTTCGACAATACAGATAAGATCTCGTGATTCCGAGCGCAGATAATCAAAGAATGAAGAAACGGACGTAACATAGCGCACGCGACTGCTGCGCAGCGTACCGGACTGGTATTTATTACTACACTTTATTGCAGGAAATTAGACCGCCTTACGTTTCCCTTCACGAAAATATGTCTTACTTAGCTAGAATATTTTTACTATCAATCTGTATTTCAATTTCCAATTAAAACTGTATTAGCTTTACACTTTCCTTTTGCAGCACCATGAGTTAGTTACTTTTGATGCTACGATAACCTTATCTTTATTTAAATTTCATAATTATATAAAGGCGTTGTTAATGTAGTTTTAATTGCTTTCTAAATTATCATTAAGTCAACCGTCATAACTGACTTGTAAATAAACGACCTTGGTTTGAGTAACTTGAACCTAGTCAAAACCAGACTAATATCCACTTACAGAATAAACACCTTCAGTATAATTTGTATTACCTAAGCCTTACCGGCTCCACTGGCCCCCACGTAATCAAAACACACCTTAAGTTCTAATAAAAGCATTTGCATAAACTTTCCGCATCGTCGAAGGCCAAGATTACTGATAGGGGTTACCGGGGACACCTGGTCTGTTCCCGGTACGTACGACTCGTCGTAACTGACTGCAAACATCACAGACGGGACGACTATTAATAGAAATTGTCAAATTATGTTTGTAGTCGCCGGCATGTGGGGTGGGCAGGACTCCAAGTCTGCATACTTTAACACAGTTGCGCAGAGAGATGACAATGCAGATCACATGCAATATGAAGTAACATTAGAATCTCTTGCGCGGGATGTCAAGAATTTCTTCACTGAACTTGAACAATAGAATTTTGAGGTCATTTTAAGTGATGGGGGCAGAGAGATATGAATTATGGTTATTAAAATTGTTATTTACGTCTGATTGATGAGTTGAAATTTTCAATGTCAGATTAGACCGTCAGTTTCAATTAGTTAAAGATTCGTAGTTGATTGGGAGAACTTCTCTTTATCTAGTTTCTTTTATAGCATTGTGTTTGTGATAGGAGGTAAATGTAAGTCTTTCTGTAATTAATTATCATGATTAGAGAAAGGGAGTGAATACACAGATGATAACTAATAGAGCAGTATGGAAGGGGAAGACAATCATGCTGGATACTCAGGACGAACCTTAAATAAGATAAGAAAGGTAAGGAGGATAGTGAAGAAATTATAAATTTGCTCTACAATGTACAAATATTATCTCTCAAATAGGCTGCAGCTATCTACGAGATTCTTATTTCTTATCCAGGTGTCCAAGAAGATACATCGTAGGTACAAATAACCACAAGATAGATAAAGTCCTTTTTTGTCGTAAATCAAACGGCTTTATCGTAGAAAGTAAACTTGATATTTGCATATTATCGACGTCTGCGCATTCAGCTGTTTACTCTGATTTATGTAAAGTGAAGATTGTTCGTCTTTATCTGTTGTGGTCATCGTTGACTTTCCTTCGAATGTTTTCTTTGTTTTAAATGTGATATTTAAAGCTGTGACAATGACAATGAAAGTATCTGAAGTTCTTTCTGATACATTAAAGAACACAGTTTATTTATTGTTTTTGAAAGTGTTTTATGTAATTGTTCTCTTCGTGTGCTATTTTCTTCTATCATCAGGAGAATTTCTCTTTCAAGGCGGGACAGATTCGTACTAAATCCTTGAATTTACCGCCTGGACAACTCGCAAGTTACTTGAAAGCTGTTTGTAAAACTTAACATAACAATTGATATATTAAACGTAAAGCTTTGGTTTCTTAAGAAAGCGGTGAATGGTCATACAGTAACAGCTGTCCAAATATAGACCGTTTTTTGACACGTCAAATACTGGTGATAATGACTGATTTTCATGACGGTCGTAAAATTATGGCAGCTGTGCAGTAGTGGCCTACTGGTAACGGCCGCGGATTAGGAGTTGTAGGTCTTAAGTTCAAACCCAGACAGCCGCTAACCGCTTAACTTTGTGTAAATTATTTCATCGCCACTGCTCTCAAAACGGTGAAGGAAAACATCGTGAGGAAACCGGCATGTCCTAGAACCACAAATTCGAAAACATGTGACATCCAACCCGCACTGGGCCCGCGTGTTGGATCACGGATCTCTCGCTGAGAGGAGGCCTGTGGGAACATTAAAGGCTGATTATGTTATGCTCTGCCTTATAATATGACGGAACCGCTTTCCTAGGAAGAAACTAAAGCTTTAAAACAAAGAAACGGCCGTACCTCAGTTAACCCTAACGTTACCGAGCACAATACCAACAATCAAGAACATTATTGTTCCGAGAAAACTTGCAACTACTTGTGCAAGTGAAATTTATATGGGGACGCTATTGTTTTGATATTATTATGAGCTTTCACTTTTCTGCATAATACAAAGGCAAGTGGTGTTTAGCTGGGGAATTGTAATTTATTACTGAATATTTGATAACTCGACCGCCATTGTTTATTTAGATGCACTTGCAAATTATAGATTGATTGATGTCTTACTTTCTCCTCAATGGAATTTGTTCTATTTTAAGAACGACCGTGATTTTCAAGAACAACACATGAAAATGAAATCATTTCGCTCGTAGAACAAAAAAGCGTAAATAAACAAATTGATGCGTTCTGACCGGAATTAGTTAATTAGATTACACGGTGTGAACATAAATGTAGTGTGAACCTTGACATGTTACTCCATGTTGTGTGGGAGAAACATTTTATTTATAACATCGTTCGGCTCATTATTGACTGGTTCGATGTATAAAAATAAATAACTTCTACTATCGTCCCACGTGAACAACAAATGTGACACGATGCAAAGCGATATGTTAGGGCACACGACTGGTTCGAAATTCAAATGGTATAAGGAACTAAATTCAAAATGTACCTTTGGCGTAGGCCACTACCCACAACTGCCAGTATCCAATGCAGTTTAGTATGCATGGAACTAGTATGTACTATAAGTAGATACTACTGTTGTCTATTAAGTATCGCATCGCGTAACATCGCGTAGAATTCTTGTTTGTGGAACAACGGCTTTGTGCCTGTTACTATTATTGGACATTACGTAAACTTACACCAAAGATACTTTTCTAATTATATACGCATTGTTATGGCTTCTAAATGTCGTCTGTGATTTACATGAAAATGCGTTCGTCTTATTAATTAGTTTGACGTATTTATGGCAGATACAAGAATACTGAGGCGTTCATGGAAATGTCGTTATTACAAATACATTATCTTATCTCAGTCTGAAGTCTGAAATGTGAATGAAATCCTTCATTCTGAGATATTACGTTAGATATTTTTAGATCTAGATTTTGCAGATATCTTCAATCATTTCTGTTTCTCCGGCCTATGAAAATGTTATGCAAAGTGATGCGAATTCCGCAAAACAGTTTGTGGGGTGGGCCTTGATACTATTAGGTATAATAATCTACAAATTGATTTTATGTACTTTCTAACATAAAATATAGGGAGAGAGTATCTGTGGTATGACATTCACATTACTGATAATGACATTACGTTCGGCGAAATTACGTAAAGTGTGGCCACCTGACGACGAACGCGAAACCAGTCCGTCCGCGCATCCTGACCAGTTTAGCGAAGCAAGGTCCCGCCATAGACCCGGTCACTTCGGACCCGAGCCCACGAGCCCGCGACACGCAGGGAGCGTTAGCCTCTATCAACCCGTTTATTATTTTTATATTTCACGCTCGAACACGCAAAATGGCTGACTTTCGTGTTTATTAATTCTTGAGATAGGATCAGGACCATTTAAAGGGTCTTTAGGTTTGAATTTATTCTACGACTAAGGGTCTAGACAGCTGGCTGAACAACCACAAAGACGACCTTTAAGTTTACACGATACCAGTCATGAAGTAGTTTGTATTTAAAACAAAGACCAAAACACAAGTTTTAATGTTTCTAAAAGCTTCCTCAAACATTAAACTAGGTGCGAGTACTAATAACAAACATGTCTGCTTGTTGTATACGATCAGGAATACGATTTGGCAACTAATAGTTGTTGTAGTAACGCTACGAGTTAGGGATTTATGATCCTACAGTTTTGTGTGGCGTTGCAGTTCCGCGTAATCGGAAGCCGTGTTATAAATTGGCATAATAAACGGTCTTATAATTACATGTTTTACATAACATAACAATACACTTACGTATACGTAATTTATAGTATATCTTAACTAATATTATAAATGCGAAAGTGAGTTTGTTTGTCGGTTACGCTTTTACGCTAAAACGGCTGACCGGATTTGGATGAAATTTGACACATGGGTAGACCATGACCTAGGTTAGGACATAGGATAATTTTTATTCCCATATTCCGACGGGATCGACACTTATGCGGGTGAAACCGCGAGCTGCAGCAAGTTATTTTTTTTTAAACAATAGACTCACCCAGAGTTTCACGATTTGTTTAACTTTCTTGTAAATTACACTCAAGAACCACTTCATTTCTTACAATATGTTAACTTCACCACATCACTTGTAGTTATGACAAATAAAAAAACTGTTTTTACGGGTCCCAAGTCATTATACTAATCGTTTACGATCCTGGCAGTAATCGTTATTTAGGAATAGCAGTAATTGCAAAGTAAATATTGAAAAACGGGTAATTTTGCTATTAGCGTTATATAATGAAACGTTGTTTTTATCGTGGACAGCTAAATGCGTTATTAGAATCGCATTTATCCGCCATGTTATGTTCGAGTAATTGTAGACAAATAGCTAAAGTGAATGATGCGTTATTTTTTTATTTAACACGTTGTTTGAAGCGTGATATGAAGTAATTAAGGTATGTGTGTGTGGTTTTTATAATCAACTGGATTTAGCCCGCGATTTCGTTCGTGTAACATTTCTTGTTTCAACATAAAATATGACTACTCTACTACGACACTCCGCAATACTAGTAGCTCCCATTTCAGAATCGGATCAGTAGTTTCAAAGACTACGACCTACATACAGACTCACAAATTTTACCTCCTTTTAAAATTACTACTCGCAGCGCCCCGCCGTTCCACCCGCATAAGTCTCGATATCGAACATCGGGATAAAAAGTATCCTATGTGTTAATCCAGGTTATAAACTATCTGTGTGCCCACATCCAAATCCGTTCAGTAGTTTTTGCGGGAAAGAGAAACAAACATCCATCCATCGTCACAAACTTTCGCGTTTATAAATATTAGGATTAGTACCTTAGATGGGTAAAGATAGAACAGCTTATCTCGAGCCTTAGGATTTCAATGAAAGCCATATTACACAATATTATAAAATATTCAAAGAGAAGCTTTTGAATTCAAGTCAAGAGGAAACGCTAAGAGAAAGATGCCTTACCTCTGTTGCTAGCCAAGTCGTAGATAGGATTTAACGGTCGGCCTATGTTCTATCTTGGGACGTCTCCAAATGTCTAGGTAATGTAAAATCAATGCTGGAGAGAATCTCGTGAACTGTACCTATGTCATGTTATTATATTGTGTTATGTTTATATAGCGTAATAAGCAAAATACTTAATATATTATGATAATCAGCTGATAGTGTTACCACTGCTGGAACACAGGCCTCCGCTCTGTGATAGAGAATGCGCCATAATCCACCACGCGGGCGCGGGCGTCATATGTCACATGTCTTTGAATTTTTGGTTCTAGGACATGCCGGTTCCCTCACGATGTTTTCCTTCACCGTTTTGAGAGCAGTGGTGATGAAAAAAATTATTACACAATGTAAAGTGTCTGCTTGAGATCAAACGCACGACCTACATCTTGTAAGTCGCGGCTGTTACCACTGGGCCACCAGTGCTCCTTATAATTTAAATGTTTACACGAGTACGCACGAGTTACGACTACCTACTACTCGTAACTCGTGCAAAAATCTGATTCAAAGTTTGATTAAATCTGTATTTTGAAAGGATAGCTCGGAATTATATTTAATGCGACGATTTGATTTATCTGATTCAAGGTCCGAAGTGAAGTATCCTTAATTATCGACAAAAAGGGAACTGACAAATGATAAAGTAATAAAACATATAACAAATGGCTACCTTAAAGCCAACAAAGCTAGTTTACAAGCTGAAAGCTCGTGAAATTCAGGCGTGGCGTCCTAATTGTATCCCAATACCTATTGTTACATATTACAGGTAAGTATCGGAGAACTAGATCACATCGGTACGTCATTGTGAGGGTAGTGGAACAATGGAATTTACACTTAATTTTATGAAGGTAGGTCATGAAGGTTTCATACTTAGCTGTAAATATCAATTTGCCTAGCGTTTTCCCAACTATGTTTGGGTCGGCTTCCGGCCTAACCGCTAACCTAGTAACCCAGTAACGGGGTAATACGACACCCCTTGGTAAGACTGGTTGTCTGACTACCTGTAACGACTGTCGAAGACCCAAGAATGACAGCCGGGATCAACGGCTTAACGTGCTTTCCGAAGCACGGAGGAATCTCTATATGTAAAGATGCATCCACGGACCAACCCCGACAAGCGTAGCTTAACCTGATGGATCGACCCGTACGGCAGTTATTACTTAGCCACGAGCTCCTCGCTGTTGGAAGTAATTGCCTAGTAAGGGTATTGTGCGTTTAAGTTTACTTTTTAGTAGAGGAAGCGCCAAAATAAAGAATTAGTGTGTTTCGGGTTCCGTATCAAAAAGTTAAAAAGAGGAATGAAGGAGTAGGTTAGTACTTTACACTGTAAGATAACTAATCTTTCAATGCGTCGAAAATAAATGCTTTATAATTTCTCATTCACCTAAAAAGCAAAAGAAACGCCCTATTCCTTCCTTACAAAATTCATCCCCTACTTATAAACTCACAAACATATACTACACACAGCCTACATCAGATGGCAAAACCATCGCTAATACAACACAAGCATTACAAAGCCAATCCAGCTTCGCGGTTATCTGGCACAGCCCCGTCTAATCAATCCTCGTGGTTACTCCGCAGGCTTCGTCGGACATGACGTGGTCGTCGCGTGCTCGTCACGTATCCCTCACGTGATGACCACGCCACCCCTCAATTTGGGTTGGAACCCTACATGGCTTCGGCTGTCATACAATTATGTTCGTTTGCCGATACTGTTTACGTTCGTACATTAAGTTTACGCATGATCATGTTTGAAGGACACCGTTAGGGTATATTTTGAGGGATTGGACGCTGTTCACGTGAATTTGGTTAAAGCGTTTTTTATAAGTTTGTATATATACAAATCTATGAGTTAAAAATGTTGATTCTTTGTAAAAAAAAGTCGAAAATGTGTGATCAAAGACAGCATTTCCTGTGGTTTTGATAAATTTTTCTTTCTCATAACTTGTGTTCAAGGATAGGTTATGAAAAGTGACTACATCAGTTTAGTAAAGATGATTTCATTCCTGTTTTTGAACCGTAAAGACAAAAAAACCAAAACATATGATCCATGATGTAAGCTTGGCATAGCGACAGCTACCAGATGTGATACATTCCTGTTTATCCATATAAAAGCACTTGCTAACAACGGGAGTCACTTTGTCAGTTTTTTTTATGGTTTTTACATAATCCCAAATTACCGTTTCGTAATCCGTCAAAGTAACACGTGATAGATAAAAGAAAACCGAAAACTCATTATGTAATACACCGGCAAGCATGCATATATTTATTATTAACTTAATTAAAGTCTATTCATAGAGATTAGAGTTGGTTGTGTACATAAGTGGGTTATTATTGTGTAAGTGCCAAATCAAGCATGTAATATGCGAGATGTGATAGTGCTATAGACAATATAGACATTTCTTTGTTGTTTATGGTGTTTTGTTTATTTTAGACAACGATGACATAACTCTCTTACTTAATCAAGGATTTAGGACGGCAGAGGTAAATTTAACTTCGCTAGTTACTATTAATATATGTTTAAGATGAAAATTGGTAAAACTGGACGCGTATTTTAGAATTTTCTTTAGTTGTCACCGTTTTAAATAGCAATATCTCTCCAGATATTGTTGTTGTGATTATTCCTAATTAAAGGATTTATTAAAAAAAAAACTCGTGTTTTTAGCAACTTTTCTAGTCTCTTCACCTAAAATAAAATGTTAACTTGGAAAAATATATAGGTACCTAACCTATTTCCTCGATGTCTATGATCAGCAAGAAACTTATCTCCACAAATTTCAATCAATTCACAGTTTGTGGGTGATATTTAAGAATGATAAATAACATCAAGCTATGCCAAGTTTAGCAGTAAACAACAATCACATGCCTCGTGACGGAGAAAAAGTATTGAAAATGAATTAGTAGGTAATTATACATAAACGAGTGATTATTAAAAATAAACTACCGGATTAATTTGGTGTTTAATTTAAATTAGTTACTTCCATTAAAAGTAAATTGATTATTTATCAAAACCGTATTAATTTAATTTATAATGAACACTTTGAATATATTTTATTATATGCATTTCCTAGCTAATGAATCTGATTTCTAGTAGGTTACAAAAACATAAAGATAATTGTGTACTTACTTACATTATTTCTAAGATTTATACTTTATTTTACCAATTTTATTACCTATTATTATTTGACCTCTGCCTCACACTTCGAGGAATACAGGCGTGATATTATGCAATGTTATTATTTATTTATTACTTTAACATAAACATTCGACAGTATCAATAAAAGAGGAAGGACAATTTCCAGTCAGTAAAAAACAATTATAGTTAACTAAAATAATTACAAAATCCTGAATTTCTGCTTACCCACGAACCCGTGGAGCCCCAGCGTTTGAGCCTTTTCCCGAAAATGTTTTGACACTGCGAGAGACAAGACACCGAAGACGCCGGCTGTATCTTAACAAAACTTTCACCCCTGTCTAATGTCATTTTACACTGTCACTATTATCGGAAGTTCAATAATGTTCATTTACACTGAGTTTTTATCATTAATTGTTTATTTATTTTATTGTTCACTATACACAAATTCACATGTGAAGGCGAATCGACACGCCGTAACCCGTGAGCTAAGCGCGTGCGACTGCGTTGCCGGCAGCCGAACGAATGGCGACCGCTTCGCTTTTCCTATCTCCGGAAAGCCGCGCCGCCCGCCTTAGCCGCCCAAACTTCCAATTAGAACATTTTTTTTTACAGGAATCATATTAGTGTCGTTTGTCGCTTGTATGATGAATTCTAGAGAATAGTATCGTTGGGAAATCGTAAATGTATGTAAGAAAGTTATCTTTGCCAATTTTCCGAAAAGTTCTAAAGCTTTCTTGGAATGGAAAGGTGCTTTTTATCATTGACATTCTTTAGTTTCGCAGGAAGTTATTAGCTATTTTAGATTTACTATGCTATGTAGTAAATTTAAAATTTAAATAGCATTATTAGAATTACGTTATTTAAACTCCTATTAATGTTATTTGCGGTTCGTCGACTCATACTAAGCTTTGTAAGCTATAATAAATAATAATTGTATATACAAAATCACCTAGTTTCCGACATAAACATGTAATAATTGATTTTCAAACTGAGGAAAGTTACAATTGGCGTTTGTTATGATTATCTATAGAAGTACTTTATGTTCCATAGATTACAATACTAGACTTTTTCGTCGATTGAGTGATGGAAATCATTTGCTTTATGCTTTAACATTGGCCATGAACTGTAAAACATGTGTGCATGGTGTGGAAAACGCATGACATACCTTATACCTGTTTGTACCAAATAAAGGCATAGTTTTTCTACGGTTCTATTGTCGTGTTGTTCTTCAAAAAAAAAGGACAGAATTTTGGTAAAAAAACAAATTAATGTTACAAATGAAATTAGATAATGCTTTTGATCCCAGGTAGTAAATACGTCCCAACTACCAATTTATAAATTAGAAATTCTTCGTGATTTACATACGTATACATAACATATATATAGTTGTATACAAGTTAGTTGGATTTAGAGTTCTTATCTATGGTAGGCTCTCGTGCACAGGAAATAGCGTCCTATTGGCTCGCAACCGCCGTCCACATCCGGCCCTGATGCTGAAATGTCAACGAGGGCGTTTGACATTTTTGCTTACTATCATATTTACAGCTGAAGCTTGTGATTTCCGGCATGGAATGGGGCAGACCCTCTTCACGCGAGAGTGAAGGGAGGTCAGAATTGTGTCAAGAGGATTGGCAGAGATTCTCTTTTGTTTTAAAAATCTACTAGATATAAATCTAAAATTCATTCATTAACACACATCCTTTAGGTTTTAGCCTTTAGGCTGTGTGTTGCTTCTATATCTAGCGGTAAATCGCTGGATATAGAAGCATGATAGTGCACAATAGTTCCTTATACAACGGAAGTGAGCACCAAGAAGAATTTTAGGATATTCACCACCTAAAGGGGTTAAGTAGGAGCTGAATGTTTGTATGGAATTTTGTCGTTTTTGCCAATGGGAAATTCCATCAGGCACACAGCTTGTACAGATCGCGGCACGTAAGTTGAAGCAAAATGGCGGTCGTCCGCGCAGGTACAATTTATGACTATACTGAGACGCGATCTGAAGTAACAACATTTAGCACGCGTAGCATGACAACGGGTTTTGTCGACGGAAGAATATACAAAATGACAGATCGGATTGTTTATCTGTCATTTTGTCTATTCTTCCGTCGACAAAGCCCGTTTCTATTGTGGTCATGCTTGCGTGCTGGAGACAATTCCTTCTGCCTTTTATTAATGGCCTAGTTCTCTCTTATCGATGGGAATTATAGGAGAAATATTTTTCTGCAAGTTTGTCTTTTCTTCTTTTAAGTTTCGCTACTCGTGAAGGCTTTTTAAATACGCCCCAAAAATGGTATTATAGGCATCACCACTTAATGAGAATGATCATGTATTGCAGTGATAGGTTCATTGGACTTGTAGATAATAACGTGATGTTATGATTACACTACTTCTTTTCGTGTAGCCATGTACTTTGATTGATTATTATAAAATAATAAACATTATATACAATATGTAAGAGAAACCCTGGCTATATATATATAGGTACTGCAATAACATTACCAAAAAGTAATAAAATATCTTATTATTATTGAAAATAAAAAGTTAATGCTGTTTATAATTCACATTTTTAGTACTAAAATTACCAAATCCAAAAAAAATTGCAAGTTTTCAACAGGTGTCATAATTTATGACTTGTAGACATATATATACTAAGCCGGTAATATTCCCCATTGAAAAAAAAATTACGAATTATCTTTTTCTTTTTTCCTGATTATCACTACATAAATAGACTCTAAGTACGATACCTAACAACAACCTCACGGATCGGTCGGGGTTTTTTTTATATGTTGTATATTCTGGTGAAAAAAACACTTCAAATCATTACATTATACTTCCTTGCTCTTGTTTCATGTTTATTAAGAATATGCTTTATGTGCTGTATGTAAGTATTTATTTATTGTATAAGTAAATGGTGTACCTACATCTTTAATCCATCCAAAGGTTGTCTGTAAAAGATAGCTTTTATGGGTGGCAACGTTGATTGCGGCATCAGTGGCATTCCTTAGGCCATCCGAAGTGTAGGTGAACAGGCACTTAGGACACTTCAGCAAGTGAGACATGGTTTGATCAGAAGCCGCACTCGGACTGGGTGATGTTCTAATGACTTCAATATTAAATACCTCACCGTTTTCTTAAGTAAAAGCAAAAATCTCTCTTTTAAGTACCTACGTGTGAGATTTATCGTTCCTGTGACATTCAAGTTTTATGACTGCGAATAAAATTACGTTGGTATAATGTGTTTTAAATGAGTTTGCAGCAAACATTATGTCCCATTAAATTGGATTATGTTTGTACGTAGGCGCGCATTCTTAAGTGTTGTCAGACTAATCGCCGTTTACTGCAGTTTTGTTCTAGATTTTAAAGATGTTAATTATGTTTAGAGTAACTTAGTTAAAATGTGACGCTTGTATTTCTCGAAGGTATACGGTTATAAATGCATCGACATTTCGAGTCCCATTTAATATGAGGCGACCCTTTTGTCATTTAACGGGCACAAACCCAAACATCAGTAAAATAAAGATATTAATCTATACTAATATTATAAATAAACAAAAAAATTTTACCATTTATTTGTTTGTTTGTAAGTATGTATGTAGGCGGTAATCTCCGGAACTGCCAGTCGGATTTGAAAAAATCAATTCTAATTTAATTCTAATCAATCCTAATTCTTGAGGATCGCGCACGAATTCGCGGGCAGAAGCTTGTCTTCAACACTTACCTAAGTAAGTATTCTAGAAATTGTTCCTTGACATATGAAAGAATCGAAAGTGCTGAACATGGAACTAAAAAAATACGTAAGAAGTTTTAGTAACTCATTCAACGATACAAGTTTGTACGCAAAGTAAGTATCTGGTATTTATAAGTGAACTAGTTTTTGCCCGTGGCTGGGGGTTTACTCCCTAAGCGAAATCGTAGTTTCGGCCGAAGTCACGGACGCTTCCCTCTCCGTCTTAGTCAAGGTATGTCCGTTAACGAGACGGAGAACGAAGCGCCCGTAACTTCGGCCGTAACTAAAATATCGCTTAGGGAATAGACGCCCTGCGCCCACGTGGATATCTGAAATTATCTCACGGCACGGTGCAACCACTCGGTCGCGCTATTACTTCGTTTCCTGAATTTTTTCTTTTTGCTCGGCTCCTAAGGGTCGTAGCGTTATGTTAAATAGCCTATAGCCTTCTTCAAGAATTGGGCTATCAAATGCAAGAAAGATTTTTCAAATATGATTGGTAGTTCCATAGATTAGCATGTTAAAACAAACAAACTATTCAGCTTTATTATACTAGTTTAGGTATGGAGTCAGGTCGTGTTAAAAGATTCTTGTTTACTATCTGCCGTATAAATCAAAATGCAACTGGGACTGACAAGTCAGATGAGTTATGTAGATACATATGTAACGTTACGACCTCGACACGAGATACGTCCTCTAAGGGAAAACCTATCATAATATGAAATACTTTGTTACATCCTAGTTTCTGAAACCCTGGAAAATTTCTATATTTTTCAAAGTATTCTTCTCATAAAGTACTTTAATATTCTTTGTAACGAGTTCTCATTTAGAAAGAAGAAAGAAAGAAAATACGTTTATTTGCGGTAAACATGACGCAAAAAAAAAGAAAACAAAATTAAAAAATTTGACCCATTTACCACCGAAACCACTACACGCACTCGGCTGAACGCTGACTTTTTTTAAAGTGTATAGTGCTTATTGTATCTTTTACATTATATTCTTTTCTATCGTGCTTGTTTTGAGATCCTAAGATTTCTACAACATTTTCTGTTTTTACCCGTGAGAACCTGTAATTGGCTCTATGTTTCCATCTGTTATAGATGTTGGTTCTCAGAATAAATAAAAAATAAAATAAACATAAGGTTTTCCATTTTAAAATACATAAACTGGAACCTTCATATAACAAATTAGGCAACTAGCTATTACATCCGATTGTTCAGACATCCCTAACTAATTATGAAGTAATCTAGTACCACCTAACTGTCCATAAAATCACGGTACCTATACTAAGTAAATATCCAGTTGAAACTCCACGTGGAAACACGGTAGAGTGGCCCAATTAATTACCACTGGACGAAGCACCTCTAATTAATTCTATTAGATAAAGTAGAGGCTTTCGAAATCCGCCACGCTGAGTGAAAACCTTCAGCTTGTGCGCTTACAAAATATTCGCTTATGAAACATAATTATGAATGTTACATATAAATGGGCTATCGGAAGGATCTTGGTTTAAAACGATCCGATAAGATGAACAGGAAAAACGTAATAAACGTCTTTGATACAAAAATAATAACAATCTATAGATCTAAGCGAAGGTTACTTCAGTTTAATAGCTAAAAACAAAACACGGTGTCATAAATAAATATACTTCTAATTATTATAAACCTTGTAAGACCAGGAAGGTCGCAGTTCTGGTACCGAGACATCAGTCAGCACCCACGCACTTTTTGACATGACAGAACCAATCATAATATTGAAATATTTACACAAAAATGCTTTTGTTATTAGCGTGAAATATTAGAAAATAATGTGGTATTCTTACGGCTGCTCCGAAGGGTAAAAAAACATAAGAGATGCCTATAAAACAATCACGAGGCGAATCAAAATGAATGACAACGTGACCTTGGCCCATATTGCGGTTTTTCTACGCTCAATAGATTTATGAAGAACATTTTTAATTAACGCTTTGTGTGAATTTGCAACTGATAACTGTAAGAATTCGCGTAAATCAGTCTTAGAGATAAATCTCTTTTTATTTTTTCAATGTCATCGGTGAACGAGGATGTTGAATAAATCATTCTGAGATGTTCCTACAGCACGAAAATTTGGTGAAGAAGGCTACAGTCTAATTTCTCCATGTTTTCTAAAATCTACTTCGGATTAACTCTAATGTCTAGTTATAATTGATCGACTGTAAAGAAAAGAAAACATTCAACAAACAATTTAAACCGACAAGCCTGAAGGACACGTCTGCAGAATCCATTAAACCTTGACACGTCTCAAAGACACCTGATGATGGATTCAATACGCTCGTGAATGCGGGCGTGGGCCTAATCCTGCCTAGATCTGCGTAGGATAATACCAGCATGAATCTTTTGAAAGACGTTCAATCTGTTCAATGTATAAGACTAGGAAATAAGACTAGGTTATTTGCTGGCTCCGTGGATGTCTGAAGAGGTCAGGATTTATGTAGGTCAGTATTTTCTTTATGGGGTGTCAAGGACTTTTCTGCGCTCAGATGAGCGTAAATAGAACTGTTTACATGATTGTTTAAATGATCTGTTCTTTCAAACTGTTCCACTGTTTCTTATTACGCAGGACTGATTGGGAAAAGCTGTGGGTTGATTTAATTGTTATTGCAGTCCGGAAGTTGCTAGATAAGGCCACAGGTTCCTTCTAATAGGACGCTGCGTTGAAGCATATAGATGTTATTACACCTGTTGGCAAACAGACGCTGCATTGAAACATGTTATTATAACTCTTGGCAAACATTGTAGGATGGCGGTGCCGATTCAACCTTTTGAGTTCTTAATTCCTTCCTCACTTCTGAAGAAATGAGAGAATTTAATCCTATGATAGATTAAATTCTCAAAAAAAAAATCTCTTTTCTCTAGAAACCTCTTTTTCTTAGAAAATTGTCTCAAGATAGTCAATTTGGTATCAAAGGGTACGTAATAGTAGGTAGATATCAGCGTTAGCAACAAAATAAAAAATAAAGGTTTTGCTAAGTATCTTTGCACGTCGAAAACAAAGGAGTTCTCTGAGTCTGAAACCTGAATAGCCTTTATAATGTCCACGAACCGAAAGCAGGTCACTTATATAGCTCAAGAAGGTATTAGCCTCAAGAGTTGAATTACTGTGGCCATAAAGAGATAGCTCAAATAAGAGAGACTAGGAATATAGTAATGTACCGAGAGCGAGAGAATGACGTCAAAAGCCAATCACTTTGAGGTTAAGGTGCTATCGTTGTGGTACTGAAATGTCAGTGTTTTACTTAAGGTGGAAGTTTCGAAGGTTGTAATGTATTTTGTTAAGGTCGGCCTTGATTGTGGGTGCTGAAATGTGTTTGAAATGTCAGATAGGATAGAATTCTTTATAAGTCAAGAAACATGATTTGAATAGGTGAGAAATATGTAATGTTAGGTAGTAATAAGGTTCACCTTTCAGCAGTGGATATTGTAACGAAAGATAGGTAGATACTTACATCTTCATTCGTCAACGATGTATATTATTTTCAACGATCATGTGTGGTTTTTCATCCTGAATAATATTATAAATGCGAAAGTGAGTTTGTTTGTTTGTTTGTCACGCTTTCACGCTAAAACGGCTGAACAGGTTTGGATGAAATTTGGCACATGGGTAGACCATGACCTGGATACTTTTTATCCCGATATTCCCACGGGATCGAGACTTACGCGGGTGAAACCGCGGAGCGCAGCTAGTTCCTCTATAAAAGGAAAATGTTCTTCCTCTTTCAGATCAAAAGAAACTACAAGTTTTCCTGAACTATAAGGAAAGCGAGTCTTTTATTAAATACATTTAGTTTTCTCATGAGTTTCGTGTGAAAGTAGGAAATGATTGAGCACTTATAAAACTTCGCACGCCGCCGCTAATATTATTGGCTGGTATTTTAATAGTTCTTCTACACGTGGGACCTGGGTGGCACATATGTGGCGCATTTTAAGGGTATGTGCGATTCCCGACCACCGTAGGCGCGGGTTTGGACGGACGGTGAGCAATGGGTAGCTCGCCGTTCGATAAGGACCAGGCCCGGGTCGACGGCGCGTTGTGTTCCACGCGCGCCTCAAAGAGATGTCAGCAGAACTGAAGGGGTCTGATAGGACCGATGCCTGCCGGGGTTGCGGGAAAGTTCGAAAGGGATACCGTAGCCCCTACCAACGTACAGGCAACTGAAGGAACACGGGTAGGTTTTAGTCAGTAAGAGTCTGATACGCCCTCCAGCTCCGCCCAGAGCGGGAGAAGTTATTTGATAATTTCCCACCCGAAAAAAAAAATGTACAGTGTTTTATATTGCCTACGTTGTGTATTGAAAGTGTGACAATGGTTTAAGGTTCAATAATACAATTATGCTGCAGTTTATTTATAATTTGGAAGTCCTATTTTATGGCCAAGATGTTTTTTTTTTAATAAACCTTTTTTTTTTAAGAGCTCCCCTTGCTCGTCAACTACAAAAAAATGGGCGTTATGAAAATTTAATCCTGCCGATAAAAGGCCATAAGGAAATAAAGTCTTTTTAATAAGTACCATCAAGAATGTCTAATTAAAATAGTCTCAATTCTTGGTTTGCGTAGTTAAAATTGCGTAAATTCATAGAAGTTTTACGCCGCAGGATTATTATGCTTAGTAAATTATATTTTTTTACGGAAACAATGACCGTAAATCCGAAATGCAGTTATGTATAACTTCGCCTTGATCTGGTTAACGCTTCGTAAACAGTAGTACGTAGAACTCGCTATTATACTAAAATATAATAAGATTTATGTGTTACAACTAATGTATGAAATGTTTGCAAGGAGTATCCTTGTGTCTTTTATAGCGGCGGATTGCAACATCGATGTTAGTATTTATTGCGCACGTATTAGGTTTCAAAATTGCAAGTGCGATGTTACTTAGTGTTTCAAGAAAGGTAGAAAGGTCATACCATTATCCTTCAAACATAAAATGTGCGACGTTATCCTTGGACTTCTTTATAACATTTATTTAGAGGAGACATGTCTCGTGCAAGGAAGATCTTACGCCCTTTTCAGACGCTCCTACTACCGGTGCCGGTTACCCGACGGATAATATAAGCTTCCGCTAATCTTGGCATAATTTGTCCGGTTTACCGATACGTTCATCCCCGGCTACTCGGCGCAAATTACCCGGTAACCGAAACGTGTGAACAGGCACTTATTTCATCGTCTATACAAAAATACGTTCACCTTCTGCAAGTGTAAAAGCCACTGCACTTAAAAATAGGGGTTTATTCTAATATACAGAGAAATAATAGTAACATTTCGACCTCGGACTAGTTTGACATTTCTAAAATAGCTGCGAAGTGCGGTGTCCTCTGCATAGCCTCGGCTGCATTTCTTTGTTCACCACAATTTATTGTAGGCTGTGCTCGTAATTCTAAAAGTGCGTTACTGTGACCACACGGCGGCGGACGGTAAATCAGGCGACCGACATAGTGTAGGATCACCATAGGTTCTGTACCAACTTACTGTATTTGTTTTGGTGTAAGCGTGGGTGAATGTAAAAAAATATCCTGTCCGATCCGTGAAGGTGTTGTTAGATATCGTACTGAGAGTCTATTTATGTGGTAATATACAGAAAAAATCAATAAAAATCGCCGCATTTTTTTTCAATGGGAAAAAAAAAACAGGTTATTACATGAGCGCAGGGGGGCGTTGTTTAGCGGATGTCTACAAGACAAGTCATAGTCAATTTTTAATGGATTTTGGGTAATTTTTGAACTATAAATATGAATTTTAAATAGCAATAACTTTTTTATTTTCAATAATAACAGTACCTATTTTTTTTTTTATACATATTGTATACGGGAATTGGTCAACTTTATTCCAACTTTTCTGCGGAAGCTGCTTACGTACAAAAGCTGCAGTAGAACTTTTCTATTCGATTTTATAAAAACAAAGAGTGTGTTTATTATATTTTCGGAACGAAATCTAATTAATATAATGTATACACAGGTCAGTAAGCAAAGATTTTCACCTTGTTGAACAAACTCTGGTTCATTATTACATTACATACGTTTCCTGATATCATATGCACATTACTCGTTAAATAAAATCTGACAGAGGCATACAACTTACAGATTTAACTAATAGACTAAACATGTAACTCGGAAATTAGTTTACGAAAACGTGAAAATGAATCGTAAACGAATTGATTTATAAATCGGAAAATTATGAAAGAATACATGGTGACCCTACTTCAGAGTTAGTATAAATAACTTAAAGAGCATAAATATCAAAAACACACGATGCTTTGTTTTATTTTAAGAGGTTGATTAATTATAAAACAGATATATCAAACAACTAATGGATCTCAGTCCGTTTAGACGGAGAGGTCTTCTTGAAAAAGTTAATGGCGGAGGTAGAGCGACTCAATTATACACGAAATGGACGATAAAGAATAGTGTTATAATAGTTTGGCAGCTGAAAATTATTTAACTGTTTTTATTACTTCCGCAGATTATATTTTTTGTTGATTTATGATTTATGAGGGGCAGAGACAAAAAACATGCCAAAAGTTGAGTCGGAGTTAAAAAGAAAAATGTGAAAAACAAAGCTCTTAAACTCGACTAAAATGTAGGCAATAAATATTATAAACACCATATATGATTTTATGATCGTGTGCTAATAAAATCTACCTCACCGATGAAGGAAAAAAACTGCATAAAACGTTCATATTAAAATTCCCGGAAAACTTCAAACAGATAGATACTTTTCGTATGAAAAATATTATTGAATTACACTTGGGTTTTTTGTGGTAAAATTATACAAATAATTTGGGAGAAGAGTGATTAGGAAGCCGTTATCGTCATCTGTTTACAAAATGTTTAAAAGGAACTTGGAAAAACTGGCCCAATAACATTTAGAGATAACAAATTGGGTTCATTTCATGAGATGCGACGCTAATGGTCAATTTAAAACCGCTTAATACGACATTTATCAACAAACCACTGATATTTATTCAAAACAGCATCTTTTTGTACCAAAAATTAAATAATTAAGGGATGTCATAAATGATGACGTTGATAAATTCGTGTAACAGAGTGGTTTAAAATGTCACTTACGTACGATAAACTGTAGGGAGAACATGGGGTTAGCTAATGTTACAGCACGACTGATGTAAGTTATTTCATAATGCTATACCAAAACATTAATTAATTCATCTTCTACCATAATAAATACTTTTTCAATCGAAAATTTTATAAAATGACGAACAAAACTTAAATAACTTTGCTACTAAGCTCAATACGAGTTACGAATATTTCTAAAGATTTTTAGTGAAAACACATTTTTCCTTGCCCTCCATTACCCACGCTAACTCGTGTACATTAAAAACGCATAAGAGCCTCCATTTTAAATATAAACTCCGCTTAGTCGGTTAATTTCAAACGGTTCCGCTTTTCGCAGCTAAAAATAACAATATCCGTAAACTTTTACTAGTGGTAGGCAGCCAGTAATTACTGCAAGGTCGCGATAAGCTGTAAATCACAGGCTGACGTAGAAGACGTTATAAATAGACTACTATTTGTGGGGTAGAGTGACGAAAGAAGACAGGTAACGGTATCAGTTGACGTGAAATGTGGCCAGTAGTGTCTGTTATATCAGACGTGGCGGGGGATCTCCTGATTACGTCAACTTTTGCCACTATTAAATTTTGTATTATTAAATCTATTGCACTGCATTCAAGAATAGAATTTACTTTAATCAATGTTTTTGTACTTATGCGTACGATTTATAAGGATGCAAGAACCACCACACCTAGTATTCCACATTGAAAAGGTAGCTATGTAATTCGTAGTTAGGGATAGATGGAACTGATCTCAATTCAGCATATTATGTTCAGTGATACATAATAAGTCAATGTTTTGGTCCAATATCGTCATCTTTTGCGTCAATGTCGTATTTTACGACTTATGCAAGCTTTGGTGCTGCCAGTTCGTAAGATTATTTGGGCATCGGATTCGTAGGCTACTTCGGGGACGAAAAATGATGTCCCCGTAACGCGCTGTCATATTGTTATAATAAAAGTTGCATACATACTTCAGAACTTCTTTAAAGTGTTGATAAGCTGTTTCAGTAACATACCTGTAACAAAATAAACACACATTAGTTTTTGTATACACGAGCTGAGTATAAGAATTTCAAATGCTAGTAGTTCAATCAGCTTTTGAATATTGAAATAATAAATAACGTGTAGGCTTAAAATAACTAAAGTTTAATACAATTGTTGATATTATTTAATCAGCCAATTTGGTAGAGAACTGACCAATTATACGATAAAAAAAATCCGTTCATAATATTTATATACATAGGTATATCAGATTATTCAATAAATTATTATTAATATTGATTTAATTTTAGATAAATTGAATGCATTTAAAATTAACCGTATCTTAACCAAAAGAACCAAAATGGTCTTTAGGAAGACGAAATATACCTATAGTTACTTTGATTATGTCATTCCGAATTCAATTCGGATTTGACATTTCACGTCTTTTCGTTGACGTTTTCAGTGTAATCCCTACGGAATAACCTCCTGAACTCAGGATAATAGAAATGCTATTTTCGTTTCATATTGTAGCGTCAGTTATAAATATAATATCACGTTTTCCATTTAAGGTGCAATTTAAATATGTATTGAGGTGTGGGTTATGTGATATAAGATTGGTTTTGGTAAGGCCTTGACGTAGTATGCGGAGATTATGGTCTAATGTTTAAATCGTTATCTACAAATTAGAAGGGAAACTGTATTTGTATTGTATCACGTAAGTGTGCAAAATTAAAGAAGATTATGTAGGTAGAAGGTTTATGAAAGGAAATAAGGTGAGCTCATGTTGATCACCAGCACCAGCGGATCATATATGTAAGTATAAAGTGCGTTTCATCAAATAATACCTTTGCCGTAATGTTGGCTCCACCGTAAAACTTTAACAGCGGTCCAATTAGGTAGCGCCGTAGCGTATTCGTGTTCGTCCTATAACAGTGGAGCCAACATAACGGCATAGGAACTTTATGAACTTTTGCACTCTACCAACTCTAACGTCATCAAATGTCAGATGCAAAAGCTAATTCCTTTTTTAGATTAGCGATGGTTACAATTCTGTCAGAAAATCATCTTTTATAGTCTGCGGGGGTGTGCACTCAACACGTTTCCGTCACAATTCCCTACAAATGAGTATAATTGCCAATTAGGACGATTTAGCATCAGAATTGAACTGACCGACTCCGAGTGCATTATGCCAGCCACATATATTTTCTACGAAAATTATGATTAAATACTCATTTTAAAGACATTTCAAGAGGTTTTTGGGTTGAAAGAAATTCGCAGGTGCATTCGAATGGCGGATGTCAGTCTATGTTCTGATAGTTCCGTAGGAGCCAATTAGGTAAACGGGTTCCGAAGAGTGGGCGATGGTCATTAGCGGAATGTTACTATTTTGAGTAATGACTATTTCGTTCAAATACCAATTATATATTTTGTTCTAGGATATCTAACTTGTTGAGCCGAGAATGAGAAAAATGCTAGAACGATTATGATAGAAGTCAATAAATTCTAAAAAAACTAGCAAGACAGCTCGAGAGCTGTCTTGCTAGTTTTTTTCTCCTGATTTCTGTGTGAGCACAGAGGTCAAGGTCAGGCCTAAGTACCAGCAGTGGGAAACATATAGAATAGACTGATTATGTTGTGTTGTAGGTATTGTTCGTTTTTTAAGAGCAAAATTACGTTTTGATGTAATGACAAAAGATCCTAAACGAACCATCGCCAATTCAGAATGAAGACATCTATCTACACACGCCAGGGCCATCGCCCGACAGCAACTATGGCCGCCAGGGATCAAGCGACAGGCGACCGTCTCGCCCCACTTCACGTCCACATTTCTCGGTAGCTAACGAGTCTCTGATCTGATCTAACAACTCGTAACACATGTAACACAAGCCCACTGGAGCGTTGCGCCCGCGCAATTATTTCTCTCAAAGAAATAGGTTAGGCGGTAAACAATAAAGTGTTTATCTACAAGACGTCACCGAAATATTTATTAATGATGATACCGTTTTCTTAAGTAGGATATTTCGTATTAATTTTGGGTTATTTTGAAGAGCTTCTGTTTTAATCATCGGTCTGAATTAGATGCTACAGCTGAAGTATCTAAGAAAATACAGCTCTAAGACGCCATTGTTTATTTCCAGAAAATACAGGAATTGCAAGCTAAAAGTCGCGACTATTAGATGTGGGATACAGTAACGAGTTCTAAGATCTCTTAAAAGCTCTTCTGGAGCCTGTTTTAGAGTTTTCTTTTATCTTTGAGAAGATATGATGATGTTAGTGTTGTAATGGAAGAAAAACGTAATACTCATAAATGGCGTATTTACAATATGGATGATGACTAAAAAATATTTTTTTGTCCGTCTTGTAGATTATAAAAAATTACGTACACGTATTTTTTCTTTTTTTACGTTATCAAACGATACATTGAGTTAAAATGTGCCATGACGTCACTAGTACGTAGATTTTATACTTACTTGTGACGTATCAACTTCCACTCCCCAACTTTAATGCGTTGTATTTAAGTAATTTTTTATTAATATGATAAAGCAAAAAATACGACTCTAATATTTTTTTATTATCTAATTGACGGGCTAAATAGAATTTCTTTTTTTTGACCCGTGCATCATTCCTATTGGTCGCTATTCCACTCACACGAGTTTTTGTTTACGTTTTTATTCAAACTATTATCAATATTATTGGAGCCTTGGTTGTGTTTGTGATTTTTTGTCAGTAGAAAATAAGAAACTACATACATACATAAACTCACTAACTATCGAACGCCGCCTGCTACGAGACTAATATTGAAATAAAATGTTTATCAATAATTCAATGAAAAATCCCTTATAAAAACTTCTATTGTAACCGAGAATTATTATTCATCTAAAACCGGTATTTGTCGATAACTATCCAACGAATAGTTCTCCATTAGCATACCTCAATATCTAAATTATTTCAAGCTTAAACAGAGTATAAATCGTGATATAAACTACTTCCAAAAACTGAACGTCAGTGTTTGTATAACTATTAGTTGTAGCACTTGTAACGCAACTACCGAAGATCTGTGGCTCCAATAGATATGCAGGAAGTGCATGCTAAATGCTGGTGTAGCTAAAAATGTATGCCAGCACATCAACCTACTACAATCTGGCAAATTTCTTTAATAGATTTTCAACTTTATCACTAAAGCATAAGGTTCAAAGTTGATTGGGAAAATTTGACAGTTTCGGGTAGGTTGACCTGCTGGCGTCTGTACAAATGGCTAAAGAGGTTGGTATGTAGGCAAGAAATAAACAGTCTTTACACTGCGTGCGTAATGGTTAGCTCACTCGGGTTAACTACCACTTCTGGTAAGATGAATTCATACTTATCTATGTTTTCGACTGTACCGACGAACTTGATAAATTATATTTTTTTATTTTATTTTTTGTTTAAAAAAAAAAACAGTTTTAAACGTCAAAATTAAATTATGTTTTAAAACTAGATGAGTTCGGTGTTTCCTTTCCCACTACTCTGAGAATAACGACCGAAACAAACTCAGAGGTCACAGTCTCTTTTAAAGTCCAGACATACATATATGTATTGTTTCATGAACATAGAACACCTATCTACATATTAATGTACCGACTAATTGTGACGTACCAAAGAACACTGTGTCGTAAAAGTAGGTAACTATGAATATCAAAGCACTAATTCAAGCTATGTTTGGCAGAACAGTACCTAGTGAGTTAAGTGTATGACAAGTCGCCTGTCAATACCCTGGCTATTATTCATCATCATCACCATGATTATCAGCCCTTAGAAGTCCTGTGATGAACGTTGACCACCCAAGGACCGTTACAATACAATACTGTTACCTATGTACTGTTATAATCACTGATGAAGACGATGTGATCGCATTCTTCTTAGCGTGTCGATGTCAATCTAAAGCTGCTTTTCCACCAGAGATGCTGTTGTTATAGATGCGTTTGATATCCACCAATCATATTCATTGGTCCACATAGCATAGCACTGGTGGAAAAGGGTTCAACTAAGCTGTTTTTTATATGGAAGGATGCGTGCTTTGGATGGGAACTATGGATGCACGGGGCGCGAGCACCTCTCCCCTCACCGCACCGTAGCCGCTCCCCGTGCCTCTACTGTCGATGCATCGCATAGCTAGAGCTACGCCCCTTACTCGCTCCGCTACACAGCTTAGCATGAGTGCAAACGGTCACATAGTTTCGTAGCTTAGCTTTCACATCCTCGCAGCATAGCTGCATAGCACATCTCTGGTGGAAAAGCAGTCTAAATGGACTCGGCCCAGAATTCGGCTACGTGTTTGGCGCCATCACTAGCGTCCATCAGTTCCTGTAACGTGCAGCTGATAGGCCACGCAGGACATGATATCAAGTGTCCCATCGTTTGTGGAACTGTACCTCATTTACACTCCAAGGCGGAGTCGTCTATGAATATGCACCTGCATAGGTTTTCCTTACCTAGGTGGCAGGTACTTAACCTGAGTCCGGAGTCTGTTTAAAGACTTCCAGGCAAAATTCAAAATTCAAAAGTCATTTATTCAAACTAGGCTGAGAATCAGCACTTGTCGAACGTCAAAATTACATGAGACAGTCCCCCAAAACGCCCACCCTTCACCACTTCCTAGTGCTTTAGCTGGGAAGAAGAAGCGGCGCAACAAACTACCCAGCAGCACAGCTATCTGTTCAGTTAGAAAAAATGGATTCTATATAATAGTATGCAAAATGATTTACATTACGCAACACAAAACATAATTTAAATTATAAAATTAATAGCCATATGACAGCTAACACACGCCAATATATCAACCAAAAACATCGAGAACTATACTCAGACAAAAATAAAAATAACTAAACGAAAACAAAATCTAAATAAAAGCCTCCAGGCATAAAGGGCGTAACCCAAGGCAACTCTCGTCCAGGATCTTCAGGGATGTGATCTTGCTGCCTAATAGCAGACACGAGGCAGATAGATAACCAATTTTTAGATAGGAATGGCGAAAAAGGAAACATAATTTAAAATAAAGTTTGATAATAGCGATCGCGCATTTCTTTTAAAAACAATGGTAATTGATTTAGAAACCAACTTATTGAAACGACCCAGTCATTTGACGGTACAAGAAAGTGTACAAGAATTAACAGGCAACTTAAACTTACAGAGGGTTTGTATCTCAAGGGATTATTAACTTATCGAAGGCAGAGTTAGCTCCGGTTCATAGCTATACATATGCAAATCGTAGTCAACTTGAAAACGTACTGACACGGCAGCTACACTGCCACCGTATATCTCTTGAAAATCTCTTGTGTGGAGTACATACGCTCTGATGGCAACAAAGTAAGACGGGTGGATAGCATTTTATGCGCACTGCTGTGTTCTGATTCTTTCCTCACATTGTCGGTAGTCTGTGACTAAGACAAGAGACAGATGCACGTCGCTACATGAACGGCGTAATAAACCCGAAAAGGGCAGCTTTATTATGTTCACTGTGGAGGTGTAACAGAAGTTTCGGTGAAGGTTTTGAGAATGGAGGCAGAAATTCGGAAAACGAATAAGATTTTAGAACAAAAGATCAGCGATTGTTATGGCGTCTACTCAGCATTCTAATTACGTAACACACTTTCAATCACAATCCGAGAGATTTGAAGAATATAACGAATCATAGGTTTGATAAAATTGATCAATAACGTAAATAAAGCAATGAACGTGGGTGAACTGTCAAAACGAAACCCATTGCGATCAATTGTAAATTCATTTGTGTTACGTAATTATCACGCTGGTTACGCCCGAAACAAATTGTGTATCTCTATTGCCGGGTGTAGATAGGTGAAATGTAACACAAATGAGCCGTCCATACTGACTAGAACCCACCCGTGTTCCTTCCGTTGCCTGTACGTTGCCAGGGGCCACGGTATCCCTTTCGGACTTTCCCGCAACCCAAATGAGCCGTCCTGATTTATACAATGCAACATGTATAATGTAAACAACAACTAGGCTTTTCTAATTTGCTTCAACGTGTGTTACATTTCATGTTACGTTTCACGAATCTGAACCTCACATAACAGGAGACAGAAAGATTTACTCCATATTACGTAAGACATAGAGCATACTTTGTCAATCATAAATGCGCATTTCTAACTGCACATACTGTCCACCCACGATTTGCATATTTGCGCATATATTTATAACCAGGATTACACGAAACCTGCATCCTACTTATCATTGAGACTGTACTGAAACTTCTGTCATTTATTTCCTTAGCATGCGCACGAGTCATTCAGTTTGTGAGCGAAGTCATAAAGGCCGATTCGGCAGAAGCTCTTTGCCTAAAGTGAATAAACCAGAGGACACAAATAGTCTTCCTGGTCTGTTCGTTAAAAGGACTTGGTACTATATTTTATTTATCGCTTGTTTCGGCGAATCAAAGGGCGTCTTGTTTCCGTTAGATAAAAGGATAGTAAGGGCCAATTTCACTAAACTCTGTTAGTTAAATGTCAAAGCATTTTGACAGTCTGTTTTGTATAGTATAGGTACGTGCGTCAAAAGGGACAAAATATCAAACGGAGTAAGCCGAAACCGACCCTTAAAATTAAAATGTTCTCAATTTGAGTCTAGCGGGGCGAGCACGGCCTTGTGACATGGCTCGAGTCACACATTTTATACATATAAAATTTATGACTCGCGCCATGTCACAGTTGGCCGTGCTCGCTAGTCAGGTTTGATATCTAGGTCAGTATTGGATTCTTGTATTACAATTAATTTGTCCCTGAAGGACAGACGTCTAGCTAGTTTCAAAATAAGTCCCCCACTTGAAGGACTTGAGACCACTTGAGGCCTAAAATTAGACTGACAAGTTTGATTAATATTGAGGCTATGATTGATCTTAAATTAACTTGAAATTTGGGCCAAGGAAAAGGAAATTTGAACTGTAATATGGTATAATAGTTGATTGATTTTATAATGATTGTATGTAGTTGAAAGGCAAAGAAACACAAATCATAGAATCAAAATCACCGAATGTAATGAATTTCTCTGTTTTCAGATTATGTTATCAGGAAAACTTTACAGAGAGATTAATACTCATATTATTGAGTTTTCAATTATGAATCTTTCAAACACATAAAACAAATATTTTCAAATCAACATACTAAATTACCGTTGTGATGTATTATTATTGTTTTTAATAGGTTAATACACTTTCGCTAATAATAATAAAAACTTGTATTTGAAAGTCTGAACCATTTTGTGACGTCATTTGACAAGAAAGATTTATTTCTGGTGCAAAATATTTGTTGGATGGCAGTTTACAATGAGTTGCGTATTGCGGAAGACAAGCAGAACAAAATAATGTCAGTAACATGAAAATATGTTTTCTATTCTCTTTTTCTACTGTAGAGAATACAATATTGTTTGGAAATTACTTCGGAAGAACTTTTTACTAGAATTTGTTTTACTAAAGGAGCACATTCAATATTTATTTTTTTACGTAAAGCCTTTAGTAATTTATTGAAGTGTTGTAAGAGTGCTCCTTGCGGAGGACCCGCAGTGGCCCGCGAAATCCAAATTTTCTTACGGTTTTTGCAATTTGCAGGCCAGTGTCAGGTTGTATCTTGATCAGATTTGTTACAGTTGTAATAGCAATCATGTCATTTCGTTTAAAATAGGTTTTTATTTTTATTAATTTATTTATCTTTATATAGATTATTTTCTCTTTTGTGAATGTGAGAACGCTGTAGGCTTAGTGGAACGCAGATTTGTTGACCATCATCATTTGTTAATTACCTGGTACTTGTTGAAAGCACACTGTCCTCCCATACCTAATAACACTGTTATTTGAAAATATTGTAAAAGCCAATTATTTTTAAAAGAGTAATCGTGGAGTTTCTTGCCGGCTCTTCTCCATAGGAAACGACCAATTGGAACCGTGCACCTAGCTTCTGACGTTTCATAAGTGCCCTTGTATGTTTATGTAAAATAAAATATTTTGAATTTCAAGTTATGATTCGCGACCATAACAAATATGTATTTACAGAATTATAAACATTTCTCTCAAGTTAGATTTGTTCTCAAATATCATGATTTCATGAAAAAGTAATTTAATGGGTTACTTTTTATTATGATATAAGTCAACAAAGTATTGTTTTTCGTTCAATTTTTTTCTGACGTCATCGTCCTGTCTGATAAAGAGGTTATGTTTACCAAGTATTTTTTTTTTTTCGTCATATTTGTTCACTGAAAGAATATCCCTCATTTTGCGATGCTTACTCATCTTGGATGGCAGGTGTCCATTATCCATTTGTGAAAATGATATGTTAGCGTTTTGTTTTTATAAAATAAAATGTTTAATTTGGCTCCTGTCGGCCATTTTGGCCCCAGATTTGCAATGTCTTAATCCATGTTTTTGTTTCCGAAATTCGATATTTTACACACATTTAGCATGTCGTTTTTGGCTTTCATTTCTTAACATAGTCGTTTGGAAGTGTAGTTTTCATTGATAGAAAATACGAACAGGAAGCAAAATTAATATTTGTAAAAATACTTTTAGGTAGCAACATTTTTCTTTTGCCTAGCGTACAGTTGGCACTTCAGTGGTAACTTTCTTAGACTTTTTTTTTAGTAGAATATGAGGCCAGTTTAGGATGAGTTTTGCTACCACTGACATGCGGCCTACGGTACCTATAAAAAACAAATGTCATCTCCATAATATTTCAACAAAAAATCTGGTAAACCAAGAGGCGTAAAAACCTATTTTTAATTGACCTTTTAAGCCGAACATACTTTACAGCATGTTATTCTCAGATTGAGTGGCAAATAATTGACGATATAGGGCAAAAGGGTGACCCTTTAACTTGAGCCTGTGAAGATTAACGTCGATGAATAAAGAGCAGATTGCGTAGGCATTATCCTAGCAATGGATGGGAATTATCCTTAATATCGTATTAATGAAACTAAGTTACTTAGGTAATAAAGCTAGGTAATACGTCTGTCTGTCTATGTTTCGGTCTTAGCCTTTGTTCTAATAGAAGTTAGAACGTGATTATGCGACCATCACGCGATTATGTCGCGCTAATGTCAGTAATGAATTATGACACTTATTCGACACTTGTACATTTTATTGCGAATTCATACGAACAAGAAACAATACATGAATTTGGTTTAAACGAATTCGTCCAAGTCTTCTTTTAAAAACTATTATACTTTTACTAATTAGGTGCCAAAATGTTTGAGTCTGGATTTGCAAAGAGATTGTTTAGTCTGCAAATTATCATCACAATGGCTCTTCGGCAGACTACTAACAATTTTGGTACATGTCCAAAACAGTCTTTGTTTTGGTCCTTTGAGTCGAATATTTGGGACAAATCGAATTCCTTTGAAAGTATAAAATAACATGTGTCACAGATAACTAGTGTCCGTCCGAAGCTTCGTTTTCGGCCATAAAGTCATGATTTGGCCACAAACCAGCCAAAGCTTCGGCCCAGTCGAAAATCAGACGTTTGTGGATTTTCGCGCGTCATACGGCCTATTTCGTAAGGCTCAGCAATGGTGAATCAATACAACAAGAAATACACGAAATTTTGTATCCTGTAATGGAATTTCTGTGTTTTTTTTTGTATTTCTTTTCCTCTTTTTCTCCCTAGGTGTAAAAAAAAGCAAACAAGATTTCAGTGTACAGCGGAAATATTAATATTTTTTAATGTCTTTTTAATGTCATTTTCGTTTTCGGCTTCGATTTCGGCCGATAATAAAATTAAAGCCGTAGCTTCTTTTTCGTTTTCGGTTGAAAATAGATTTTCGGTCGGACACTACAAATAATCTGTTTTAGTTTTCTGCGACCGTACACAGTAATAAAATGTGAGTGATGATGTAAAAGAAAAGAAAAAGTTATGAAAGCTCTATGATTTTATGTGTGAAATAATGGTTTATTACGTTTATTAGTTTCCCTTACATCGTGAAAGGTATCAGATGTAGGTTTATAGTTTATCAGAAGCTATGGAACGATGTTGTAAATTTCGCTATACGTTCGAGGAACCATAAACTCACAGTTTCCGCGATTCTGGAATTAATACATTCGAGGTCCATGGTTTTATTATCTGGGAATTAAATGGGTTGAATATAATTGTGGTTTTTTAATCTTAATTGGTTGACCTTTCTGTTCCAAAAATTACTTAATATAAATCATTGTTGAAGATTTTCGCTGGTTTAGGCGAAGTCTGGCAACATGCCCAGTTTTGTGGACAAGTAAGTTGTACCAATAAAGTAACAATGTTTCAATGAATTTAAAGATAACCGAAAACCTTTTGTGTTCCTTAACATAACAGCCGTCTGAATTATTCATTTAAGTTTCACTTTATCGTATCAGCGGAATGAGACGTTGAAAAATATAAACGCTTTTATCTCCTTTTGAACAGGAAATGTCTCATTTACGAGTTGCTTTGGTATTGTTTCCACAAAAAAACGAAGGTAGACGCGTCTACACTGTCACACAAAAATGTAGACCAAATTCGAAATAAAAAGTGTCATTTAAAAAAAGAACAGGCGGCCATGTCGATTTTACGCGTGAGGCGAGAAAACATGGACAAGAAGTAAACAGGAATCCTTCTGCTGCTGTACCCACTCATCTAAACACTCCACGTTCCAAATTAGTAATATCTTTGTTTCGTCCATATTTGATTTTGATGTCAGTAGGCCACCGCTTCCTCACCTTTCTTCGTATTTTCATTTCTTTTAAAAGTGTAAGTGTGAGTGTGTGTAGTGTGTAGGTGTAAGTGTGCGTGTGTGTGTTGTGTGTGTAAGTGTATATCTTTGTCATGAAAAATGTTCACGACGTCCTTGATTTATGGCGACGCTTATTTTAAAATGATCGCGTGGTTTGCGATATGGGGCAGAGAGACAAAACATTCCTAGAAAATATTTACGTGTAAGACAGTAAGCTCTCATTAGCGGTTAAAGACACCGCACTATAATTATAACGACGCAACATAAAATAAACACTGTTTATTTTGGATGGTCGAATAGCAAGATTATTTATAGAGCGTGTTGCAAAATACATGGCCGAGTTATGTCAGTGTCCGAGCGCATACGCCGCCGACGTGCTGATGTTAACACTGTAGGCTTTCACGAAGTTGGAACTGTCATCGGAATATGAAATGCACTGAAACATGTTCACTAACACGGTATCATGCAACATGTCGAAAGTTGAAAGTTTCAATAAAATCATTTATTTATCTCTTTTCACGTTTATCAACGCTTTCATGCTCGATCTTCTAATGTTTACACTTTGATCTTCCATTTATGTGTGTATTTTGTATTTTGGAGCCGCTAATAAATGTATTTTTAGGTGAAAGCCTTGAGATATCAGGGTTCAGGGTACTTTCCGACCTTGGGACGTCAGCATCAGTATTCGTTTCTCTTACTCAATTTAGTTGGAACACGAACCGAGTTACGTTTACACTGTTCAATGTGGAGTTTACCTTTCTAAATGGAATCTAGGAATCGTATTGATATATTGAGAAATTATTTATTAATATACACATTAGCCCTACCACGAGAGATTTCCAGGATTTGCATGGAACTAATAGATGCAGCCGAGGTAAACAATGGCTGTTCCCTTTGACACAAGCTTCCTCTGTGCGATGAAGAAACTAGATTGATACATACAGAATATGGACTCATACAGATATAGAAATTCATCGTATTAGCTATAACAGTATTCTAAGCGTTCTAGAAACTTCTGCAGGGTTTAAGCGTACTATGAGATGAATTGGAGCTTTAATAATAGGTGTTTTATATCAAGTTTACTTTGAAGTCTTGATACGACACCTTTTCTGTTATAGTACGGTTTACTGAACACTTAAGACTTTTATATAAAATCATCTTTGGTTCTTAATTTGCAGGCCTTAATTACCAGGTAGGTAAGTTGTTCTAAATGCTTCTTGAGCCCAAAGAATATCAACGGAAGGGGTCCGATAGGACCGATGCCTGCCGGGGTTGCGGGAAAGTCCGAAAGGGATACCGTGGCCCCTGGCAACGTACAGGCAACTGAAGGAACACGGGTGGGTTTTAGTCAGTAAGAGTATGATCTGTCTGATATTTATAAAAAAAAAAGCCCAAGAATATACTTTTATTTATACAGGATGGGGTGAGAATTCGGGTCGTTCTCACCTCCGCCGCGCCGTCGCGTCGCCTACGCAGTTTTTATTGAAGAAAGATTGAATTTCTAGTTTTATCAAGACACAATAAAATGCTAATGAGTCTTTTAGATTTAAACACCTTCTAACATTTATTATCGGTGGTTTAAAGACCTGGTTAACTTTGTAGGTCATCGGAAAGATTAAAAAGGCTATGAAAATGTAAAATTAAAGGGAATGTTTGTAAATCATGTTCTAAGTTTGTTTAAAACCTGAAAGACTATTGTAGAAGTCGTTTATTTCGATTTATGAGTCGGTTTCAAGTGATTTTTTCCATGCGATAATAAGTGTTAAGAGATTGAAGCGGTATAATGTAGGTTACGAAATATATAAAACGTGTTCACGTCAAACATCAAAAGAAATTGTTACTAATAAATAAATTAAACATAAAAAAATAATTGAGAATATTTTTTTTTGTTTTTAAAATGACAATAAGTCGTAATGGTTATAAGTCCTACATACGACTATTTCCTCGATTCATTCATGAGCGCAGAATATTTTTTCTCACCCATTCCGAGAAAACTAAAATAACATTTTCTTTACTTAAACATTCTAAAAGTAAATTAGGCCTAATCTAAATTAGAACGCTGTAATTACGTAAGGCGAGGTTACACGATACGTTTCGTAATTGTCTATGATATATTAAGTAGTTGGCACAATATTAAAGATATTATGATTTTAACAGATCGTAAAAACATGAATGTATACGTGCGATAATTTAAACGGTTTTACACCGAAGCTGTACTCATAAATACGTGGGATTCATTGAGTACGCTGTTGTGTACGTAGCTTTAACACTGTGGGATTGTTATTGCAGTTTACCTCAAAAACAATGGCAAAATTGATTTTATGAAGGAAGAAAAGTTTATTTTTTGTTTGTTTATTTGCAAATGGCGTCGCATCTTTACGACTGTGAAGGTCGATTTTAGTTGAAAGCTTGATTTATGAGAATACTCGTAAATATTATTTTTATCTGACGCAAACAATTTATGCGTAAATGTGGGAAATAATTTACGTAATACAATGATTAATAATTATTTTAAAACACAATCGTAAACAAAAAAAAAAATACTCGTCATGATCGTCCATTTTGTTATTAAATGATAATTTTAAAGCAGCCTGTATTATTTACAGAATTTTATTCACAGCCTAACTTATCTCTTGAAACACCACGTAGGTACTTAAAGTACTTTTATTCCCATCTGATTTAATAAACCTTCTTACATGAGGCAGTACATCTACATCCAATTATACTTTTATCGATTAATATCATCAGGAGCACGTGCATCGGAATTTCGCTCCAAACTACTACCTGTTTAAACTCATTTTTCATTGTAAGTAGGTACGTAACTTTATTAAAAACCGTGTAACTTAAGCAGTTGAATAACTTAGAATTTAATAGAAATTTAAACAGTTGGCTTTGTGACATATTATGTTTTTATTCAATAGATGATTATTTAAATTTTAAACAGACATGATGTATAACTATATAAATTTACGAATACTTATTTAAAATATAATATTATTGACATCCATACTAATATTATAAATTCGAAAGTAACTCTGTCCTTTTCACGGCTAAACTGAACTGAACGGATTTCGGTAAAATTTGGCAAGGAGATACATGAAATCCTGGAGAATAAGCAAAATAATCCTTAAGGGGGTTGAAATAGGGGATGAAAGTTTGTATAGGAAATCCAGCATTTTTAAGTTTTAAGTTAGGGATATGAAAATTCAAATGTATGCTTTTGGTAAGAAATAAAAATAACACATTTCAGCGTTTTTGTAAAATCATTCCCCACAGGGGTAAAATAGGGGATCATTTTAAATTACAGACGTAATATATTTTTTTTGTGTCATCTCTTCGAAAGATTAAGGGATTGGATATATAGTCATAGTCCGGAATTTCGCTACAAGCTATTTATTGCATGTTTGAAGAAATTGAACATGAAGAAAACATTACGCTGCGCATTAAAATGTTCTACCTTCGTAAAGGACGGTCTGCCTAGCGTTTTCCCAACTATGTTGGGGTCGGTTTTCAGTCTAACCGGATGCTGAATACCAGTATTTCACATGGAGCGACTGCCTATCTGAGCTCCACAACCCAGTGACTGGCTTCTGACGACCCGTAACGATTGTCAAAGATCCACGAATGACAGCCGGAACCGCCGACCAACGGATTAACGTGTTTTCCGAGACACGGAGGGGGGTCTCGGTATGTTATGATGGTCACCCATCCCCGGACTGACCGCGGCAAGCGTAGCTTAACCTGATCGTTCGACTCGTGCGGCTGTTATTACATAGCCACGAGCCCCACCTCTTTCTACCTTCGTAAAAAGGGAAATCAATAAATGAATATAATTAGAATTATTTGTTTCACATAAAAAGTACTGCTGAACTTAAATTAAGCGTGCAAATAGCCTGGCACAAAATAAATGATCAATGACACCCATACTAGGAATAAAAAATCAACGGGTTGCACTCCGGGAGTGCCGGCAGAAGTGAAAACTTGAATATTAACGTTGTGCATTTATGATATTTTGGAATGGTTAGGGAATAATTTTGCACGAATTGCTTTAATTATCAGTATAAAAGTACTATCATTTATGTGGTAAAATACAATATTCATTTATTGCGCTATCGTACACAAACATGACAATCTTACGAATTTTCGATCAGGTCACCTGTCCTGACGCGAGTTTAACATTTTTAACCATCACAAAGAAAGTGCACAACGCCGCTAAAGAAGTTTTCACTTCAAAAACCGTGTTATATCTTGATGAAAATGAAATGAAGGCTGTTTCCGTTCATCAACATTGTGTAATAATTGCATGATAACAATAACAAAAGAAAGTGCGCTGTATCAGGTGCCGTCAACCCACGTGAGTAAAAGTAAACAATAATAAAAGTGTGGGCCGAACAAAATAGGTTAATTTCTGGAGATAAAATTTAAAAAATAATGACGCAGAGTTGTAAAAGAAGTATATTCTCGGCTCTTTAATTTCTCCAATTACATGGTGGCTTTGGAAAAGCTGTAAAACGTTCAATTTCACTCCATAATAGCCTAAAATCTCATCTCTCGCCGATATCTTCATTACTTCGTCGAGTAAAACGAGTATATAAAGCCGAAAAAAACGTAAACAAAACATGGAAACGGGTCAACAGTTCGTTTTTACGATATTTTAACGTTTAACAGTATTTTTTGCGCTTGTTACGCGAGTTTTACGGTCCTGTTCCGTAAACCGAGTTACGTGGATATGTCAGAGTAATTTCGATTCGTCTACTGTGTATATCTTGAAACTAACCGTATGTTTGTACACTTATGTTAAAAACTGTGATATTTTTGTAGTTTTCTTAATAAATCTGCTAGTTGCCAATCAATGTTTTCATAGTTAATGTGAATGTTGGCCTTGCTAACACTTGTCGTTCTATTTTGAGTTGATTCAATAAATTCCGATGAAATGTTGCATCGTATCACAACAACAGAGTGTCGAGATGAAAAGTAGTAGCTATATTTAGAAAATTAAACAAAGACGGAAAACATTGTTTATAACACATATTGGGCCACAGGCCAGTAGAGACGAAAGCCTACGAATGTCTTGGCCAGTAGATTGGTTAGTGAATTACCAGGCAAGCAAAGCCGCGGTAAAAACTAGACATCTGCATACCTAGTAGCCTCATATAACCTCTTGTATAACAGGCAAGTCGAGGCCCCAAACAATACGTATTACGCTATTTTATGTCCCTAATAAAACTAAAAACATTGGCAACCAACTAAATAGGTCTATTTTCACATAAATTATATTTAAACGTTCAATGAGATTGTAAGAAGTCTTGTAATCATGTGAAGATTTAGATACTCGACATAGTTCTTGGTTGTAAATTCTCGTTTCATGTAATACTCGGCTTTTAAGTTTTTTATTAAGGATTTATTTCATATGGAACGCGATTTTTTTATGTGGCAACATTTCTCTTTTACGATATTGTTGTCTAGAAAGGAATCTGCTTTTATGAACTGCTAGCTTTTACCCGCGATTTCGCCCGCGGAACTTAGAACGGGATAAAAGTATTCTTTGTTTTAGCCCGGTTACGGTCTATATGTATAGCCTTTCCATCAGAGCCATTCACCTGGATACACGTTGCCGTGGCCAACTTGGAAAACTTTGAACAAACTCCGCACTCAGATCGGCCACAAATAAAATTAAATGAAATTGTTTATTCTGTAAATAGGATATTGCAATCAATTGTACTCGTCATATTAAAAAAAAAAAAAAATTGCTAAATGACTTCGGCGTTTCCTATCTGACTACTCTGAGAAGAAAGACCGAAACAAACTCAGAGGTCACGGTCTCTTTTAAAGTCCAGACATAATCTTGGTCAAGCCATATGAGGACCATGTAGATTAGTGTCTGAAAATTAAAAGAATACATATCTAATTGTTAAGTAAATTTAGCCTTTCTCTATTGAGTTTAACATTTTTAATAAACACGGCAAAGATAATCTCCACAGGTGGCTTTTAATGTATATGGGGCGTGTCCCAGCAGACCATGGCCCATCTTCCATCTTGCGCAGCATTCCGTTTTTTTTGGGTGGGATATTATACCGAAAAAATAAGAAAAATGAATGAAACTTAGAATTTAATGGAACTTTAAGCAATTGATGACTTTGTGACAGATGTTTTTATTCAATGGATAATGATTATTTAAATTTTAAATAGACATGATGTATAACTATTTAATTTACGAACACTTATTTAAATTAAAATTGTTTATAAATCTAATCAATAAATTGATGAACTGTCTTGAGATTAAATCTAATAAACTAATTTAATATATTTTATAATGTTAATGTGCCTAATAATATTTACGAAGCAAGACTGTAAATTTTATTATGATTATGATGTGTATGACTAATGATTAATGACATCGATGTAATTTCATGTTATTAAAGCATGTAAGTACTAGAAATATTTGCACGACTGATAAGTCGAATATAGTGAGACTAAAATGATTGTACTATGTTATTATGTAAGTACCTATATTCTGGCTATAAATAAAATTTCATTTCAAATTTCATCGAAATCCGATTAGCCGCTAAGGCGTAAAAAGGTTAGAGTTACTTTTATATTTATAATAATAGGATAATATGGATACACGCCTTTCACTTGCCACTTAATAGGTTTTATTTAATTTAGGAACTGGAAGATGCTACAGGCTTATTTTTCTTTACCGACTATGCTTTTATTAAAAGAATAGACGGTGTGCATTATCGTATCGTATTCATGTATTAAATAAAATACATCTAGTAATATCTTGATCCGAACCAACTTTATGACAATAAGGTATTTCAATCAACGCTTATTCACCGAACGGCCGTACGATACGAAATAGATCCTGTATTATGAAAATTAACACTATTTCGAAACCTGGAAGTTGTGTAAATATTTTAGGAAACAACTCGGATAGCCTTGACTGTTTTACTTTCTTACACGAGTCTCAACTATTGTTTGGTATACATTGCGAGGTTTATTTTAAACTTTTCTAAATGCTTCTGCCGAGAATGTTCAATGGACGGCGTGTTGTTTTGAATAGTCCTGTAGCTATGACCATGTTCTTTTTTGGATCATCCTTGGAACAGTTCCGGTGGTCTGCAGTTATGAACGTGTTCCGAACATGTGTCTAAACTAATTAGATAGTAACAGATTTAGCAATAGATAATACCTTAACATTACAAGTTGTAGTGATTTGCCTCAGATATTGTATGATTAGGTATGGTTTTGAAATTGAATCTGATTTACTCGTAGATTGTGTTTGAGCTAAGAACTAGGGCTTGGACATAATGGCCATTGATTACATGTTATTGTAATGATTACAAAGATTATTAATGGGGAAATAATTTTGTAAACCATTGATGGAGTGTGTTGCATGTTGCGTCAACGTTCTCCTCACAGAAAGATTTTTATCTTAAACATGATTGGAAATTCGAGCATTATTTTGATAACCTTCTTTGCAAAAAATTGCTCTGCTCGAATACATCCGAGGGCCTGGCCGACAATGTTTGTATGAAAATCCATATCTGTCGTGTTTACCAGCCGAATAAATTACTATGAAAACTCATATCTTTCGTGTTATTAAAAAAAAAAAAAGTACTATACAAGTCTTGGCCACAGCCAGGCTTTGCCTCGGCTCACATTTTCACTCTCATCCATGAATGCCCCTGTTGCAATTAGATATTAGGAAATAGCTGCAAGGTGCACAACAAACTATGAACAAAAAATGAACAAGACATTGTGATGACACTATTGGCTATGACACACTTTAAAATAATGGATCAACGAACATAAAAAAGTGCGGCGTGCGTCTCAAGGTTGCACCAAATGGGAGTCCAGCTCAGCATGTGCCAGGCATATTATATACCTGACGCTGATATTCTTCTGAATCCCTGCAGTGACATACGGACGTCGAGTAGATGAGATAAATATGCGAGTTATTGGTTTTCTGAAAAGTGGAATGTGCGGAGTGAAATGTATACCTGCAATTTAAATATTGCATATTCATTCTCCTGTCCTTATCCCAATTTCTTTGGAGTCGGCACACACATCCTCAAAACTTTATTCATATAAACAATTTTATTATTCACACAAACTGGGAGGATTTCATTACCGTACCAATAATTATTATTGTCTTCTTTTTATAATAATCACTCAATTTGCTTTATTCTTTTTCACATTAGCGATGCATATCAGAATCGCGAAACAAGTAAACAATAACGATATAAAAGATATTGCATTAAAAGCACATTTCTTAACAAATGCTGACAGATCAATTTACTGAGATATTGACGGGGATATCTTAATGTATTTTAAGTAACAATTATAATTTATTTCAACGAAAAATAAGAAGAAATTGAAAACGTCGACAGAAAACTGTTAGGTTAATTAGAAATCTTTTGAACAGAAAGTTTTGTTAAATGCCAGTATTTTTTCTCCTTAAAAGTAGGACACTCGTCAGAGAAAAGGAGACTAACGTAGCAAAAAAGATAAAAGTAAAAAGTTTCTACGAAAAATGAAGATTTCTACGAAACAGGTAGTATGGTACGCAACTGAAGGAAGGCAGGAATATTATGGCGTGATTTCTATAGGGTATATCTTTTCCATACTCCTTTTTTTCGCAAGTATCCTTTCAAGATAGTTGAAACACGATGGCTTTAAGAGCGTTTATTCTGAAAGTCAAGTCAAATCAAGTCATTTATTGATGAATTTATTTCAATTAGGCACAAAAAAGGCACTTTTGAACGTCAACATTTAAATAATAATTGATTCTAGTTGCCCCTTCCAAAAGGTAGTTTTCGTATGGAGAAGAATGGGCAAGAAACTCCACCGTTACTCTTTTAAAATGTTTTCACAATATCTTGTATACATCAATTATATAATTATATGTGAAGACGATGCACCTAGAATAAGATTACTATACCACGTTAGGTAAAAATAATGAAAAATTAAGGAATGACAGATAAATTAATCATGTGATAGATGCATGGTGCTCACATACAAACATTGTAAAATTATACGATATTCCTAGCATTTTCACAAGTAATATAACTCAGTGTGTGAGTTCGAGTAATCACAGAATGTAAAACCAATATTAAAAAAATATATATATATTATACAATTAAATTAGCAACCAGTTAGATTTTGTCTAGATTCTAATTTGCAACGAAAATTGGCAACGTCGCAAATAGATGTCAAATATTTCGCTGTTTTGATTAATTTAGCAATATTACAGTATGGAAATATGAAATGTGGCTAACTAGCGAACTAGAATATTAATAATGGATTGCAATTATAACACTGAATTTGATGTTGTAACCGTTTTAGGTGTAAAAAAGGAATTTGGAATCTTTCCAAATATTTTTTTTACATCTAAAACTAAATATACGGTGTTACGATATTATTAATTATTGCATTTCATTATCAATATTTTAGTTCACTAGTTAGCTTCATTTCTTATTTCCATACAGTATTATTGCCAAATTAATCAAAACAGGTAAATATTTGACAGCTATTTGCGACGTTGCTAACTTTAAGGATAAACGCTCTTAAGGAGCATTCTTAGAAAAACTTGGGAGGGACTCGTGGTTAAATGATAATAGCCGCAGCCGGTTCGAGGATGGGCCACCATTCATTACATATCGAGACCCATCCATGCCTTAGAAAGCACATTAAGCCGTTTGGTCCCATCATTCGTAAAGAAAGAAGAAAGAAAGAAAATACGTTTATTTGCGGTAAACATGACGCAAAAAAAGAACACAAAATTAAAAAAAGAAACAAGTTTAGGGAAAACATGCGTCACATCCACATAGATCCTTCGTAGATTTTGACAGTCGTTACGGGTATTCAGAAGCCCAAAAGTCTGACAACCTGTCTTACCAAGGGGTATCGTGTTACCTAGTAACTGAGTTGTGGAGTTCAGATACGCAGTCGCTCCATGTAAAATACTGGTATTCAGCTGCATCCGGTTAGACTGGAAGCCGAACCAAAAATATTTGGGAAAATGTTAGGTAGATTGTTTTAGAAAAACTTGTTATTGGAAAATACAATGATACTTCAAAAAAAACTTATTAAATATTTTTATGAAATGAAATGAAATGAAATTGTTTATTCTGTAAATAGGATATTGCAATCACTTTTACACGTCATATTAAAAAAAATATTTAAAAAAAAAGAAGAAAATGCTAGATGAGTTCGGCGTTTCCTATCTGACTACTCTGAGAAGAAAGACCGAAACAAACTCAGAGGTCACAGTCTCTTTTAAAGTCCAGACATAATCTTGGTCAGGCCATATGAGGACCATGTAGATTAGTGTCTGAGATGGTCTTTTGAGGAAAGAACCACACAGATTTGAGTGGACCTGTCCAGTCAGTGCAAGCATTTGTTAATCTTACACACCGAGACAAATGTATGATTGGGGAATACGATGATATTTCTAAAAGGTAAGGCTGCATATTTTAGATGTCATGTACCGTTGAAAGAAAATCGTGTGAAAAACCTGTAATTTCCATTTTCCTGTTCATTCAGTGGAACGTTATTTATACTAAATACTTGGAATAATTCTATTCTGAAGTAAACTACGTTGTATGTAGCAAATATTTCAGAATATCACTTTTATTGCGATTTTGTGATTTCAGTGAACTGAGTCGTGAACATTGTTTTTGTGTACACTATGAACAATTGGTAAGATAAACTATGTTATTGTATGGCCCGCACTGGACCAGCGTCATGGGGTATGGTTCACTCCCTCTCACAGATAAGGCTTGTGACCCAACAAGGGGAACATTATAGGCTAATTATGTATATTCGTTGTAGTGTTTTTATATTTTCTGTCCCGGTGCGGTCATCAATGGCTAGCTCATATGTAATTCAGATTACGTATTAGTATTGTTTTCCGCTTCACCTCGGCTTTAAATAGATTTCTCTACTTCCTATACAAGCGTAAAATAGCTTCCAGAAGTGACGCATTTTAGAGTCAAAGGTAATCTTTTTTGGTGAAAAGATTACCCAGTTACACAGATTACATATTTCATCTAAATACAAGATCAATCATAATTTGAATCATTTAGAAAATTATTGCTAATCCATTGCTTTGTATGTTCGAAAAATTTGTCTGCTCAAGAACGGAAATAACGCAATGAATGTTGTTGAACTGTCAAAATGAAACAGATTGTGATTGATCGTGTGTTACGGAAGTAGAGTGCTGTTAAAAGCTTTTCAAAAATAGCAATGAAAAAATCTTAGAAAAGCTATGAAATTGAGCAGAATTTCCAGCTTTTTGTGTACAAAAAGGGTACAATTTGGGTACACATTAATTTAGTACATAATAGCATTGTCGATTGAACCCAAAGTAAGGTCACTGTACTATGGGTCGACGGCGCGTTGTGTTCCACGCGCGCCTCAAAGAGATGTCAGCTGAACTGACGGGGTTCGCTAGGACCGAAGCCTGCCGGGGTCGCGGGAAAGTCCGAAAGGGATACCGTGGCCCCAGGCAACGTGAAGGCAACTTAAGGAACACGGGTGGGTTTTAGTCAGTAAGAGTCTGACACGCCCTCCCGCTCCGCCCAGAGCGGGAGAATATATTCGATAATATAACAACCAAAAAAAAAGTCATTTTACTGTTACGCTAGGCCACACTTAACAACGCTCAAAGCGCTCCTTCGATAGTCCTGAACAAACAAAGCCTATAGAAATATATATCAAATGGCGTGAATTTGTTAAACAACCGCCGATTACTAGGGATGGGTGGTACTGTAGTGCTATTCTGTAAAAATCTCATCGTGAAAACTAAGGTGAAGTGAGTTTGAAGTGGGCTGTCAATCCTTAGAGTACCTAGCGTCAGGATGACAGTTCACTTCACCAATTTTTGTTTCGGCATATGTCAAATCAGTCTCAAAAACAATTGAAAGTAGAAATACGTTGCTTATAGTCGAGCAGGCTGGGGTCATTCGGTATAGCGTTATTTAGGGGTAGGTACTTGGTGAATTGGGCTTTCGTTTTTGGGTATAGAGTCTAAAATAACTTGTTGTATATATCCGTCAAGATTTGGAGTTTTTTCTAAAGGTAGCGTTGGTCAATGGGACAATTAAAGTAAGGATTGCTTAGCTAATGACACGTGCTTATGTTACCTACCTCGTGTTATGAGGGCAGTGCAATTGCAGACCATTTTGGGCAGCCTAGCTATGGCTACGTAATGCATTACCAACCATTACAAAATCATACATAAACTCATGCCTTCTTTAGAAACTACAGAACACCACCTGCTAGGATCCTTTTGCCTCGTTTACGTTCATACATCTGGTCGTACACGCACGCCGGTTGCGAGCAGGTACTACGCATCTGACCTTTCTGAAGAACAAGGTCATCATATGCCACAAAATCAATCCTTCGATTAATATAATATTCGACAGGTAAACTAAGTCCATGCTTGTACAGCGTATATCAGAAACATGTGGTCATATTTGTAATAACTAAATAATCAACTGTCCCATTCAAAACTTTGATACCTACTCGACCCAAATCGATGGGATGGCTGAATTCTGTTTTGCGATGACGATGTTGGTCCCATGGAGAAAGTTGTTCAGTTACCACACCCTTAAATTTGACTACACGCTGTATACAGGGTCGGGGTCGGCTTCCAGTCTAACCGGATGCAGCTGAATACCGTATTTGACATGGAGTGATTTCCTATCTGACCTCCACAACCCAGTAACTAGGTAATACGATACTCCGTGGTAAGACTGGTTGTCAGACTTTCGGGCTTTTGACGACCCGTAATGACTGTCAAAGATCGACGAATGACAGCCGGGACCAACGGCTTAACGTGCTTTCTGAGGCACGGTGGAGTCTCGGTATGTTAAGATGGTCACCCATCCATAGACCAACCCTGGTAAGCGTAGCTTAACCTGATGGATCGAACCGTGCGGTTGTTATTACTTAGCCACGAGCTCCTATATCATGTTATTTAATACTAAAAGACCATAATCGTCATATTTCAGTAATATTATAAGGGTAGCAACCCTGCTCAATATTGGTTGCTTACCGAAAGGACAATGAACCCAACATTGGACCCTCGACGATAAAACATTATTTGATTGTTTTTCGATGACAATGAATCAAGTGTATTGGAAACAAAAGGACTCGTGATTGTAAAGCTACAATATTTCTTAATTCATAAGAATATTATAAGAAAATTGTAGTCTTATTTTATCAAACATTAATCTGTAATTTATAAACAAACACCTTAGAAACAGAAGACAATATAGACAAAATGACCGATTGTAGAAATGAAGGGGAGTTTGTTGTTTCTCCACTTCGTAGTGGAAAACACTAAGAAGTGGAGAAGAGCGCTTGAATAATAAATTATGGTAGGTGAAATTATATTGTTTTATTTCGAATTTATAAGTAATGATTGAGAAATAAAAATAAGTAAGGATTAATTATTTTTAGCTTCAATAACAAAAAGTGCTCAAATACCTTTTAGATCTTGACTACCCGTATTCGGTGACTGACTTTTTTCCGAATTTGAATAAATGATTTAGGATTTTGATTTTGAAGAAAAATAAATGTGACTATATCTTCGTAAATTAGAGATAAAAGTAGTGCGTTTGCAGCTGTCAGAATTCAGCTCCTTACAACATTACAAACGTTTTGAAAATATGAAAAGAACTTTTGTCATAATATTCTTTCTCTTATTTTAAGCGATAATGTCTTTTCTATGAAACTGAAAAAACTACAGAATATTTTTAAGAAGTCCGATAGGTACTTGGCAAGAGTTTTTAACGTCAATAAATGTCAGATTTTTATTGTCATAGTAGAATTTATAGCTAATATATTTTTTTTACGGATTAAGTGGGTATTTGGTTCCAGCCGAGAGTTTCTTGGAAAAAAACTTTTCTGAGCACGTATTGTTATTATGTAGGTATGATGTGCAAAAAAAGTTTATTAGTTAATAAAAACATAAATGTTTTAGAAAAAGCTAAATTACTGTAGCACTTTGTGGTTCCCTAGAATCCGTCTTTTTTACAACTCTTATGCCCGTTTTCACAAACACAATACGACATCTTTAACGTAGCGCAAAAAATAATCACCAACAAAAGGACAATCGATTCTCTGATGCGTAATGCTTAGACAACTCTTACAGCTTGCCTAGCAACAGATTTCTACAATATTGACAGACACCGAACTTGACTTAAAAAACCACAGACAAGAGTCAACAACGTAGATTTCGAAGCTTACGAATTGCCCACTGAGAAATGGTGAAACGGGAGATGTTGTTTAGGAAACTGCTTACGTTTAGATTTAACAAGACGTTGCTTTGCTTGACGAGAGAATGCGTTCTTGACACCTGTCAGTTTCATACTAACGAATATGTGTTTTGCGAATTTGATCCTTATTACTACTAGAAATTATCCAAATGACAGGTGTCAGGAATGCATTCTCTCGACGGCCGGACTGTAGTGAAAACGGGAATTAACTGTTACATTAATATTTGTATATTTATATTTGTAATCACGTTCTCGAAAACGGCTCTAAGGATTTCGATGAAAGTTGCAATAGGGGTTTACGGGGGCGAAAAATCGATCTAGCTAGGTCTCATATCTGGGAAAATTCGTTTTCTCTATTTTCACCCGAGCAGAGCTCGGTCGACCGGGTACCTACTTAGTAAAATAATAGGATAAGAAATAAATGCAATTCATTATTAATATTCTAGTTCAATAGTTAGTGATATTTTATATTTCCGTACAATAATATTGCCAAATTAATCAAAACAGGTAATTATTTGACAGCAATTTGCGACGTTGCCAACTTTTAGGATAAACGTTTTTAAAGAGATTTTTTTTTACTGAGAAATTGAATGGAGGGCGAGCGGCTGACTGGGCTTGCTTTATCCTGAAGCCGTTGATGTAATGGCTGCCAGCGGCAACAGGAAAATATGATTACAGTGACTTTAATACTTTGACACTGTAGTTTCAATGAATGTCCCCCCTGAATTAAAAGTCTGGATACGTGCCTGCGTGATCTTTCAACGAATGAAGTTTACTATAGTCGACGATGACGTCATCCAGGTGCTGACGTAAACATATTTCGGCGATAAAAGCTCTGTAGACAGCACGTTGATGCCTGTTGACGTGACATTTAGACTTAATTTTGTTGACGTAGGATTGAAAGCGAATTGTTTATTCGACAGGCTTTGGAATTGATTGCGTACAAGTTGATATATTGAAGTTGAACTGCTGTTAATTATCAAGGATTTGCGTACGATTTCGAGCTGGCGTAACCGTGACGCATTAAATAAGGTGATAGTGGAAAATGCTGAGGATAGTGGCGAAGTACAGAATTGTTTGGTAAGTAACAGAATAAACACTAACTAAATATTATTGACTTGACTAATTTGACTCTATAAGAACAGACTAAAGACAATAAAAAAACCTTAAAGAAAGCAGGGCTAGGAAACGTTATTTAAAATAACGTTTTTAAAACGTTTCTAACAGTTCTTTGTATAACATTTTGTTTGGAACGAAAACAAAATGAGAACGTTTATTCCGTAAAACAAAAACCGGTTTATTCCGCAGGACGCAGTCACGCACGGGGCGTGCAAGCATGAACTTGTTTAGTTAAATTGTACATTATCTACGATTCATTACATCATTGATTCCAATGCGCTTGCCGGAAATGGAAACTGGATGAAATGGAAACTCGCAACCCTTAGGTTGCGAGTTTCCTATCGATCAACCCAAAAAAAAACGTTAAAAACGTTTTATTAATCGAGAACAATTTAAATTTTGTTCTACTTCAAAAACGATTTTATAACGTTCCGTTCGAACGTAACCGAAACAAATAGTTTTTATGATTTTCCAAAAAGAATATAGTTTGCATCTTTGTGTATTTTAGGGGCCAAGGGGGACCATATTCAATCCCGCTCCATCCTAAAACTAGCCTCGAGCCAGCACTGTTAAAAACACAAATAAACAGGCAGACGCGACGCGATGGTACGACAAGATTCTGGTAGAACAATTTCCATGAAGTTTTCAGTCGCGTCGCGCCTGTCTGCACGAGCTTATAGGGACTTGTTCATCTTTGAACTTATCATCAGTCTCTTCATATTACGTATAAAATTAACTATCAATTAATTATGCATTACGCAGATACGAGGAGCCGTGTAAGGCGCTGACGACTTTCTAAACAATGCCTTCTATTAATAAGTGCGACGAGCTATTTCGACGCGACGCTATTTTTAGTCACACGTTGAAAATTACAGCAATGTATGGAGCTATGTGTTTATGTAGTCTGGTATCAGGTGATTGGGGCTATGTTTGGTGTTTGTTCTTATATTGTTTGAAGTCCAAGGGATTTCTGCTTTAACTTATGAAACGCACAATAATTTACGCTGTTAAATAACACGAAACTACTTTTTGGAAGGGGCAACTAGAATAAATTAAAATTTGTTTTATTTGAAATAATTGATTTGACTTTGAATAAATAGGTAAATGTACCTTATTTTTTTCTACTTTTTTGTCTAAAGATGCTCATTGTATTAGGGTTTGGGATTGACAATACTTATTTTTATTTAAAATATAATTATATATAAAATCTTTTAAAAAGCTTGAAAATTTTGAATAATTTCAGTTTCGTTTCGTAAACGGTAGATATAAATGAATATAACAAAAAAATAGTGTGGCTCTTCGCATTTTAGCCGTCAAAAGGTAACGGTAGAAGACGGTAACAAATTGTTTTAAATATTTTCAGGCTATTTGAAGTCACGGTGTATCTTCTTCCTAAAAGATTAAAGACCTTCAAAATTCAAATTAATTTTTGATACATAAGTACTATTATTACTTTTTACCAGCATCAAATCTTAATTCTGTAAAACATGTGAATTTAAATAAACTAGTGGTCGCCCAGTGGTCGAAATTCGATCATAATTCATTAAAATTTTAAGTTTGATAGGATAGTCCATACTAATTCCATGTTTATTACATACTAATTCTATGCTGCCATGTCATTATTCTAAGGTTTATGGTTAAAGATGGCTATCTTAAACCATAAACAAAAGAGTGTGTGTGTGTGTGTCAAACGCATGGTAGTGGTGTAATGTTTTTTAAATTAATTTTATTTATTTCTAATGCAAATATTATTATAGCAAAATATTAGCTTTCTGCACTCCTTCTCCATATAAACTTTAACTGTGCCGAATTTCATCCTCTTCCGTCCGAATAATTTTCGTAAAAAAGGGTAAGTAAGTACAAAGTTTTTGCTTCACGTATTTATTTAGTTTTGCGAAGTCCTCATTTATATATAGATGAGGACTTCGCAAAACTATTGACAAACCTTTTTATCAATAGTAAATAACTAATTTTAATAAAATCTATGAATAGTTTGAGACTGACCAGTCTCAAGCTATTCATAGATTTTATTAATAAACGCTATCTAAGTGAAATATTATCGTTATCATCCACTAATGTAACAATTCAATTACTGTCATACGAGCTTATTTGTCCTATTACTAGAACACGTGGTAAACGTGCGCATACAACCCCCCCCCCATCCCCTCGTCGTCACCCGCCCCGCGAATCTCTGACGTCATATCACACCCCTATTATGTGCGACTATTATCTACAGTTATCTTGTGTTTCTGATGTAGAAAGTACTCGGTCGTTGGCAAGAAAAGTAGTCAAGTTTGCAAGATATTGCCACTTAGGTGCTAAACAGAAAGTAGCTTTGTTGAATCTATAAAAAGAAGAACTTCGAACTGTTACCATGGAAATATTCTCCATCAAATATACTAGAAGAATTCGAAGAATTCCGTTAAATGTATTAACCGGTTACTAAGTAAATAATAAGAAAACTCGGCTGCCAACGGGGCGGATCGGTTTTATTCACTTTCCCAATTTTACGAGCAGAATGGTTGTAGCCCCTAGAACACAGGTAAATGGGTAACAAGGTTAATTTGCAACGAGACTGGCTCCCCGACTATTTATAGAACGGCCCAGCAATTTCGATGCTTTATCAAAGATGAAAGACGTTTTGAGGGGCACACAGTATCACCAAACTTCGGCTATGCTCTAGGTTTCTTTAAGTTAGTTATTTCGTAATTCAGTTTCGACAGAATTTCTGAGGAACAGCTTTTCTGAGAAAAATCTTTTTTGGTCCCTCAATGTTGAGTTAAGTAGCTATTGTTTTGGACAAAGGTTGGGCCACTTTGTCACGATCGCGCCAGTTTTTACTTCAAAGCTTTTGGATTGTAGGTAAAAATCATGATTCATCATTATCGTCCTTATCTGAGAATATTGAGTCAGCTGTTGAAACTGACTCGCATAACATTATCCTTACAGAATAAGTATTGAAATAATAAAGATATGGAATACTGCGGTCAAAATATAGATAGGTAAGTCATCAGATATATTATTATTATTATCTATTATCGGAAAAAATCGTCAAGGCGAACAACCTATCGCTATGTGTTTTGAATAGGCTATTGTAATTTGTCAATGAATGGCACTAAAGCGAATCGTCCAACGCCAGCTAAACTAAGTTAGTTTGCATAGTTGAGCCAGTTGTTCATACATGTCCGTCCAGCGCGGTGGATTTAACCCACTTTAGCTGGCGGTGGACGATTTGGCTAATAGCGGGAAAAAATTATAGGCATTTGTTTAGATTCTAATAAAAAAGTGACGTGGCTAAAACAGATAAAAAAATGAGGAAAATTATTATGGTTCTTTTTTCTAAACGACAAAATGGCTGCTTTGGTTTTTAATAATGGAAAATAGTTGAGGTTCTTTTTTCAAAACGGCAAGATTATTGCTCCATTTTTTTTAAACCTTCATATTCCAATTTCGAAATTAGATAAAAATCTGAGATCATAATAAAGACGACCTTTGAAACAACAAAGTTTCGTGCAAAAGAAAATCAATTGTTATTTGCGTGACCCAGTCGTATCAGAGTTGGCTTTCACGCTTTGTCGGCGGGGCATTCTCGACGGCGCCCTTGACATTTTAGTAGGGATATTAGTTTCTGCGTTAATAGAGGAGTGTATATTAGTTCCAAAGTAATGCTCGTACTTGTAATACTGTTTTATTGGGTTATACCACAGTCTGAGGATTCACGGTTCAACAAAGTTGTTAGTGAGATTTTAGGTAGCAAACATTTTGAAGCTAACAAGTCTCTTGTTACAACAATATTGATTCCTTCCTATTAGTCTACGATTATTATATGACCTACCTACACTTTTGAACTATATTTTCAGATTCTGTTTTGTTCTATCCTTGCGTCATATTATGTACCGCAAATAAACGTATTTTCTTTATTTCTTTTGTAGATTACCGCGCAGTTTATAGAACTGAATAAGTCATAAAAAGTGCGGAACTCCTAAACTTTGCATCTTATTTTCCAGATTTGCTGTTACTAAAATGTCTCATTTGAACTCATTTTCCATATTAAAACTAGGTATCCGAGGTTTCCCAGCAAACATCATGCCCATTTTCCGGCTATTTTATGCAAAGCGGGAAAGCTGTCAGTTTCACTTTCAATGCCACGCCACTCGGCTTAATTAGCCGAGTGGCGGTCGATATACCGCCGCGGCGAAAATAGCAACACTTTTCATTTATGCCCAGCAGTGGGAGTTCCTTATGATGGCTGGCGTCGTTTGATGGCCGTTTCATTGTTTATTATGGTGATTAAGTCACGAATAGATTTATTGGCGATTTTGTAGATGTAGTATTGCAAATTGGAAACCTCTGGACTGTTTTTTTTTTGTAACTAAAGCCTAGGGCGAGGTGTCCCTTTTTTCTAACACAAAGGGCCATAACAACTGGGGTACACTGTTGGCAAAATGTCAAGGATTGTGTGTGGCGCAACTTGGGGTAAACTTTTATCTGGCAATAGAAATAAAAGAAAAAATACTGGGAAAATAATATCCAAACAACCGTAATTTTACCCAAAAGTTGTAAAAATTCCATTAAACTGGTTCAAAAGATCGCAATTAGACCCCTATGACGTGAGCCATAGACAAATATTTTCATTGGAACTTTTCCGGTCAACATTAACGTAACGCAGCTACGATATTGTGTTACCTACTAATTCGTTTCGGAAACGTTCTAAAAATAGAAATAGAACCCTTATTTGTCTTATTACTTTAGTATGGAGGGCAAGAGCAAGTAAACGGAGTAGGTAATGAAATTGGAGTGCCTTAAGGGGGATGCGCTAAGGTAGCTCGCGAAATTCAAATTTTCTTACGTTTTATGCAATTTGGAGGTCAGTGTCAGGTTTGTGTCATCTTGATTCAAATATGATTCGCGACCGTAACAAATATGTCTTTACAGAATTATAATAATTAGAATCAGCAATAAGACTCCTTATGTTAGAATAATCCTAAAATGTCATGATTTCATGAAATAGTCATTCAATAGGATTATATGAACTTAGAGAGTTGTATTGATGATTTTTATGATTATAATTGTATAAATAAATATGTATAAGGCCGCGAATCATATTTAGATCAAAATACAACCTGATACTGACCCGCAAATTGCAAAAAAACGTAAGAAAATTTGAATTTCGCGGGCTACCGTGACGCTTTCTCCTTAAGAAAACGGTAAAGTATACAATAGAAGGGTTCTGTCTGAAGAAACAACTGTCAAGATTTGTAAGTCAATAAGTAAATGTGGTAAACATGGAATTACCTACATAGACATATTACAATAAACCAACTTGTGTATGTCAAGCAGATTCGTTCTAAAAATAAGTGTTACAAAATTGATCCAACCAGATTGAACATAACTTTGTGTTTATGTTATGATAACCACAAACCACATAATACAGCGGACTACTGACACAATACTGTAACGGGAATCCTAGATACGAACTCGTAAATAATGTTATTATTTTATCAGACACTTCAGAAACTGACGCAAAAACTCAGATTTTACAGTTTTGCGGTAGCCCACTGACTAACAAACGATATAGGGCAGCCGTATTAGAATCGCGTAAAATGTCTAACGTTGCGGTTCGCGATATGTTTCATAGAAAATCATTAACACAATATGACTATTTTTAGTTTAGTCCTGCCCAGCTTAGTGGGTCAAGTGATTCATGATCTTAAATAGGCGAAATAATTTGGCTATTCTTTTGTTTAAATACATTTAACAATTAAGATTTTTTGCGTTGTTTTGTAAAAAGGAAGTGAGTGTTGTTCTAAGCTTTTATTCAGATCAGGAACGAAAGCTAAAACAGAAGAAATTAATTATTTTCTTTTGATTTCCGGACCAGTTCACTTACTTTTCGTCAACTACCTACTTACTGAACAAATTTTTCCTCATTTAATCTCGGCAAACAATAAGCAGCAGTGCATGTTGTTTAGAGATCTGAAGATTAAAATTAGAATGAGTGTAAAAACAGAAACCTCTCCACTTTTAACCGACTTTACTGAACACTAGCAAAATATACAAAATATAAATAGTTTTTTTTTCCTTTTTGAAGGTAAATTGACATAGTCCACTCATACATAATATCAATTAGAATCTCATTGCGAATCACTGTCTCTTAAGATACATGATACCCTAGTTTAAGAGGCAGGGTTTAATCAATTGTGTACAGATTTCTCAGCATCCAAATGATTTATGTAAATGTTCTCTATCTGTATTTTTGGGAAATAAAGATATTATTATTATATTTATATTATTACTAGCTTCCACAAGCGGCTTCGCCCGCGTGATATCTTTATAAATTATAGCCTATGTTACTCAGTGATATTATAGCATTCTCCAGATGAAGGATTTTTTTAATCGGTCCTATACTTTTTGAGTTTTTTCATTACAAACAAAATACAAGTATTTTCATTTTATAATATTAATGTAGATAATATTAGTGTATATTAATTATGCTTAGGTACACAGCAAGTCAAAAACTTGTAAAGACAAATAAACTTATACGAGTAAGTTACTTAATTACCTATTTTTTAATTATATTTGAGAGTCACCTTTCACCAGTTACAGAGAATTCTAAACTCAGTTTTATTAACGGGATGTAATGTCTGGATGCCGCCACCGTCGACCAAAATCGATTTGTTTGCGACTAAGGCCCCTTTCGGTTGACCTTTACTGAAACATCAAACGAGGTTCATACAGGAGGGCTATTTGACCACGTCCGTCCTACAAAGGTCGAGTGTGCCAAATGACGGAAAATTTGGTCACCAAGTCCCCTTCCAACTTCCTTTGGTTCTTGATAGATAAATTGTTTATTTGGTGCACACAAATTACATAAGGTCTATTTAAATTCTTGTTTCCAATTGATGTTATTTCCACTTAAAACAAACATACACTTTGTGTTTGTGTAAATAAAGTTGATCTGAGTCTGAATAATACTGTTGAAAAAGTCATAAAAAATATGAAGTTGTAGCGTAAACTGAACCTTATGTGTAGGCATTACAGATGTTTTTCCTAAAACTCGTGTTTGTTTACATGTTTGACAAATAAATTGCGAACGCAGATTAGCACAAAATGCAAAAGCACGATTAAATAATAACTAATTACATGAATATCTCTTGGTGATCGATTAGCCAGTTTGTAAATGAGGTGACACCAAAACTCGACAAGTTCGGGACACGTGGGGAATTTCAGGAATTGTTATGACGATGGACAGTATACGTAAGTTCGGAGTGATTGAGTCATGTGCTAGGAAATGAAAAATTTTACGTATTTTGAATGTAACCTACTTAAATTGCGATTTCGAAACTGAATACTTAGTATTTTTAAACGCTGATTTATTAAACGTTAAATAAGCATTTGTTACGTTCAGTTGTAATTTCTAGGTTTTAGTAGTTACTGGGTTGGCCGGAACTTATCAAGATGGCGTCTTAGTAGTGGGTTGGCGGGAACTTATCAAGATGGCGTCTTAGTAGTGGGTTGGCGGGAACTTATCAAGATGGCGTCATAAAAAACTAATTGGTGAGTGCTAAGATATCTGTTGGTTGAAGAAATTGTACCAACCAAGCATTATGAGATTTTAAGTCGATATTTATTGCGTATTTTTGTAAAGTAATATATTATGAAGGAATAAAAATAAAAACCTTTTAGCGATTGTTTACTTTCATTTCCCTGCAAGGATATCTGCATGACTCATCACACCAATGAAACCGATCCTCTAACTACGCAATGAAATGAATCACCTTCACAACATTCAAAAGTCTGAGTCAGACTTTAAAAAACGAGATTGTTCTAACTTCTAACCAGAACACTATTAACATCGTCTATTACGTTTAGTAAACAAACCGATAGTTAGATAATAGTTAATCTCTCTTGAAATTGAATAATCATTGGAAGTTTCAGAGAAATGTAAGATAAATGGTTCGCTGACAGAAGTATGGCTGTTCTTGAAAGAGATCGAGTGGATCTTAATGAATGTCAAACTGTTGTGGTATTTTGTGGATGTGGCCTAAATTCAGTTCAACGGACGTCGCGTAAAAAACAATTATTGCGTGGTTTAGCGGTTCTCTTATTGGGTAATGGCACAGATTAATACAGATGGTTCAATCTGCATTTTAGGTATGAAGTTACAAGAACGCGGCGGGCTCGACTTGTTGGGTCAATTTAGTGAGTGTAACGTAGTCAGAAGATCTAAGAGTCTCGCGATAGAAATAGAGGGCAACTTCTAAGTGAATATAACTCTAATGATCCCTGTGCGACCTGAGTTGCACTTTATTGTGTCATTGCAAGAGTCGCTTTTTATTTAAATGATTTTGCGGAGTGATCGAGCTGTATGCATCTGTGGTAATGGTTACTCATTTGCTTGGAATGTGAGGAAAACATATTTTTTAACAGTTTTCCTCTCTCATATTTTTTAATTAAGGGAGAGCATGACAGGATTGTTTGTGCTACATATTCAAATTGCTTAAGGTACTACATGAATGCTCAACTGTTTTATTCAAGCCAGGAAGTAGATATATTTAAATGCAATTTTATTTACAGCAAAATATGCAAATGAACGACACGTTTAAAACTTACATGATACACGAGCTTTTCTAATTCTATTTAAAAGAGAGCCATACTTACAAATAGCCGAGAATTAAGCAACTTAATATGACATAATGAATGAATGAAGGGAGTAGGTATTCAGAGCTATAAGCCGATGCAAACGCAAATAAATTTAATGCAATATCAAGACTTTTCAGCTTTATTAAATAAAGAAGAAATTACTTAATAGTTTTATCCGAAAATACAACATCCTGATAAATTGAAAACTGTTTAAAAAAAAAAACATATATTACATGCACAGCGTTCCAACAAAATTCCGCGCTGAAAAATGTGTTACAATTGTATTGCAAAAGTGTAACAACAGACATTAGGTATTCGCAATGTTCCGGTCAGACGGCTGTTCCCGTCAGACGGCTGTTCCCGTCATTCTTTAGTTCTCTATATTTCTACACATTTATAAACGATTTACTTTACGGCGAAGGGGAACCCAGTTTAGTTCCATGCGATTTATTTTAATTTAACACGACTATTACATGATAAATATGTTACTACTATATTAAAAAACAATATATGAATGGAGTTCATGAAAACCGGAAGCTTTTTGAAAAATCCAGATTTTGTGGTTGACATTATTACGCGAAGGAATTTTCTGAAAAGTAGTTTAGAACGTTTAAGTAACCTATTCTAGTTTTGTTTATATAAAAATATTGGTGTGTGGGAATGTACCATCGAAGACGATAGATATGAAATCTATACACCGTAAGGACTATTTCTGCTTGCAGCGCTCGGCCGCTATAGAACCGGGCGGTAACAGATGTGGTCATCGTGTTCAAGGGATTTTGTTTTCAAACTGCTTGGATATGAAGATCTTTGATAGTACAAATAAATATAGCAATACATGGACCAATCCTTGGACAAAGATATGTTTAAGTGATTTTCCTGTTCCCAATTCCATGGAAACCAAAATACTGACCCAAGGTATGCAGTAAACACAGCCATTGCCAAATATCTCGAATACTTTCGCTATTATTGTTTACCGATTCTTACAACACATGAGTTATCGATAGTCGATACTGATCTAATTGACCGATTAATCGTTAAAAGTATGTGGGCCAGTCACAATGACTGTTTACGAATCATGTTACGCACTTCAGATTTTATTAAAACGAGCTTTATTGCGTAAACGATAAAGTCGATAATATCGTTAATGGGATAGCTGAAGGCCTGAAGATTTATTTATGGGATGCTTAACTTCAATCCAATATACTTAGGTAATGAGTGAAATACGAGCGCCATTTTGATGCGGTCCGTTTGCCAAATGTCTGTCGGCGTTAAGTATTTGTTTAGGTTTAGGAAAGCACGTTAAGGAGGAAATACGAGTGCTAGAGATTATTTACGTTTTGTGTCGAAATCGACTTGCCGTTACCACAGACTGTTATAATATTATTCTTACCGCTACTGTACTATTTGCTTTTGAAGAAGTTTCTATTCCATAGTCTATGATTTGCCTAAGTACGGTATTATGTGGTGGAAATCCGTAAAGCTCGAGTGATTACTTGCAGACTAGTGATGTAGCCATGTGTTATTAAAGTTGCGCTTGCGACACTGCACACGTCGTTTACAACAAATTGTCGCGGGCCATTAGGTAACCCATTTACCTATATGACTGTTACAGTTCGCGTGGGAACGGGCAGCTAAATTAATTTATTTTTTTCTTTTAGTTTCTGGACAGCAGTAGTAGTTGACTAATTATTTGATTAAAAAAGTATTTTTGTAATTGCAAGAATTTAGTCCGAGCTTACCTACATACAATACCTTGATACAAATCATGTGTTGTATAATTATTTCTATTTAATGTTTACATCCTTATACGCCTCGTGTATGTCTATCCACAGAATCCTTACACAAAAATAAACACGTCTATAAAAAGATTATTTATCACGATCAAAATAAAAACACATTTCGTCGAGCATTACTCTTCACAGCTCATACACAGCCTTTCAAAATCAACAAAGGAGAGTTCTAAAAATAGCCACAAAGAGAAAAATAACCTAAGTACCTACTCGACGTGATATAATAGTTTAGGAAGGTATGTAGCGCGATAGAATCTGAGGTTTTCCAGATGATTTCGCCGTTCGCGAACCCAATTTTGGGAGATTAAGTGATCACTCAGATCCTCTGATATATTGAACGTTTCTAGGACAAACCCTGGAGATTAGTACAACCCAAATAGCTTGTTTCATAGTTTCGTAATTATTTTCTATTCCCGCATTATTTATCGCTGGGCGTTGACGCCGCCATCTTGTTCGGGAGCTCACGACCCAACTTGGCATTCAGTCGCGTGTTTCATCGTTTTGAGGTGAACTCTTATGTAATATGTACGGGTCAAGTTCATTCGTGATGCAATACTCGTGTCGCCTTTTAGTCAACAAAAGATAAGTAAAATTAGATTTCGACCTTCAAGAAATTCTTGTAAAAGCCCTTTGAAATTGAGCAATAAAATATATAGCTTCGACAAGGTAATAATTCTATCCCCGTCAATTTCAGATTTAGGTCAATCCTGTGCCAATATTATTTCTATTTCCATTTAGCCTAAATCTACCAAATTGAAATGTCAACTCCGAATTAACGCATTCAAGGACACTGAATGAGACGTAATAGAAGGTATATAGGGTCCCTCAAAGAGTTAAGATTTTTACCAATATTAGGGCGAAGTTTGTTTTTATGTCTGTTTGTTTGAACGCGTTAATCTCTGGAACTACCAGACGGATATGAAAAAATCTTTTTGTATATTATAGCCCAATTCTTGAGGAAGGCTATAGGTTATTTTAACATCACGCTAGGACCCTTAGGAGCCGAGCAAAATGAAAAGAAGTCAGAAAGAACGCTAAGCGAAAACGAAGTCATAGCGCGGTGCGATGCGACAGGGTGGGTTAGGTTACAAGAAAATTTGCGGGACGAAGTTGCGGATAAAAGTTACTGTAAAATACAGCCCAAGTTTAGAACTAGGTCAACTGTCTGCAAACTTGCGAAAAGCTCGGAAGCTTTTAAGTTGTCTTCGAATAAGGGATGAAGAATTTATTACTGTTTGTCAGATGTTGGCAGTACACTTCCTGCCCTTTCTGTTTGAAGGGACGAGTGATTTAAACGCGTGGTTAGCGTTTACAAATTGGCAACCTTGACGCTCATGGAAATTTGAGGACGATTTTTCATTGTGACCTAAAATGGCAAAGACACTCCCTATTTGCCCACTCTATAAGGACAATTTTATTGCAATATCAATAAGGTAAAAGGTAAAAGGGCGTAATAACATGCAGTGACAATATCCATCGTAAAATATATCGAGCCAGATGGATTGAGCATCTTCAGTATGTACTTAATGAATTGCACACAAATTAATGAACGTGAAGCACATCGGGGCGGCATTCCACTTGCCCAACTTATTACACGTCGGCCTTATCACTCTAAACGGTCCTTATGCTGCAACTGTGGCATTTAAAGTATTTTAAAAGCGCAATCGTGTGTCGTGCACGGCACCGCTCCTCGCGACGCGTCAGCCTATTGTTTTAAACAGCCCACTTTTAACTCGATAAGCTCATCACAATAACGATAATCGAGAGCGACACAATTTAATTTCCAATTATAACTGTATACGGAGCTTGTTAATTTAAAAGAACTACATACTATTATATAGAATCAATCAATCTAACTGAACAGAGCTGTGCTGCTGGGGAGTTTGTTGCGCCACTTCTTCTTCCCAGCTAAAGCACTAGGAAGTGGTGAAGTATGGGCGGTTTGGAGGACTCTCTTATGTAACTTTGACGTTCGAAAAGTGCTGATTCTCAGCCTAGTTTGAAGAAAGACTAAAAAAGAATAAATTACTTTTGTTTTTTGAATTTTTGAGTGTGATTTTTGATAGATATAGTGTCGATTACCGTAAAGTTGCGATGGCCGCACGTTGTTGTTTTTGGGCAGTACCTGCGCTGCGGGCTGTCCTCCGCTCCTCACCCTATAAGGAGCCGCTCTGTCACCACACACGTCGTTGGATTACGCAAATTCGAGACAACGCGCCTTCAAATTAAGCTTCAAGCCGCCGACAGCAGAACTTAACGACCTGTCTTACAGCCGTAGGAAGTGATTATTGTTTATTTTTATAATTGGCGTGGCAGGAAGTCGGAACCAGCCGCCACGGCGTGTTGGGTCAGGAGGCGCACCTCACACGCTCATGCAAATAAAGCAATTTGACCAACGACAGCTAATTGAGCAACACCGTCTCAGACTGAAATATTGGCAATTCACGTCAGCAGGCTGTCGAAACGCGAGATACAGCTGATTACTCTTAATTCGGCAAATATCGATACGTAATCAACGACACGAACAAATTAAAACTGAAATAGTTCATTAGACTTGTTGTTGTTCGGTGAACCGAAAACGTGGTTAGAATGTAAAACCTTAGGAAGTAGGCTTTATATAGCAGTTCCACGAACCGTCAAAGTCCTTGATGTGTCAAAAATCGAGAATAAAAACTAATAGACCCAGTTCTAAGAGCGATTCGACGATTGCCGTCAATAAAATTTCCTCGTTGACTATTGCTTGTTACTTGTTCCGACATTGTTCTGTAGAGTTCAACGTCCTCTTAAGGGTTTATCAGTCAGTAAAAGTCTGTCGACAGGGGAATGAATGACGCCCCCGTCGTTAACAGTACTGCGTTTCAACAACAAATGAAACGACAAATGAATAAAGTGTGTTGTGGCGCTTCCCGAAGGTCGGCTATGTTTATAAATAACCACTTGTCCCGCTAGGAGCACTTGACTGAGGCCCGACAAGCACTGGACAGTTACCGTCTACTGCAACTTCCTGAGATATGTACTTGTCCGAGTTAGTAATTAAAAGATAAAATGACGTATATTATTGCCTGGGAAAAAGTCAGAGTCAAGATTTTTTTTGTAATAGGGACTCCTTATAAGAGCTTTAAAGTTGGTTATGATCATGGTTAAACTTAACAGTAAATCTCGTAATCGTTAATAGAATTTGAACGGTGTAATACCTACAAATAACCTCACTACTAATAGCCTCAAGAAAATTCTATTATGACAACAAGCTCGAAATACAATTCTCCTTTTCTTTAGCCTGCCAGTATTCTTCATTTTCCAAGAACTCCACTTTGCATACAGAAATAACACGTTTATTATATTAATATTCAAAGCACCGTTGTTCTCGACTGTACATTATGTCATGCCACGAAGATTCTCTCTCTGTGCAGTATTTCTATTTAAAAGCGGCCATTTGTAAATCACAAGTACCTCAATTTAATTACGGTTTATTTTGAACGTGTTTATTTGTGAATCACATTGGGACAATGGCGTACAATTATAACAAAAGATGTTTATTTCTGTTGAGGTCGAATACCTACGCAAAAATTCCCTGCACCTGATGGTTTGATAATGGTGTATTTAGGCAGGCAGGGCTGGCTTATAACAGGATCAGTTTGACGTGAATACATCAAAAATATTACATAAAATAACATTGACGCCTATAACCCCCGAAGAGTAAGGCTTTCGCCAGTTATATATGTTTCAGTCTCATGTAATAGGGGGCGAGCCTATTGCCATCAACCGGGCACAAATCCAGACTTAAAAAAACCCAATAACCGTTTGCTCGACCTGGGAATCTAACCCAGGATCTCATGCACAGCAGGTGCGTTTGCGGCCACTAGACCAAAAATATTGTCCACCCAATCTCTGTTATGGAAACTTTAAGGAACTTTAAGCTCTATTAACAACTCAAAAATACCAATCAAGAATACCAATACCAAAGCAATACAAACTTAACAAATAACAAAAATAAGGTATGGAATTTCAGAGTACACCTACATAAAAATCAATTTTAACGTTCACTTTTCTAATATTAACTTTTTCATGCTCAAGCGCAAGCCTTTAATTTAGATCATACATTTTGATATTACGATACTAAAATTTCCGACGTAGTTTAATGCCTCTACGAACTTCTAACCCATCACGATTGCATATATTTAACATATTACCTTTAGCAAGTACACACAAATGCGTTAGGAAACAATAAGCGGTAACCCTGGCTTGAAACAATAGGGCGACACCTGCCCAGCATTGACCCGAGATCCTATACCATTCAGTCGCCGCCTGCGCAGCTAACGCCTTTTTGAGAAAACCAAGAAGATCATGATAAATCTCAATGCATTCGAGTCTAATCTTAAACACCCACTGAAGCAGAGTTCTTCGGTTCGAACAATAAAATAAAACAATGGCATGAAGTATAATAATATGTCGTTTTCTTAAGTAGTGATATGTTTACAGCATTAAGGTTTAAGATTACGAGCAAAAATGGTTCGGAATTTGAGAAATGAGAGAGACAATGGGCAATTATTGTACTTACACTGTAATTTTACAGCGCTGAATTACTATTTTATTAACTTCCTGCTCTGGTGTGTCACAATTCGTTGAATAAAGACCTTTGTTGTTATCTGCTGAAGCATGTTTTACCATAACAAATCTTGACGTTTTTTGTCAAGTAACTTACTCATGAAAAAGTGACTAATTGATCCGCGGATCGCAGAAGCTCAATCAATCAAATATCAAAGGTGTTCAATTACGCAGTCACTTATAATTCATCGACTTGTGGGTCGTTTATCGTGTAATAGGACGCGCGGGCGCAGAATCGCGAAACGCGTCTCCCGATCGATCATCGATTGCGTGCGAGCGATCCATTACGGTGTGCATCCACGATGCCCATTCCATTATTTTACCATGTATGCTTGATGACCTGTCCTTTGTCTATTAATGGAGTAGGAAGACGTCAGGTGAGCTTCTATGGATACGGAGAAATACGCTACGCTGAAATATTGTTGTGTATTTTTTGCTTCAGATTATGTGTTTTCTAGATAAAGCTTTTATTGTGCACACGTCAACTTTGGGAAACTTTCCATGCGGGGTTCCAAAGAAAAGATATTAGAACGCAAATATTTCATTACTTTAAATTACTGAACACATGTCAACGAAAATTGATATGTAGGTAAGTGTAAGCTCAAGGCAGGCTAAGGAAAAAATAGCCAGCCGACTAGCGATGTAATGCTTACTCGTGCGAGGCGAAAAAGGATTTATGCCTCTCACAGCTTGAGCAATAAATATTAGACTATTTATATCCTTAAAAGTCTAATCTAGTCTGTCAGCTGTCTATAATCGAGTAACGCATTATCATAATGAAAAATACTTGAGAGTGCGCCAAAACATTACAATAAATAAGGGGATATCGATAGCAATTTTCATATATTAATTCTGACGTGTTAAGAATATGCCTGAGGGGTGTGTACGTGAGTGGACCTGACCTTGGAGGGGCTTGTTAGTGTTTCAAATTGTTTGAAATTATTTTTAGAACCAAACTACGACTGAAAATTGATGGAACTATTCTTTAGAGAACCTGGCCCAACTCGCGTAAGATTTGAGACACTCACAAACAATGTACTCTATCAAAATATCTCACACAAAATAGTCTCTATATTTATAATAATAATTCAATCATGTAGTTGACATTGATCAACTTTGCCAAACTATCACATGAATATTGCATGACAACCCAATTTCCTGTCAAAACGGAAACGACAAACATCCACAAGTATTTTGCGTAAATAATGGCCGCCAAAGTATGTATGGTATCCTCTTGTTTCACATTAGCATTCTTCCTCGAGGCGGTGGCATTTATCCAGGGCAGGACAGGCAACACTAGGTGTGGGTGGCAACACCGAGATAACAAGCCTTCTCGATTTATGGAACTATACATTATTATAATAGGAGAACTTATTCTGGGGTGAGGTAATTGAAATAGACTGAGAATTTTAGGATTTCTTTGTACTTTTGAAGATTGGTAAGTAAGGCATTATTACTGACCGATGGCTGCCGGGGTTGCGGGAAAGTCCGAAAGGGATACCGTGGCCCCCGGCAACGTACAGGCAACTGAAGGAACACGGGTGGGTTTTAGTCAGTAAGAGTCTGACACGCCCTCCTGCTCCACCCAGAGCGGGAGAAGTTATTTGATAATTTCCCACACAAAAAAAAAACAAAATGGCATTATTACTGAAAGGGAATTGAGTTTTGGAAGTTTAGAAGTACCTATAGGTTGATTGAAAATTCGTCTAATTCTCAAGGGGACACAAGACCTTTGTTGAAACACAGTTGTGTCGCTGTCTCGACAAAACACAAAAAATCCAGCGTTTTTCTGAGCTCCGGAAAATCTTTCATGTTGCTTACGATGAAAAGCTTCAGTGTTAATTATATTGAGTTTTCGCTTCAGCCTTCCCATTAAAACACCGATTTTAATATTGATGTGTATTTTACCAAAAGTAAAGTAAAGTGATTTAATCTTCCACCAGAATAGAGGCATGATCCGTCATTGATCTGATTACATTAAAATGTTAGCTTCATAAATATGTATTTGGTACATTTTGTGCACGGTATTATGCTAATCACTGTTTTGTTCCATTGATTTAGTATCGGCAACTTAAGTGCGGTTAATTAATACTTCGACGGTGTTAACGCATGTTCAATAAATTGTTATAAAATGCAGTGTATAGTGCAAAGTTGTTATTTTAATCGTACGCTGTTATTAAGTCATAAGGTTTAAAGACGTGTATATGTTATCCTTCACACCTTTTGCTTTTAATAATTCTAGTCAATTACATTATGAATGTTTTGTAGAGTTTATAATGGACCTATTCAGTCTGCTACGGCTTTTACTGCGAGTGGTAAAATATATCACAAAAATTTCCAAATATTGAAAATAACCTAGCTATAGCATATTGTTTTACTAAATATTTCGTTGGCTATTTTAATAGGGTTGATATGCTTACACATTTTTACTTATTTTTATGGGCCTTGGGTTCCCGGACCTATAGAAGACGTATGAGGCGCCGAAGCCAACTCGCAGAGGCACGTTAGACGTTTCTAATTAAATGAGGCACCAACCAACGATGATTCCTGTATGCACTATTCAAGTATACCCAAGGACAACCCCCGGTTGGTGTAGGACTATTGCAGGATATGGAAACAAAGATAATTGGATGGGTTTGGGTGGTTAAAGTTGAACGGTGACCTGAAACTATAGAAGGACTATGGCTCCTGCCTGATCAATGTTTTATATGTACACAGATAAAATGGCAGAGGGTGACTTGCACACTCAATAATGGGCCCCCGAAAACTGTCGCTAGCACATAGTGAGATAGCGACAAGGGAATTATTATTATAAGATTTTATATGCCTTAACAAACAGATTTTTATGATGAGATAGTGTCTATTTAAAAGCACTTTAGCGAAAATATGCGTAGGTGCTATATAAACCTTAACTTTACGAGACATTGAGATTTAATTTATTTGTTTTTGTAGCACTTTGCTACTGCGTTCTAGGAAGAATTATTTTGGAAGAGAGAGATTTTTATTGTTCGGGGAAGTCCCGATACCCCGCAGCCAGTATTTTTAGTCATTTTAATGTCATCTTTATTGTTTTTTTCAGGGCCGCTTATTGGACATGATTCCAGTCACGTGGGCCTACATACCTATGGAAATTCCCAGGCAAAGAACTGTAAAGCAGTAAAATGTGTATCAAGACTGGGTGTCTTTAACTAAGTCTAGGGTGAAGAAGTTAGTTCTAGGCAAGCGTGCTCCATCGCGACCACTTCATCGCTTACCATCAGGTGAGATAGTGGTCAAACATGTCAGTCAATCCTAACTAATATTTAAGTGCGAAAGTGAGTTCACTTGTTTGTTTGTTACGCTTTCACGTTAAAACGGCTGAACAGATTTGTATGAAATTTGGCGCACGGGTAGACCATAGACTTTTTATCCCGATAGTACGTTCCCGTGGGTTAATTTCCGACCTCCACGCGGACGAACTCTTGGGCAAAAGCTAGTCAATAATTTAAAAAAAAGTTGGTTTATCGGTCTGCATGGGACCAAAGCCGAACCGACATATGGCAAGCACGAAGCCACCTATACAGCTCACTTCAAAGAGCTACTCTTTGTTCCGAAATGGCGTCAACTGTTTTTTTTTTGTAAATATTAATAATAGACCTACTTGTATTGTATGTAATTTTTCATACACATGGTTTTAATTCGAGGCGACTTCACATAATTAATTATAGTCATTCCTACAAATTGGAACTGTACAATACAAACTACTGTTATGGTCCTCATATGTACAAAACATGGAATAATGGAACCATATTCGGCTCAAGTTTTTTCATTTAGACAATATTAGGTCAAGGAGAGATCTCGCGTAATACCAAAACACATGACATTTTCTTCTTTAACATGTTCCGAATGAGAATAGGAATTGGGAGTAATAAATCACGCTAAGTATTTGTAAGAACCGAAGTAGAGCAGAGCATTGTCGGCCTTTTGGAAAAAGAACGATATTCGTTGATATATAAGGTAAAGAAAAGAAAGAAAAGAAAGAAAATACGTTTATTCGGTAAGGTCTCTGAGGTAAGGACTTATAGATACCTACGTGCAAAAATATGCAGTCGCTTAGTGAATTTCAACGACGATTTTGTTCAGTATATCTACTATTGCTTGATAACAAGGAATACTGTTATGTAATAAGTCATTTAAATCATGTTTGGAGTAAATCGACTCCGAATTTTGGTAAGTCAAAATATTTTTCGCATGACATTTAAACGAACATAAAACTAGTAAACAACGAAGTTTCATGTTTTGTTCAAGGATATTTAAGTAATATAAATTAGTAGCATAATTACTTACACGAAAATTTGGTCTGGTATTACATAAATGTGTGTTGTAACGTTAATTAGAGCAATATGGGCGCTTATTAGCCTTGATTACATTATTCTATATTATTAAGACCAGGCACTCCAAAGAATATTTCCACGCAAACTCTGCCTCCATGCAGGTCGCCACTCCACTATGTGCTAAATGCTTACACATCAGTAATAAAGTTGAATATCGCTTGCGCTCTTTGGTCGTGTTCGAGCACGGAACTAAATGTGTAAGTAAGTAAGTCTTCTCTTCTCTCAATTTATATTTCGAATGAAAGAAAAAAAAAAAAGAGGTCAAAAGAAAAAAGATGTGTGAGGTGGAAAACGAAACGTCTAAGCTATTTCTGAGAAGGAACTTTTTTTTTCTGCTACGATGAGCATGTTCCTACGGGTTTCAACTGTCAAGCAACTGACATTTCTTGTCATATCAAGATGAGGAAAAACCATAGCGACATTCTTCTTCTGATCCCATAACACACCATGGTTAATTGAAAGATCAATCTTCTATATTTAAAAGGACATAGGATTTCCGCAGTACTCATAATATCTTATTAATAAACTGTAGAAATATAGAGGCGACACTTCTCAGAATATCTAAATCTATTTCATTCGCGGAATGTCTTCCGTGAAAGTTCAGTACGCGAACTTAACAAAATAGCCTTTATAGCTAATACAATAAGGGTTTTTGAACGAATGGTTTAATAAGGAATATAAAACCAATGTTCGGTTTATTGTACTAAGAAATGTGTAGGTAATGTCAATAATAAATTGTAGGACATGCTTCGGGGAAAGACTTGACTGTCGCGAAGGAATCCTTTTGATCAAAAGCAGTTAATTGAGGAAACTATGCTGGAGTTACGGAATTACTTGCAATAGCTTAAGAAAATGTAACAATCGTAATTTATCATCATTATTTCAGCCGAAAGACATCCACAGCTGGAAATGGGTCACGGGTCCTGTGCTTCTCGCATCCAGCCAATTCGTGGATGCAAGATTTAACAACATCACCGGAAAATTCTATAGGTAGTTACTTTAGTCCTTCATTATATTTGGCCTATAGCTGTCCGGGACAGCGCAGTCTTTGTTCCAACGATCACACTTTCAGCAAATATCAAGGAAGCTATAAACAATATTTAAGCTTTACTAAGAAAGCACAAAATAAGGAGTCTAACTTCATTCGCATTCCAGAGACGATTTATTTTAGAGTTCAAACGAAATTAATATATTCAGTAGAAGGTATATGCAGAATAAAGGCAACTCCAACTATATCTAACGAACTGATTAACAAGAAAATTAATGGTCGAACCACGACATAAATTATGCACGTCTCCGTGTGACATGTACACTTAAGGCCACGAATCTTGCACCAAAAATATATCATTTTATAAATTTATTGCGTTTATCGTGAATGAGTGACGTTCGTATGAGCCTTCGGAGTGCGCAAGAGTTGATATTGTTAGTGTTTTGACGTTTAGTGCGTGGATGAGAGTGGGTGGGAGTTTGACACCTTTTATTACAAGAAAACAGTGGTTAAGTTGAAGTGAAGTGAGTTGTGACTTCCGCATTACGTACATTTATGTTTGAAGTGTTTTGTGCTGAATGTTTATTTGACAGACGACTTCTAACAAAGCTAATACTGTGCCATTGCTCCACATTTTACTTGGAATTCTTCACCATTTCATAAAAGGGGTGAAGACTAAAAAAATTTTTTTTTGTCCGTCTTGTAGATTATAAAAAAATTACCTACGTATACGTATTTTTTTTTTCCTTAAGTATATGATTACGGCGATACATTGAGTTAAAATGTGCCATGACGTCACTAGTTTGTAAATTTTATACTTACTTGTGACGTATCAACCCCCACTCCCCAACTTTAATGCGTTTTTATCTAAATCATTTTTTATTATTATGATAAAGCAAAAAATAGGGGTCTAATATTTTTTTATAATCTAACTGACGGACTAAATAGAATTTCTTTTTTTTGGCCCAGGCATCATCCCTATCGGATCTCTTTTAAGCGATCGATATTGAAAAGTGTCATTAACACTCGTTACAAAAATCACATTAATTATTATCTTGACGACTTAATTCAAACAAACAGTTGTGTTTCCTATAGAATTATGCCCATAATTAAGAAATTTACATGTTAATTCCGTGACAGCTGCGGTTCCGCCTCTGATCACGTGGGTCAGAAACGTTTGCCGTTACTTGTACGCTTGGCTAGTTCTTCGGTAGGTGCGGGTTGACCCAACGCAGTGGATACCTAAGGGTTGAATATGGAACCATCTGGTTTTTGGGTTGCTTAAGTTTCGTGGCACGGCAGCTGCTTAGACGGATAAAGAATTTAGGTACTTTATTACGATTTTAATTGGCACAGTGATAAAATCTCACCTAGATATCTACTGTAATTTTCTCAGAGGTTTTTCTAGATTATGAATAACAAATAAAAAAGATATAAATACTGAAACTCTTCCTATTATTATATAAAATCTGACAATAAGCCAGGAAACTGGTGATGACTGATCAATTGATCAAATAATAAATTGCTGGTTCAATTTTCTTTTTCTCAGGTCTTTTTAGTTTGACGTCATCACACCTTATTCGAGTTAAACAATTAAAGTCAACAAATCTATATTCTTTAATTAAGACGTTGACAACCCTAAACTGTCGTTCGAAGCTTAAACAATGAAGCCAGGTGCGCACGCGCTTATGGCGTGCGACAGGAAGTCGATAGTTTATCTTGAAGATAACCGGCACATCTCTAGAATTCATAATGTGTAACTTATACGGGTATCTCAATTAGTAATTAAGATTAGTCTTTGACTTAATTGGGCTTAGGGTTTCGCTTGGTTTATAATGGTGGCAATAATCGCAATTTACTGTTAGAAAACTAGGTAGTTTGTGGCACAGTAATAATAAAGTAACAGTATTATGTCTCAGCAGTGACCTTGAAATAATTACCTACGGCCGCTTGGTAGATAAACCGCGCCGCGCACTCAATACTGTTGCGTACTGATATACACTAAGATTTCGAAGCGCGTCGTTTCGGCCGTTTTCTATGAAGATATAACACTGTTACTTATTTATACTGTGACTGTGGTCAAGACATGTGAAGAACACATTCGATTTTGTGCTTTATTTTGGATTGGAAATTCTTTGATTTCTTTTTTTTTGAATCACATTCCAAGTCTACCTTTGATCAGGAAACCGATAAATATTCATAACTATTTTAGGCTCCATTCCATTACCTAAAAAAAATACCTAATCGCTTTGTGCATTAACCTGTCGATATTTTATAAACAGTCTGGTATTTAAGCGCCGTAGTAATTTATATAAATAGTGTTGCTAGTACCACGTAAGCAAACATTAGTCGTAGACAATAACAAAACGAAAACCATTCCGCGTAAAACAATATTCCATTACCTCCCTGGTTCAAAATATTTGCACTACACTGTAGACTTTTATAGGGCTGTCAGTAGGTAATCATGTTTGGTTTCTCAAATTCAAAATATTTTAGTTCACATAACACTACATGGGCACTTATGAAACGTCAGAAGCTAGGTGCACGGTTCCAATTGATCGTTTCCTATGGATATAAACTGGCAAGAAACACCATGGTTATTCCTTAAAAAAATGTTCTTACAATGTTTTCAAATTACACTACAGCTTGTAAGCAGCCAAAAGAGGCGTTGTAATTAAGGACAAAAAAAAAAATCTTGCGATTGAGATTAGAGTTTGAACGTTCTTAAAAATTACGGGAATTGATCCTCTTATATTTATTAGTGCATAGTTAAATGTTTTTATTTTATGTATTTTATTTTCTCTTCTACTCTTACACACGTTGTCTACATCTCTTTTTGTCCACTTTCCTATCGCAGGTATGCTGGAAGAGATTTCTATAGAAATAAGCATCACCTTTGTACGTATTTTTCTGTTCCTTTTTCTTGTCTCTTTATATGTGTGTACATAGACTGTTACTGTTAAATAAATAAATAAATTTAATATTCTGGTAAAATTCCATTCACATCATTCGACAGCCCTAACACACGTGCAGACTATACACTCTCGACGAACAAAAAAGGTACACTTCGAGAAAACCATAGTACGTCATTGATCGGTGCGAGCCAAGGCCGCATACAAATAGAACCTTCCCGTAAAGCTTCCATCACATATGTTATATGTTTGGCCTCACCATAAATGGATTTTCCGAGCTTTTTAGATATTGGTTTACTTGTTAACAAGGTTTTCTTGTGAATTGGAGGGTTGAGGCAGAGTATTGAAAAAAGTTTTTTCACAGATTCGAATTTTAAAATGATCATAGGCTTATATGGCACTTCATTCTTGTGATAGAATAATGAGAATTTAGGATTTATGTTTTTTCTTTTGCTGCAACCGAACGTTTTAAGCGTCGCGGATTGATACAGTTCATAAAAATAGTTTGTTCGTTCTCCGCTAAAGCTAGATAAATGTAATCTATATCTATTACATACCTGACTGGGATGGTGTCTGTACAGGTACAGCTTGGTGCCGTGCAGCACACCCCACACCTGCTTCCAGGATCTGTCACTCGCGCGCTGCGACAACAAAGACAATTTTATAAATATAAATATATATAAATATATAAATTCATGGTGTTAGTCCATATTTGGTTAGCCAATCTATACAACGTGTTCCTTTTGATGTCCCACGTCCCACAATTCTAAGGTTATATGCTAAAAGTAAAAATAATACAAAAAGTCTTAGAACAAGTGTTCCAAAAATACATAGTTTCGAAGATAACATAACACTGGACTCTCGATGTGTGTATCTAAGTTTCATTGATAAGTAGGAGTAATTATTTTTATTCAAACCAATCATATTTAAAGCTAAGAAAATGCGACGTTGTCATATATTTTGTATAGACAAAAATTTACAGAATTAAATTATGTTTTTATTTTATTTTTTGTATTTCAAGTAAGGGTGTTCTACATAAATAATCGTGATTTTGTCGAATTATTTTGAATGAAAAATGAAAACAAATTGAAAAGTAATTAATGTGCCAGTTAATTCTTTGACATGGTCTCATTAATACCCTAGAGTTATGGGATATCAAAAAGAAACGCCCACTGCAATTAGGTAACTACTTACTCGTCCCTTTATATTATGTAACCATATTTTGTTTTAAAAGTGTCCGTGAAGTTTCTTGCCCGTTCTTCTCCATAGGTACCTACTACGCTTTGGAATGGGCGACTAGCTTCATATTTCTGACTGAGGGGTCGGCCCTTGACAATTCAAAGGTGCCTGTAATTGGTTTATTTGAAATAAATGTATTAAGTTTGAGTTTTGAGTTTATTTTCAGATATTTCCACTCCTTCAAAATAGCCATAGACATTAGCAAAACAGGCGTAGACTGATTGGAAAAGGACAACAAATAACTATGGGAAAAGTGCTACATAAACATGGCTTCATGAAAGGACAGCTTTATAAGGAAGTATAACCATTAAGATAATGGTTACTCCATGGTAAGGCTTGGAGATATGCAAAATTGTCTACTAAAATGTATATTTCTGATATCTGTTATTTACTTTGTGCAAATTAGTAAAAAATCAGTACGGTTTATTTCGCCGTGCAATTTTTTTATGTGAAACAATTTCTTCTAGCTTTCCTGCGATCTGTGGGAGTGATTTCGTGACAAGGGACGGAAGTGTGTAACAGGAAGCCGGGGAAGCGCGCGCTATTTGATTCGACCAATGAGCGCGCGCGGTGCTAGAGTTGGCCGTCAGTTGGTACCAACCCATTTTCCGAGAGGTTGGTACTGTCAGCCAAGAGGTCAGATGTTACACAAATCCTATGCGACTACTGTAAGCTCGCTGGTTTTTTTTTGTGCCTTGGTCAACTTCCATTGTTTATTTGTGTTGTGGAGTTTTTAGTTTATCACATACCTTGCCGTTGCTGACTACCATCTTGATCTGCACGTTGCCCTGCACGTCTCCTTCCACAGCTTCCACAGCATTCTCCGCTATCTCTTCCTCTCCCTTCTTCGTTGTGCTATATAACAATTAACATTAATTAATTACGACAATCCTTATACAGGATCAGGCAGGGTTCGAAGTATTATCAAATGTAAATGGATCCTTCCTTACTCACAAAGAATTTTGATTCTAGAGGAGTTTAGCTACTAAAGTTAGTTAAAGATTGGGATAAGTACCAAACCATTGTTTCTTTTGGAAGTTCAACATTAATAATAATAACTTAATTTCCAAATTTACGATTTTACATTAAGACTTATAAAGGTTAGTTATAATATTGTTTGATTTGATCATAATAGATCAAATATCACCTCTTACCTATACTTATTTACAGGACAATTTATATAGAAGGACAATTTCTATAAAAATACGGTAAAATACAATGAAAAATCCTAAACTAACAACGAATAAGTAACACAAACATGCCGTATATACATTCAGACATTGAATTTTACGTACATACGAGTAACACAGTAGGTAAATGATTAAAGGCTCGTTCAGACTGGTGCGACTTGTCGCGCGACGCGATTCTGCGATATATTCACGTAGAACAATTACTATGAAAACGCGCGCGACAGCGAACTGTCGCGGCGATATCGACGCGACACCAAACAAAATGTTCCTTTGGTGTCGCGCTTCTTGTCGCGCCCGCGATATCGTGGCGCGCTAGTGTGAAAGGTGTTGCGTGGCGATAATATCGTAGAATCGCCACACGAAACGTCGCGCCACAAGTCGCGCCAGTCTGCATGAGTCTTAACATTGAGCGTCTACACTGAAACATGCACACATCAAAATATCGACAAATTATCTCCATGCAAATATCTGTTAGATTTCAACAATATCGACGTCTGTTCCACCGAATACGATATTTACAAAGCTCTCCCCAAACAAGTTAATTTTTAAATCGATTTGCGGATGAATTTGTTTAAAATGTGGGTAGGTAAACTTCGTTATTGAATGGTCTCACTTGTTTGTGATATTCAGTACTTACTTACGGATGTATTTAATTATTTAATCATGATTAAAGCAGTGCAATGCAATTTAATTCAATACTTTACACTAAAACATCGAAAAATCAATTTCTTAAATTCGGCTACTTGAGGCGCTATCTATGAACGCATTCGTGTAACTATTGCACACATTGTAAAAAGCGCCATCTATGGGTGGGACGACGTACCGCGTGGGAAGGACGGCTTGAGGGTCGAATATTCTCAGCAGTGGAGTTATGTCATCCGTGAACCGAGGGGCGCGCCACTTTCGCAGTCTGCGTTTTGAACCCAATCACATATACCCCGTTAGTACAATATTATATTACCAATTGAACCCACGCTATGTTAGGTACATAATAACGGTTACTTACTATTATCTACAGACAATTTATAGTAACAATTGTCTATCTACAACATTTCTATGTGACACAGTGATATTAAAAATTGGTGCTAATCACAAATATTATGTTATCTGGACAGGTATAAACGGTAGTTAACTACATTGGGTGTCTACTGGATACGTCAAATACGATTAATCTACAGTTTTCACTTGTGTTTGTCACTTAATAAAAAATCTGTTCAAAGAGAAAAACAGCAAAATATTGGTCAAAAGAAAAAAAGCGTAAGGTGACAAAACAAATGAGAATTTCTATTTTTTTTATAATTAAGTACTTATGGCTATTGTGCTAAGAGTCAAGGGTACATACCCTCTAAGGCCTTGTGGGTCGTTGTCTGGTTCCACGTCACTGTCGAGGTGCAATCGGTCACCCCATGTGGCTTTCAAGTACGAAACCCTTCGCATGGCGCGTTCTTCTTCTGCTTGAAAGGGAAATGAACCTTATTAGTCCTGTTATACGGTTTCATTTGCTTTACCAGATTAGGAGATTTATAAGAGCAGTAATAATAATCAATTGTGGACTGTATTGATTGGTATACTGACCACCGAGTTGAGCATCTTTCTTTTGTCTTCTTGTCACCAAATCATCGGCAAAACCTGTCCAAAGAAAATACTTAGTAAAATAAACATTCTGAGCACAATATTGTACCACAAAATTAGTATATTAGACATCGAATGATCACGACGGTTAGTTCTGCATTAGTAGCACACCTAAAAGCACACAGCATTCCTTGAAAACGTTTAGAGAAGATAGGTAAGTCCGAATCGCCTCCTCCCTAGTTTCAAAGCAACCTCCTTCCAGAAAGACATTGCTTTGAAGCCCGATTGGTTATCACATGAACATGGGTCGGATATCAAACGAAATTGTTAGTAAACGAGCAGGAAATTAAGAAATTATTGCGGAATATCGCGTCGCGTTTTAGCATTAAAGTAACAGGCAATTCCGGCAGCGTTGACGTCTTAAGTCCGTGAGAAAAGATACGGAGTTACGGCGTCAAAGTCACAGATTAGTTGCATACAGATTTTCAACTCCCAAAATTCGTTATCTGATGTTTTACTGTGTGTTAAAAATCTCGAATAATGTGCCGCCGGGTAAAGAATGTATGGTGTCAAGTACAATACCAAGGAGTTAAAACGACACATCGGGCTCTAGAAAGAGACTGTCATAGTCACGGGTCATAGTGGTATGTATGACAGAGACAACGCTCTACATAGCAGTACTTTTTCAAAAGCCGATGTACAACTTTACTACCAGGTACAGTAATCTGTGTTCCAATCTGTGACGTATCTAAGTTGCACATGCAGCGCGACACTCGGTAGGCAGGTTAGGGAGGGGACGAGAGCATTCCGAGGACGAGACTCCTCCGACCTGAGTCGGCTGGCGTGCTGGGCGTGGGCGACGGCTCGGCCCCGGGCTCGGTCCCGGGCGGCGCCAGGCTGAGCTGCGTGGGGCGCGCGCGCGGCTCGTCGACGCCCAGCGACACGCGGTTCATGGCCTCCATCTGTTCCTTGTTCAGGCCCATTCGTCGCTTCGCGTGACTGCCATCTTGGGGCGGAACGGTGCCATTAGACGCGTGCGAAGCTGTGTACGTGTGTGTGTGTGGCCATCTCATTGGTCAGCGTTGGCTTCGAGCGATCGGTTCGCGGGATTATTCGAATGCTCGAATTTCAAATAGATACTTCTTTTTTTACTTGATTTTCTTTATTTCCAGAAATTAGTGGACGCACAGACAAGTATTAGGAAAAAACAAGCAAAGTTTATAAGGATCGAGAATAATAATTATTAAGAGTTTAGAAAGATTATTATCAATGATTACAAATTAAAATTAATTTCGAATGAATCAAGAATCAAGTAATGTTTTAGATTTGAAGATTTGATGATTCAGATAGTAAAGCATTCAAATAAATGATATTGTGAATAAGCGTATCGCCAACCAATAAGCCCAAAGCTAAATACCGAAGAATCACATTGTGTTCAATGATTTAATTACGTGTAATGTTTGTGGTTGTAAAGATACTGTATGAGCGGAAAGTTCATGAATCGAATGAATTATAGTTGACGATTTTGTTCATTTGTTTCCTGACTCAGCATCAAGGAGGTACTTATGAGCTCTCTACATATAACAGATTTTCATCTAAATGAAGTGAAAAGACAATACAATTACACCTTTTTAGTTTTATTAATGAATAGTGAGGTTAATTTACTAGTATGTTTTTATTCAATTAATATTGATAAAAAAATCTAAAAGCTAAATCTAATGTGAATAGAAATTTATACTCACTACGTCCTTTGAGCTTCAATAACGATTTAAGAACTCTGCTCCACTCATACTGTCTACTGTGAATGTGTAGTGATGTGAACCCTGTCTACTAGTGATGTGATGTGTTCTAGTGATAATATTATCAAATGACAGTTTACCTGTGGCATGATGTCTTCTAATAGGTAATCCATCGCTTCCGGTACTATTCGACCTTGTTCGCATTTGAACCTTTTCTGCATCTGCAATAGAAAGTAGATTATGTTTTATGACTTATAGACATATGAGTGAGGAACAGGGTGTAAACATCACTCATCCTCTATGGAAAAGGTAGGATCCTCCGACCAGACAGGTGTTGTCTGGTGGGCTACTGCCCGATGATTGATGTTAGGACGTTGTATATATACTCGGCGCGCGAAAAATTCTGCTTGCGCGATGCAGAATTTTACTTTTCGGCTCACCCTATCGTTTTACATAATTTTTTGGTGCTTATGGTAGAGGTTAAGTCGAGCAGGGAACTGGTAAACGAATATGAAGCATCAGTCTCCTTGGTTACTTTGCACATCGCCAAATATATATGTATCCAAATATATAGGTATGTTAGGTATGTATCAGTCCTGGATGGAGACTCATTAAAGAACTGATAAGGAAGGTATTACCTCAGATCTTCTTTGAGATATAGTTCGTGATCTATATATAATTACTGATCTAGGAATGGAAGTAAGGATTACTACATAGTGTGTAAATTATTAGGAGGAATAGTACACGTACCGGGCACATATCCATCTGGTGGAGGACAATGTAAGTGCTTGCTGCCGGTGATCATCAGCTGATTGCCTGATAAGATGCCCCCTAGCAGCGACTCGTGATCTAACTCTGTTATCAAACAAAAGAAGATTATTACATAATTTATTTATTAAGCTCTTCTTCTGTACCATGCCGTCTGCCTCGTTGGGCTAGTGGTCGTAAGCGCTAATATTGAACATGAGCTCCTGAGGTCGATTCCCGGCTCGGGCAAAGTGTTATCAGGTTTCTCCATCTGGGATTTCTCAGTAGCAGCCCGGAGTCTGAATTTTTTCCCGGTTGATGGCAATACATGGGACCCCCTATTACATGGAACTCCAACATAACTGGCCAAATGTGGGGTACACCTCTGCCCAACCTTTCGAGGAATGCAACCAAATTATATTCGCAAACATAAAAACTGGACATAATATAGATACTGTCCAGTTTTGGAGCCGATGGCTGTACATCTTTTGAAGACTGATGTGTGCCTTACTGCAGGTTCATTATATTGATGGATGGCCGGAAACTCGTCAAAGAATTTCAAGGTTCGCTTATTTTTTTTTGGCTTTAATTAAGTTTTCAACGGAAAAGAGCGCGCCAATATGATGGATGGTTATGATTTTCTGCAACTGACCATAACTGTGAGATGAACTTAGTACTGCTACAGACTACAATTCCAGTAAAATAACAATTCTTAAAAAAATGTGGTTAGTGAAAAACTTGGGTAGGTAAACTAACCTTGAGGCTGCACATCCAAGGACCTGGCTTCTCTCCTCGCAGCCCTGGTCTCGAACTCCTTCCGTCTGAGCGCCACGCTGGGCTCGAGCCGCGTGGTACTCAACCTGGCCAGCTCACTGCGCGCCACTTCAGTACGTCGTGAACAGCCGCCGCGCGCCTCTTCCAGCTGACGCGTCCGAGCTGTTACGAGCTGCAGTTCTGCTACTGGGTATCTGAGGAGAGCGAAGAAGTAGGTTAAATATTGGTCCAGTTGGCAGACGTCCGTATATGATCACGTTGGGTAAGCAGGAAATCATACCACCTGATAAAGAATGGTTACCATATGCAACATGCAGGGGTAATCCCTGCATGTTGCATATGCGTTATGATTCTTAAATACCAAGTAGAAATGTCTCATATGTGTGAAGTGTGTTTTTTTAACCACTACTTGGAAGCGCTTGGCCTGCATCTCATCTGATGGTATGTGATGATTAGGCTAAAGGTGTAAGCGAACTGCACCCGGAATCCTCAACCACAGAGGAACTGCATCGCACTGCACTTCATCAACATTTGCAAATTTTAAATATACACTAAGCATTGGTACGGTAATCAGCAATGAGTATGTATACTTTTTCGAGGAGTTTCTTCAAAAAGGTTACTTCTTTCTGGCCTGATTCCCTACCTGGTACTTATACAATAAAAATAGAACACAGTTTTACGTACTTGTTATCTTGATTAGCATCATCCTTATGTTCCATCGCTCCATTGCTGACATTTCCCACATTCGTACTCTGAATGCTGGGCCCGGTCTCCTGTATCTTCGACAGCGTCGACACAAACTGACTCTTGTCCTGTTTCTGTCGACACTTGTCGTTTTGAGCTCCGTTCACTTCACCATAGCCGCTGTAAGTGCCACTGTCGACACTAGCGGAACATTCTTCTTTTCTGTCCTGGTTCTGTGGCGGGGGCTGAGGGGGTGGGGAGGCGGCGAGGGGCGGGGAAGCTGCGGGGGGAGGCCACGCAGGCTTTTGTAGCTTCTGAGGTCTTGCGTAGAACTCTTTCTGCTTGATAGGAGGAGGGGCGTCAGGGGTGACCCAACCAGTAGGCTGGCTCGGCCGTCGGAGGAAAGCTTCCTTCTGCTCGAGACTTTTTCGTATTCGCGATAGGATTATCGAGTCGTCCAGCTCTCGCCCGGTCAGGGTTGAGTTCGAGTCGAAGGATCCGAGGCTGTCTTTGCTTTCCGTCGCCGATGATGGCAGAGATGTGTCTGATTCCCGTCTGCTGTAAAGTACAAGAGAATTATTGAGTATTGTATCAACCACGTAAGTAATAAAACTAATCTTGATTCTCGTATATGCTCTAGACATAAACAAAAAGAACTCAAATTAATAACGCATATCTAACAATCTTACCCATCATGCAATAAATAGTGTGGTTGTCCAGGCAGACGCGTGACGTCACATCTGGAGGGGGCCAGAGACGCCACGCTAGCGTACTCGGGGTCCTGGAGCCGCGCCGGGGCCTGCGGTGCCGGCAGTGAAGGCCTAGGTCTCCGGTACGCGTCGAACAGCCGGGACTCGTGTTCCGTTACTGGAGCCGGCATGTCTAGCGGGCGTTGATTTGTTTCAGGGTTGTATGCTGCTTCGCTGAAATACTGTAAGAAAAGGAACGTTTAGTACAATAAATGGTTTGTAAGTAGGTAAATTATAAGTACCTAGTTGTAGAAACAGTTAGCTCGTCTGTTTATGAGTGTTTACTATTGCTATAATTAGGTGCAACCTTGAGCAAAACATGCATTATCTGCTGACTGAGCTGTTTGGTATTTGCTGAGGTTTGTTGGAATTACTAACTGCGGTTTTTATTTTATCACCTAATATGTTAGTTGAGCTGGCAGTTTTAGCTTATGCATAAGGCACATCAACGTATTACTAAACTACCTAAGACCCAGTGTGCTATTTTAGACGCGAGTGCCAGGCTGACCGACACCAACATTGTCATCATCTACAACTCATAAACTAACGCTTTCTTTACATGGATGTAGGTAGAAACTACAGAAAGCCACCTGGTAGGATCTTTACATACTCCTTTTGCTTTGTTAACGTTCATACTTCTGGTCGCGCACACGCCCCGGTTGCGAGTACTACGCACCTAATCTTTCTGAAGAACATCACCACCGCACACACACAGACCTTGCCTTGTAAATACCTTTTGTTAGTCGCCTTTCAATCATCCTCTCCACACGACCAAACCATTTAGGCATAGGTACTCTTTGCCGTACACCTTCTTTTAAACCGCAACGTATGCCTTGAGCTTCATCACATGTGCAACAATTGCCAACATTGCGGGACATTGTGAAGTTTCAAAACTTACCCTCTGCAACAAATCGTGGTCTCTTGGCACGACAGTGAGCCTCAATATCCTCGGCTCCCGTTGCGCCAGCTGCACGACTCTCGCGTACGGCGCCCGGGACCGGCCACAGGCAACCGGCTCGCCGTTCACGGCAAGCACACGGTCGCCGGCGCGCAGTCCAGCCGCGGCTGCCGGTCCGCCGGGCCGCACCGACCTTACGAAGATCGTGTCCATTGGCGCACCCACCGCGCCCACCGCGAGGTGGCGCGCATCTTCGTATAGATCCTGGAAGATATATGTATTAGGTTAGATGGAGGAGGATGTCATCGGTGGTAACAGGACGTATCGATTGGGACTTTGACATGCAGGCAACACAAAAAAAAAGGGAAGAGGTCGTCAACTGGTGTACCTATGTAACTATTAGAATAGAATATACTAGATATATTTATTTGCAATGAGTGTAGGAACAAAAATCTGTTGTTACAGTTTGTGAGGAATCCATGGACATTGATTCGGCAACGATGGAAGTTAACGGTAGTAAAATTAGGTGCTATTGGAAATTTATTCCAAATTGATAACGTGAAACGATACTTGTTCAGAGGTCACGTTAAAACTGATGTCTGATTGCGCAGTATCTAATACTTCACACATTATCTTCAGGACGTCTGAATTGTCACTTGAAGGATTGTTCTTATCTTTATATTTGCAGAAAACTGTATGACTGATTAACACGTGTAGTGCTGGAAATGAAACTGCACCTCTATTGATATAAGCAGAAAAGTCAATGTTCTGCGAGCTCGAAAACCTTAGGAGTAACGATTGAAGAAGCGACAAAGATGCCTTAGTAGATGCTCCTCTTTAGCAGGTTGGATCCAAAGGCGATATGTACGGCGTACCTAAATATAATACCATCAGAAATTCTTGGAGTCCTGGGAACTGGTTAGAAGACCAGTTCCCAGGTCTTATCTAGAGTGGATTATATCTTGTTCTATGACCTACAAAAACAAAAAAAATAACTAAAAACTACAAAAAAGAAAAAAAAAGATCTACTCACACCCACCTGCAACGAATCCGGCGGATACACTACAAGATGTCTGAGGGTGAACCCGAAGCCGTGGCGTGCGTCGGGGCGTTGGATGACGATGGTGCGTGGCGCAGAAACGTGCGCTGCTGGCGGAGCGTGCGCGGCGGTCGGGGCCGGCAGCGCCAGTGGTGGCGGCGCCTGGGGTAACGGTTGGGGCTGGAAGGAGAAGAAAGGATTTTGTTAATTACATTTCTTTTATAACATTCCATCACGCCTGTGTTACCCGAAAGGTTAGGCAGTGATGTAACACCCACATTTCGAGTGGGGCGAGGTTCATTTTATCCCACACACACAATCTTCAAAATTCATATTATTTTTTATCTTTCTCTCTCTATCCATGAATGTTTATGTTCATCACTTTACGTCACGCTAGTTACGTTTCTGATGTATCTATGTGGTAAATTCGTGTTTCTAATAGTAATATTTTCTCGAGACACTCTGATTCCAATTAAAACCTCGGTCAGACTGGCGCGACGCGACTCTATCAAAACAATTTCTAAGAAAACTTTACGGTACAACAATTACCTACCGGTGTCGCGTCGCGCGGGTCTACACGAGGCTTAAAATATGGCAACCCTTTAAAGGTGTATTGTCACTAGTTCTACTACTGACATCTCAGGAAAGGCGGTCTCCATAAAAACATGAATAAATATTACCTTACGTTATAAGAAAATTGCAAAATGCGTCAGCTTAATCTAACAATATTCATAAATCATGCTATAACGAAGGTATATTCCCTCAGCTCAATACACAGTACATTTCAGACTGTTCGTTAAGCGCATTTGATGACGGCCCACACCTCGTTACCGACACCCAGCTACTCGTCTATGATAATCACGGAGAAAATGATGCAAATCCACAGAGAAACCTCGCCTGATTATATTGTGGATTTCCTACGTAAATCATGTTTTAATATTGCCTGCCTATTGCCTACACATTTATACACGAAATAATGTTCTTGGATCGTCTGACATTGGAAATGAAAAGAATCTGAACAGTAAATTACTATCCTGATTTGATTGATTTGACTGACTGTAAATAACAATAACAAGAGCACATCGTTTATTTTTAAGTTTAATTTTTTAACTTTTCTTTTTCAATTTACACACATTTTCTTTTGCCGCCGTTTAGGTATCAATTTAACCAAGTGATCCCGAAAAAGGGACGGAGTCTGATGAATTAAGATCTGTCTTATTAATGAAATTATCCTGGAACAAACCGTGAGCCCGATGGAACTTCCAGCCCGTTTACGGGATGAATTTTCAAAAACCTTTCTTTTTGCTCAGTTTCATTACGTAAAGAAGTGATGTGCATAATGTTATGCATCTAGACGTAGTAGTTTAGGCTTTAGTCACAAAATTTAATAATTTTACTAAGTAGATGGATACCAACAAGAAGCTCATAGTTCCGTAGACAGATATAACCAAAGAGAATATTTTCCAGTTTAGCTATTTAAAAAATTCACAGCTATCGACGTTAAAAAACACGTGTCTTAATGAGTCACAGTGAGAAGCCCCGCGGTGCATCGCGTGTCGAGTTACCTGTTTAGTTGCTCAGATTATCGAGGATCGTATACCATCAGGATCGAACCTGATTTTTACTGAGTCTTCCGGATTCATCAAGGTGGTTAATTCACTGTTGCAAAAAGGTGCAATTAAGCTACAATGTTAATTTAAAAGGTATACTGGAATTAATTACTCCTTTTGTGACTGAATGTAAGTTGCTGGCAATAAACAAAGCAACACATCAATAAACGGCTTTATTTCCTTAGCTTTTTGTATGCCTGTGTTTGAGTTTTAAGCTCAGTAATTTATTCGTAGATGTATCAAAATGTATGCCTTGGCAACCCCCAATTTTACGCTAATTAACGAAATTCAGTACTCACAAAAAATATGACATACAAATGGGGCCAAGAACCAGTATTAATAACGTAACATTTACAAAAGCAGTGTCGAAGAGCAACAAGAAGCCGTTTAGTCTCGTATTACCAAGAAGGGGGCGCTGTTGTCGCCTGACCAGATTGGGGACAACTCTTCCGGATTTATAGGGCTTGTCCGCGTTCGAACAGTTTCTTATTGTGCCGTCACTAATTTTACGATTAAAGTAAACTTGTTTTTTTACGGCGATTGTCAGTTCAACTACCATGTCAGTTTGAAATAATAAAAAGGTACCTACTGCAATATTGTACGTACATAGTGCATGAGTACTCAATTTATTTTGATCTTATCAACAAAGATCGTAACTTAAGAGGGAACAGGGCCTGCGAATCTCTATACAAATGTATTCCCCTTTTTTCTTCCTGAATAAGCATTAATTTTTTCCTAAAATCAAGGTGTGCTGTAAACACGTCCCTGTTACTTCTTTTTTTCCAGCAACTTATTGGTAAAGAAAATATGACCCTCCAAAAATTACTAAAAATGCCCCATTTTTACCGCCGTGATTAGAGGACTAACAGATAAATTCGAAAAGTTTTTAACATTAAAGAAAATCATAGGAACCTAGAAATACTCTATCTTAAAAATTGTATGTAATAAATAATTGAATCGGCTCTGTTTTCGAGGAGAAAAAAGGGGAATACGAAACGTCGATTTTTTTTGTGATATAATCGGTCTGAGCTGCAGCTGTCCCTATCGCACTCTATGGAGGCAGATTTGAGGTAAGACGACGGCAATAGTTTCTTCAAATACCTATTTTTCAAATTCCTCGCAGCAGCTGTTCCCTCTTAAGCTCTATCAACACAGATTTGACTTTGACCACAAACCTGCCTTGATAATTGTAAATTTCACTAAAACTTACGAGTAACTAGAAAGCAGTACAATCGAATCATCTCTTAATTTCCATTAGTTGGCCACACGTTAGCAAAAAGGCCTTTGACCTCTGACGAAAGAGCCAAAGAGCCATATAGCCATATAGCCGTCGAGCCTTTGATATTGGTGGACATACGAGCAATACCTATCCATAACGTATGTCATTAATCACGGTGTGACGGGAGCCAATAGGTACATGTTCCCTATGGTGGGGTAAGATAGGGTTGTGCCTACAGTTCATGGAAAATTTATAAATTATGTATAAGTTGCGTGGTCAAGTATGGAGTAACAATAATAGATGGGGACAAGGTGATGTACGTGTAGATCATTTTTAGGTTAATATTTTGAGCTTAGCTTCAATTTTATTTATTTTTTTCATTTACAATTGTTACATTGTATCGATATGTATAAACTAAAACAAAATGAACACATAAAAATTAAAAAAATATATATATTATAGATATATGAGTGACAGGTTACAAAATTGCAAATTCACTGTTTTACAAATAGGTAAAAAATATAATTAAAATCGGAGGTTATCGTGAGTCAATCGTGAAAATTCAAGAATGGTGATAATTAAACTGATGAGAGTAATGTATTTTCAACTGCCTCCAAAAAGGAGGTGATAATGTTTATGTAAACACTTAACGCCTACGTAAACTCATTAATTTATTCATACATTTATCTATTAGATAACTAAAGGGATAATAAAATGACGATGTAGATGTGAAAGTAACATAAAGTACTATGCAAAACTATAAAATCGTTTAGATTTGATCACAAGAGACCCTTTCTACATGAATTTGCAATAATTATGTAAAATACTAGATAATTATGTTAAATAATGTAACTGTGGAGAGCGTAATGTTCTTAGGATAGAGTTTTAATGCAAAATAAGCACTAAGTATCTATTAACAAATGTTGTTAAATGTACTTTTAACATAGTAACTTGGTTATATTATAAGTTACAATATAAAATGCATCATATTTTATTAAGTCAGGTAGATCTATCGTTATTTATATAAGTACGTACCTATGACACAAATATTATTATCAAATTAAAGTTGACATATTTTTGAATATTACAGAAAATTTGATGACAAAAACATGCATTTTACGATAAAAATAAAATTTCACGAGCACGACATCCCTAATCGCATCTCATAAAAACTTATCGCACAATATTGAGCGGTGTAAATATTTACGATAGCCGAATGTCCGGTATTATTACAAGCATTGGCCGTAGTGGCTGCAGCGGTCTATGAATGTGCACCGCAGTGTACGCTCCGGACCACCGGAACCACTTTCCTTGCTACGTAAACTTTTCAGTACACTTTGATCGTTTACCTTTGTGCACGCGAAGATTAAAGTAAATGTTTGTAAGTGTTGGATATATTTAGATAAGCGCTTTAGGTATAAGTTTCTCGTTTGATTGAAAATGGAATTCCTTCACTGACAGACAGCCTTAAGAGCTGGGTCTAGATGCATACCATTTTGCACAAGAGTTATTTGTTTATCGAAAGTTTTCCCTACAGGGGTTAAATAGGGCCCGGGTCGACGGCGCGTTGTGTTCCACGCGCGCCTCAAAGAGATGTCAACAATTGAAGGGGTCCGATCGGACCGATGACTGCCGGGGTTGCGGGAAAGTCCGAAAGGGATACCGTGGCCCCTGGCTCAAATTTCCCACCCAAAAAAAAAAATGGGGGGTTAAATAGGGGATGATTGTTTTTATTGCAGTTCGTCATTTTTTGCCGATGCAAACCCTATCACGGCTTGTCATAAAAGAAAAATCTGAAAGTAATGTGTCAATATTGGTTGTTACAAATTGCACCTGAGCCAGCTATGTAAATAAATACTATATAAGTAAAATACTTACTTTGTTGATACTCGATACTGGAAAAAAATCAAACCGCGTTTCATAACAAATGAAAACCACAAAGTGCCAAATTCTACGAAAATACACAGAAAAATGTTTATTTTCAGCTAAAAATAACAAGTTACTTTTGCGTTTATTTGATTAACTGACACAATTTAGACACAAATTGGCAACCTCAAGACGAGACGCCTGAAAAATTTCGAGTTCTATTTCAGTAAGAGGTCTCGAAACGTTTCAGACATGATCAATTTTATGATAAGATGTCCGTTTAAGATTATTTTAAAGCTTGCGGATTTTATTTCTAAGAATATACCTTTTTGTGGAAAATTACAAAGAGAAAAGTTTACCTTACTTTTAGTTACAAAGACTTCAAAATTACCTGATACTTGATCTATCTTATTTAATCAGAGTTGCTTGTCTTGTGATTACCATTATTTGCCCGAGTTTTTGTTTTTAGCTGTTTAATTTACAAATATTTTATGTGAATTTAATTATATCTATTCGTTTATACAGCGTGTAACAAAAAAACATGTTCGATCCATGAGGGTTTTGTTAAGAATCAAAATATTTCAGGAAAAAAAAAACTAGCCGTAGGTATTTTTGTTCAATGGGTAATTTTACCGGGTTATTAGATCGGGCGCGGGCCGCCGTCGTCATTTAGTAGGTGTCTACAAGTCATAACTTATGACCTCTGAAGAAAATTTGCAAATTTATAATGAAATTGGGGTAATTTTGATACTAAAAACATATAAACCTAGACCTAACATGAATCATGAAAGTATTTTCTTTCAATATCGAATCGAAATACAAATTTCTAATGTTTGTATAGAAATTTTCGTGGAAAATAGCAAAAACTTGTTTATTTCCAAAAAAAAAAAAAACCTTATTAATGTTATTGCGGTACCTATGCGCCCCCTTTCGGATCGGACAGGGATTTTTTTACATGCTGTATATCCTGCTTTAACACAAAATCTAACCATCATTATATTTACTCTTTTTTTTAAATATTGTAGCCTTTAGTAAGGCTTAATTGGCCATGTTATTATGTACATTATATTATGTATTCTATGGCCTATGTACAGTAATGTCGGAGAAAAGTCGTCGGTGAAGCAAGACGGAGACTGATTGACGTCAAACTGGTAAAGTTAACTTTATTACAGAAAACGTAGAGAAAAGCTTCGCAGAATCACCGGATCTCATAGATCTTAGAGTTGTTAATAGAGATTTAATAGTAAATGAAATTGTTTACAAGCATAAGGCTGGAGTATGATTTGATTGAGTGGTTTCTCAAATTAAATTCAAGAACAGACACACTTATATACCTACCTATATAAATGTAAACAGGTTGTTGCTTTCAGTTAGTTAGATAGATCACTAACAGTGATAATGAAAATTAAGAAAATAAAATAAAAATAAGCCTATGATATGATTATAAGTTAGTCTAAGAAGGAACGTACCTACTATCCAATAATAGAAAGCTAATCTTACTTACATAATATTTGATATTCATAAAGATAGATGAAGATGAAATCAAACACCACGACACATCTAACCAGGAACAACATCACTAACAAGATTTTTAATTATCTTCATCGTAACTATGATTACAATTCACTTTTACTTCACTAGAAAACTTGAATGAAGTCAACGACAACAAATCGTCATAAACCCGACATCAATAATAAAAATTTCTAGAGAATATAAAAGTCACTATAACAATGGTATAAACAATATAGAAACTGACACAAACGACTTACAACGAATAATTTGAGTTTATCACAGCATGACAAAAACTGTTAAAATAGTCGTCAAAAAAAACATAAATATTCAATGGAAAACGAGCGATATGTAGTATATCCAAAGCATGCTTATCGAAATATAAAGTAGTTGAAGGATAAACAATATTTTAAATACTCGGCGTCTATATCGGTTAATGACCATAGTAAAAGTTGAGGTATTCATTAGAATGCCATTGAACTAATTAGTAATGAACAAAATGCGTTTAGACACGTCAAAAATGATGATAGCTTCATTGACTCACAAAATTAACTAAACTTTGGTAGTTTGCTAAAGGAAAATAAAACCATTTTAAATGTCGACTGTAGAGAGTATCAAAATAATAACGTTGGAAATAAAATTCCTCATAATAAACGTGAAAGAGTTCTCTGTGAAATACAAGAAGACATAAAAGGTAAAATAAAAACTTAATCTGGTTTACCTGCTGTAATTACTTCATTAGCCGATTACCACAAAAGCACGAGCACTTGTTTTATTTTTAACACTTACTTTCATGACTGTTCCAGATCTACAAAACTACTGTGGCATACTAACAAAGCAGTGCTGTGGCACAATAAATGACTAATTTGAAATCGACGTACATACTATTGCGGAAAACAGAAATAAGTTTCATAAAAACTGAGTCATGTCAATATGTTACCTTAAAAGGAAGCGGCGCTAATTTGAAAGTGGTCGATGTCAACAATATCATGATACAGTACCAATGGACGTTAAACACTTTATTGACGTGTTTAATTAATTAAATTATGTAAAAAATGAGGTAACTGTCAAGTTTCACGATACACTTCCTTTCATTGATAACTTTATTTTAAAAAACATTCATGGCTAATTGTGCACTGGCTCTAAAGGGCTTAAAAACGAAAAGTGAATGGAAGGCGTTATGTAGGACGGGTATCTGATTCATAATGCGAATTTGCATAAGAACATGTGAATGTGCTGAGACAGGATTAAGAAGAAATACAGTGGCGTAGCTAGTCCTAAAGGGGGCCCCTTTAGGACTAGCTACGCTAGGCTAGCCACTGTCTTTGTGTATGAAAATTTATTCAGGGCCCTTTTTACCTGACTGCGTTGAAGCTCCATAGTTTCTTAGGCGGGGATTCGATAATTGGGCGAGAATTGAGAGTCAAATACTACCAAAGGTTTAAAAAAATTGTTTATGTTATTATCTTTAAGATTTAATACTCAAACACTGTTTCTGGGGGGGGGGGGGGGGCTGGTAATCTGTGTGACAGGTTTTTCCTAGTGCAAATACCAGTCTCCCACAAAGGATTTATCACATGTATAATCTTCATATTTTTAAGGCGCCTTTGTGGAAGAGAAATAAAATGTTTATTTATTATTATTTATTATATTATTAAATGTCAACGATGCGTCGTCACGTTTAGGCACATTTCGCTACATGAGAAAAAATAAAGATATAACTCTCTCTCTCTCTGTGTCTCTCACACTAATCTCTCTTATTCTTTATTTTTTGAAGAAGTCACACTTCTATCACGAGTACGGTGCTGCACGCGCAATTTTTTGTCTTTTCATAATAAATAAAATAGCATACTGACTTGAAAGGTAAAGATTGAAAAATAGATGATTGAAATGATTTAATTTAATGTTTTGTGTTGCGTAAAGTAAATTATTACTATTGTATAGAATCATGTTTTTCTAACTATTCAGACAGCTGTGCTGCTGGGGAGTTTGTTGCGCCACTTCTTCTTCCCAGCTAAAGCACTAGGAAGTGGTGAAGGGCGGGCGTTTTTGGGGGACTGTCTTATGTAATTTTGACGTTCGAAAAGTGCTGATTTTCAGCCTAGTTTGAATAAATGACTTTTGAATTTGAATTTGAAAGCTGTTATTGTGATCTTACTAGGGGATTGGGCGAGCGAAGCGAGCTCAAAATTGAAGCAGCCGAGCTAAATAGGTTAGATTATCTGTGTGACTGCTTGTTGGTCTAGTGATCGCGCTACTGCTGAGCAAGAGGTCTTGGGTTCGATTCCCAGGTCGAGCAAAGTGTTATTGTTTTTTTTTTTTTTCCTCAGGTATTTCTCAGTGGCAGCTCGGAGTCTAGATTTGTGCCCGGTTGAGTGCAATTATAGGCTCGCCCCGTATTACATGGACCTTAAACATAACTGGCGAAAGGTGGGTGTACTACTACGTGCGGCGTGACTATATGTTATGTGTGTTATGATGAATGATACGGGGTCCCTGCAGCTCGGGGGCCCCGTGTTATTGATACGACGGAGGTAGTTACGCCAATGAAATCTGCTTACGTCTCCGCCGTTCCATAAATCAAAAGGAATTACAGTGAAACAGAGGTTCTGTAAAATGTACCTTGAAGAAATACTTTATGGCCACTCAAGACTTTGGTGGAGGAAGATTTAAGAGTAATAGTAAAGACAGCGAAAGGATCAAAGAAAAAATACTAGTTAACTTAAAGTAAGTGGACGAGTATAGAACGCCGACTGAAAAGCCAAGTGCATTACTAACGACCGCTTTAAAAAATGTAAGACGTTCTGTTGTAATCACGAAGTATTTAGTAACAATTAAAATGTTTTAAGTTTCTATTGTGTTGTAATTGCAGTACATACATTATTTTCTCAAACCAAAAAATGTTATTTGTATACATTATTGTACATTTATGGTATACGACAGGGCAAATTAATCTGAGAAATGATTGAAACAATACTTAGTTTCTAAACTACCTCAAATTTAAAAAAGACAATGAATCGCATAGAGATTATCATCAGAAGTGTTATAATAAATTCATTCACACTAAATTGAATACAGCAAGAAAAAATTAATTGCTTCATGCCCTACATACAAATATATACACCATAATTAATAATAGAAGACTATTAAAAAAAAAATACGAATGCAGTGTGCTCGCTCAATCGATTTCATTCATCACTCCACAGCTTATTTTAACTCTTACGTAATATGTAAAGTCCTCAATGAAATTTTAATATTAAAAGCCGATACCAGCCAATTAACGATCAAAGTAAATCAGGGCAAAACCGTGAGGTCACTCAGACCCTATTAGCGGAGACGGGTTGAGTCAATTCGAAAGTACCAGTAATTAAGGAAGGCCGCGATAAACAATATAGCGATGGATATTACGAAGGCTACGGACTAACCCAAGCCTTATAAGGTAGTGCACAAAGATGGGTGGGCGGAGGCGACACGCTGGCTGTTGGTAACATAATGCCAGCCAAATTGTATAGTTGTAGGTATTGTTGCTAATAGTCTAACGTGACGTGATCTAATGTAGGTGCTGTATGTATGAATAATGAAATTGATGTCTGTTTATTAACACTTTCGGGGAATTATTTAGTGCTAGTTGCAATGTCAGGGTCAAACGCTTACTGAAGGGGTTTGATAGGACCGATGCCTGCCGGGAAAGACGATACCGTGGCCCCTGCCAACGTACAGGCAACTGAAGGAACACGGGTGGGTTTTAGTCAGTAAGTCTGACTCGCCCTCCCGCTCCACCCAGAGCGGGAGAAGTTATTTGATAACTTCCAACCCAAAAAAAAAAGGGTCAACCACTTTTGCTTGTTTGGTATTAGTATTTTTATAAGTCATTATGGTTTCAAAAAGAATAAATAATTTCACATAAACCTACAAGGGCACTTATGCAACGTCAGAAGCTAGGTGCACAGTTCCAATTGATCGTTTCCTATGGAGAAGAGCCGGCAAGAAACTCCACGTTTACTCTTTTAAAAGTAAACATTTTTCTTTTGTTGACTTTGTTGATTTGAGTTTGTCGATTTGCCTACTTAGTGACATCTTAAGTTGCTATTCCATGACAAATGTATTATTTACCTATTGTATTTTCAATAACCTTATCTTCACGGTTGCTTTTAATTATTTCATTTGAAACAACACCGTCAAAGTTAATCGTAATGTCCTACTTATATTTTTTTATGGCGTCACACGTAATTAATCGCGTGAAAATTTCTGCTCAAATGTCACGTTTTGCACCATTTAGTTAATCAGGAGACGTGACATTTTCATGTCTTACTTCGCTTCACAAGTGGGGTACGAAACAAAGTTTAGTTATTTGACCTTTTAGTTTTAGGTGCTGCCTGTCTTGTCTAAAATCTCCAAAAACAACACGCTTATCTACAATAAAACACGTTTTGGTAATACCTAAATAATCACCATTAGGGTCTTATTCAATATGATCTGGAATGTCTTGATTCATTGTCAAGAATTGAATATTTTTCGAATCCATTTAGAATTCTTTAACGAAGATTCCTCAAGAATCGTCAGTTACTTCGTCTACCTATTGAATCGTTTGTTTCGTATCGAATTATGCCTTGCTTTCATCGTTTCATTTGTTTTTTTCCTTATCTTGCACAACAAACAAGACAGCGCCAACAACTTGGTTACCTCCTCAAAATTCATTAGCACTGCATGTCCAATTAAAGGAACCAAATGTTTCCTAGACATTGAAATGTTGTTTATTTCCCGGTGTTAAATCAATCGCGTAAGTTTCAGTGATTATGCCACTCGTTATTGATTAGCGGGTAGAACGATAAAGAGTCGTAGACATGGCTTCCAGGCTTTGCTTAGGAACATAAATTGCTATGTTCGTAAATTGTTCATTCATTTGCAACTTGATCTGAGTAGAGTGCAGGCTGCAATTTATTAGACAGGATGTTCTGGGTTTCATTGATAGAGGCAGAGTTGATTGAGATTTCAGAAATGGCTGTAGGCTTGATGCCTGATGGGTATGCAAAGTACTAGCTTCTGCCCGCGACTTCGCTTGCGTGAAATTTCTTGCCCCCCAACCCACCGCGTCGCTTCGCATCGCATCGTCGCCCGCACTATTACTTTGTTTTCGCCGCCTAGTTCTTTCTGACTTTTTTTTTTGGTTAGCTCTTAAGGGTTGTCCTAGCGTGATGTTAAAGTAGCCCTCCTCAAGAATTGGGCTATCAAATGCAAAAAAAAAAACGATTGTTTCAAATCCGACTGGTAGTTCCAAAGTTTAGGGCGTTCAAACAAAAAAACAATCTCTTCAGATTTAATAAATACTTACTTTAAATATTTGTGTCAAAGACGCTCAGAATTTTAAATACAGATAAAAAACTAATGGATTTCCGCGACGAACGTCTCTTATGCCCGTTTTCACAAACACTACACTTCAATGAACGCCTAAATAAAAACGCGTTGTTAGATTTTCAACTTTCGATGCTGACCGGAGAATTGAAAATTCAACACCGCGGTTTACTAGCCAGTTTCTAATTTCACCGATATCTTAAGTTCATAAAACCACCAAAACATTATAACGTCCCTTAATCGACGCAGAAACATCTCATTACCTTCCCAGCCACACCACGTAATTACTAGAGTTTTACCCGCTTGAAAAACCAATAATCTGCCTCAATCAACGGCCAACTTTCGATTTCATCCAATCACGTGCTACGATCGCAGTCTACTCTCACCTGATTGGCCGATTAAATCTCACTGTTATTGGTATTAGGTATCTTTTTAGTAATTACGGAAGAAAATTTTGATTTGGCTAAGATACGACAGTCAATGTTTTAAGAGTTTCTTGAAATGGATAGAATTATTCTCGGAATTACTTTATTAATTAGGAACGAATAATAATTTGTCGAGAGTTGAAAGTTCTTGAATTTACATTAATTCATTATAAAACTTCTCTTTCTATTTTCAGACAATCTTTATTTCCAAAGGAACTGAATTAAATCTTTCACAGCCATCGCCATATTCGAAAAGAGAACGTGTGGATTATCTGAGCAAAGTGCAAACTGCCATCAACCCCCACAATTACACAGGATATACACTTTACCACATCAACATCGACCAAATTGCATTAGGCCGTGGGTATGACGTGACGCAAGCGCAATTTCACGTCGTGAGCTATTTACCCGTAATACCCAGCCAGTTTGTATAATGACCGTATACACGCGTGCCACGGGATGTTTGCTCAGACCACCTCGTTTGGACGAGAAACTAAATTGTGGTGCGTGAGGTAATATTACACTTTCAAGGATGACAATTTTGTGCTCGTGTGTACGCCCTAAATAATAGGTGACGTGAAGGTTTCTGTTCTATAGCCAGTGATTAAGTTAATTAAGGTTTTTTTTCTACCATGTCCGTTTTAGACGAGAGCCTACCAATAAGTGGCATTCTGGTGTCTAATGAGGGTTTAGTGCACATACGTGTAAGACTCCACGCAAACGGGCCACCGACCACAGCCACCGGTGGCTGTCGCCTCCTGCTGCAGTGCGGAGTACTGTTGTAGCGGGTGGCTGCCACCGGCCACACATGTGCGACGAATACACACAAAACCTATGAAAAGTATGTGAAGTTGCCAGGATGGCGACAACCGATTATCTCTTAAAATTAAAGTCCGCGAGCACATTCGCAAGAAGCTGGCAGTATCATCACAACGGTAATGTTTTGCCATTGTTTGTCTTATTTGTGCTTATATTTATATATAATTAGGTGTATTTATTATATTTATAGATTTTAATAGGTATATATGTATATCTTTATATTTTCGCTATTGCACCTACCACTGTTCTACCAGTCAACTTTTGAGTGATGCAGAGAGCATCACTCAAAAGTTGACTGGTAGAAAATGCCCGTGGCATTAAGTCCACCTCTGTGCATTTGTGTGCTTGAAGTATTAAATAAATAAATAAGTGGCTGTGGTCGGTGGCCCGTTTGTGCGGAATCTTAGAAGTCAAAAGACACTGAAAATCTCCTTTACCCGTTCAATTTCCAAATAATAATAATATACTAAGACATAACTTCAAACCACATATTACCTCAACGAAAACTGCCGACAGCCCAATTAAACTTCGATCAGTTGTACGATCACACGGCCATAAGAAACAGTTAAGTTCGCAAACGCGCGTTTAATCGTAAACTTTCGTTTTCGTTTATTACCGCGATAGCGGGTCGAAGCTGGTAATGTCCACTTGGTGTGACTGCTGCTCATTATGGGACAATGATGCTGTCACCGGCTAATGAACGCGATCGAGTCGTTACGAAAAATCTAAGGCCGAATACACACAGCTAGGTGGTTCTTTTGATGCTTAGAGCTACGCTGCGCGCTGGTGACATGCTTCTAGCGAAATTGGCTAAATTAGTTAATTTGAATTAGTTTAACTTTTCCAATGATCACACTGACGCTAAGTTTATTAGGCCACACAATCAATCTGCCTAGCCTTTTCCCAACTATGTTGGAGTCGGCTTCTAGTCTAACCAGCTGAATAGGTACCAGTATTTTACATGGAACGACTGTCTATCTGACCTCCACAACCCAGTAACTGGGTAATACAATACCCCTTGGTAAGGCTAGTTGTCAGACTTTTGGGCTTCTGACCACCCGTAACGACTGTCAAAGATCCACGAATGACAGCCGGGACAAGAAATAGTAAAATAACCAGTATAAGCTGGCCTCTTATTCTATAGGAACTCTGAATACGATAGGCCAGCCGACGTGTAGCCTACTGTACCATGCTGCATTACTTATTTGTGTCTCTCTACGCAAACCAGGCACATCGGGCCAGGCCAGGCCCAATTAATAATATCCACGTAATATCAACGACAACCAATGTCAAAAATTCTATGCGATTTTTTTGACATTGATTGAAGTTTCTAAAACTCAAACTCAAAGCATTTATTTCAATTAAACCATTTACTTACAGGCACTTTTGAATTGTCAAGAAGTCGGTCAGTCAGAAATATGAAGCTAGTTGCCCATTCCAAAGCGTAGTAGGTACCTATGGAGAAGAACGGGCAAGAAACTCCATGGACACTCTTTTATATCAAAATTTTGATGCAAAATATTGGTTACATCATTCATGTTGAAATTATGCATGTGAGAATAATGTAGAAAGACGTGCACGTTTGTAAAAGCGTCCGTGTATAAATGAGAAAAGAAAAAACCATTCAAAAATTTAAAATAATTACAGGAATTTTAATTACGGGAATGGGCTTTCTGCTTATATTACATGCGTCCTCTATCTTATTGAGCCATTCATGCACGATGCGCCTGTTTACGTGCATCATAATAGAGACGTGCGACTAGAATGCTACCGCTCTTAAAAATACGGGAATTGCCTCTCAGATTACAGCAAGCACACTGCAAGGTTCGAGCTACGCTACTCAAGCGTGGCACGCGAAGCCATTAGCTGTGTGGCGTGGACCTAAATAAGCCAGAATTGCGTTTTCACGCCAGTTAATGTCGCAGTGTGGCGTGTTGGTGATCGCTTGATAAGCTCGAGGAAACATTAAATGTAATCAATCAATCGTGTCGTGATTGCTGCGTTCATGTTTCTAATGTACCTACAATGTATTCTGGTGTTTGTTTGTACCTCGGTCAACAAGTATGTCTGAGTCGTTATGAATAGTAAAATATCGAAATACCGGCCAGAAGTTCAAACTTATGATATTAGTATCTTCTTAAATTGGATATTGTGAGTCAGATGATTACTTACTTTTGGTAAAAATACTGGTAACAGTAATGCTTTGATATACTGGAAGACTTAAAGTCATGGTGACATCTTCTGAAATGTAGATGATGAATAACTTAACAAAGGTTAATGCCAACAGCAATGAAGCAATTGCAGTAAATAGAACAAAAAAACTAAAGTGTAATTGAACGATCACAAAAAATATATCTAAGCTTCATTTAAATAAAGATTTAACTATTATGCAATCGATCATAATGCATAGATAAAGTAGACTGAAAACATTGAGACAGAAGCTACAAAAAAAATAGGGGACACTGGCATATTGCGCATACAGCACGAAATCTTGACTTCCTTGTTACGCCATTCAAAGAGTATGAAGCAAGGATTAAATCTTAAGCGTAGACAGAGTAAAACAATAGACAAGTCACTTAACAATAACAGTAATGAAACAAGGACACACTTATTAGATCCAGTAATAAGAGTAAACTAGACAGAAATATATTATCTCTCATTCATCGCGTATGCAAACTTTTTGTCTGGCCCAGTTGTTATCCTACAACTGGCGCCCTTCAAAACATCTGTCACCGTACGATTTATTTGGAAAGTATTACCCGACTACATTAGATAGTATCAGTTTACAAGTAAATGTCAAAGGCTATGTCTATCTCATAAGGTAAACGCAAATAGCTGATCTATACAATTCTCTATCTATGGTCTGTAGTAACTACAGACTTTGACAACTGTTGTCATAGTTTCTTTAAGCTTTATTATCTGTTCCATGTCGAGATCAAGGGATAAAGATATATCGTGTATTATTCTCTCAAGAAGTTATGTATTTCGACAAGTGTCGGTGAAGTTTCGTCACTGGTGTCAGTCATAATGATTTATGGTCTTTTGGCAGCTGATACACTTTCTAGAACTCTATTATAACTAGAGAATAATTTACGTTTCAAAAGATGGGAGGCTTTTGTTCTTTAATAATTGGATGAATGAGATTCTTGAATCATGATCATTCTCGTACCCTATTTATTAGTGGTCGGGGCAACATGCCCCTTTTTCCGTACTTCTCTATTAGTCGTCATCTCGGTAGTCAGCCCCTTTCTAGCCATATCATTTTTCACACAGTCCATCCATCATTTCTTTGGTCTTCCTCTACTCTTATAGCCATTGGCATTCATAATTTCATACTCAAAACTTTCCTCACGACATTTTCCTTATTCCTCCGCATCACATAACCATACGCCCACCGGTGCCACTTTCTGACTTCCTCTTGTGTACTCATTACTTATTCTATCCAATCGTGTAACACCACAGCCCTCTTAGCATTCTCATCTCAGGTTCATGCCTTTCATTCATCCCTTTTGTGGCCCTACATTTGATTTGATTATTGAATATTGGAGTATTATTACAAGAGGCTTTGGTGTTGCTAGATAAGACTCGTTGTAAAGGCATTGATACGTTATCGACAATGATACTATCATTTGGAGAACTGTATCGAGAGCAACAAATAGCGATTTATCGCAAATATAATTACAGGCACAGCTCCTGTAATTAATCTTCGTAAATATCATTAGAAGCTGCAGATATTAATAACCTCTTCGAAGATATCGGATCATTATAAAACGATGCCATATGTATGTCATTAAAAACTATCCTTTAATGCCATCCCGCCCTTGCACCGCTATCTATAAATTCTCGTGGAGTATAAATGATTCAGCATCAATTAGGCGCCTGGGCAGCCAAGGGGCTATTCATAAATTATGTCACACGAACTTCATAATTTTTGTAGCCCCATCCTTGTGGTAATAATTGTGTGACACCCCCTGGTGTGGTGCCACATAGTTTGCGATTTAAAATTAAATCTTATAAAAATATTGATACAGTTGGTAATTACTTTAAAAATTTTCGTTAGAGTTGAATTGTAGAAATTTAATACTTTAGTGTGACGATATGACTCGTCGTCCGCCTTTGTCACACGATGTCATACTTTGTTGAACCCTCTCCCCCCTTAACGTGTGACGTAATGTATGGATGGCCCCAAGTTCTGATCATGATGGAGTCGCAGATAGCTCGCGTGTGAGATAAACGGCCGCCATGACTCCAGTTCTTGCTTCGTTAAGATTTAGGTATTTGCTCATTGGTGAGGGCTGGCAAGCGGATGGGATACTTTTATTGCTCTCTAGTTTGCGTTCTGCGTCAGTTCTTGTCTGGTCAATTTGTGTTGTTGTTCAATAAAGTTAATTGAATGTAATTGGATACAAGATTATATTAGTGTCTTTGAGATTTTCGTACGTAATGAAATCGCAACTATTTCTTACTTCTAAGGTTACCTATGGCTATAATTTAGCAATCAGTATAGTTCGAATTTTCCGAGTTTCAGACGGTTGAAATTCTATTCTTTACCGAAAATACCTGTCTGAAACCCAACTGGTTGAATATAGGTGGCCTTCGATACGAAAAGAAAAATAAAGATCCGCAAATAGAAAAAGATGAAAGCGACTCAGATCCCTTGTCAAACATTTGTAAGTCATCCGACTGACAGTTTTCAGACAATTTCTCGTACAAACCTTTATTTTATGTGTTTGTTAAAGCAACCCTATGACTTCCCGGCTATGAATCACGCGTCGTGTCTCGTCGGGAGAGTTCGAGGGAGTTCGGCCGCTGGAAGCGTCTGCGTTAGCTGCGCAGGCGCAACTCTGCGCCGATTACGAAAATAGAACGAGTTGACACATAAATAATATTAGCGTGATCGTAAATAACCAGAGCATCGGTAAACGTCTAAATCTTCTGTTGAGTGACGTGGAACCATCAAACCTACGTTATAGTGTTGCCAGGTAATGTATCGGTGTAAGACTGTAAATATTTTGACTCTACTTTATGTTTTACGTCATTTTTTTGCGCGCAGTTGAGTGATTGATAATTTTACGATGGTTTTATTGCGGCGTTATTAAAATTTATTTCGGTGTTAATTGCGATAATATAATAAACTTTGGAGGACTTGTAGGCCCGAATTCCAGAACCTCACTCAAAACTCAATGTTTTTTTTCAAAACCATTTGATTGGTTGAAACTAGTTTTTAGTAATGATTGAGTCTCGTGTGAGGTTCCGTAATACAGGCCTAAGTATAGTTGTTTTTTTGTGATTATGAAGTAACCTATTTAAGGAAAGTCAACGTTTTCCGCATTTCAAGCCGATCTCGACACACGACCGAAGCGAAACGGAACACATTCGGTGCAGCCACTTGGAATCAATATACTGTGCTCGTAAAAGTTCTAGAAATACCTCGCCGGCCAGTCACGGAACTATTTGGACCATTTGCTTGCCAATTGTTACGGATATACGAGTTATGTGTGGAAGACTGACGAGCTGTCATTAGAACGGAGAACTTGACTGCTATTCTGCAAAATCCCACCGTGAACACTTATACTCGATTTATTATTTTCAATTTCAAATAGCCTTTATTAGCAATCCTAAAAAACAGTTTTACAATTTATTTAAATTTAAGGTTAGACATCTGAATTCTCCAGACTGATTTGCTCTTTAGCATAGGTTTCCCCGAGGCTTTTCCATAGCTCACGGTCGTGAGTTTTACTCCTCCATGTTCCCTCCCGCAGTAGTTCTCAAATCATCTCGATTTACATTAGGCAAATAAAGTTATTTCGATATAAACGTACAATAAACTTCGTCATTTCACGATAAATTCAAAACAATGTAGGTAATCTATTTACCATTTACATGAAAAAATAACACAAAGTGCAGTAATTTCAACAATATTACATAATTACTATCGTTATTTAGTCGTATTTGTCTAATGTTATAATAAATGGAGTAAAGGTGAAGCTAGCTTGACGTGAGCTGTCATTTCACTTGATACTAGGGACTGATACTAATATTGACAGATCATTTCACCTAAGTTTTCACGGTGAGATTCGCTGGAGTTTGGAACATGGAAGTTATAGGTATTGGACTGAACTCCACATTACATGACGTATTATCAGCTTTCTTTGAACCAGATGCGTCATGAGAGAAAAGTAGAATAGGATCCGTTGTTTCTATCTTATTAATTCTGTCTCTACGCGTAAATCATGTTTGCCTGTACGTATGTTTCCTTTAATTCGCGTGAACTGTTTAAAAAAGAACTGTTTGGACCATTTGCTTGCCAATTGTTACGGATATAAGGCTTGTATGGAAATATGACGAGCTGTCATTGGACTGGAGAGCTGGAGTTCGAGCCATGGAATTTATAGGTCTTGGACTGAACTCCGCACGACATGACGGGATTTTCAGTTTTCTTTGAACCAGATGCGTCATGAACTCATGAGAGAAAAGGATCAGCGGGGTAGTTGCGTAACACACTTACAGTAGCAATGGCTTTCATTTTGACAGTTCAACAACTTTCATTGCGTTATTAACGTTGTTGAGCAGACAAATTTTTCGAACATTTGAAGCAATGGATTAGCAATATCTTTCAAAATCATTCGAATTGTGATTGAAAGTGTGTTCTGCAGTTAGGATGCAGTTGTTGATACATTTTGCCTCACGCGTAAAATCATGTACGTCTCCTGGAGCTCGCGTAAACTGTTAGAAGAAACTCGTGCAAATAAACCTACGTAGCTATTAATGAATGGTTTTCTTACGTGACCGAAGAACGGAAAACCGATGTCACAGTTGATTGATACTGACCTGAAACAAGGAAAATATAATAATTAGTTTATTTAGTACAATATAGTTGTTATAAAATTATAAGGACGCAATAGAGGTACAAGTCACAATAATGTATTATTCTGACACATTTTTTTTTACATTTAAAGTTTTGTATTGCTACTAAGATAGGTATACCTATAAATACCCCTCTGCCTAGTCCTTCGGGGATTACAGACGTGGTGATATGTTATGTATATAAAGCAAAGTAATTGACGAAGCAATGTGTAAATACGAAATTACAGCTTCAATAGTACAATTGGACAAGTAAACATACACACACACACACACCCCCACGCGCACATCACACACACACACACCCCAACGCACACAATCACACACACACACACGCACACGTGAAATTACCTTAAAATTAAAATAATCTTATTTTCATGTTTAATAAACGTATCTTAAACTTTAATTGTCCATCTGAATACTCCAAAATGGTGTTTTTTTTAACGTGTACTACAATGCTTTGCTTTTGAATAAATAATTCTTAACGTAGATCGAATGCCAATTACCAGCCAATTATCAACAGATCAATCAACATCTAATTAATCTATCCTAATCACCGAACTCGTAATTAACGAACCTATTTTGCTGAAACCACAATGTTGCGTATTTGCAAATGCTGGTACGTCCCACGAAAGGGCAAAGCGCCGTATCATTGCCCTCGGCTAATAGGTAATTGTTGATTGGAGTTACGCCACCGCTTACGTGGTAATTTATTGACTGCTGTTCGATACATTCTCTCCAATCGGGAATTAAAGCCTACCGGATTGACCGATGACCTTAGCAAGGCAGTTAGGTCTATAAATCTGGGTATACTTGATCGATATAAAACGCTGCAGAATCGGTTTTCGGTGCAAATTAGATGATTATTTTTCAGACCGCTAACAGAAACTCCACGATCTGTTACCAAAGGAATTTCGGTTACTTTGGTTACATTGCCCGTCAGTAAACCAGATAACCTTGAAAAGTTGTTGGTGATAGGCAATGTAGAAGGAAATGGAAGTCTTAGTCGGACCAGTTGCCGGTTACCTAACCACTGGTCAGACCAAGTAACCGCCCTTACTGGACTCTGTTACGACCGCCCTGAGAGAAGACGAGAACCGAACGAAGTGGAAGAATATCATACATTAGGCCACGAAGACCTTTCAGGAAGAACACCACCTTCGGTCATAAAGTACGCGACCAAGAAAAATAAATCAAGAGTTTGGGAATTGTTTTTGTCACCTGACCTTATCACCCTACTTTGCAACACAATCCTTTCTTCAATGTGACATTTACGCAATTTCATCAAAACAATTGATGACTAAGCCATCATTCCCAACCAAAGCGAACTAAACACTGAATTCTAGGAAAAATCACGTCATATTTGAGTTATTCGACACATCTACACTACATGTAGCAATTACCACGAAATTGACAAACTCGGTCACTAAGTTTACCATTAAGTGCACTGCCGATGTTACCCTAGTTAGAAAATTAGATGCAAATGTTATGTATCCACATTACATAGGAAGCCACTTAACGTTTGCAACGGTTTAGAGTGAACTTCAATGTATTGGGACCTTTAAACTTTGGTACATGCAATTAATAGTACTTCGCTTAACCTACCTAGTTAAGTGGAGGATTTAGTACACGTAGCAAAGAAACTGTTTAAATTATGATATTTGCTGCAAGAAATGCAGTTATTTCAAGTTCTTTATCAGTGGGTTACTGCTTTGTACAATATAGGTAAGTACTGATGAATAAATTAATATTCATTCATCATTAAATTACATATGTTAGTATATTTTCCTTCTAAATATTACCTAGACTCTTGCTTAAACAAACAAGTTGCAAAAACTATCTAACAGGTGTTAACTAGTTATGCTTCGCTTCAAATGAAAGCCAAATGAGGTTCATGGCCGATTCCTATAATTATCGGACCGTTATTGGTTGAAATTAAACTCTCCGAAATACCTACTTCATAGCGTTGCATAATAGACCCTCATATCGTCACCCTCCCCGCTAACTGTTGTATCTCACAAACTGACGTATCTGCACTGACATTACCAAAGTGTTCATAACTTTTTCGTGTTTAAAAGTTTTGTGGCCTTAGGGCTTTACGGCAACTACTAACTCAAAGAGCAATATAAAAAAAGTTAATAAAGCCACACATACAGTAACGTGATTTTAGCGTCCAACTGAAAAACTGTTGCCCTGGAAAAATATCAATTGCTAGTTAGGACAGTTAGCGGGGAGGTTGACGATATAGTCGCCCTCTCCGATAACTGTTGTATCTCACAAACTGACGTATCTGCATTGACATTACCAAAGTGTTCATAACTTTTTCGTGTTAAGTTTTGTGGCCCTAAGCTTTAGGGCAACTACAAACTCAAAGAGCAATATAAAAAAAGTTATTAATTCATTAATAAAGACACACATGCAGTAACATGATTGTAGCGCCCGACTGAAAAATTGTTGGCCTTTTTTTTTAAAAAAAATATCAATTGCTAGTAGTAGGACAGTTACGAATCTATTTATATGCGGGCATTTAAGCAATAAAATTGTTACCATTGTTATTGTTTCTACGTAAGTAAAACGATTATTTTTTGTTTATAGGAACCGAGCATCAGACAGACAGCCACAGCGGAACTACAGTTGATTGCCTTGTCAGCGATGCAAATATTTTCACGGTCTGTCGCTTCCCCATGATTGACTAACAAACACAGACTTTCAGATTTTTATAATATTTAGTATGTAGGCCACCACCGCAATGACGTCTAGGCGTGTTTATGTCAGTTACCTTTATCTGTCGGGCTGTCATAAAAATGACATAAATAAAAACTAATTTCTTTGAGTAACAGACACTACAGTTTTTATTTTTTTATCAAGCAAGGTCAACGGTGAGTCAGATTTAGCTTTTTAGCACAGGTAATGTTACCTGAGTGTTGAAATACTTTCGCTTGATTCTTATTCATAAAGCAAAAAGTTTAGTTGTCAGCAGCTTAATGCTGGCCGAATTTATGTTCATTTTTAAGAAGTCAGACTTCCTTTTCGGAATTTGAAATGTCTGTTTTGACTTTTGTTTAATTTATGGCGTTTGTTCGGAATTTGAAAATTATAGAGATGTCTTTCTGAATCTTGCAAAGAAATAGAGAAAGTTAGGTTTTCAATTCACAATGACGTGTTTGGCCGTCATTAAATCAACCTCGACCTCTGAACCAGCCTTAATAGGAAAATCCTTTGGTCGTAAATTCGCTATCCTAAATCCTTGTTTACGACTACAGCGGTGACATTTAAGTACTTTATCAGATACACTTCGGAAAATACAACCTACCGCTACTACTTACTTACTTGTATATTTATTTAATACCCTTTAAGAGTTTCTACGATATCTTCAAACATGATTATAACCACGTGCTTTTAGTCATGGCAACAAAACCTCAACGTCCTAAGAATTTGCGATACCGAAGTTTTTGTAAAGTATTCCATAAAAGATCACGATGGTTTTGATATATGTCCTAAATTGTCTCTCGCTAAACCCACGGCCACAGGGGCCTATTCTCGACCTAAGCTGACACTGCTTCCTATTTGGACACATCATTCTAAATTCAAAAACATTTAATTTCCTACTTTCGCAGGATGTTTCGTCCCACGGCGGCAATCATGTAGTCATTCATATCATCAAGAGGTTCGCCATCATTTCTCGCGATAAGTGTTGCTCTTAATGAATTAATGTGTTCGTATTAATGTCAAATGACCCGCTCGTTGGAATGCGGAATGGCTCCATGCAATTGATATCATCCACTTAGCAGCTACTGTTGATCTGCTTGGCGGTTGGTGTAAGTGTGAATGAAAAACGTCAAGACGTTAAAGTTCAAATGTTACAAAGAACAGGACCCTTTTGTGTAGCTGTTGTACATTTTATAGGTCGATGATACCAGTTACTATTAAGATAAAACTTGGAACAGGCTGTCATTTGGGTTCAAGACCCTTAAAAGGATTTGTTTCAGTTTCTATCGTGCTGTATTACAAGTAACAATTTTTTTGTCATTTTCAATAGCAATAGATGACACTATGGTCATTATAATTATCTTTAAGCATAATTATGCGGTTTCCTATTCCTAAAATCCGTTATAAACTTGTCACTTACACCACTCATCTGCGCAAGCCGCGAGTGTGAGCATCGTACGTACATAAATTATGTCGCAATATAATGTAGGGCCGCTGGATGGCATAACTGACGTCTGATGTATGAAAGTCGAGTGTTCTGTACCGAATCGTGCGAAACTAATCGACATTATAGCTGTTTAACATTGCGTATGCGTTAAAATCACATGCACTTCGGTTTATTCGAAGCATATAGATTTAGTTCAATATTTTAATTGTCTATTAAAAGTTCTGCTTGAACTTATATGATAAATAGGAGTTAATAGTAAATGGACATTTAATAAACTTGAACCAGTCATAATTAATTTTACACAGGATACATTAAGTGTGTAAGCAAGAAGTACTAAAGAATTGCCCGTGTATACATACTTTGTTTATTTTACCGCAATTCAGTTTAAACTTATTGTTGATGCACTTATCTGTCGTAATAAAAACGATGCATCGCACGTTAAACGACAGCAATTATATTAAATGATGAAAAACTCGACACCAATAAGACATTACGCGACCGATGAATCTAGGGCGACAATAAATCGACGCGACACTCCATCCGTTGCGCAAATGTCGTACGACCGGGAGAAAGTGACGAGCACTCTCCTGTAAAGGACCGTGACACCTGCGACCCTATTTCGAACGGTTTCGACAATAGAGCCCTTTGAAACTTGAATAACTTGAATCCATTGTCGAAGTCTAGTAGCCATTTTTAAAATTGTGAAAAACGATCGTCATTTGTTTATTTTAAGATAGATTTGTTCTTCCAATGAATTTTAATGCGGCAGTAACATTTACATTTTTATTGTCACAGTAACTGCAGTCTTTACGCCATCGCCATCGAAGTGAGATTACCTGTCTTAAACCATGGACATAAAACACAATAAAACCTTATTTATTAAAACCAATTCCTGTACAGAAGCGAACGCAAGATCGCGGTGGAATGAACTAGTTTGCTCGTAATTTAGAGCTTAGAAAGCAAAACTTGCGGTGCCCTTCGTACTGTGGCTAGTAAATAACGTAGAGCGGTCATTATCCGTCTTTACTCCAGATAGTGATGTGACACTAATTCTCATTGTTGGTTTAACTGAGATATTGTACCGGTTTGCACGGATGAAAGTTTTGGAGTAGTTAGATTAGATGTGTATTTAATGCGATTGGCTGCGACAAGACTGCTTATGGAAAGTTTATTACAAAGTAAAGTGTAGAAGACTGAAATAAGAAGGAAAGTGTTGAGCTGCTCGGTCTGCTAAGCCTTGTGATAAAACTTGACATTTTAATTATTATGTAAAATCATAAAAATATACCAGTTTTATATACACATTTCTAATGATGGTCTGGCAGTTTGAGTAGTCGATGCGGCCTACCCAAATGTCCTTTCTTTGTTATTGTTCGTCGAGTTGAGCTCCACGATTACTGAAAAATGCTTGCACTGACTGGACAGGTCTACTCAAACCTGTGTGGTCCTTTCCTCAAAAGACCATTACAGACACTAATCTAAGTACATGGTTCTCATATGGCTTGACCAAGATTATGTCTGGACTTTAAAAGAGACTGCGACCTCTGAGTTTGTTTCGGCCTTTCTTCTCAGAGTAGTCAGATAGGAAACGCCGAACTCATCTAGCTTATTTTTAATATGACGTGTAAAAGTGATTCTGATATCCTATTTACGGAATAAACAATTTCATTTCATTTCACTTATTAGCTATATTCTTTACTTTTACCAGACGATGATGAGTATTGACCAATGAAAGCCCAGCTGGCGTTTTCTTTAGAAGTCATTTTCTATCAGAAAGTTAAACATAAGCATAATCAGCCTTATACTATTCCCACTGCTGGGCCTCCCTCTGTAAGGGGGAGTGGGCCATAACACACCTGCGCTGGGCGTGCGGGTTGCTGATTATCAGATGTCTTCGAAAACGGTGAAGGAAAACATCGTGAGGAAATCGGCATGTTTTAGAACTGAAAATTCTAAGACACATTGTTTCAGAGAATTACGCAACGAAAATCGTTTTCATTTTCAGGTATTACATACATTCGATTATAATTGACGTCACGCTCAAGTATTTGTGCTCAAATTATTTACTGAATCATATTCACAGACAAATAAAACACTCCAAATCTCGTACTCGTACTCGTAACTCGTGTTTTATCAAAGGAATAGCTTCAGGAATACATTAAGACAGGTGTAGCTTTTCTAACAATACATTACTACGATCTTGTACAGACCGCATTTCGGTGGTAACTGACTTTGACAGCGTCTTTATGCCGTAGCTGTAAGGGTGATTTTCGTAATGCTAGTGTTAGCACTGATGTGCGGTTGACTGTACTTACTTCTGATTTATGTGCGTGTGTGAGTTCATCTTTATTTTATGCGTAGGGCTCTGAATGACGTTGATAGTCCATTTGGGCTTTACCACAGATGAATACAGACAAGTACGACGGAGTGGAACGTAGGCAGAAGATATAAGACTTACGCGATAGAAAGAGAGGCAACTAGTTGAATATAACTATATATAATTAGCGCTGTGCGACCTGAATTGCACTTTATTGTATCGTAGCAAGAGTCGCTTTTTATTTAAATGATTTTGCGGAGTGAATCATCTGTAGGTATTCATCTTTGGCTTTATAACTAAATGAAATAAGACTGAATGACGTTAATAGTTAATTTAGCCTGTTTGTTTGTAATGTGCATAAATTACTAAGACCACACACAATGATGTGATAGTTTATTTTGGACGTCTACGTTTCCTTATCGTCGTATGCGCAACCTGATAAGAGCTATTTCTATTGTTATTTTTGGAAGTATTCAAGTAATAAGAATCGATTAAGGAAAAAGCTGCTGGATATGATCGGTTATTGCCATCGTTATTGCAAATTATAGTGTTGGTAATAGAAAAGCTACGTCTCATCAATAAAAGACAATAAAAATATTGATAAAATGCGTGAAACCTCAGCTTTTACCGCACCCTTAACAAACAACCAATTGTTAACAACTATTAACTCATTAATCAAAGATTTCTCCAGAACAAATCGTACAGAATATAATCTGAAAACCGTGTAGGCATAATCGGACGATTTTTCGGTATTACACATTACGTTTGATCGTAAAAATAGTAAGTAATGATAATATGTTGCTGCCGCCGACGCGGCGACGCCCGCGCTCGCCGCCGCCGTAAGAAAGGTCGAGTTTACACCCAATCGTATAGCCGACTGCCGTGCCGTGAGCGTCCAGTACAAAATTTATGAAACAACAACGTCAGCCACCGACTGACTGTCCTTTGTTTTGCATATATTTTCAGTCGGCGGCCGTTTGGTGATATAACACCAAGCGTACGCGAAGTTTATAGTGCCGGTTCTAAAACTTAAAGCGTCTTGGCCGAGATATCTATGGCGCTCCTCTTGGAGAGTAGAAAACGGCGAAAAAAATTGCACCCCACCTGAGAAAGGTTAGGTTTTCTTCTGTTTATTTAAACAAAAACAGGAGATACTTTGTCGTCTTATGGAGGAAAGGGCAAATGCACGATACATAAGGCGAGGGGGGTGCAAACATTGTCAAGGTTACGCTCAACAATGTTTGCACCCCGTCTCAAAAATATTAAGTTTTCTTTAGTACTAGGGAATACTTTGTCGACTTATATGCAGAAAAGTTCGAGAATGAGGAGAATATAGTATGAAAGGGGAAGCAAAACGAGCTCATTTTTTTAGCGCGGCGTCTTAGCTGTTGTTCGGTTTTCTAGGAAAAAAAAGTACCCTAACGCCGGTAGGTGCTGGTGTGAACGCAGCCTAAAGCCTAGTGTTGCGCAAGCGGTAATATGAACTTTCATTACGGTCAATGTCGCAGTGTGTCGAAGAGTTATGTTTATTTTAGATACGTGCAACAAAGGACATCGCTCAACCCGCCCCGGGTTGAGCGATGTCCTTTGTTGCACGAGTTCCGAGGTTCAAGGATACCAGAGTGGATATTGACGTGTTACTGACGGCCGACGGGTGACGATGAAAAGATGAAGAGTTTTTGTATTCGTGAGGTCTTATATATTCTGAGAATAATGATGTTTTCAGATAAAATTTAGGAACTTATTGTGACTGATGTAGAAAAACTTGAAGAACCGCAGGAACTTGTAAAATCAGACCATTTTATAGTCTTACTAGCAAGCTTTGGAAGTTCAGAAGGATTGATAAATATGTTACGGAATGTACGGAAGAATAGACAAAATAACAGATACACAATCAAAATCTGTCATTTTGTCTATTCTTCCGTTGACAAAACCCGTAGAAAACCCGTTTCTATGATTGTCATGCTACGCGTGTTGGTCGAAAGTAATTTTTACGCAAACCTAGTCGCATACATCTTCTTTTCATAGGCCTCTTCTCTTTTTAACTCGTTAGACAGATCAAATCGGAAATTAAACTAAAATTAGCATTGAAAGTGGTTTCTTAGTACAAATGATGTGGTATATAAACACTGATTTTGGCACTAAAGATTTCCTGAATATCCACCAGATAGATTCTGGACATTTTCACTCACTAATGGATATACTTTGTTTATGATGTAACGTGTATTTTCTCACATACGTGGCTGGATATACAAGATCTTCTCTTCCAGCGATGGCCCTATATCTACGTCACGACTTCGTCATATTCCACCAATGACAACGTAGTATCACACAATGATGTTAATCGCTATTGGTTGATCTGTGCTTATCTGTGCTTCTGGTTGGTCTTGGGCCTATCAAGTGATCGATCTACCACGTGGATAAACCCAGCTAGAAATACCAAAGTACCAGGGACACATGTTGCGTAGGTGTTTCTTCCTAAGAAAAAAAACTCCGTCAACGGGTTCAGTCCTCTCATTAATCACCCCGAATGTTTAATAAAACGGATCGCTAGTAATGAAACGGTGACTGATAGTCTGTCACACGCATTTGTTTCATGTACTTAGGCCTCAATGAGATCGTTCACCTTTGGCTTTTGTTGCCATCAGGTTCAGTGTCGAGAATGAGAAACAAATAGTTTTGTCTTGTAAGTTGTTAAAAGAGATATAACAAATTGAACATTCTTCTTAGCTTCTTAGATTGAACATTACATAAAATTGACTAAAGATTTATGCTCAGAATTAGAATCTGTCTCAGAATATCTATAATAATTGCTTTTAGTGAGCATGCTTTTGGTAGTTGACTGCTAGATACTGTCTTATGGCATTTAGTCCGCCTATGATAGAACCACTAACTGTACCTAATAAAATTTCAATAAATAATATGAAAACTTACTTACTTAGGTACCTAGGTACCTAAGTTCATTTGATTAATTATGGTAATATTCCAAGTTGAGCCAAAAGTTAGGTATTTTTTTATATAACTTGGAATTTCACCATGAGTGTTGCCTAAATATATGTAAGATTCACTTTCAAACCCCGCTTGAAAATAACAACCAAATTCTTAATATTTTTCCTTTTTTGTTCAAAACACTAATGGATACGCATCGTTTCCTCGGTACAAATTAGTATTAATTAAAACACACAAAACTACAGTCTACAAAGACTTCAGTATCGCAGCAAGCGGATGAAACGCCTTTATGCGTGAAACTCTTTCAGCACGCCTTTGATGCACTTGTCCCACCGCCGGCGACTAATGAGGAGCGAGTAGAGCTAGCAACTAAAACGAGTTAAACCTCGGTCACACACAGCGAATACTCGCTGTAGGCAGTCGCAGCGAGAACTAGCTGTGTGTGACAGGCTATTCGCTGCGAATAGATTCATTCGCCGCGATTTGAATTGAGCATGTTCAATTTCACTCCGCGAATGCACGCACTCACCACGAGAATTCGCTGTGTGACTAGCCATTCGAGCTTTAGATCTCGCTGCGAGTAGCCATTCCGCTTAGCGCGCCTGTATTCTCGAAGACTGTCGAAATTCTCGTGTAGGACCCGCTGTGTGCGACAGGCAGGCAGAGAATTGTCGCTGTGAGTATTATTCGCAGCGAATAATACTCGCACCGACAAGTACCCGCGAGGCGGGCAGACCACTCGCTTGGAGACTCACGCTTGCTACACCGGCGAGTATTCGCTGTGTGTGACCGAGGCTCAAGCGAGCGTCGCTGAGCGAGTAAGTACTATCTTTGATAACTCTTGTCCCTGCAACAAACAAGCACTCGCCAGCGCTGTGAACACTCAGCGATCAACTATTAATATATATGTATCTCTTTTACTTACACGGGACCTACAATCTTTTGTACGTTTCTTGAGCGAGAAATTGGTTGATAGACGCTTCGACAGCGGTGGAGAAGCCGCCACAGTGGCACTCCACCTTTGAGCTTGAAAAGTTTTATTTTTATGGTAAGCTTTGTGAGACTTGCGTTTGACGGTTCATACTTTGGGTAGGAAAATATTACGATAGAAAAGAGCATCTAAACTTTTTGTAGCTTTCATCTTTATGGTGGAATGAAGTCCCAAAAGCGTGGGGCGTGTCTGGTTAATATTTTTTTATTATTAACACCTAGTCTAAAAACCAGTCTCACCAAGGCGTATCGTTTTACCCAGTAACTAGGTTGTGGAGGTCATATAGGCAGTTGCTCCATGTAAAAAACTGATTTACAGCTGCATCCGGTTAGACTGGAAGCCAACCCCAACATAGTTGCTAGTTGAAAGGCTAGGCAGATGAAGATGACTTAAGTTGATTGGTTGTTATTCGATGCCATTTAGCATCCTCTACCAGTCAACGTTTGGGCTAGAATCACAGAAATAAAAAGCAGTATAAAAATTGCAGCTATGATTTTGTCGTTCCCTCATAAGCTGCTGCTATGACCCGTCAGGTAAATACTCATAACTATAGATTCATGATTAGTGGTCGGTAGGTATTGTTAACACACTGCTGGTACAGGATTCGTTAAGAAAAGTCTGATTGACGAGGATCTTGCCTGCAAGCACAGCTGATGGATCTTCCAATCCTATAACCGGGTTCCTTAGATATTTATGTTCAGCACAAATAAATACACACAGGATATACAACAGACGCAAATACATGTGCGAGCAAGAACGTCTGGCACAATTATAACATAAAAGTCATTAATAAACGCGTGTTTAATTAGTGAAACTATGTGGGGGGCGTCCGTCAAGAATTAGTTCCAAGGTTAGTGATTTTTTTGTTATTGCCAAGACTTGGCTTGGCTCCAGGTTAGTGACGGGCGTTGATTCATTTGGGTCTAGAACTGGTAATTAATATTAGAACGGTAATAGTTCTAGTTTTATGGATGCTTGTTGATGTTTTTATAGTTGAGTTTGAGTATTATTTCGTATGTTTTTGGTTTAATCACCGAAGCTGGTGATTTGCAAACTTGTTCTTGAGACAGTAAAAACAATTTTATTTTTAAATCTAGCAGGTATCTAAGGGATCTTGTCATCTCGCGCACTAGACGGCTACGACTCCGGGCAGTCGTGGTCCGTGGCCCAGTCTACGGCTAGTTGGCCGTTTTGCGTGCGCGAATTGTGTGCGGTTCGTATAGGTTTCTATAGTTTACCTGGTCGCTGCGGCCACTGGTCGTGGCCGTCTAGTGCGCGAGATTCCTAATATACCATGGATGTCCTTGATACCTACGACCGGTACGTTTTAGATTATTATCTTAATGTAATCTGTGACACTTAAATAAAAACAAATGTCACAAAAATATTCTGTAATCAATTAGTATACATGGATGTTTTTGAAAGATACGAATAAGTTAATTAATTTAGTTTGTAGAAATGTTAGAAGTGCTATTACGACGGGTCACACTCCTCGTAAAAACTAATACGTCAATTAACATAATCAATGCTAAAAATAAAGCTTAATACCTACTAACAACGGAGAAGTATGGAAATATGGTGGAATAACCTACTTTGAACCTACTTCACACTGATTAAATTAGGTATTTAAAAATCGTATATCCATAAATAACTAAAAACATCGAAGAAAAAAAATTGCATCGGAAAGATGAATTTTCAACTATGTAAAAAAAAAGTTTGACAAAAACAAATAGTTCCTTTAGCCAACACTGTTAATTGATAATAGGTAATCAATTTATTTAAGTTGGATTATTGTAATTCCGCAGCAACGAAGAACCAACCATAAACTATAAAACTTATTAATATTTATCTACTAACTTAAAATAACAGATCGTTAATCTGTCAGAAGTTAAAATACAGCAAATAAATATGCATTATAATAACTAATCCTATTATAAAAGTTACATATAAAACATTAAACCGATTTGCAAATAGTCGTGTTCATGCATTTTAAAACGCAATTTATGCAAATACAAATATGTTATGATCTAAAATCGATATTAGAAAACGTCTCTAAATATACGGCATTGATGTCAATTATTTTGTTATTTCTGTTATATACGAAGTGAACGATTCTCGAGGATTTTCAAAAAAAGAAGGAAACGCCTTTCTTCTCTCCAGGAAGGTGGATTGACACAAGAAAAGTGGAGTCTATGCTCAGCAGTGGCAGAAGTCCGGCTGTGGATGATGACTCCCAACACAGCATTTCTTCGGTTATAAGGAGTTGATGGTTGGTAGAGCAGTGGTGGCCCAGTGGTAACAGCCGTAACTTACAAGTTATAGATCGTGGGTCGAAACCCCAAGCAGGCACTGAACTTTGTGTAAATTATTTCATCACCACTGCTCTCAAAACGGTGAAGGAAAACATCGTGAGGAAACCGGCATGTCCTAGAACCAAAAAAAAGTAAGAAATGTGACATCCGCCAACCCGCCCTTGGCCCACGTGGTGAATTATGGCCCACTCCTTCTCACAGAGAGGTCTGTGTCCTAGCAATGGGAACATTATAAGCTGACTATGCTAAGGGGTTATAAAATATGAGAAAATGTGACAAACAGACAGACTTGAGACGCTTTCGTATTTATAATATTAGTATGGGTTTCTAGTTACATAATATGTAGGTGATTTTTGTCTGAACAAGATACGAGACGGCGCCAAAATATTATTTATGTAACACTGTTTCAAATCCGGCCTGAGTCTGATCGTCAGCTGTTTTATATTTAATGATGATTTGATATGATAGCAGCTTCCTCTATGTATGACATAATGTGAACATTTTTACAAGTTCAAAGAGGATCTCATTATTTATTCAAATTAAGATGTGTTAGGCTGTTTAGAAAGATAAAAATTACGGAATGTGTAAAGGGAACTAAGATGCGATAAAGCTTATTGTTTGATGAAACGAAATGTTTTCATTTATGTAAAAGTTTGGCTATACTAACTAATATTATAAACGCGAAAGTGAGTTTGTTTGTTTGTTACGCTTTCTCGCTAAAACGGCTGAACGACTTCGGATAAAAATTGGCATATGAGTAGACCATGACTTGGATTAGTATTATATAAACGAAAGCTAGTTTACCTAATAAATCTTAAAATATTCTAGCGTTGCACAACTAAAACTATACTTAACATTTCCTTAAAACTGCAATTACAAATCAAACAAAAGAGGCAAGACGTATTATAATCATAATAATCAACCATTTAAAACTGCTGTAATTTCAGCAACGTTTATGCAAATAACCAAATATTTCACCAGAGTAATGTAACTGCTATTCAAATTAACGTTATAGTTACAAAACGAACGTAATAGCAATAAAGTCGTAACGTGTTACAAGAGTAACATAACTGTTTAGACGTTGTGAGGTTAAACCCAGAGACCATATGGCGTCGCGAAAGCCCACGGTATTGACGGTATTCGATCAAAGAACAGATAAGTGGCAGAAGACTTGGTTGAAACAAATTAGAAACTTCGGCTGATTCTGATGGATACCGTTCGAGCTGTCAAAAATAAAAGTCTTGTTGGTAAAGAGCATTAAAATTTTGTGATGGACGAGGAAATTAACGACGTATTCTGTATTATTGAGATTTAAACAATAAAATATAACATAAAAAGAGCAATGGAGTGCCAGACGTGAGACCGGAGCGTAAAAGTAAAATTGGTGATCTGATAAACAATGACTTTAATTTTTATTTTTTTTCTTATTTTATTAAATTACACATACTTATAGGTTGGTATTTGGGAGTATATAACATGGGAGCATCTGCAGCCGAACTAGGACGAGTACTGTATCTCGGCATACAGCGCCAGACCCCTCCAAATACACAATAATACATATTAGCCCAAAAGACATGCAAAAAAATGCATCAAAATCTTTACATTAGAACAGAATACTATGTCAGAAGCTATAAATGACACGACAAACAACCCTGATTCATGCAAAATGAAGTTATCTTCCTAGAAATATAGACAAAGTTCCATAAAACTTCTACATTTCACATCATAAATAGTGTTAAAACCTACACACTCGTACCTCAAATGAATATTTATGAGGACCAGACGATAACTACAGGCTACAAGTACAAGTTAGCACCCAAAATGGGTAAGACTCTTAATGTCTTCATTACGCTAGCTTTGGAAAGAGGATAGACACAACGACTCCATGTACGATCAGCATCGAGGTCTATGGGTATTTATTTAGACGAGCTATTTGAATTTTAAATTAAGGCAACATACAGCAAGAAATTCTAGAAAAGGACTTTTCTAGATGTGTGTAGAATCAAATCAATCTGCAGTCTTGACCAGAAAAATATATTACAAAGAAAAACTATAAAATATACAATGGGCGGCCTTATCGCTTTCTGCGATCTCTTCCATGCAACTTTGGAACCAGTGATTGTCTGGATACAAAATGGGGTTGTCATAGGTGCAAATAAAAAGTATGCTGTTAGTGTAGTGTACTTATTTTAGTGAAAAGCTTAGAAACTTAGATACAATAATCCTGGAGTAAATCATCATCATCATCATTGCAGCCGTCCCACTGCTGGACATAGGCCTCCCTCAAGCACCGCCACTTCGACCGGTTCTGTGCTTCTCACATCCAGCGGATTCCTGCGGCCTTCACCAGGTCATCGGTCTAACGCTACGTTTTCCGGTACGCCGTCGCCACTCAAAAACCTTTCGGCCCCATCGGCCATCTGATCTGCGAGCAATGTGCCCTGCCCACTGCGACTTAACTCTGGCAATTCTTCGGGCTATGTCGGTTACCTTGGGTCTCCTACGGATCTCTTCATTTCTGATTCGATCACGTAGGGAAACACCAAGCATAGGGGTAAATGCGTCGATACAACGAAAATTGCGCACAAAAGTCCAAATCAAATAAGTCACAGCTTTACGTCGTTAAACATTGCATTTCGCTCCGAGCCTCCAACCAACAGTTTTGGTTCGAACGAAACAGCAGCTAAACAACAAATCCCATTGATATAGTGCAACATTACCTCCTAAGTAAGGTCTACAAGTAAGGCAAGAGCACCTCTATCCTCACGTGCTGGTAGTGATTTGTTATTTCGTCAAGAATTGCGATACCATATGTCTAACCACGTCAAGTTAAATAAGGTTTTATAATAAGTCCCCTAAAGTCTAAATTCAGGTGTAAATCCTTTAGCTAGTGGACACACGCTTGCCAGTTAAAGTCGATCCAGTGGCCGGCAATTGGTAGCAACTTTACTTCAAGCCTGATTGATGGATAGGCTGACAGCCGTAACCAGGTGTGTAGAACTGAGGAGACGGTTTCTCTAGAAACTGTGTGAGATAATAATTGTTTTTGCAATGTTGCGACATGTCTGATTGTAAAATATCCGTGGACAGTGACATTAACGAGGTCTTTCTCCACAGAATTATGCGTGGTTAGGGCGAGTGGACGTGACATACATGTTAAACTGAGTTTTGATGTCTGATAACCAATTGTCGTATGTCACTTTTATTTTGCAACCAAGTAGGGTAAACCAAGTTATATTTTGAGCTATAATTTCGTGTTTAAATCTACCATTAATTAATTTAATTGAACCAAAAACATGGGCTACAAAAACAGGATGCAAAGATATCCTATCTTCACCTAAAAATACATTATTAATTGTGGTTTTCCTGCATACCTGTCAGACAATTATTGATCAATAGGTACAGTACCTAAGTGGGTAGGTATAATAGAAAGCTAATCTGCGCTATCAATCGGCGGGGACGCGACGCGGGCGCAGGTAACGAGAGCCGGCGACAAAGATGGGACATGTGTGATGTCTAACATTTTTGTCAAGAGTGGGACTTGTAGGGATGGCAATATTGCAGGTGTTTATGCAGAATAATCATATTTCTTTCTTTTCTTTTTTCTTTAAAGACAGTACACCAAAAAATGGATGTCTTCAATGCACAGGAATTTTGCATCAAAAATTATAGGTATTAGCTGAAGGGCATTGTGAATTTTATTAAACTGAATGTTTTTATGCAAGTATACTTTTTCGTTTGGGAATTTGGCCAAAACAAACGAGATTTATTTTCCTGTGATTGCTCAAAACAAAATCAAGACGAATCAAGAAGTGTATAACTGTCTATTGGTTCGACTGCGACTATGACGTAGGTAGTCTTGGAAGTCCAAGACGTAACCCAGGTGTCAACGGAAGACAATACCGAGCGCAGTAATTGAACCATGACTAAGGATAAATTGCCACATTCACGGACAATAAACGAAGTAGGCAATTAACGCTTATTTAAAAAACATAGCCAAGAAAAATATAACTTTTAGTAAAGAAAAACGGGGTTAAAAGCTTAAAAACATTTTCTCATTTTCCGTAGAATTTTTATGACTTAAAGCTGGTCTGTGTTGGAAAGTAGGTTGGATAAAGTGCGTCAGTTGTGCTTTTTACCCGCTTTTACCCTATATGGAGCGCCAGTTTCCGACGCTTAGCCTCGAAGATATGGCTTTTAATCAAAAACAGTTCCCATCTTTATAGACTGAGAAGATTATATTTCAGTGCGTATAAATAAGCCTTATTAAGACATAGGGTTTAGGGATGTGAAATTAGCGTGGGGTTTGATATCGACGAAATATAATTTTACAACTACTCATCTCATTATTAGCTGACTTCTAGGAAAATCTAATGATTTAATTCCTTTGAATTTATTTACAAATGTCCTGATTAAAATTGTAATGCTAATGGCCGTTTCGCCCTCCCAAAAGTTTTCTTTGCCAAATACCCAAGGTGCGCATGACTCGTGAATAAATAGCGCATAAATATCACGCTGGACATTACAAGATTACTATCTTCATAAATATTATCACAAATATTTATCGGTATAAGGAAATTGTCTGTTTGATTTCGTAGCAATAAATTCATAGTAGGAACAGTCCACTGCTATCTCACAAAGCTAATTGGCCAAAGCATTTAACCTTTAAGAACTCGAAAATTCAATTTGGCTTATATAAGATGGTTGTTACGATATTTAATTCACGCTTAATATCTGTCGGCTACGATTCAGTATGAAGAAATTATTATTAACTGAATATAGAGCGCTGCAATTAGCCGGTTTTTAAGGGAGGAGTCGGTATGAGTAACTGCTTACGTCCACTTGACAGAAACAACTTAATTCAGAGCAATTACGATCACACCGTGTATAAAGCTCACGCATAATTGCCTAGACGCCGTATATTAACTAGTATCGATTAATTACTGACCGTTTCATATCGATACCGCATTGAGTGGACACAACACTAATCGGCGGACCATTCGGAATGTAATGGGCGGCGATAAAAATTGTAACAGGTGTTTTATGTTGAACAAAAGGATTGAAAGAATGTTGTTTCGCAAGAGCAGCTAGTTGGACAGTTCAAGACCCTGGAAAGCGAGTGACATTAAAGTTCTATTATGTTTGAAGTGAAGGATGGTAATAAAATATACTCAAGTGAACTGTCGGGCGAGCGCGGGCGGTTCCTTTTTAGTGCATTTCAAAAAATGTCCTGCGACGCCTGCGACATGAACACGTCACACCTACTGCGTACCTAGTCTTGTTAACTCTGCAGGTTTTTTATTGCTACATTGTCGGTCTCTTTTGGTGCATAACCGGCTGGTTACAAAGTTAATTTAAATGGCTGCACAGGGCACACAGGTCATATTGTCATTATTCTAGTTCCTAATTTAAAACAGTTTTTTGTTACCTTTTTTAAACAGAGTAATTTATGTTATGGGTGGCCAGTAAAATAAAAGAGTCTAGCTTAAACTTTAAACAGTAATAAAAACATAATGAGCAAGTTTAGATGGAAATCACGTACGCTACAATTTTATTCCTTACAAAGAATCAACAGTCTGATATTACGATTTTCCCCGAAGCGCAGATATTTTGCAAAGTGACTTTATTCGCGGTACAACGGTAGCTGCCTCCGGTAGCTCAAAAACCACAGTGTTTAGAAACTAACTTCCGATATTTTAACGGTATCCCAACTGTCGCCGGATTATAGTGTAACGTAATTGTGCGCGCGCTTCTTACGTCATCGGCGCAGGAGCAACGCGAATTACACGCTATTGTTGAAGTTATGAAACGGAAAATCGAAATTGTTTTACAAATTACTGACATTTGATAAATTGTGATTGGTTCGCATTTGCAATGTGTGTATATTTGTGTGTGCACTGTTAATTAATATTTGCTTTAAAAATTGCAAAACTAAAAATCAAAATAAAATAAACGAATCTTATTGTGCTTTGTTATTTTTATTTGTTTTTTTATATAGAATTTCTCAGCAGCAGCTCGGAGTCTGGATTTGTGCCCGATTGATGGCAATAGACTCACACCCTATTACATGGGAATTAAACATAACTGGTTAAATGTGCCCGTACTATAGGTACACCTCTGCCTAACCCGTTGGGGAATACAGGCGTGATGTTATGTTATTTTAATTTTAATCAATCTCTCACAGTCACATTTAATTATTCTGACCAATCAAATATTCGAGTTCCCCTCACACAAAGCACGTCATATGTATAGATACATTAAAAAAATCGCCTTAGGTATGCTGTAACAGCCATCACATGAGACAAGTACATAAGTACTTTGATCGTGAACCATTATGCTGAGGTCAATGACACCATGATTCACGACGATCTATCACTATCATTTATCTTCGTACTACAGAAACGTGGATGTAAAAAAGCTAATCAATAGTGCTGTTTTTCGGTAAGTGCCCTTAGCTTTTTGCGAGGCTTTTTATATGGCATGATGTTTTTAAGTTGGACACACTGTCGTGGCGTTTTTCTAATTAATCTTTTTATAGAGTGAATTTTTGTTTTTAGTCTTCTTTATAAGAGAGACTAAAAGCACCTTATACTTGTTGGAATGTTATGTCAAAATAACAGACTATTTCCAAGAATTACATTTTAGAGAAACTGAAATAATATTTGATATCTAATATCGTTGTAGTTATGTGATAGTTCGTTATTTTAAAAGAGTAACGGTGGAGTTTCTTGCCCATCCTTCTCCATGCGAAAACTACCTTTTGGAAGGGGCGACTAGAATCAATTAAATTTTTATGTAAATTTTTGACGTTCAAAGTGCCTATTTGAAATAAATGATTTGACTTTGTTAGGTATATTATGATCTGTAGCTGTACGTAACAAGGTTTTATCATACTAAAGACCGAGAAGCGGGTAAAAGAAAAACCTTGAGACATAAAACAGTAAGTACCCAAGCTAAAATGAGCTTGCTGAACGTTAGGACAATGTGTAGCATACAACAAAAGGAAGACACAGTCACGAACTGCTCCGAGCACTCTACAACACATTACCTTATCATCGCACAAAACCCACACACGATAATCCATCTTAATCCCTATATAATACGACCTAATATCGTGTGATTATTCCACACAACTGGTACAGTTCAGTGAGGTTGATTGTACGCGACTGATTAGTTCGAAAAAGTACAAAGAGTTGTGAAAAGTCACAGTTAAATCGCTAAATGTAGTGTGAAATATCGAATAAATGTATCATTCTTTACTATATTAGTTTTCTGCAGCAGGAAATCGAAAAACAAAGCATTGGTATTTTATCGTTCTAAGAAACCTGTGTTAGTGATGTTATCAATATGTGCAATCAGGAATGATATCACCACTTAAGATATGGTTCTGAGTTCTGCTGAAAAAACAACAACTAACTTCTGCCAAATTGTGTTTAAGTTGCCTCATCTTGATTGTGAAATACCTATGAGCCTTTGAATGACAGTAAAGAGAATGTTGCCATAATCATCATGTTTGGCGGACTGATTTGAATGGTGTTCCCATAAAAAAAAGCATATAATCTCCTTTTCAATGTCTGTTATTAAAAATGCCCTTGAACTCTAGTGCAACTGTATTGTGTAATTTTAAGTTCTTCCGAATAAAATAAAATATGACTTTATATGACACTTAAAAGTTGAAATAAAGCTTTTTAATATCTGGTCTAAAAGTTTAAAACTTTGAAACATAGTCTTTGACTCTTATAGACCAGAATCAGTCAACATAATGTTTACTATAAAATCAAAATATAACATGAAGTAGGTTAGTTAAATGAACGTGTGAAAGCGTCCTTACTGTCAACTGTTACTTTCTAACACATTAGCCTTTCACGTAAAACATATAATAACTTTAAATTATGTTCAAACTTTTATGACATAAGTCTGGAGTTTATACTGTAGTTCTATTAGCTGTTGGTTGGTTTTACTCGTAATTTTAAGGCAGACTCACACAAGTATTTTACGACTAAGTCATGTAGTATATTTACTTTCAGAGATAATTCTATTTTTGTAAAACATTGAGAAAATACTGTTTTAAATCATCAACTACAAAACAATAGTTGTGTCGTTAATTAATGTAATTACTTACGATTACTACTAAAGGTTCTTTAATAGTAAGTACCCGGTCGATCGAGCTCTGCTCGGGTAAAAATAGAGAAAACGACTTTTCCTAGATATGAGATCTAGCTGGATCGATTTTTCGCCCCCTTAAACCCCTATATTGCAACTTTCATCGAAATCGTTAGAGCCGTTTTCGAGAACGTGATTACAAATATTGGTTATTTAACAGTATAGGATTTTAAGAGTATAAAAAGAATATTGTAGTCAGCAAAGCTTTTCCAGAACAGGTCAACAACAACAAAAATATATCGTGAAAGCGCTAGTTATTCAATACATGTCGGAAATAGATAACCACATTTTAATTACCGACAGAACTGTCGATCAGGCAAAATTAATTAATAAGCGACATAGACTAACAAATTAGGAACACGATTCAACCGTCACAGACCACACCCATACATCTCAACTTGTCACTAATTACAAATTGATATAATTAGCTACTACACAACAGCAGCTAAAGACAACCCCGTCACAATGCTTGCGCGCCACGGATTTAGTTCGCCACGTCCGCTTTGTGTGCCCGACTGTACTTGTCTGACATTGATTGCATGATTGACAGCTAAGGTCCTGAATTTATTACATATGTAACTATACAGGCTTGTATTAATAGGATTTAGAATAATATAAAAGGATTTGCATTAATATGTTGCATATTTTTCATATGTATATAAATTCAAACTTATTCATGCAGTACACGATAACTTTGACAGAATGATATAAATAAATGTTTAATTTACGTATTTCTCAGTTCTTCCAAGCTCATATAGCTCTACATTCCTCGAAATAGGTTTGATTATAAACGCATTTTTGAATGATCAGTAATCAGTATGTTTGATCATTGTTTCATACTTCGAAACAACAACGATGAATGAACATTATTTTCCATTGTAAGCAGGTTACATATTTCATGAATCAAAAGTGAAATTTCAATACCACATTCAAACAACGCGGACAACAAAAGAACAATCATTTTGTTACGAAATACCTCACTGTGACTGGATCCCTTACAAAATTTAACATTTCATCATGGTTCTAACACCCCATACATTACACCGAATTTGCCACATAATTGCTGCTTTTAAGAAGCAAATTGAAATGTACTTTATTTTTATAACTGTAAAGTATATTGTCGATTGAGGAGGGCGATTAAGTATCTACCTAATTTGTGGTGCCTGACAATAGAAAAGTGTACAGTGTAATATGTGTGGTCACGGGAAAAAGACACAATGGACACCGTGAAATAGTTTCATGATTTGATGAAAACTTAATCGTGAGTGACGTGTCTTTGTATTGCAAGACAGGGAACATAGCAAAGCAATGATTTGGGACGGTTTAATAATAAATTAATAAAGAAGAGGAAGAAGGAGGACAGAAGAAGGAATGGTTATTTATTTTTATTACGGACGCTTTTACAAACGTGCACGTCTTTCTACATTGTTCTCACATGCATAATTTCGACATGAATGATGTAACCAATATTTTGTATCAAATTTTTGATTTAAAAAAATGTCCGTGGAGTTTCTTGCCCGTTCTTCTCCATAGGTACCTACTACGCTTTGGAATGGGCAACTAGCTTCATATTTCTGACTGACCGACTTCTTGACAATTCAAAAGTGCCTGTCTGGTTTAATTTAAATAAATGCTTTGAGCTTGAGTTTGAAGAAATGAAAATCAAGAGCAACCATCAACCATCGAACGACAATCAGCAACATTGAATTCAATCTAACTCTGTTAGTTTTAATGCAGAACTATTTCAATAGAAACATGTTTATCAACATTAGTTTCACTCTCTTAAAAGGTAAAAAGTAAATATGTGAACTACGCAATTAGCTTGTAAAATAATTAGCGTTTTGATTGGATTTGCGGAATACACAATATAAAGTGTATGCGATCGAGGTCGGCCTGACAAGGATAGCAAGTTTAACGGGTTGGACATATCCATTAAATAGAAAGTAGTACGTGGGGACCAGAGAGCCATCGGTCCCTTGACAGGGCTTTAAATTATACAATGATTAGTTTTGCTATGCGTCTCACACAGCGCTATAAAGTAGAAAGGCGTTACTCACTTCGAAATTGGTATTTGGTAAATCATGTCAAGTCCAGTTTCACCTCAATATGTTTTCCGAGAAACAGTTGAGAAATCGAGAAGAATCTATCTATAATAATAACAGATAAATTGTAAACGAATACAATTTAAAACACTCAATAGTAGAAATAGTTTCTTTCAACACACTTGCAAGGTGTTACAAAGTGCATCAAGAGAAAAGCAAGGTCGAAACTAAATGAAATAAAGATGAGAAATATTAAGTGGTGAAATGACAGTCGTTAATGACCGTGAAGTTATCATTAAAGCAGTGTTATTTTTATAGTATTTTACTGCCGTTTATAATTTAAAAACATACGTTCAAAGAATTTCACAAAAGTAAAAACAAAAATATCATGAGAAAGTTCATTGGCCCCGCCACGTGGTGTGTGCGTAAACAAACGGTTAACATATATATAAATTAATAAACATTTCGAGCAGGAAACCCTTGAGAGGATAAATATAGGGTGTTGCGCAGACGCGGCGGCGCGCGGCGGGTCGGCGCGGGCGCAGCCGAGCACGCATGCGCGAATGTTTATATCACTGGACACGAAATTCACTTAAATAATGTTCCTGGAATTGTAATGTTTAATGTTCCACACAACAACTCGAGATTTTTCCGATTCATTAAATTGTTCGCTCTTTGCCAAGGTTAGTGTAAATACATAAACATTCGAGAAATTATTGTAAATTTTCTCGTCACGGATTGGGTGAGATATGAAAATAAAACATCTAAGACTTGAAGATAAATTGTGGGGCGTCTTGAAATAGCTAATGTTAAATGGATGAAAAATTCATGAACGTTGCAATGCTAATAAAGCGAAATGAAGAGAAATAGTAGGTAAGTTAAAATATGAGTTGGGCGTTTGATGTCTCAGGGGCGACCACCTTGCAGGAATATTAATGGCACAAGAAACAGCTTGTTTAATTACTAGTCGGTGAGCACACCACAGTAATTGATGCTCGCAAACAAGATCAATTCCCAGTGAAATCCGATCCGCCCAACCTAGAAATGAGTCCCTTCCTCTATTAAGATATTGAAAAGTGTTACGTTAAGGTACTGCAGAAACATACGCACCGACATCAGCGTGAATTTTGCGGTAAATGAGTTTTCCGACATACCTGAAAACAAAAAGAAATACAAAATTAATTTCCACGAATAACATTCAAGCACAGGGATAAAATAAAAACAGATGAACAACAGAGATCCTAGAAAGACCTACAAAATAATTACACTCATTGAATCATTAGCATAATGATTACTTCAGCCGAACTCAATGCTGTTAATGTTACTAGATTTAATAAAGTAACATCTTGCAATTCAATTTTCACGCTACGCAGAAACTAGCTACTGCCTAACAAGGAAATGTAGAAATTGAAACGAATCTCATTTAATATCATAAGTAGAAACAGCATGACGGTTGAAACTGCGCGTTCGTGTGACACACGTGAAGCAGGAAGACGTATAAGAGACATGGTTTTAATGAGATTATGGCACGGAATGTAGGCGGTGACAAGTTTCGTGATGATGCGTATCTTGAATGTGGTAATGGAAGTGATGTGGCGGAAGGTTTCGTGTGTTCTGTGATTTGTACTAAAGATTCTACACGCAATTCGCTCCTGGTAATAGTATAAAATGTGTGGAATAAAGACAAGTCAGGCATTAATCAAAATAGCAAGGAAGAAGGTTGTGGAATTTTTGATCGGTAATACTGTTCAGATTATAGTTTTCGTTCTACATATTACAGTGAGCACGAAAATCTCTTGCATCAACACAACATCGATGCTGAACAAAATGAGGGCCAAAAAATAAGCTCTTGATTAGAGCTTATTATTAATTTGCTTTTAAAGTGTTCATTGTGTATTCCACGATAATCCCGTTACAATTATTGCTGGCATAAATAACAGGCTTCCTGGCGGCCCAGATTATATACTGTTTTAATACTCTTTACTCCTCCGTCGCCTCCCACACACACACGCATAGCTCATTTACACAAATCGTCTATTGAACTCTGCAAACCAAAAACTTCGCAAGTGCGCTACCAATCCAGAGACAACGCTGAAGTAACTCATATACCTGCAATTGCACCGACAAACCAGAATACAGGAACTTTGCAGTGGCTGTAAGTAGAGATTGTATATGTGTGCAAGCATTGGAAGAAGTATGGCAGAAGTAAAATATTTCTATAGCATGCTTAGTTATCGGGCTTCGTGGGAACGGGTCAGTGTCAGTGCCGGCGGCGCCTGAGCAGCGGAAGTCGGCAGGACGTGCTGCACATTACGTTGGACTGCTATATATTTTGTATCCTTAGCAATTTGTTTGTAAATGTTAGGAATGTTTTTTAATGTGAATTTAGTGCGTGTGTCGTTGCGTTCTTTTATTTTATTCAGTACTTTTTTTTACTAAAGGCAAGTGCAATATGCCTTGTTCTTCCTTCTAGCTAATTTATCTTTAACACAATCCGTTAGTTTATGTTGCAAAATAATGTAAATCAATTCAAATCCAACTTCGAGGAACTTCTATTATTTATGATATATTATATGATTGATGAAAACAAGATGATCCAAATGATATTTGTGGGTATTCAGAACAAACACTAGATTCTCGTAGATAAACATTTTCATTTCTCGTTCCTATTTACGATTTTCCATTGATACCATATTGTATGGCAATGAAAGGAGTTTATTATCAATCTTCTGCGTTGTAATAACGCTTTCGTTCCCAACACTACTGTTTTAGTCTTCAACCACCATTCATATTTCTGCAGTCCTTCTGAATTCTACGTCAAGGGATTAAGGGTCATATTCATTTGTTGCATCGTTTTTGTCGAACTTAGGCGTTGCTTGATTGATATCTGCGTCTATCCTGAATCCTACTCAAGGTGCATTTAAGGGCGCTTTTACTTTGGTCTATGTAAATGTTATATTTGCAGCTTGGGGCACGGACGTGAATATCTTTTGATCTGCAACTGTAGTGAATTCATTAGTCGGTACACACAATGTGTGTAAATAGAACGGAAGCCCTGTACATAAGTGTTACCTTTGCAATGTTATTGAGCCACTTATATTCTTTGGTCGTGCTTTAACTGACACATTTCCGTTTAGCTTGAATAATGTTTAGATTAAAGGTTTAAGCTATAACACTTCTAAGTTAACTACAGCTAATCTTTGCTAAATGATTGAGTTAACTGTAGTCTCTTTGTTGGTGGCAGTAAACATCGGTTAAGTGTAAGCACGTGATTAGAAATTAATCAATTCGTTACTTTTATGGAGTTTAAAGCTACTATTTCAGTTGTATTGCTCTTTAATTTTGTATGAAAGGGTTTTACAGAAAGACAGACTACCGTATGAGCAGACCACACAGAAGTCCGCTACTTCAATCGTTAATCGAATAGGCCATTAATTAAAAGCTCCTAAAGGTTTCGTATTTACCGTACAGACAATCAATTGAATGAATAGATAATAGGTACCTAAACCAACCCTTTACGTCGAACACATTACAAACGGCGACTCCAGGAATGACCATAAAAACTCACAAAGAAGACCCTCAGTAATTAACTGAAGCACCAGTCTGTTTCCAATACGTGAAAAGTGCATTGCAGCGAAAAATGCATCTTTCCTTTTTAGAACAGAATCGCGTACATTGAGGGCTCTTGGGAAAAGCTTTGTGCAGCAGTTTTGTCTGAGAGACGAACACTTGAATGCAGTCTCGACTCTCGCGTCAGCACGGGGGGTGTTACTGGGAGATTGTCAAGTGCAACGTCGCTGGGGTGAACGACCGCTGTTGTCGTAGGTCGGGAAAATTGTTGCTGACTGACGTAGATGGTGTAAAATTGTTGGTGACTCTTTTGTTTCAGGATTGGTCTAACTGTTTCTATGGTCGTCTTTTGCTTTAAGATCGACGTTTTGACCGTTTCTCGGTTTGTTTTCGTTTGATAGTATAGGTGTGCCTGTTTTTGGGATCGTCTATGTTTTAAGATAGACCTCGATGTAATTGGTTGTATCTAAGATAATTTTCAGAACAATGGATAAAGGTTGTTGGCATGTATTTCAAATCGGTAAATTACAAGATGAACTTGAATATTTGGAAAACGCAAATATTGTCAAAACAAACAAAACGTTAATTACATTAACGTAATAATATTACGATTGTTTATATTCAGAGGACGTTGACGTCATTACTTTAGCATCGTGACGAAAGAGCTCGTTATGTCTATTGAATTATATACTTACAGACAAAGGATAGGTGCCCCTGTAGTATCAATTTACGGGCGAATGGCTTTTGGTTATCCTTCCAAATGTGATTATAGACTACGTTCTATTGACGTCATAGTAAGGAGGCTGGGGAAGGGGGAGGGGACTACGAAGGGTCTACGAAGGAGGGCTGTTATTTTAACTTAAATTAGTGCGGGAGCCAGATTTCAGGTTATTATAATGTACCTCTAGAGATAGTTACTGTCTGCTACGATATTCTCGTCTAAGAAAATATATCAGGGTTATTATCATTTGACTAAAGGCACACTTCGAATATAGTAAAATAATAATGATAAGGGGGCAATGGAAGGAGTAAAGGAAGATAAGTGAAAGTTATTGTTATTTGTACACTTCATAAAACTTATCGATCCGTTGAAATGATGGATGACGACAAAAAATCTTGTCCAACTGTTATCGGTATCGAACTGTTTATATTACCGTAGGTATGAGAAAAATTCCACATAAAGCTTCTCCGAGAAAGAAGTCATTTCATATTTCAAGCAATTAATTTATATTTCCTCATAAAGATGCTAAGCTCATAACAAGCGCTGGATTTTTTTACACCATGGCACGGCTCACAAACAGGTTCAGTACATACAGCAAATATTTCACAACCTAATGCTAGCTTCTCACTAAAATAATAACGAACGGCTTAATATCAGGCTCGTAACTCACGGGCGCACAGCAGGTGAACTTGCGCACAAAAAAGTAATAACAGCCAGTATTACACAGTGGGACGCCAGTTAGTACGCACTGGATGTCTCGTTGTAAAGGGGAGTGCAGTGTGGTATAAAAAAGCTTTGCGAATTGCGTTTTGGATGGAAAAAACTATTTAGAAATAAGATGATTACTTTTTGTTTTGAGTAAGACTATTGATTTATGGAAGAAGTTTTAGATGTACAAGTTCGTGATGAGAATGACGCGGTAGGCAATGAAATTAACTGACATCGAAATGGGAATCATTTGAACGAAAATCATGCTCCATGTGCTATCACCAGAGTATGCAAACAATACAAGCAAATAAGATTTGAACAACGGAAAGTATGTTGAAAACCTTTGCCAAAATAACTTCCAAAAACGCAATATACTTGAGGCATATGATTGTACAATTCAAACAAAAGTACATGCTCAGCAGGGGGAAGTACTCTCCAGTCCTTTGTAGTGAACTGCACTACATACATTCGCAACAATGACGTACTTGAACATCTATATGAGGAGTGTTAAAGGGCTCATGAATTATAAGTACACTCCTGTTAATAGCAGTGCCAAAAAATAAAAAATGGGGATGGACACTTTAATTTTGGGCCGATTAAAACAGCAGTTTAAATATAAAAAGCTTTTATAAATGAAACTGCACTTTTTAACAAAATGGAAGTAATACCTATAACAGAAATTCTAAGATCTGAATCCACATGTTTCCTTGAAGCGACTTCAGTCGCAGTTTCTCAATAAATTGACTATAACAGGAACTAGCGTTTCGTAAGAAAAACGCTGTTTTTAGAAGAAATGTTGTAATCCTATAAATAATGGCGGGAACCCATGGTGCACGCACAAACAGACCCGCGAACAGACATCTAACAGTCTTCTGTTACTCTCTTGAGTGCGGGTCAATGTGTTTTACACAACAGCTTAGGGGTAACACGCAAGCATAATTTTGTTTTTCTTGTAAAACATGGCACACATCAACATCATTTCAAAATCCAAGAGTATCGATGAATTTCATTGAATTGTCGAATTCTAAGAATGATTTACGTTTATTCATTGAAGTGAAATACTATTTGTTTGAATGGAAGCTATACAAAAACATAAACCACAAGATATAAAAAAACTACAAAAGAATTTATTACAAAGGGCAGCCCTGAGTAGAATAAACACGATGGATATAAACAAATTGCTGGCACCTGCCATAAAATTTACCTAAAACGGTCACGCACCGCCACATGAACCGTTTGTTTGATGTCGAAACACTTGACACAGAAGTAACGTAAGTATCGAAAAGTTATAAACTTGAAGTGGAAAATAACATAAGCGAAACACAAAATAATCATTGATGTCACAATACAGAAAGATAATACAATAAAAAAAAAAAAGTATACGCACCAACAAAGCATCCAGAAATACAACAAATGATAATTGACATTCAAGACAAAGACATTTTCTGTTAACAATCGTAGTTGTTTGCACATAAAATGTTGGGTTATATTCGCACTATTTTTAGTAACACATTAATTCGCTTTTGTCACAGATGTAGTAAAGGGTCCAAATGAGATTTCAATTCCAGCAGCACAATGTGAAAACGGACTTTATTGGTAGGTAATAAGGTTGGAAATGAAATGTTTGGAAAGGGAATCATTTCATAAGGTAATAAATAATAATGGATCGTCTTTGGCCTTGGTGAAATTAGTCACCAACACGTCTCGGCGCAGTAAATTGTGAATTAATGCCTTGATGTGACAGTAGACACATATTACATATGAAATGCAGTATCTTAATAAAGCAGAAAAAGGATACGACCTCGGAATGAGATATGCGGTATGTAGCTAACAGATTGTCTAGGTTTTTAGATCAGTATGTAGGTAACAGATTGTAGACGTGAATAAAACATGAAGTGAAGAAGAGGAGAAATGCTAAGTTTACGCAAAAACAAAGGTCGTCTTGATACATCTCATTGTAACTGTTCTGCTTATTAAACTCTATCCGCGTCATATCGTCTGGTAAAACATTAACATATTCGGTTGAACTTCCACATTCAAAATAATGATTAACAATGACCTTACCAATTAAGATAGTGACTGTGGATACCATGTGAACCGGGACGGGACGCCTGTGCTCTATCAATGGGAGCATTTGGCATTGAACTGCCCGTCAATTAATAATGATACAAGCATGTGAGGTTGCGCAAGATCCCTTATTAATGTCGATTTATAATGTATATGAAGCCACGGTAGATTTAAATTATAATAAAACTTAAAAAGAACCCAATAAAGAAGAATGCACGTAAAGACTTAACTTTAAGTGGAACGACCCGACGGATTAAGCTGATGACATTTCATTAATAACCATAAAAATATTAAAACCAGACATGATCCTCGTTACAGTAAGTAGAAAATCGAATTAATCACAAATTGAATCCTGTGCCTTCCAATCATATGATTGATTCTGGTTCATTAAAGCTATTGTGGCCAATCAGATAACAATTGGGACACGTATAACCAGTCCTCAACGATGAACGTGCTTTCACGTCTATTATTACGTTACGTTTAAAGTTTCCAGAGGATGCCTATTTTATACCCTGGACGTTGTCTCGTAAATATAGGTGGAGGCAATAAAATCCGTTTATTTCTTTTGCTCCTACTTCAGATTAATTTATTGCAGTATCAAGAGTAGGATATCCCAGGGAATATAACTTTGTTTGTGATTTTATGGAAGATGTTAATGTAATTGGAATTTTGCATCTTATGTTTGATCTTTTCTTGAAAGAAATATGTTGCGATGTGAAACTCTTATCTGTAAATAGAGACATCTCATTTCCATCGATGCGATTAAACAAATTCACAAAACTCGAATCCAAATTCCTTAAAAGCATAAGGATTTGGAAAATTGCCATGGATTTGAATGAAAATGCAATCAAGATTTTCTCAGAGAGAATATTTACACTGGGCCAATATTTATACTCCAATAAGCCAGCCTGCTTTCGGACTTAAATGACCAAATAACATACTTTACCAAATTGTTATCCAGATTGTTAGCAGAGTGGCCAAGTGGCAATTGTAATCCTCAATCCGAACGTATGCCAGACATGGTCATATCAATCAGCTACAATGAAGAATGCCACACAAAATCTGTTGGTTTACCAATTGATTTTCGTATTTGATACATTGCTTCCACGCATAACATGTTCAGCATATCTGAACCTTCAGGACTTATAGACCTACTTAATAATGATCTTAAATTCACTGACAGACAACGCACAGCCTAAACCGCTGTGTCTAGAAACTGGAAGAAAAGTGCAAGGATTTTTGAGAAATAACCCTAATGGGGTTAAATAGGAGATGAACGTTTGTATGACAGTTCATCATTTTAGCCGATGGGAAATTCTATAGGGCCCACGGCTTGTTATGAGATATAATTTTTGATTCCTAAAGAACATACGTCATTCGTAATCATTTACATTCCCATATAATTCATGATCGTTTTTACTCCACCGGTATCATAGATTCTGATCGCGTTCTTAATAGCTCTGATGAAAAATATAGATAAGCTACTGTTATAATTATTACTCGCGTTATCTTAAATTAATCAGTGTTCAACTTTAAGCCAAATGACTGCTATTAGCTTCAATTGAGCCATCAGAGTACAATTAAATGAATCGTTCGCAAGTAACGACGCCTGCAATCATTGTTTCACTTTTCACGTCAAGACGACTTGCCGTTTTAAATATAGAAATACTGTACATGATTTTATCATCACTTTTTTATGTCAGTGCATCAGCGGAAACAACTTTCGCGTCATCGAGTATAGAAATAATGGAAACTATATATTTTTTGTAATATAACTTTATGAAAAACGCATAAAGTTACGTATGAATAACAACATTTCTGCTATTATTTACGCTATGTTAGCTTAGTTTATTCGAATAGGAACTCTCATAGCACTGCAGTGCAATTTCACAGAGCACTGCACTTGAATAATTAATATTATAATTATAGTGAAAGCAGTGTTTAATACAAAGCGGTCAACTGTTGGTCTGTTATTTGAACCATAACGTGGTTTATGACAAATGCGACGCTGACAGGAAGCCAGGCTTATTACAAAACAAAGATACATAAATATCCTCCTGCAACGTAAATTACATTGCAGTTAAAAATGAATGAAGTATTATGCAAATATTTGTTAAAAATATAAAACCAAAGCAGTTAGTAGTAGGGTATTTCTAAACAACAGTTATTGGGATTCCAAACACCTTAAAAGCCAAATACATAAGGAAAATATTAAATATTCCAAACAAATGGTCAAGATTATTGCAGATAGTTGTAATAATAGTCATAAAATCTAGAAATGGATATGAATATCACAGTAAATGAGTAAACAGAACTTGTTTCATCTTTATTAGACTATGTAAGGAAGCTAGGAAATTGTTAGACATCAAAGGTCCATCGAATAGCTTCGATGATCTCGTTAAATATGTCATAGAATGGCGGCAATCAAATGTTGTACGCGGTGTACATTCCAATGGAGATAGGGATGACAATGACGAAGTCATACTCTTTGAAAATAAAGCCCCTGTTTTAAAGAAATTCTTAGATAATTTCAGGAATCAAGCTCAAGTTTCTGAAATCAAGAAAGGAGATACAATTCAACAAAGGCTTTAAAACTAGCCTCTAAAAAGAGACAAAAGAAATACAACCATTTAATTCTCCTTCCTTTGATCTGACGTAATCAGACGCAGAGTTCTTTTATAGACAAACTGTAGACGGACGAAAGACAGACAACTAGCAAGTTGCATCTAAAAACATGCACAACGCAGCCCTACTATAAACATATAAAAGGAATGTCCCAGATTGTATCAAAGTTCGTTTTGCATGTTACCTACTCATCGAATAAATTCCTGCGTCCATCGCATAATCAGAAGTAATATAAATTCACATGGAATTTACATGGAAAATATACATAAAGATTGTGGTTTACACTGCGGATCATGCTACACGTTTGTTGATATGTTTCTAATATTATTCCATAATATTTAATCGGCTTATGATGAACTGTGTAATAGTCGTAAATATAATTTATTTTGTATTTAATGATATGGAAATAAGAAAGTAATTTCATCGGCTTCTTATATTTGAAAAGATCGACAGTTTCACGGAGTTGTAGTGATTGGAGCCTTGTTAGCTCTCCAAATTTATGTTTATTAACTTCATCTAAATACAATGTTTTATTAGCTTATGTCGTGGTAGCATGAGGTGCCAGCATATCAACTGTAATTTAATGAACGGCGGGTAAGGCAATATTTGGTCTGGTACCTGAGGGCAATGATGAAATAAATTGTGTAATCCAACCACCTTCAACAAGACAATAATTTGGTGTTCCATGTATATCAAGTTGCGGCACAATAAAACAAAATTACATACGGATGGAAGAATAATGCAATATAAAAGGGCTTGCAATTTTTTCCAAGCATTGTCGTCGACCGCTTCGAGACAAAATTGTACTGAATACAAATTCCTCGTCTATTTTTAGACAGCATTCAGCGAGTCTTTTCATACCAATTATAGTATGCGATGCGTATGTAAAAATAGGCCTCCGCTGACCATTCTCGGAGACTTAAAAAAAGTAAGGTTCTACTATTCAAATGTCTCAGTTGTCTTGCAAACAATCGTTTAATTGAAGCTGCAAGTCTTGTTTCTCATACTAACACAGATACATTCGAAGTTATTTTTAGTGTTGACAATGAAAATGAGATCTTAGCGTGTAATTAATATGATTGGAGTTGAACTAGCTGCATTAATTAAAACTAATGTGCAGTTGTAAGCGAATCTAGAATAAGATACAGAATTAGATCTGGCGACGGGAGCTTCGATAATGGTCTTTGCAGCTTTGGAGATACGGATCATAGGGAATGCAGTTTATTGTGTGGTGTTTAACAAGATGAGACCTCGCCCTGCCACTTGACGATTCATATGCGCGACGTCGCGTCGCGCCATCGCTTTATATTTACAATGGCAATAACATGGAGCCATGAGATATATGGTACCACTTTAGGTATTGTTACTAGTAATACGACCGGCCTAGTTTACAGATTCCATTAAAGTAACATCCATAGATTTATGTTCCTTCGTTGAACCTTAAACTTCGTGTTTAAGCTGTGGTTTAAGTAAGTCTTATTTCAACTACAAGTAATATATCATATCATCAACACTCTGAAGTTTAATATATCAATATTATTTTATTATTAGAGTGTTTACATCTACGTATGGTACCAAACCGCTATCGAAAACTATAAATCCATAACAGTGATTATGGGAAGCAAATCAAGGCAATAAAACACTAATCAAAGAACTACAGCAGACTTTATTTGGTGGCAACTGATTACCTAGAACGGTTATGACTCTCGTCAATTAGTGATCAAAATTTTACATTTAATTGGGAGCAGGGCTGTCAGATTTGGAGTTATTTAGATACACTTTCAAGCGATTAAAGAGGAACTCATGCAAAAGGGGAGATCCCCGGGTAAATAGAGATCCAAATGGTGTAAGCTTTTAAAATAACCCTATTAAGTCCAGAAGGAATATTTTATTTTATTTTATTTAATAGGAACAACAAACAGCTACATTATGCAATATTACAACAGAAAAACAGAAATAACTTAAGTAATAATGTAGCCCACAGCGCTGTTCACAGATTACCAGTAATAAATAAAACCTTAAAGTCACTAGTAGAACTGTTCATCTATCACAGTTACACTAATAATTACAAAAACAGAGAAAAAGTAGAAAGTATTTAAAAACAACAACAAACAATTAGTCTGAGAGTTCAAGTGTCTCATACAAAAGGCTACGAAACCTTTTCAAAGAACATGTACATATGTCTATATGTTCGAATGCTTCATTGTAGGTTGCTGCCATTCGCCGAACTGATAAACGTAGACCAGTGTTAGATCGGCAGGTACCTACTGCAAAGAGAAAAATATGATAATAGAATATGTACTAAGTACTTGTTGACTTTAGGAGATTCTTAGAAGATGAACAGTAGGTTTTAATTAATTAACCAATAAAGACTAAGCTAGTCTACACAATGAAAAGCAGAGTCGCACACTGGAACAAAGAATTTTCCTTGCAATGCAGACTTGCTAAATCGCAACTTCGCAGTTGTGTTTTCAGTCAAAATACAATTCTATTTTCATGATTCCACTTGACCAACACGCTAGACAGCCCTGAAAAAAGTTTAATAACACGTGCGGCCACCACAATCATCAGATATTTTTGTATCATAAATAAAATTACGTCATTTATAAGAGCTGATGGGTGATTCCAATCTGATCTCATAGTTTTACAACATATAACCTGACCGGCATTGACCACCATCTTGAATTTAGCGTGTACGGGTAATTTGTTCTAGTTAATTTGAAATGTAACACAGTATAAGCGAGATGAGGAATAATAATTTATTGAGTGAGTAAAGTTGTTACGGAAATGCATTGTAAAAAATAATGATTGAACATGAACATGCCTCCGGTTCCATTATCAATATCCTCTGAGTAGTTACGCGTACTTGGAGATTAATTGGATTTTAATTGATTTGGTTTTTGTATTGAAGCTGCAGTAACAAAATACAGTAAATTGATTATTGAACCCGTTTTGACGAAGTAATAGATTATTTACAGACGCTAGCACATCCTACTACAATCTGTCAAATTTCTTTAATAGATTTTCAACTTTAATATTAAAGCATAATGTTCAAAGTAGAAGTAATATACGAAGTGTTTTCTAAGTAAGGCAATGTTTAATGTAATTGCCAATTTTTACAGATTGTATCAGTCAGCAAGAGTTGTTATACAATGTGAAATATTCCTCCTCACCTAGTTATGTTTATCTCTATGATTCCTTTATCATATTTTACGTCTCTCTAACAACACTTTGCGGAAAATAATAGGATGTGGGTAGAATTCCACACGCGTCCTGTTGACCTTGCTATGATATAAAAATTGCTTTACATTCATTGTCCACAATCATCAGACGATTTGTGTTTATGAATATTTGGTACTGAGCTGACAAACATTCCTTCCGAAGTAGTTCATAGATTAAATTAAGTATTGTGGCGACATCTATATCGCCACATGCAAACTACGCATTACACTGACGGCACGCGAAATCCTGCATCGCGCAAGCAGGATTATTATATATATATAATTACCCGACATCAATCGTCACCTCACCAGACACGACACCCGTCTGGTCGGAGGATACTCCCTTTTCTATAGAGAATTAGTGAACTTTACACCCTGTTCCTCATATCTTTATAGTATAATCATGGTACAAATACTGAAGAAAGAGCTTAAGGACCAAAGATGAGTTCTTCAGGCGCATATTATTGTAAGACTCTTTAGCGCTTTTTCTTTAGTAGCTATAGGAAGTAGAAGAACGTGATGAAAAGAAAGGACACTGGAAACCTCTAAAAGTCTATAATATGTATAAGATTTCATCAATATTTTCTAGAAACACCTATAATAGTTACCTTAATTTTACATACATTACGAGGTACTTACTCTATGCATGGAGTGCATAACAGTCGATGATTAGAACGGTGTTCAACAGTGTTGTTTTGAAACTTCATTGATAAGGCCAGTTCCAGAAATCATGTTTTTTGCTAGATTCCGAACAGCTCACAAAAACGTGTACAGAACAGAACTATTAGCAATTTTTGCTTACGTGAAAACACTACAATCTTCAAATGACTGATGGATTTCATTGATTCAAAACACACCCAAGAGCATTGACCACGTTGAATGAATCACGAGATTTCGTAAACACCTGTAATAAATGACACGACGGTATTATCACCTCAGCTAACTTATAAATAGAGGTTAAAATCGTATGAAAAGTGGGATCATGTCATGACTGTTATTTCTGCACATGGCAGGTTGTCGTTAATTCACTAAACAAATAAATATGTACTTAAACGTCATAAGTATTAGAACAGCTACCTTTTTAGCCTGTATCAGTAACAAAGTGCCCCAGTTAACAAAACGATGTGTTAATTTTGTATTGGCTTCTAATTTGGTAAAGGAAAACACTTCAATTTGGAGTGAGTCCGACCTTGTTCCGTGCCAAATTATATTGCATTTCGTAAACAAGGTGCTTCAGAAGTCTTTATATTGTTGTATGATATTATAGTACCAAAGATACTTATATTAGAGGACATATAGTGACCTTATTGGTGATGTTCTTCAGAAAGGTCAGGGTTGTGTGTATGACCAGATGTATGATCGTAAACGAAGTCAAAAGAGTATAAGATTGTAGCAGGTGGCGTAAATAATTTGAAAATTTCTAAAAAAAAACGGTGACTGTTTTAGTCTGTATTTGTATCTGGAAAAATATCCAGCACATTTCCACTTAAGGCTTTAAGCGAAGGAAACAGCGTCGATTACTTTTGTATTTTTCCTTATAGCAGAATGTTTTATCTTGTCTAATAGTTTTATATTCAGAGTACTTCTCTCAACTCTAGCGACATGCAGCTCTCTATGACAAGTTGTAGTTTTTGCCAACCCCCGTAGAAAGAAGACGTGAGTTTACGTGTGTTTACTTTTTTATACACTTATGAAAATTGCATATAATATGGCGCCTGTTTCCAACTATCCTATATTCCACAGTCGCGACAAATATGAGTCTAGTTTCCGCATTCAGTTTCCTCCAGTGATAGGAATATAAATAATTTTAACTTGATACTCTGGACACTGCTCGTAATGGTACTAGGGTCGCATGAATCAGCTGGTTACGTCATCTAGAAGCACGTGGTGGCCATACGTGATGCTACTAGCGTGTAAGCGTGTTAACTAGCAATGTGGTTAGTACAAATATATGTTAATGTTATGTACCTACAATGTCTCACAGCTATTGTTTGCTTTGCTTTGAGATACTTGGGACTACGGTGTACTACGAAGTTAGAATGAAGCTTAGCATGCGACGCATTTAGAGCAAATTTCTGCTTTTTAAGAATATCTAGGTAAATAATTTAAAAAAATACCTATTGAAATCATCATCTCCTTTGGCAACGTCGTTCCACCCACTGCTGAATATATTATTTTATTATTATTATTATATGTTTATAAAAAACGTTATAAAATTTGTTTTTGTATTATTTTCTAGTACGCTAATTGATAGTGCCGTGCTTTTCTATAATTTAGATATATGCGAGATCTATATTATGGCAAAGACTTTGGGTTGATCCTGAGTGTGTTTGTGTTTAGTTGGTGAGCCTTTAAATAAATAAATAAATATAGGCCTGCTCCCTTTTATGCCATGATTCCCTGGTCTTCGCGTTAAAAACGGCTTATCCATTTTAGAGTTACGATGCCACAGACAGAGAGATGGATAAAAGCTTCAAACCTTAGCCCCACTGTCTTCAAACCATACTTCAGAAAAACTAAGTAATGCTATTTAAATAAATTCAGTCGCCAAAGCTTGACCTGCATTTTCAAGTTAACACGGTCTCCAACTCCGCCTCGTCCGGTTTTCTGGCCCCATTGTACATACATAAATACATAATTACAATGCAACAGACATAAATATATACATACACACAAAAGTGTGGTGTCAAACAGAGCCGAACGTAACCGTGGAAGTTGGAAATTTACCGGCAGCCGTTACTGATGCTAATTTAGTTAGGTTAATCACCTAAAACTACAGCGAAACTATTGCGGGATATATCTTGATAATGTTAAAGCTAGCTCTCTAACTACATAGATTTACGAGCGACGACCTTAACAAGACGGACAAATTGGATGTGGAAGGAGGAAATTCGGGTGTAGTGTCGCATCTTGAGAGCGGTCTATGCCCAGCAGTTTATTGTAAGATTAGCTTCCGCCAGCGGCTCCGCCCGCGTGATATCTTTATAAATTATAGTCTATGTTACTCAGTCATAATACCTATAGCATTCTACTGGGGAAATAATGTTTTTAATCGGTTAAGCAGTTTTTGAGTTTATTCATTACAAACATACAAAAAATCAAATCTATTATCTTTACAATATAAAGTTTAGACACTTCAATCAATCTGCCCAGCCTTTTCGCAACTATGTTCAGGTCGGCTTCCATTCTAACCGGATGCAGCGGAATATCGTATTTTACATGGAGCGACTGAAAGTTTAGACACTTGTAGTCCAATGATATTTTTAACCGACTTCAAAAAGGAGGAGGTTCTCAATTCGAACCGTATGATAATATTTTTGATATTGGTATCTTACTAAAAGGAAGTCTCAAGATTCCTATCTCGCTTTCCAATTATAATTTCTGAGAGCTTGAATGACAGTAAACAATTTTCTATCTCGACTTAAAAATATAGCCAGAGATTTAAAGAATATTATAAGAAAATGCATTTCATCTCTCACAACATCCCGAGCGAGTGTATCGGTTTTAAAAAAATAGTCTACAGTATCGAAAGAATAAATAAACATACTTTTGCGAAGAGTGCGTTACGTATCGACTTTTATTTTTTGCCTTCATATCATCACAATATTGGTTTCTTCAATAATAGCAATCTTTTATAGCTCGACTGACGCAGTGGATTGAGTGCTTTAGTTGGAGCAATGAACTAAGGTATAAATTGTAGACATTGAAAGTGTTAGTACATTTGCAAGCACTGAAACGTTTCAATTGATGCGTTTAAAATGTTATTTGTATTCCGGAAACGGATAATGGAATTATGATAAGATGAGAATATAATAAAAACGCTGTTTTTATTATGTTTGTATCATCTATACCTACATATTGTAAATTGAAGTCGCTTTTCGTGTCTGTTGTGTGAACGCGTTGTTCCTCTAAACTACACAACTTATTTTGATGCGGTTTTCACTGTCATGTAGGTTTATGTGTATAATACATTAATATAATAAAGAAATATTTAAATTTTGTCCATTCGTAAAAACCGTGCGAAGCACGCTAGTGTTGCTAGTAGAATATATGATTACTAGCTGCGCCCCGCGGTTTCACCCGCATAAGTCTCGATCCCGTGGAAATATCGGGATAAAAAGCATCCTATGTCCTACTCCAGGGCATGGGCTACCCATGTGCCAAAGGAGATAGTAACGTCTATTAATCGTATTATACCTAAAAAAAGTAACCAATTTATGATTTAACATGGTAGGATCGGTTAGTAAATCCATGGTAACATTTTCTAACCGGAATCACGAAATCATTATAAAAAGAAAAAGTTTTGATAATGCACTCAATTGATTTAATTCCAGTTATGGTCATCAATGTCATTAAAAAAACAAATTATATATCCTAGTTACGGTTCGAGGTAACCAAATGTGTTTTTAATAAGTACAAAAATATACCAATGATGCTGCAGCAGGTACTTCTGTGTTTAATCCCATTTCTAAGTTTGCTTACTCTCACGTAAAGTGGTTTAAAAATCAATATGAAATGGATTGTAGTTGTTGGGTGCTTGTCAGTTTGACTTTAGTGATGTTACTCAGTCATTAACGGTCAGGCACTCGATTGTCCCGATTATGTCATTCGAAACCTCAATTCAAATTGAATCTAAGGTAGGTACTAGAGGGAGGTTCCCAGCAGCTTCTTACGTTTGAAACGAACGCAAAAAAACTTCAGAAAGAGTTTCAGAATGGTACATTGGGGTTTCAGTCAGTGAAATTCTGCTAAGATCGGCTTTGTTCGACTTTGTAACGAGCGTTTTCTCCTACTCACATTCCACTGTCCATCTGATAATCAATAACGATACGATGACGATTTTAATGGCTTTCACGTTATCAACTGACAGCACCAACCCACAGAACATATATTTCCACTCTTATAAAATTTTTGTGACTGTACATCGCAATATTTGGACGGTTTATTACACGAAATATAATATATCTATTGGTTTATTACCTACCTACGTATTGAATTATAGAATTAAGAATGACAGTTAACTAGTGTGGCTGTGTTGGTGATATTTATCTAATCGCGACTACATCGAGCGGCACCTCGAGAGAAAATGGATTCGAGACTTTATTTTATTTACTCGAGTAACGAGTTAAATAAAATCGAGCCGCATCACTATCTGCCACTGTCAGAAAGACAAGTGTGAAGTGACAACAACACTTCATACATTTATTTTTTTCCGTTTCTTTCGAATTGCATGAAATTGATATTTCTGTTTTCCTGTGTGTAATTGAAGGATTATAATTAATATTTTGGAATCTTCAAGATAGTACAGCATTTACTCCAGAAGGATGTTGTGTTAATTGCAATGTGTGAAGACATTGTCCGAGACTGCTGCAGATGTGCGGTAACTTTTGAACGTATGGATTTTAAGTATTATCTTGGACACGGTATCAGGATGAGAGGTGGAGCGACCTGCATATTTTTCAAACGAAATACTATCTACTTCTAAGTCGTCTTACTTTACATGCTTACAGTAATAAAAATGCTTTGATACATAATTATATGATTTTTATTTAATGAACCGTTCAAAACACAGTGCACTATTTTACTATATTATAATACCGATGAGCCCAACCTACTCCCTAAACAATAATTATTTTAGTGGTTTTTAGGTTATGATCTCATTTCTCAGTATTCCCTTTAGACGAAGTATAATTAATAATATCAATGTAATCTAGAGATCATAAGGAACAAATCAACATGCGTTTCATTAATAGACGCTACAATTTTTGGTGGGACTAATCGCCGATAAAAAAAAACTATCTCCTTTAATCCAAATGCTTAGCCATTTAACAAACAAACAAACAAACAAACTCACTTTCACACTTATAATATTAGTTAGGATGGTTTACTATTGTAGAGTATGTAATTTTGGAGAAATTATAAACAGCTACCGAGATATTTGATTTATTGAAACTGTCGAATAAAACCAAACTAAAACAAAAAGTACGTCTGTTTTTACATACTTTTACTTCACTTTCATAATTAATAGCTAAGATTTATAATAGCTAACGTCAAGATAGACTGAAAAGTAGACTTAAATAAATTAGAGTGTACGTAACTAGGTGTGAAGAATCTCATTAATTTTATTGAATGAACTAACAGACAGGAAATGTTTTTTTTTTTTTGTATTACGTAAAACGTCTAAATGTTGGAAATGTTGTTAAGACCCGACTTTATCACATTTATCTTTTCAGGTGGTGTTAAAAGTTACATGAATCATATGTTACATGAATACATCTAATATGAGATTTTTAACTTTCGACCTAACTTTTATGAAAAGTTAGGTCGAAAGTTTCGTGTGTATTATTAAATCTCGATTACAATGAAACAATAATCATTTCTTTCGATGAATAGGACATATGCAGGGAAAAAATAAAAGGTTAGTTAGAAAATAGATTTCAATTGTGTTTATAAATACAAAATATTTACTATCTATGCAAAAATAATTACGATCAAATAATAAATCGCAGCAGAAAACTAATGTTTTTTACCTTCGCTTTGGTACTTACTTCTCATTGTTAGAATAAGTGAAATACGAAATGTACCATTGTTACGTTCCAACCAATTACGGAGGCATTACGGAAAATTTCCTCCACCTATCGCGTAACGTTCGAATATCGAAAACAATGCGTGTGCGCAGATCGATACCACTTTTAGATAACAAGTACCCAATTGGTTTTTTGCTAAAGTAGAGTCAGTAATTGCATTTTTTATATAATGGGTATGCTTTCTGACAAGCTGATATCTTGATTTTCCTTACGTTGTACTTATTTAATTAATTACGTTATTGAATACTATAACCCTGGAGTTTTCAAGGCTACAGTGATTCGGCATTTTGTAAACAAGTGTAGGCCTTATTAGAACACATTATTGGTTTCTATAGAATTGTAATTACTACTATGGTTTATCTTGTATTTATAGCATATATAAAAAGGCAACACACTTAATAAAATATCATCATTTATTGGTGATTAACCCTCTTATTCATAAACGTTACTTAAAGCTAAGTGATGTTTAAACGTAAAAAAAAATATGGTTAAACAAGCGCTAATCATTACTTAACTTTAAGCATAGTTTATGAATAAGGGGGTAAATTGTCAATTTTTATGTGCATGACGATTTATATTCGACTTAGTGTAGGCTCTGAAATTACGAATTTTAAATGAAATTACGTAATTTCAGTTCATCACAGGAAAGTGATGATAACATAAAATAACATCACGCCTGTATTCAAATTAAATCAAATCAAATCGTTTTATTGTGGGCATAGGTATTTCCCAAAGGGTTGGGCAGAAGTGTACCTGTAGCACACCTACATTTCGCCAGTTATGTTTAAGTCCCATGTCACAGGGGGCGAGCCAATCACCATCAACCGGGCACAAATCCAGACACCAGGCGGGAAAAATTCCAGATGGAAAAACCCAAACCCAATAACAATTTTCCCGACCCAATCGAATCCAGGAGGTCATGCTCACCAGTAGCGCTTGCCACCAATAGAACAACGAGGCAGGATGATATCACACAAATGAACTGAAGGTTACAATCCAGGTAAATCAGAAGAATCTAATCTGCGATAATCAATTTCCCTAAACTCGTATCACAAACAAACGTGATCTGGGTCGATCTAACAAAATCTACTGGTTAACGCCAAAGACTATTACAAAATCAAACAGGAAGAGATAATTTTGATGCTAATGCAGCAATTAACAAAAAACAAAGTCGGCCAGACTTGTCCATTCTTTTCTTTTTTTAATTTATATGTTAATTCCGTCCGCTGCCGGACAGCCGGACGTTAGTTTGATAAAATACATTTTTATGTTAATATGTGAGAAAACATTAGTTTGGTTATGTGTAGGAATTATTTATGAGTTGTGGCAATTGAAAATTGTTTTGAAATTGTTTTAAAGTGTTTATGTTGTATCAATAATTTCGGTTTGCTTAAATAACGCTTGATCGAATATTTTGCCATTCAATTACCTACTATTGACTTGAAATGTGTCTATGTGCGGATCCAGGAGTGGAAAACCCTTGGACATAGACCACTTTCAAATAAATTCAAAATGTTAGTCCATTTTCAATTTCGATCTAACTGATTTTGACACAGATATTTTGGTGCTATGCTATACAAGCAGGTGAAGCAGCAAGGTATAACAAATCCAATAGCACCTACCTACCTATAATCGAAAGTAGTAAATACTAATAGATTTTTTTTCGTAAGTATCTGCCGAGAGGAAACGCGTAGTCACGGCGCGGTGCGCGGGCGCAATAATACTCCCAAGTGCAATGACTCGACGTAACACAGGTTGCACAACTCGTACTGTTTACAGAACTTAATTGCTTGTTAATTTTTTATTTAAACATACACACACACAGTGACATTGCAGTTTCTTAGAAGAGCTTTACAATGTAGTTGTAACGGTAAAGCTCATCACACATTGAAAATAAAAATACCTATATATTATAGCGCTTAAAAATCATTTAAAAATCGTTTAGGTTTTATCTTTACTGTGTGTGGTACAGACGCCAGCAGGTCAACCTACCCGAAACTGTCAAATTTTCCCAATCAACTTTGAACCTTATGCTTTAGTGATAAAGTTGGAAATCTATTAAATAAATTTGACAGATTGTAGTAGGTTGATGTGCTGGCGTCTGTACATTGAATTGTACGGTGAGCGATATATCGAAGATAATATATATTTTATATTATCTTCAAAGTGTGTAATGACCTTTATCGTTGTGATTGGAAGTTGTAACTGACTTTTTGGTACGTCTAAGTTTAATTACGAGTCAGTAGTGTCAGTGCTAAAAGAAAACAATTGTTGAGATTTTTTTCTTTATCTTAATGAACAAGTTTGCATCAGAAGGATGTCTAAGAGCTTTCGTGATTATCAGCAAAATAAAATACAAACGTTAAACTGTCAATAAGTCACTAACCCGGTTTCCTATAATGATAACGACATTATGAACTTTCCTAGATTATTAAGAAAATTGAGAAAATTCAGCTGTGTTAGCTCAGCATCGGTTAAGTACTAGAGATTACTTATTTCTTTGCAAACCTACTGATTCAATATAAAAGAGTTATTGTGTTTTTTCGTCAAGAATTTCTCAGTAGCAGCCCCGAGTCTGGATTTGTGCCTGGTTGAGGACAATAGACTCGCCCCCTATTATATAGGATTTAAACATATGTGGGTGTGCCAAAGGTACACCTCTGGCTAACCTTTCGGGGAATCCAGGCGAGATGTGGTATATTGGTGTGTTGAAATATCAATATCGCCTTCATCATTTCTTACGCAACTCGATAAAAAGTCGCGCAATTATTACACTCCTGCCAAAATAGCACACCTACGTATGTACTAGATGTACTACTCGTCTAAACATAACGATTGTACACGACTCTGGTTATGACGGAAACCAGAACAATAACTTCGCATTGCGAACATTTGCTTGGCTAAGGTCCAAAAGAATCCACTACGGTTCATGAATTATGTATCCAGGGGCATTGTTAACGGTTCTAAAGAAAAAATGTAGACGGTTTTATGAAAAGCGTGCAGAGTTTAGGATTCATTCACAAGTCTAGGAGGCGCCTCTGATGGTTGGAATTCTGTATACGCTTAGTGTTAACTGTCGATGGATGGGCTTACATTTTTCATACCGATTTTTACGGTAATTTCTTTTACTGTTTTCATATAAACATGTTTTAATCTGGATTTAGAAGAAGAATAACTATTATTAAAAGACTAAAATAAAAAACGCGTGAGCATACAAAATTGCTATATCGCAATTGCTATATGCTATATAAGCGCGAACCATAATTTTAAAACGAGTAAGTAAATATATTTGTTGTATGAAAGAAAATTCACTTTTCGGACGTTTCTAGCACTTTTCATAACTCGCAGTCAATCAAACTAAGGAACACAGAAACATCGGAGAAAAATACCACGAAGTTTTATTTTGACGTGTGTCTGCGTAAATGTCAGAAATTCTCAAAAGAAAAGAAGATTCCAGTGAATGCAAAGATCGTATTCCGTAACTGAGGTAACATAGCATATAGAAGATTCTATTCCCCCGAAAGGTAAGCAGAAGTGGCTAAACTGGCGAAATGTGGCTGTAACATTTCGCCAGCTATAATTAAGTCCCATGTAGTAGGGGACGAGTCTATTCAGCTGCATCCGGTTAGACTGGAAGCCGACCCCAACATAGTTGGGAATCTATTGCCATCAACCAGACAGAAATCCAGACACAGCCAGGGCGTCTGAGTCTAGATTTGCATCTGCCACTGAGAAATGGAAAAACCGCTAGAATAACGAGGCAGATGAGGTAACATTGCACAATAACCGCGTATCTACTACATCTCACAAGTACTACCGGATTCTGTGGTGTCAGGCATGATGAGTTTCTCACATTTTAATGAATTAGTCACTGCAGTTATGAGGTGCTTTCGTAAGGCATCCCTTGAGATGAAAGAAAATTCATTACTCACAAACGCTGTTACGTGGGTTTAGAAGCTATGCTGTAAGACCCGTCATCATCTTTTCCATCTCGAAAACTAGACATTGTATTTTGATATAATGCTACAAAGCTCGGAACAATTTTCGAGGAATGTTACAAATTGTTGAAGGCGCCGTCGCGGCGGTTTGTTGCTACTGTTAAAATCTATTTACGCATGTTATTTCACAGCTTACAACTATGAAGATATCAGTACAAGATAAACACGTGCGGATACATCAATGAGTTTCGGTCACAATGACCTCTAAACAATAAATTTTTGCCAACGGGTGGCATCAAAAATTCATTCATTTGACTTTTTCTAAAACAGAAATTGATTTTGAAACAGTAGCTCTATTAGCATATGAACAAGTAGGGTAATGGGGAACAGTATTTTATATCACGTCATAAATACGCCTGTAGTTAATTTATCTTCCATCATATAGCTGTAATAAATAAAACGCCGCTCCCATAAGTTAACAGATTTTTACACTTAACATTAATGGAATAATTTCCGGGAATTAGCGAAGTCGACGACCTTTGGGCAATGGTCATTTGTGATAATCGCATAGAGGAGTATCTCTGCGATTGGACACAACTGGGTTCTACGACCTCCAGAACAAGGTAGGTATAAAGGTAAAAAAAAAAGTTGAACACCTGAATAGGCCCTCATCAATCATGAAGTTACGTTGAAAGGAGTTTTTATTCGGTTTGTTGCATCAGAACACTTTCACTACTGCTCTGTTAGTCATAAATCATAAGTTTCGAGTTAAAGCGTGACTAAAACAGTTTCGCGGTGAAATCCAAGGACATTATAAGTGGCAGACGATTAGATATCAACAGAGTTTCTGGCTTGACGAGTTTTATTTCGAAACAAAACGGAATTTACTTGGTGACGTATCAAATAGCTTAATTATTGAGAAAGAAGTTCCTGTTTGTTTTGGTTTATTGAGGACAGTATCCAACAAGAGATATTGCCGAATTAATTAAATGTTGCCAAAAAAATAACAGGTATTGTTAATAAATTGTGCAATCTGCTAACACACAAAAGTGACGTTTACCTATATGTCAATTTGACATTAAGTTACCATGACAGAAGACATCGGTAACTGGACTGCACTCAGTCATATCGAATACACTTACTTTTTCCAACGCACTTTAAACATTGGCACAATAGTCGACATCGGCTTTGCTCGTCATTTATTAAAAATAGAATAGAAAAGATTCGTAAATCACAATTTAAATTCATTTTCTTTCACGCCAAATGTGCAGAGCTTTTTCAACCGAAATGATTTCACTGATTCAATAAAAATAGACAAAGGCAGCTTCGGTCTGTCATTAGCAATTCCAATGAGCTGAGTCATCGAGCTTACTGTTTCGGCGCTGACTACAAATACTTTAAAAATAAAATTGTGACAATAATGAGTCATTGTTGGAAAACTGTTACAGCACGGACTGTGCTTTGAGAATTTGTCGGTGACTTTTAATGTTGAGTGAGTCGTTATAAGCCTTTAGAAGTAAAGTGTTGTAGCACAGCCTGAGAGAGGCCTATGCAGCTGCAGGTGGACAGCAACAGCCTGAGTTGATTCATAGAAGTAGTGCTGGATATAGTTAGACTAATACTCACTTACTTCCGTTTTTTGCAGGGCATTAATTCGATTGAGTTGGATATTGATAAATACCTGGAACAAAAAGATTTTATTATTAGAGAAATGTTAAATATAACACCAAGTAGAACACGACAAAATTAAATTATAGGAATAAATTTGTTTGTATTTAGATCAAAGTCCAAAACGAAATCATTACAAATTCATCCAACAGAAAGTTTTCCGTTGAATACCTTTTTCCAAATTTTCAATGACAGTCCCTTTACCTTTGAGACAGGCACTAATAGGGTTGAATTGGATACAAATATAGCCACAATCGAATTGCGAGCTTTAGAGAGGAATAAACTTCGAAGGCTACGCAAATCACAGCGTTATTTCAAAATTTATCAATCTGCAATCTCAATAATGCAAGAATATTATCCAGAAATCTAATATCCAATTACTGTAATAACACAGATCAACGGACTGGCAATTTGTCAAAATGTTGCCAACATAACTTTGAAACTGCGTACGGTTTGACGTTTATCTGATCCAGACTGTTCTTAATTTGAAGTTCACCTCAAGAATGAAGTTGGTTAGAAGTCATAGCTAACGGTTCTGTCCAGTGCAGTTGTTCAGGTGTGAAATCTAGATTTAAACACTCAAAATAAATGTAACAAGAACTTACTTCAACTTGGTAGCACTTCGTGGATTGAAATAGAAGCACGTCATTCGAAAGCATGGTTAATTAAACAATTGTAAAACAAATGTGTATAAGTATCCTACTTTTTTTAGGGTCCCGTACCTGAAGGGCGACAAACGGAACCCTATTACTAAGCCTCCGCTGTTTGTCAGTCTGTCCGTCTGTCAGCATGCTGTATCTCACGAACAATAGGTAGACAGTTGAAATTTTCACAGATTGTGTATTTCCATTGCCGCTATAACAACAAATAATAAAAATCAAATAAAGTTAATAATTAAAAGAACCCTATACAAGAAATGTGTTTTTTAACGGCCATTTTTGCTCGATCTTAATAAGGCACGGAACCCGTTTTTTCCGTACTAAGAACAAAATAATGGTACAAATTATTTCTAAAACTTTTCTTAGCAATGAGCTATTTCTAAAATAAAAACATACTACGCCATGTTTTCAAAATACTCCGACTCAGTTTAAAATCTGCGTGCAATTCTGCCCGCCAACAAACAACATTGTAAGAATTGTTGTTACAGCCTTTTATTCGTTTCTGCATACACTATGTAGGTACTTATTTTTACAGACATTTGTGCCTGAACACAATAGCAATGCAGATTTTACGTACTATCGACCGATGGGCGTTTCCCTGTGACGAAATTGAACTGCGTTGTTGAAATATAAGCGAAAATTTTATATTTTCTTAATTGAAGTTGTTTCCGTGGCCTGATAATAGTTTATCCAACATGAATATATTAAATAGCTTCATCATGTGTTATTAAAATGTAATCATGTAAGCTTACCGGAACTTAGAACATGGCTATTTAAATTAATATGGTGTAAAGTATAGAGTCATGCTTCCTTTACATTACAGAGATGCTCCATCATCAAACGCAGGTACGAGTAAAACAAGGAGCTTGGGTAAAAAAATTATATCGGAATAATTCAATTAAATCGAAACTTAAAGATCTGCAGGTGGACTAATGACTGTTCAAAATTAATTACATAGCGATATTTGTATTTCCATTTTTTATTTATATTGATTTTCTGTTCTTTTTTTCCTGTGGACACAAATATGCAGTTAAATTTTTATTACCCCAAGAAAATTATGAATCAAATTAAGTTATAGAAAACTGTTGCTGTAATGACTGGAACACGTATTTGAACTTAGCCAGTTATAAACTAAGTGCTAAACGGCTGTTTAACGATGTAGGAAGCTAGAGTATCCGCTCCTAATAACGGTAAACGAGACGATATTTAACCATTACGTTAACTAGCAAATGACATAATTACACAAATTATAACTGTAACCACGTTTTATGTTTTTGCGATAATTTGAGACATAAAACAAGAATATTACTTGAAATGAAAGGAAAGTAGCATTGAGTATGATAACTATGATAGTTGGTAAGACAACAAATATAAATAGCAGTGATGTTATTGATCTCATTATCATATCCATATTATTCAACACATGAATGAACGAAATATGAAAACCTGTCATGTGAATTAGACAAACATTTGTGGCGGCATGTACATCGCCATATGCGAACTACGCATCACACTGACATCACGCAGCATATATACAATGTCCCAACATCAATAGTCGGGCAGTAGCACCAGACGCAACACCCGTCTGGTCGTAAGATCCTTCGTTTTCTATGGAGGATGAGTGAACTTTACACCCTGTCCCTTATACATTGTTTACCTATTTAAAATGAGACGCAATAGAAGTAAAATAAAGGGCATTGTAACACCAAGTTATGAGTTTCATGCATTGAATACTATCGTAAGCGTGTCATCGTCATCTGCCTAGTCTTTTCCCAACTATGTAGGGGTCAGCTTCCAATCTTACCAGTTGCAGCTGACCAGAATTTTACAAGGAGCGACTGCCTATCGGACCTCCACAGCCCAGTTACTGGGTAACTCGACCCCCCTGGCGTGTGTCTCCATCCAAAAACACTATCAAAGCAATCAACTGCCAAAGTGCCAATAGCACATCGTATCACGTACTACGCCAATCATTCTTCATTAGAATATCTACTAGAGCTGTCAGGCATTAGGCTATCAGTCTATTAAGATAGGCCAAAGGATTGTACTATCTGTTTAAATGAGGAAGGGTGGATAACATTTTGTTAGTACCTACTTCACGTCTTTCTTCCGGATTAATCAATCAGTTTGATATATGCTCAAGCAAACTCCTATATAAAATGATTATGTTAGAGGATTAAGAAGTTTCAATGTTCAGCAAAATATTCGAGTAATCTTCTGCCTGGCATAATTAATCCCGGATTTTACCAAAGCCCGTCTCGGCGTAAAATGAGATTTGGAGTATAAATCGCTGTTATAAACGGAGTATGTACGTCTAGCTATTTTTGTATTTGAACTAAAGTAAGACCGTCTAATTCACAGAAAGGCTCGCACACAACATAAAGCTGGAAAAAATATGCATGGATGTTTTTACTGAAAAAGAAAAAACATTAGATGATGCCAAAAAAACTAACACATTTGATACTAAAGAATACCGCAATACTACCGCTCTAACATCAGAAGATAAAACAGGTAATCCAAACCCTCTAGTTAATCGAATACATGTAGAAATAACTCAGGGATGTTCAGTTAGTACATTTGCGAGCAAGTGCAATCACGCCAGAGAACTGATAAGAAGTTTGCAGCAGACTAACACGTGGGCGACTGTTTATCGCGTCTGTCGGAGATAAAAAGTTATTTTCTAGATTTATTTCAAAGTATTGGATGTTAGTTTGTACTAGCTTAGTGGGAGATAAGGCTTGATTTATATTTTCATCTTCTTTGTTTGTAATTTTACACATTCTCCTTGGAATGACCATCTGCATTTTGTTTCAGACTGCTATAATATAATGAAGGTTAGAATTGGACAGTAATATGTATTAGGTATCATTCATAGTTACAGTCTCTTCCAAAAATAAAACTAAGCAACCAGCTTCCGCTACACAAATCTAATTTTCAGTTTTGTGAATTTCCTTCTCCTTAATTCCATTAAAGAACAATAAATAATACTTTAAAATTTCCTCATGACAAGTTCCCACGATTCTTTACCGGTTATGTTTTTATAACCGCTGCTGCACCCCCTTGTCTAAATCGCATCTTTTTTTACTGAAAAAGGCGTCGTCATTATTGACTTCAAATTCTTTTTGATCAGCACCACACATATCTGAAACCCTAAACTTCACACCCAAGCCACTGTTTGCACGCTCATTTTCTTCACCAAAGAAAAAGCTATCATCATAGTTGGCTCGCACAAATTCATATTGATCGAAAGTGTTCAATGCCACACGCCTTCCCAAGGTAATACAAAGTGCTAACTATTTCCTCAGGTTATCGATCCACTTTGCTGGGAACGCGCCATCTGGCATTTCCTTGACCGTCACGTATATATTACTGTGTATTATCTAAAATTGTATTTTGGCTTTACATGCGTTCAGTGTAACGTATTAGAATTATTTGTTGTGTGATTCGGTTACATAATTTTCTAGCTGTTTTTGAGGAACTCCACTTTCAGCTAAGATGAAATACATCTTGGTAGGTCCACCACCGAAAGCTCAATCTTTAATATTTCGACCATATTATTTACGTCTAGATTCATCCAATTCGAGAATTCAGACTCTTTTAATCTTCTTTTCGTGTGGTTAGTTACTAACCTGCTGTCAGAGTTTTAAAGCCGCCCATGGGCCTCTGACACATACCGTCGAGAAATATTTCGTTTTCATTCACCGTTTTTGGAGCAAGTGATAATTATACAATACGCACATGAATCCGAAAAGTTAGAGGCGCGTGCCTTTTTTTTTCTAACTCGAGACCTATGACTTGGCAGTCCGACGGTCACGACTAGGCTATCACTGCTATACTTTTTTAATGAAAACATAAATGTACAAACAATGTGTACATGCCTAGAAAGACATACGAGTACAACCAAGACATTCAAAAATATGAAGCGATTAAACAAAGGGTATTGTGCACTCGATATCTCGATCATGATACAATCGTGAATCATAAATTTCATCATCGATACCTACATTGTGTTCAACAGTTTTATCATTATAACGTATGATGGTAATTTTGTATCTTTTGCATTAATCTTTTTAAGAAAACCGATATGTTTTTTGAATCCAGTATTTTAAAAGATTCCACGTGAACATTTTATCATTATTTGCTCAATTAAAATATGTGTTTCACTTTCAGACAGGCTACTAAATTGTAATTGTTCAGAATTGTACTGTAATTACGTAATTTATTATAACAAATAAAACTGGTCCAAGTCAGATAGTATCATCCATTGCGTGAAGCATTATAAATGCCTAAGAACCAACCAAATGGAAATGATAGATAACGGAATTCCAGCAAAACTACGGCTGCTGCTTGATATAATCTCGGTTATTATAGAACACGGTCTACTAAATTAGCCTGTCTGATTTTAAAACGATTGTGAACTTTATTTGTAGATAGTAAACTATGTCGTAAAAAAAAAAATTGCGTTGAGCCAAAAAGATAAACAAAGAATATTTGCGACACGAACATACAATGAAGAATGTTCGTTGTAGTCGCAAGAATTCGGTCAGGTGACAACAAAAAATGTACGAAATGCACTGTCAACTGTCCGTCCGTCTGAAACCACTTTTTGATTCATTTGATACGAAACTAGTTTTGTGAAATATTTTAGATTCACTTTTTTTATGGTTTTTATTCGTGCGAAAAATTCAACATTTTATTTGAAATTTCAAAACATATATACAAGCAGTGGACGGAAAGAGGCTGATAAATAGGATAACTAAAATGTCAAAGACTTAGAAAAGATTGAGTAAAAGATAGCAATAATTGAATTAGATAATGTGTCGAGTGAGATAGAAAGCACAATAAGAATAGGACAAAAGTGTAGCGTAAGGAGAGCGCAAGTCACCCTAGACAAAAGAATTGTTTAATGGGCACGATCATGCAGATAGTGCAGATTTTAATATAGGCTTAAATTAAGCTATAAGGGAAAAGCGGAAATTTGTTACATGTAAAGTATAGAATTTATAATAAATACACATCTTCGTGCGTAGGTAAGTTGTAAGCCAAATGTCGGATGAGTTTCCAAAGACCTTGGCAAAACCACAACATGATATCGTGTCGCTATTTATTCTAATTCTGAAGCTAAGTGAGCATAGCCATGTTCAAGAACCAGAGACAATTAAATGGCTAAAGCTAGGTTTATGGCTAAAATATTTTAATGAAATTCTTAAAACTTACAGACGTGAAGGCCTAAATAACTCTAAAGTAGAAACTTAGGAAACGTAGTAAGGCATGACTATATGACCAGCATTGACTTTGAAGAAAGAAAGAAGGACACACTCCGAGGATTATGTGTTTTTTGGCGCAAAATGGAAGACACTTGTATGTGCGGTAAACTATGATACATCGATAAACAATTTACACCAAATGTAACACTAACAAGTTTGATACATCCCGCTGTATCTCAAGACTCAGTCCACGCCGATTCAGTTTGGTTTGATACAACGATAGAGTACAATCGGTTACGAAACAGTACCGATACCATCACACTTTCAAGATGTTTTGATGACGTAGCGCCACAGTTGGCTAACAAAAACTTTGGTTGCGTAAACCCACGGGTTTATCGATGAGCTTTCATTCAACTCGGTTTCCTTTGAACCAATCATTGATGGAAAACTAAAGTTGGAACGGGAAGGCCGTAAATCATACGATTGTGTATGAATCATAGGTAGTGGTGAGTAGTTTTGTTAATGGTCTATAAGTCTTATTAGATTAAAACTGATTTCTTAAATATCTATGGCGATGTTAAGTCATCCAGGAGTCATTTTAAATATGAACAGATTTTTTGTACATACAATATTATTAGTAATCATATTCTAGTCCTTTAAATCACACATATGCTTCAATTATTATTAATCAAATCATAAACCACTTCTGAGAATGTATAGGAAAAGAGTCCCAGGAAAAACCCACAAACATGCTTTTAGTATCTTGTATAATGATAGTCTAGCAAAAAACCCGATCAATTACAACGGGATAAAAAATATTTTAGGTACGCATACGTTATGTTATGTAGTCCGAAGTCTTCCTTCAATAAGCTTAATGGATTATCAATAAAAAAACCACGTGTGGTTATTTTTTTGTACCTTTAAAGTGGTAATGGTGTTTCAGAAGTAAACACGTGTGAGTCAAAACAGACGAAGCCATCAAATCCTTTAAAATATAATACAAAAAGACTTGAAATGCAAACCAGTAAATAAAAGAAAACATGATATACCAACATAACCAATTCTTTGATATAGAAAAAATATATTAAAAAGAAACATCGAAGCTACTGATTCCTCAAGCCTTCAAAGTTTTCTGGTGAAGGCGAATGCCGGAACTCGATCGATTTCTTTCCTACAAAGATACGACTCAAAAAACTTGTTTATAAAGAACAGTTCCGTCGGGTCCATTGGGGTGTAACATAATCTTGTTACGTCACTCCTGCAGCGATAAAAAGTGGTTGAAGAACTTGAAGATCACGATACGTGCCGGAAGCTGGGGCGATGGGTTCTGCACGAATTTGAGGAGCTGAGGAAATTCGCAAATACGTAAAAAATATGGATGTACCAATAAAGTTAGACCAAGAGAAGATAAAGGAGAGTGTATAAATAGTGACCATCCTATTAATAGAATTTGAGTTCATTTATGTCAGCCTTTATCTGGTTCACCGAACAACATTATTTATAGCGACCATAACCATCCTAAGTTCGAAATAAAGTTAAAAATATCACATAAAAATATAACACGTTCCATTTTTAGTTTATCAACCCACGTGGTTATGTAGCACGTGACTAGCTACGTGTCTAACACATAATAATGCCTTATTCACACTTCAACAGTATTTTTTAAGGTCAAGTCCACAACAATCTCAAAGCAAAGCAGTCGTTGACGTTAGTTACTCGTAGATTAACACGCCCACTCATTCATCGTTTATACACAAATCTATTGACAAAACACAAAACGAAATATTGACATAGCGTTCGAGATTAATTTCTCGTTGGAAACTGGAATTTAATACACACGCTACATTCAAGCATGTGATGGAAAAAAAACGCAGAAGGATTACTTTGCGATGAATCAACTATCACAAAGACATCACACGAAATCAAATTCTCTCAAATTCATGCAAATTCTAAGCATCCCTATTTGGAGACTATGCACAGTTGTACATATTTGGTATCGTCAACTAATGGGTTCCATAATGTGTTTTGGATTCGGAGATCGACTTCTGTGCTCAGTTTTTGTATGGTTTATGTGAAGGCGGCGCGCGCGCACGGTAGCCGATCGTGACTCACGCCAAGTGGCCGCATGGTAATGTGAACATGTTAATTGCTAGAGATTCGAGCCTATCTCATAAATCCTTTTTCGTGGGTAGCTAGAATTATTGGAATGGCATAGTTATGGCGAATGGGAGTTGTTTGCTTTTTTATATATTATGTCGTTGAATTGTTTGAATTGCTAGCTACCTCTGAAACCATTCTAAGTAGTTCTTGCAAATAAATTAAATCTTATCGATAAAGATTCTAAACAAAAAGTAAAGAGTAAAGCGGAACATGCTACAAAATTAACAAACCCAATGACAACAAACATCCATCGATCAATGCACACGACGTGAGAAAAATAAAACACGAAGATAAGAGCCGTTACACCGAAGATGATACGTAAGAACACAAATAGAAACACATGACAAACACAGACAGACAAACAAGCGATGAAACTGACGAGATGACCGAAAGTAACAAATAATCTTAATGACATAACAATAAGAGATAAACGTTATGGAATTTCATTAATCTCCGGACGCAATGTTGAAAAACAAATAAGTTATATCGAATAAATTAATGTGTTTTGATAATAAGTTGGTAGGAGTTAAAGGTTATGAGATAGTTGCAGTGAATTACGAAGAAGAAGGACCTGTAGTATTTCCATTCATTAGTACTTGTCAGCGCGCTAAATTCCAATGTATAGCCGATATTACGATCGCTAGACAGATGTTCTTCGAGAAGCAAGTTTGTTGCCAAATGTCTCTCTATAAGGTCAAGGAAATGTTACATTTTTATTCAATTTCTTTTAACTATGGACATCCTTATTATCAATGAAAATCCCATTCACATTATTGACGGTTTGGTTTATTAACAATGGTGGATTATCACCGCCAAGGAAGGCAGCTTGCACATTCATCTTATCAGGTGTTCTACTGTGCCCATTTGTATGTCAAATGTTTTATGAATCAAATGTTCTCTAAATCTCACCATTGTTATCGGTAAGAGCTCATAAACACCAAAGGTACGCGACATTGTCACGACTGAAAGTGGTTGCCAACGTTTAGTCGCAGAGAAGCAGAGGTGGATCATTTCTAAACTAGAAATGGACGAGCTATTGTGATGTCAGGCGCACGCCGCGATCCAAGCGTGGTTCCTGGCGATAAATCTGCAACACCGTTAGGCTAGCAACACAATTGATGGTTAGAAAAAAGAAATTTCGATTTGAATGCTATTTGAGAATTGAGACATTTGTGTTCTTGAATGCCATCTAGATTGGACAGGCTTTCTGAAACTTTGAAATAGTTGTTTTCATTTTGGAAAGTCGTTACCAACAAATGTTTTACGGGGGCAAACACCTGGGTTGAAGTTTTATCCATTACATAGTAGAGTTCATTTTTATCGGCCATCGAATGCACCGGAGAAAATCAATCATAATCTATGAGCTATCAAATAAAACAAAAAGCTTACTTATCAAGTAATACTTTTACCGATCATCCATCTTGATGAGGTACACGTCTCACAACATGCACACTCGGTGGACCTCTGACACTTCGCGCACGCGTATGCCTCGGGCGGCGTATGCGCACGATTTTAGGTCAAGGCAGCACTCGCCAGGGATCGCAAGAAGATTATTACAAATTGCACTACACTGCAGTCGCTACGGCCCGTTTTAGTCGCTCCAACAATGTTTAATATCATTTAAATTGATGTTATTATATAAACTTGTCTAGCTTGACGGAACAGATAGCCCGATGAGAAACAGAAATCATGCTGCTGGTGAATTTATTACTGAAATGTATATAATTTTCGGGGCTTTGGGAGAACAATTGGCGGGTTGCGAAGGTCAGGCAAGTGTACACAGATGCTAAAAGGGAATCTATTCATACGAAATGTTCCAATACCTATATGAATCTGCGTGGATTAATATTGTGTAAATTAAAGGAACGAGTATTTTCTATAAAATAAAACTTCATTACCAATACCGAACCATCATTCGTAAATCTGGCCTAATCTCAAGGAAGTGTAAATTTACACAATTTAGAGCCATTTTATCCTAAACAAGGGCGCCCATTAAGTCCAGAGTTCCAGACGTACTCAAAAAGAAAAGTAAATATTATGAACTCGAATTTGATTGATACGTGTTATCGTAATGTGGTTAACGTACCATTTTATCTACAGCTGTAGCTGGCAACTTTTCAATACCGGCGATTAAGCTATAAATTCAATCAAGGAAACCTTAAAAGAACATTATTGCTGAGATAAATCAGGCTGTAGCATTTACAAGATCTGCGATAATAGTTGAATCAGAAGTGGTTTCGGTCGTGGGAATGGTAATAATTGGCATCATGGGAATGGTGGACGGTCGTGATCTTCGCGATGGATTCGCCGGTGACGTGGCTAATGGCTACGAGTGATGACTCCCTGGCAATGATGTAACTGTGTCGGGACTATTATTTGCAGAATTGTAATCTTGGTCACGTATAATCTCAGTCATCAGCGATTGACATTTGTCCATCAAGTTTTTGATCTTACAGAAACTACAAGCTTTGATCAAAATTATGAAGCTTGCGAAGCTGGAAGTTTTAAAATACGAAAGAAAACAAAGTATTGCTACAAAAACAGACTACAATATAAATATTTGTAAAGGATCCCATAAAGATTGCAACCATCTATTAGAGTGCTGACTTAAATATAACTTTCCCTTTAAAATATGGCAGTTGTTTGACAGTAGTAAAATTATGGGGGATGCAAAGTACAATTTAAATGTTGGGTTCCGTGGGAACAAAGACAACAGGTGATGTACGGACATGTGTAGTCACGGATCGTGAACACACACATAAATAAAACTTCACAGAAGGGACACGAACACATAAAAATATTGCTGCTGCACGTGCTATTGGAATGGTTCGAAACAGTTTAAATAACATGCATGTATCTTAGAAGTGTTTATAGAAATGCTTTATTTGCACATCCAATCAGAGCTAGATGCTCATTAATTATGAAACGAACCTGACCAAATCAATGATAAGATTAATGTTATACTTAATTATACTGCTTTAGCAGGCGAAAATGTGAACAGTTGGCCTTCTGTAGATACCTTATTGCGTATCATTGAGGTGGCCATGCTATCGAGGGGGGCATTCCAGCAGTCGAAACAGTTGCGGGAGGGTGTGCGCCCAAGTGTGTCCCCTGTGGCATGGGGAGTTATGCTACGAAACTTTTGGAGTACCTACTGTCTTTGTAATCTTATGAAACATTCATAAATTGTCGTCTGCGGAATGAATACTTTATATTGCACTCGAAAAGTATTTGAATATAATCATCCAGATTTTGTCAAAGTAAATCAGTTTTGCTAATTCAACTGCCGTAGTGCATATTCTATGCAAACGTAATAGAAGATCAAACAACGAACAAAAAAACAGGAAAAAAATTTGAAAGCTTGAGTACGATATAAAGTTTTTTGTATAAGTAGATGATTAAAATAAAATATGGGACAAAAAAGGGATCTTTTTAAGCACACAGAACTAAAAATAGGTAAACAGAGAATATAATCCTACAAAAAAATTAGAAAGGTCAGAGGTCCCGCAAAGTTTAAAGAGTCCCAAGGGTCGGTAGCAATAGTAATCCGGCGCATGTGTCACAGTCATGGTTTTGCGATTAGCCGACGACGGTAGCGAAAGAGATTTTTTTGTAGAGTTAAATAAGATTGATGAATGATTAGATTAGGGACACAAATTACGAGTTTGGAAAATAAACAACGTTTAGTTGTTATTTAAAAAATATATTAGTATCGCTTTTTCCCGTATAAAAAAAATCCTACTCAAACATATTTACTTTCCGTTTCCAGTAGCATTTTTCTCGAATCCAATATTACGCTGATTATTTACTTACAACATAAAAATAACACTATCTGTTTCATTAAACAACACATTAGAAACAGAGCTTATTCACCCCAAATCCTAGCAAATGTTGCTGATCTAACGACCAAAACTAATGTCCAGAAACTGGAAATCGTCCATAATAAGCGAATCCCGTGAGAATGATCCAAGATAATAACATATCAACGAAACCAAAGGGTGTTCACTGAGGGAGTATTCTCCACCCCATGCGTTCAACAATTGGAACAATGGGCCATGCGCGCTTTGTATTCGAAATTTGGCAGATTTTTTATTTATTTTTTTAAACAAAGAACATCACGGTGGTTCACACTGGGTCACGCTTTACGACTTCCAACAATGTGGTGATGAAATTAATCATCAGTTCGGTTGTGACGTTTGCATCATTTACATCATCCTCTTTAGAATTTCGCTCCGTTTCTTTAACGTTTAAATGTTACACAATCAGCGAAATTTTGACTCGGAGAATCATTAGCAGCGATTTCACAATCAGTAATATATACTGTATAACAATGGGTAATTATATGGTTTTTGTTTTACACAAAATTGGCATAATAGCAGTGGATATGTCTTTGAATTGTTTGATTAGATAACGTTCCGGAAACATAATTAAATATTCCAATTAGTCTTTGTTTTGGTACATTCCAAAACACTAAAGTTATGTTTACGTAAGAAACTTTTACTTTTATGGCAGCAAATACTAGAATTATACAAAAGGCAATTAGTTTGTTTCCCCCTTTATGTACTAAAAAACATAGGCACCTAAACTCACGCGTTCAAATAATGAAGTTGAAAATTGCATTTTCGCTCAGTCTTTGATAAACACATCACGCTGTGGCGGCTTTTGTGCCATCGGATGCACGCTCCACATATTCTGCAGTCTGCACGTGACCGGCACGCGCCTCCCTCTCTGGCCCTCCGACCCTCGGGAGGGACAAGCCCTTGCGAACTCTCGTGTTGCCCTAGCAACAATGTTGTCCCGGGAAATTACGTATGCAGGATGCGCACCCCAATTATTTCTTGGGAGTCTTGTAAATATGCCGCTTTGTTGTTTCTTTTCGAAAATAATAGTTTCGTTTTCCTATGTACTTATGCAGTTACCTATTACGTATTCGTAAATAATGTAATTAGTAGGTAGGTATAGTAAAATAATGATAATAAGTAGGTGCTCATTTTCATTCAACAATTTAATTCTATTGATGCCTGACTGATAATGCGAAAAAGTGTGACTGATAAAAAACAGAATGGAAAATAATGTTTCGATACGACTTATCATGAATTGATGACAATGTTATCGAACTCAAAGAGAAGCTATATCCGCTTTCGATTCTTAAAATATATGTTTTTGATTGTCATCATCCTTATTTGATAGAAAACACGAGAAAAAACCTACGAAAACTCAATCGATGGAAAATACCTAGTGAAAAACTCATGATAACCAATTTCCACATGCTTCAAATCTAAATACTAGTGACCTGAAGGTGCCTACAGCTAGACGAGACAACAATGTAACCAATTTGTCTAACAAAAGCAAATTGTTGAATGTTCGCAAACAACTAAATAATAGATAAACCAACAAACGAGGCTTTACTAAATCCCATTAAGTCTATAAATCATAGTTCTATCGAATAGATACAGCTACAACTAATCCCGCATATATAACTCTAAACCCTCGGATTCACAAAGATTTCTATCGCTTAATAAACAGGATGAAATACGTAACTTATCACATTATAAATTTTGTCTACTATTGTAATAAAATAGCCAATAAATTGTCGGTCTATAGCCTTATAATATATAGCCGTTATAGAAGAGGGGAGTTTCCTCAACCCTTCATATTTCAAAAAGTTATTTCTGTGACCTTTACGAAGTTGACTTTATGAAGCTCTTTTGATGTCGGTTTCAAGTTTATAATGTATCTTATTTTATTTAATAGACTGTTGGATGTTTTAAAATAACTACCTGCACCTGTGTTAGAGATATGAAAGTTTTGATGATAACAGTTACTTAAATAAATGTACATATATTATTCTCTTCACATTCTATATGTACATATTTAACAAGTATTTCTAAAATGTAATTTCCATCGATGTGGGTACCTATATAGGAGTGTGGGGAGCGACATCAGTGATGTCGAATCGATGCAACACATGCAATATTTAATTACGAAAGGGGTGAACATGGGGGAGGGGTCCAGTGATTATATTTGCATAATAAAATAACGTGCTTTAATGGGGAGTTCGCACTATTATTTTAGGTGTCAACCTCAACAATACAACGATCTATAAAATTGATGATAGAACATATATGCCGTCGGTAAAAAAATAAGGAAAATTGTTGGCAGAAACATGCAGCAGGCTCTTCCGTAATGTTTATGATTTCATGTCAAAAGTATATAACAATAAACCGTCCCACATCCACTCGAACCTCATACACATACGGCCAAGCGTATAGCCGCGCCGTACAGTAGAGTGCAACGGAAGCGTCGTGTGCGCACCGCGTGCAATTAACTTTAACCGCATTGTATCCTGTCGCGCGTGCGCGGGACTAACGGTACTGTGCTAGTTACGTGTGGGTTAACACATCGACAATCGTCCATTAAATTGAGGTAATCTGATGACACGTAAATTACAAATTCCCTTCAGTCTGATGCGAAGGATCATGTCATGAGGAAAGTTTTTAAGGATGAATATGGACGGCAAGAAGCGATTGATTGCGTGGAAGAAGATATAGTTAAGGCTAGAGAAGTGGTATTTACTAATATGAGGGCTGATAGAGACGAATGGAAGAAGATATAGTTAAGGCTAGAGAAGAAGTAGTTACTAATATGAGGGCTGATGGAGACGAATGGAAGAAGATATAGTTAAGGCTAGAGAAGAGGTAGTTACTAATATTAGGGCTGGTAGAGATGAATGGAAGAAGACTACATGCAGCACCAATCCCAAATAAATTGGGACAAAAGCAAGAGGAGGATGATAGTGAGGATAAAAATCTCCGTCCGACACGATATGAGACTAAGAAACTTTTCGGGCGGCTTTAGATTAGTGTTTGTGGGTCGTATGTCCGATAAAAGCCAAACAACAAATTGTGTCATTCATTTTTCTAGTACGACGTATGTCCGATAAAAAGCAAATCGAACATTCTGTATCATTCAAAAACAAAGATTAGACAATAAAATTGGAACTGCACAAACCATTCATTGGGCATTAAATACAGACGGGGATAAACACTGATAACAATCGTGTGTGAAAAACAAAAAACTCAACAATCAACATTTTGCCAAAGGGTTACAAATGGTAGGCATTGCGTTAGATAACTTCAATTAATTCTTCTTGAAACTGTCAAAGAGACGATTTCAGAAGTTTTAGGAGCGGCATTTTCGTGCCATGAATAAATTTTTGGAGGTTATACCTAAGAGGTAGGCCAGACGATTCCTGAAAAAACACCCTGATTGATCCAGATCTTCAAAGTGTGCTTGATGTATTTAAGTTGTTAGACGAAAAAAAAAACTTTTTCGTAGCTATCAGAGCAATTACTGGAAAATCATCTAATTTTATGTTTTGAAATAAAAATAATTCAACCTTGGCATTGGTCCTTAAGACCATAAACGGCATACCCTCGTTACAAAAGGGTCTCTCTCACAAGGGACTTATTAGGACCTCTAATATACATTTATGTAGAAATAACCTTGAAGTTTACGTGTGGGCTACTTTGTCTATAATTTAGTAGGATAATAACATAGCTGCAGCTAAGTATAGCCCTTTTATACTTTAGTAAATAGGCCACATCACACTTAATGAGCTAAACGGGTCACCAGCTCCCAAAGCAAGCGCTGGAGTGGAAAGTTATGAGGACATTATAGGTGCATCCTTATCACAATGGACTAAAGGTGACTTTACTTTGGTCAATATATAAAGGTGGCCCGTTAATAAAGCTAAATTAGGAAAGTTGTGATACGTTCTATGTAGTAATTATTATATTAGAGTGATGTGTCAGAAATTCGTCGGTAATATAATTTTCTAGTTTGCGCTTCGAAGCTCGGGCTGAGTTTGAAGCGGTTGACATCAAAGTTTAACTTAATAAGTGGTTCCCTCAGTCTTCACTTATTTCTAACGTAAGTGTCTCTCTAATTTTGCTGGTAATCGAATCAAATTGGCATATTTGAATATTAGTTACGTTATGTTTTATAACGAGATATTCATCTTAAAAGCTTCTAGAAACTCTTTGTAGCTAAGTTGCTAAAGACCATTTCTTCCATTCTATGAAACACTGTTGATTCAGGTCGAAAGTCTCAAATCAAATTTCTCATCTCGACATTCTATCAAAATTAGAGCCAACTTCAATAAGAGCATTCCTTCCAATAAATCTACGATTCATTTGAATAGTTGTTAACTAATTTGTATATTCGTACAGGAGCCTGTCCTGCCCCGTATAATTTGTAGCCCGCATGTCAACGGCTTGGGGACTGATTCAATGGAAATTGAATAAGTGGAGAGCGATTGTAGACCTCGATAGAGTACTCGATAACAAGATAATGTGAACATAGCTGACAACATTCTGATTCTATCGGACAAGACTGTAGGAGAAAAATAGCGGGCATACCGAATGGTGAATAGCTTTATAGATGAGAGATATTAAATATCTGGCCAGTTATAATCATTATCTAGTTAATGCAATCATAACTCAATCGACCAGCGAAATATTTACGAAGATGAAAAAAAGATCTCGTTAAGGATGAATAATTAAGATGAATATTTCATCCAAACCGTCAGTCTTAATGAAAGCGATAAAAATGTCGTTAGTAGCCATCAGCCAAGACAATTAAGAGTAAAATCTAACTGTTCGCATTTTCGCTTAGCCCGTTCTCCTTGACATTCGATCGATTGTGCTAGAACGTATTATTAAACTAACTCTGTCTCGTTCCTTCCTTCAGGTGGAAGAGAGATGAAATTATTTGACAGCTCAAGTGTTAATCGGGTGACAATTGCGGGTTCATTGGGTCAATGGCAGGTTAAGGGATTAGTTATCTACGAAGGTTAAGTTCGAAATCCGTACACCCAACCGGCGGAGTGTGACTACGACCAATTCATTAGGGAAGAAAAATAAGCTTTGTACTTTGGTCCGTATTTATGCTCTGCTTTTTACTTTACTTTTATTTCAGCTCTAAATATGGAAGCTTGGACATTTTATTTATTGAGCAATTCGATATTACGTAAGATTCAAGTCCCAAAATCTGAACTTTCAAAAGATCAGACTAGCATTATCTCCAAGTGAAGCCTGCTGTAGCAAATCAACTTAATAAGTAGATTCATAAATTAAATACAAACAAAACTGCAGTCACGACCTCGAAACAGGACGTTATAGAACAAAACGTCCTCCATTCTTCGCAGAGAAAGTGGCCAGTAAAAAACATAGACCTACAAACATGTTCTGCATATCAATCGTTGTGTAAAGATTGATCGAATGATTGATAAGCTCCCGAACACTATGGCTGGTACTCTGGTAATGACACGTCGGGTCAAACGCGATAAAATCTGACATTGCGTGATACTTGGCCAAGAACTTGACATTGAAATAGGGTTCGCATGTTTCAAGGCGGTAATTTCCAACAGAAATGACCCAGATTCAGGAAAGGATATGACAGAATTATCATGCTGTATAATCTTAAGTAAGTAACAATTTAGATTATGAGTTTCCTGCTGTTCTTCGGTAGCACTATTATTATGGAAATTTAAGTTAATATTGAGATCTAGAACACCATCAAGTAATACAATTAACTTTCCAGGAAATACATTCAGAACTTGACAGTCAGTGTCAAGTACCATCACAGAAGTCGAAATTGCCAACCCTAACCATTAGAAAAAGATATAGCCCGTAGAAACAAATATACACGATAATGTATCTCTAGTTATTTTTATTGCAATTATTACTTCTGTTGGCTTTGCTTCAAGTAATTTTCGCTTTAGTGTTCTATTTCACTTGTCAATTTTTTTTTATAAAATTTGGTTTAAAAGCCTCTCTAGCAAAGAAATACTAATTTCCCGAAGTAAATAGTAAATGAAATATGGAGAGAAGTATATCTTTTGGTTAATTTAATTCGGCAATAAAGATCCGAGACTGACGTGACGTGGCTCGTTTTTTTTTGCTGGCTGTTAAATTAGCGCTCAGTAAGATTGAAAATGACGTGCTTCTAAATGAAATTGTTACTTTTACGTTTGGAAATAAAATATGAGTTATCATTCATTGATTTCATCGTCATTAGTCCTACAAACAGGTGTTCATAGCACAGAGGCATTGAAACTTATGCAAACATGATAACAATGGTACACGGAATCGTTAACAAAAAAAAAGTTTTGAAATTATTTTTGCGTTTGACCTACACCAATCTAGATCATTTCAAGACCAAGCAAAAATATCGGCCATAACAGACTAGTAACGGTGTTGGCGTCCCACTGCGTGACACGACTAATTGACGTGACGTTTCAGCCGTGTCATGTCGCGCGTGATCGGGGCACGTCGCGTCGGCGTCGTCGTGCGGAACATCCGAATGTAAAATGTAAATGCAAGATGTCTTAGTTACTGTTAACAGAAATGTCATAGCAAACAGTGCCGACTGACCGTACTGAAACTTAATGACATATTGTTCAAACCAAGTCAATGAATAAAGTGATAATGAGAACTATAATAATTCGGAGTTAACGATAAACATGAAATCGATTAAACAATTCTAAAGGAGAAGAACAAAAGAACAGCTGAAGATCAAAATAGAACCAAATTCACAAGAATTTCTTGTTAAAAAACTAAAAACAAGCAAAGTTTTATCCTGATCTAATCTTACAAGAAAAAGAAACGCAATTTTCCTTAAAGCTGGAGTTAAGATAACTTTTCAAAAAACAAAATCCAAGTACGCTTATCTTATAACTTTATGCAGTTATGGTAATTTGACATCTATTTTCTGTTCCATAAAGTTTTAACTACAAATTTTAGAGACAAGGCGAAGTAGTTGCGCCGTAAATAACTTGGTTAGACGGAAATGTTATGATTTGCATTCGTAGGTCAGTAAGTAATTCACAATAATTTAAATGTATGCGGAAGAGCATCATGCGATGCGCGGGTGGACTAACGTCATTACTTTCCATTTCTAGGTTTCTTCCTATATTTCTACTTATAGCTTTTTTTCAATTTTTTTATTCAGTAAGTTTTAACTTTAACTCATAATCATCTTCTCAATTTATTTGTGACCGGCCAGTACGTATTTTCTTCCATACTTCTTTCTCTCTCAGCTGTCATCTTAGTGTTATGTGTAGTGTGTGTGTGAGTGTGTACTGTGTATTGTGTCAGTGTGTGTGTGTGTGCTTTCTATAATAGTTGAATCTTCTATTCATACCATTATTTATACTTCTCCTACTGCTAAACTATCACAGTTTCTCCCATCGACAGTACCTTCTAAATCAATTCTCTCTACAAGAAATGTATTCAGGCAATAGTTTGTTCCTAGCCTCAAAGGTACACAGTCCGTTACAAGCAACGTTTTGCGTATCGTGAATGCTCTATGTTAGATACATAAATTACTTTAAGATGTGTTTGTACCACGGAGGAAATAGTAAATGGAGTCAGATAGATAACTTTCAAACACTGCGTAAGTACCTACCAATACCACTGAGAGATTTGCCAATAGGAAATACGATATATGACGCAACGTCATCAATCATCCAGTCACAGAAGTTCTTAGCCCGCAATAGTCTGTAAAAATTATGATGTTCATTGGCACTCCAGATATTAATAACTCCAGGGCTAAGGTACATGCTGGCCACAACTCTTCGCTTCCTCAGATGGCCCGTTATGGCCTCGATTGTGGCTTAATTAATGAATAATGGATGCAGTGTAATAATTCACTGAGTTCACTGTAGCTCCCGATTTGCTTCGAGCAATACGGGAAGCGAATGTGGTTTTGCAAGTGAAAATATAGACTGTTAATGTATTAGATAATTTCTCGCCCATTACGTTAAAGCGAAATTTTACCTGCTCCATCATTGGTTTATACATGTTTGCCTAAATTTAAGTGATTCGTAATATATATCTAAACATAGTACTAACTACAATCTTATAGGTATGTTGACGGTAATAGCTGGATTAGGCCTACGCACATAAGCATCGCTACTAGCATAGGGGTCTTTTGATGTATACACGCCAATTACCAGCAATAAAATTCAACACCCATAATTGAATCGTAAAGTAAATACTGAATCTCATAACTGCAATCTCTCTCGCCAATAATATTAATCTGTACAATTCTTATTAATTTCACGTTCTGCTTGATATATCAGCTATTAACGACAACTCTTACAATCACGGTAGGCAGTAGAGAACGGAATGCGACTTACGCGGTCTAAGACCTCCAGTATCGCAATAAGGAATTTTCTCTTTTCCCTTAGCTAAACTGTTGTAGGAAAAACGAGCAATGAATTTAATTAATTGACTTGCCACTTGCACGAACAAGCAATAACTAACCCAATTTCTTTGAGATAAGAGTCATGTCAGTGAAATTTATTTCTGTTAGCAACTGTACGCCATAATTCACTCGTAGTGTTGCCAATCTCATGTGAGAAATATGCGCTATGTTTATGCCAAAAACTTGTAGTGCAGACGGTGCAGTTGCTGTTATTAATTTAAGAAAATACCAAGGACAGAGTGGAGAGATGAAAATTATACATAATGGTGCCGACAAACGTGTGAGATGTTTAGATTTATGCGTCTGAAGGTTGATTCGTCACATTAGCGAGATCAGTCCATAAACTTCCACGGATGAATTTGAGCATTGTACTTTCACTTCTAACGAATCGAAGTAAGGAAAATTGCACATTTTTAAAAGCTATAATAAAAATGAAATAATTTACGTAACTGCTAACCGTTGCGAATATTATTTCAATGTGAATTTGAATTATAACTTTCTATTTTTTTTACTACTTCCGAAATGCAAAATAAAAATTATCCAAGGTAAATATAGACATAATGTGGAAAGAAAAATAAATACTGCATCAGCTAGATGATGATAAAAATAAAAATGCGTGAAATTACTTAATCATCGTTAGAATATTGGCACATAATAAGCTGAACATGACTAATGCGATTAACAATACTGAGGAATGAGGAAACAACACAATTAAGAAAGATTAATTTACACACTGATAACGTGGTAAACACCCAAGGTTAAGAAGTAAAGGTGGAAAAAATAAAAATAAAAATTACGAAAATTCTCGTTATTTTCAATTCATACTGATCTGACACTTGCTGTAACGCCAGGACAAATTAAAAAAGTGTTTTATAGTGGGCCTAATTATCTCAAAGAAAAAAGGCATAAAGGACTGTACGGATTATAGATAATAAAACATGCGTTCGTTGAGAACTCATAAAGCGTCAGGTCTCTAGCAACACCTTTCGCTAAGATCAGATATGGGATGTCCAGCTGCTTTTTTCCCATATCTATAAAAGGTAAGTGTCAGTTTTTATAACTGATTTCATGAGACTCGCTAACAAGTCAAAATGGATGAAAAACTAAGTTACATTAGATGAACATAACATAAACTTGCACTTTCACACGACTGCCATTGACTGCGTTTTTGTGCAGATACTCGTTTTTATTTTTATTACGTGTTATAATTGGTTCACTTATACATGCCTAAGGCGAATATACCACTGTCATAATTAAATATTATCGTAAATAAATATTTAAATTAGGTCATATTACCTAAGTATATTTGTAGGGTAACAGATATTATCCTAGATTTATGATAGTGTTATATCCACCTAAAACAGTCCTTTATAATCCTTTACCCAGTTATATAATAAATGCGAAAGTTTGTGAACATTTCTGTTTGTTAATGGATCTCGCATAAACGGCTGCATGGATTTAGAAAAAAATTGGCACGCCGATGGACCATGTCATAGACTACAACTTAGGATACTTTATATTCGGGGACCATGAAGCAATTAAAAAAAAAAAAAAAACTACAATATTAAAATATATATATATTTATATATAAAATCGTGGTCCATTGCTATACAAACATCTGATTCGATAATGTGTTACATAATTCTAATTTGTTAACCTCGAGGCCGGAAACTTGCATAAGCAAGCATGTAATTTTTATCAGTTCATGTTTTATCTAAGTCGCGTTAAACAAACAAGACGAAGATAATTTGCTCAGTAGATTAGATACAATCGACGCTGTTTTAAATAACAATTGAGTTTAGTATTTTGCAATTCACAACTAATGAATATAAGAAAATTTTGTATAGTTTTATTGGTGTGAAAGATGATATTATGTCCCGAAATAAAGTGAATACTGGGATGACAACTGATATAGTTGTAGGTGAGAAGAAATTCTGCGCTGATCCCAAATAATTTAGGGCGGATGAAGATGATCATATCCCTTTAACCCCAAAGCTAATTAGATTTATTTTTACAGCTCTCCAAAAAAATTCTCCAGATTTATATGTAAATCTAAAATTTCCATATCTCAACAAATTATTATTAATCGTAATACAGCATACTACATTAGCATGTTATAGGTTAAGTCTCACGCTTCTGAAACTGGGTAAGTAGCACTGAAAGCGGCGCTCGCGCATATTTAGCGCTCCGTTTAATGCCATGTATGGTGTCGCGCATTAAGTCCAAACACTATAATCGCTTGTAAGTGGTGACAGATTGCTGGATAGCCTACCACCAGCATTAAATAAAGATTGGATTAATTTAACATTTTTGTTTTAGTACACGTATTAAAGTCCCTGCTCATGTTTTTAATATGTTAATACAAAACGCTGCTGTGCCAGATGGCGAACAAAACAAACGACAAGTGATCCACATTAGCCCTGGATCGAAAGAAGTAGAAATCATGGGGTAGAGGCCTTCTCTTTTACCAGCAGTGGGATGGTGCAGGTAAACAATAACAACACATGAAATACTTAAAATTTATATTTGTACAACAGGTAGGTTCATATACAAACATTTTTTTTTTTTTAATAAGTACTGATTTAAAATTTTCAGTTTTATTACTAATACAATATTCACCACCAATTTCAAAGAAAAACCTTTTTTAAAGACATATAAACAAACATACAATGTATCCAAAAGTGTACTTTGCGTGGGGCATGACGCGGTCGATACAGTCAGCGACAGAGACAATAAAATGAATGTTACGTTACGTGCGCATGAGTTGCTAATCAGCCGACTCACGCGCGGTTCGATGATCCATTCTAGTTTGTTGCACTCGCGTGTTTTCTAAGAAGATGCGTCTTAAGATATTAGAAAGAAATGGTAATAAAATGAATTAATTTGTTAAAGGCATTATGCAGCTGAGATGAGAATTCTAAGAGGAATGTGTGTTGTTACGCGAATGGATAGAATAAGAAACGAGTTTGTTATAGAGTCTGAAAGTGGCAACGGTGACTGAAAAGTTATATGTAAATCGGTTGTTATGACCATGGTATGTGATGAGGAAGAATGAAGAAAATATCGTTAGGAAAGTTTTGAGCATAAATGTAGATGTCTAAGACCAAAGAAACGAAGGATGGACTGTGTGAAAGATGATATGACTAGCAAGGACGTGACTTCTGAGATGTTGACTAATAGATAAAGAACTTTGAAGGAAGAAGTATTGTTGTGCCAACCCCAAATAAATTGGGACAATGGCAAGAGAATATAAAGACTGCACGTAGCTTAAGTTTCAAGGCAGCTAACGATACTGTACTGTTTAACTGGTTTAGAAAGAATATCGTTAACCGTTCGTTATGTGATTTCTGGGAGCTACAGCATATTAACTTAATGAACTAGGAGCTTAATTTAGCTTTTAGTACTCACTTATAGTAAATTGCTAGATCGTAACCATTAAACTAAGAAGGAGGAAAACCTACGCATTCGTTTATTGTGTTCCAAGAATCATCTTTTGTAACCAGAATAGACTAATGTCGATGTTATTGAAGGAAGCTGCGGGCTCCACACAGCATTTGTTTAGTCTGAACCAGTGTGCAGTAACCATGAACCAAAAGTTTTTCTAAAGAAACGCATCAAATTAATCTTAAATTATCATTTCAGAGAAATTTAAGTTTTTATATCTAGAAATGAGGGTGAAACGTGAACATAATGCGGTCTTCGTAGAACCAGCATACATTTGACACACATTCCACGGATAAGACACAACATTAAGTTTTAAAACACCAAGAAGTTTTTACGGTGTTAACAGAATTCCGACGAACATAGGCGTAAGCTCTCGAGACCATATAAAGACGTAATGATACAGGATTTTTTTAAATACTTTTATGGTATTGACAAATTGATGAATGAATCCACTATACAAACCCAGTGACATTCTTGAAACTTTTACAATTTAACTGGAATAGCATATTTTTACAATATTTGTAATCTCTTAAAACTACTTTCTGGTATATTTTTTTGTAATTTTTGACGGTCAAAAGTGCCTTTTATGTACTCCTAATTGAAATACATTATTTGACTTTGACTTAGCAGCGACGATATCTAGTAGCATACGTTTGACATACATTCCTCGATCAACACGCTACAGCTGGTTCTAAATTACAGGGATAATGTTATGATTAGTTTACCGTTAAGCCACTCTGCTAGAAGTGCTAGCCTTAAAAGAGTATAGTCCCCGACACTAATTACAATGATTTAGATAAGTTTACACACCATTTAAGTGCAGCTTAGAACCCAGCCTTTATACTGACAGGACAAACCTGATTATTGAATAATCCTATTAATATCAGGCGACAATTTGATATATTGGCGAGTATTAATAAAATTGCGACACTCCTACATTTGCATTTGAAATAAATTTCCTATTACGGAAACTGATAATTACATTTGGCTTATTGCAATAAATTTGAAGATAAAAAGAGGATAATTTCACAACTAAGTAAGAAATATTTTTCCTTATTCTGAGACGTTGATGTTAATTGAAATTCTATTTTAATACAGGCATCCGATGCGCCTTGTACGGTTGTCCGTGTTTCCTTTTGGGACACATCTTCGTCAGGCTACATTCCGCACGAGACCTGCCAATTACGAGGGAGTCGCTGAAACTTTTTTACAAACTACTAACCGTTATTCGATGACTTCGACAATCGTTAAGAACCTGTCCCTTTGCCCATATACGAGGGATCATGTTCCGATTTTCTAGCCTCATCGCATTACCACTTTTTTCCTACTTGCTTACTTTACGTACGTATGACATATTGGTGTCAATGCAAAAATAAAATTTAACGTGTATTTATTCATAAGGGCCACTTCACAGGTGAAGCACGTTCTTGCGTTTGTTATCGACTTATTGAGTGATTTTAGTCGAAGATGTTTGCGAACATATTTTATGAGTGTTGGAAAATTGACAATGACTGAGACCCAAATTAAACACCATAAAGATAAAAAAGCGTTTGTCGGTGACGGAAAGATCTGTAGACTTTGCCGGTCACGACAACAGCTGTCCTCGGCACCGCGAGTTTTCCGATGGATAATCGACCTCATAACCAATATTTGGACATTTTAAATCTTTTGCCGAAACAAATGGATCTGTTGGATGCGAATCGATTTACGTCTACGAAATTGAAAACAACAATTAATTTGGCACAGTTCACCGATCAACAAAATTCTTGTTGATAAAACAAAATCGGATCCAAGGCTGTTCACGGATTAAGTTAATACCAACAGAACGCAGGATCGGAAAGTGAAACTAAATCGTAACTAATTAGTTCGATTAGTCAAACACGAATAGGTCACAGAGACCGGTCGGCACGGGTTTCTCGCTTCATTTTTGGCGACTTGACATCATTAATTAAAGTTTTGACGTGCACATTGTTCGCGCAGTCGTTGGCCTAATGACATCGATTAAGATCCTTGTTGAAACCATCCTCTTTGCATTGTTACACCTTTTCTATACAGTCAATATTGATTTACGCAGAACAAAGGCCGCGTAAGATTGATGATCATCGGTAACGAACAAAAATGAATTATCTGGTGAGTAATTACGGTTACAAAACATAAGCCAAGGTTACGAAAACTGAGGACCTACATACACAAATGTAACGTAAACTGTTCATGGGAACTAATAATAAATACGTAACAATGAGTTGCTCCGCTTTTGATGTGAGCAAACACGTCAGAACCGCGGCTGGTACTCGTAAAACTAATTCAGTGCTGCTAACTAGCAACAACGAAACTGTGCTGCGTAACGACAGCTCGAAATAAAAGAACACAAGAACACCGGTTCGATTTGACTCGAAGATTGATGTTCCACGCTCTTAAAATATTTGGCGGACCAGATAAATGTCGCAGAATCATGCTTTCACAGTCGTAAAAAATGTTACTGGCGCCTACTAAACATAGCACCAGGTCGCGAACGAAGTCGTGATACCATTTCGCAAATACAAGATGCACGTAAAAGTGGAGCGAACCTTGGCGTCCGAGTCCTGGCGGAAGGCCAACTGAGCAATTGAATGAATGACGATTAGCAAACAAAAAATAACAGGGGTAGACGAACACGGATCGATCTATTTCGGGGAGGTCGAATTGTCTGAAGTACCTGAGTCAGAAGCAGTTCTGGCACTTGAGGATTGCGCTCATTGAGCTAGAGGAAATGCGTGTCTGCTTACGATAGTGGCGGTACTTGGGTGAAATATTTTAGGCTAGCGTAGTGTATGGCACTCTATAGACTACTGTTAAAGTGAAGGAGGTCCTTTGAGTATGTCAGACGTGACCGGGCTGGCAAAGGCGTCGTTGTTGCGGCACGTCCGACGCGCTGTCTGACTGGACGCTCTTATCTACGGCAGTTATCGATTGGACCTCGATTATTGTGTTCGTTACTTGACTCCGGATGACTCCAGGAGAATTGAAGAAGTAGAGCCAAAATGTGTTATGTTTTGGTCAGCAAATTGGAGCAATTTTCACTTATGCCTAAGCCAAAGTATTTAAGTATCTCGATGATTTAAAATGATGAAGCGACAATACACTTTTCTGAATTTCAGGACGACAGTTTGCGATTATGAGACAGTCATAAATATTTTGAAAATATTTTGGCGTGTCACCAAACTTTACGTCAGCTTTATCAGCAGCATAAATTTATGATTATAAATTATTGTCATTCGTATGTTCCAGCAAATACCACGTCGTCACTAGATAAGGATATGATACTCCATAATTATGTCCTTGGCGAAGTACAAGATAACGACAATGATAATATAATATAAGACTTGACAGAAATTTTTAACGCAATATGATTTTGCAACAGTAAATTCTGGAAAATGTAATCTCACAATTAAATTTTTATAAGAATGCATGTAAAATATGTTCGCTTCAAATTGAAGTCATGTAGAACGTTATAGTGATAATCATAATATTTCTGAGTGTGTGTGTGCGCCATTGAATGAGAACTGATGTTGACAAACAAAACAATTCATTGCGGAGCGCACATCTGGTAATTGCTTCAAACTTTTGAACAATAGTCTGAAGGAAGCTTGAATTAATATTCGAGAACACAACTAGGCTGCAATAAATTCGGTACAAAACTATTGTAATGAAATTCATGTAAATACTGCTGTAACTCCAGTTGGGAATGTACTGCTATTATTCAAAGCGAAAACAAGTGTTACAAAAAATTCAGATAATGTAGTAGAATTGTAAACATTATTGGACGGTATTATTCATTCGCGGCAGGCGGAACGTTTCAGATAAGCCGGTATTGTCCGTGATAACGTTAATTATGGCTATGTTCGTAAAAGTACCAAAAGGTATATTTCCAAATTGAAATTTTCCCTCACCTTCGCACCGGAGATGCTGGCGTTCATCCAACTTTCGGTGCTGACGCCTTGGCTGTCGCCGAAATTCGTATTCGAACACTTCAATACATGCAATGAGTTTGTAAAACTCTAAGAAACGTCGATATCACCAAACGCACAGTACAGAACTTGGCACAGACTAAGCACGTCTGAACGAACACAAATTAGGACGTTGAGTTTAAAAACACCACAGTAGGCTGAACCAAAAAATGGTCTTTCACATCACGACAAATATTTGCGTGGACACAGGTGCACACTGTGTAAATAGATGCAGCGCTCGGTGCCGGCGACACGTGCGCATTCGATGGCGAACCGCGAATAACAGTGTATAACGCGAGCGGCACGTAACGCCCCTCTACCACGACCGCTGTACGCACGGGGCACAGCGACACTGACGCAGTCACTCGGCTCGATTCTACGCCGCATCTCAACCCCTCGGGCCTACACCGCTACACCCCGCTCGGACAACCAATATTTTTTACCTCGGGAAAAAGCCTCACATTGCATCGCGCATCAGACCACTGTGCGAGCTATGGCATTCGACCGCTTTTTCTGCCAACTTCATAATTATTCAGACCTTTTACGGAACCCTGAATTTAACGTACACGAGTAAATAGTATGTTGAGGTGAGTATGCGAGGCATAGATTATCTTGAAGACGTTTTTTATGAAAGACTGAGTGATCCATACAGTAATTCTACATATTTGACATTTTGCTGCTGGTACACTTTGTATGATTTGTTTACCGCGAGTCTTCGTGATTGTTTGGCTTTCTCGCGAGCGTGTTGTCAAGTTGACACAATAAACACCGAAATAGAATTGTCTATTGAAATGCGAAAGTGTGCCACATCCTGAAGCCGAGTTAATGTGAAGATAATGACAGGCACCAATAGTGCCGCTAGGCGCTAGGATCACGTAGAGCCAACGGTACCGTGTCTGTGCGACTGTATGCACCGGGGCTTATTTAAATAATCGTCGCATTGACGACTTAGGGCTCCGGGGACGATTTGTGGTGAGATAACGACGTCCACTGTGGTTATTATGTGTCGTTGTGGTGCTTAGAAGATAATACGTCTCCGCACAAATACCGGGTTTGTTGACAGATCTCGTGGCCTAATTACTTAATGAAAGCCATCATTCTACGAACGTTTATTAGGTCAGACATAAAACGTTTAATTAAGAAACCGAGCCTCATTCATAAACCCAAACTTACTTCGTTCTTCAAAAGTAGAGCAAAGAGCACGCAGTTTCTGCAAAAGCTAATCAGACTAGCAAAACATGAGCAATCACATATTTGATCAATATTTTTCCTCTTCCACTTGCACGGTTGCAATAATTAATACCATATACAAGATAAGAATGTTCAATTGGCTGGAACGATTGAAATTAGCGATAGCAATCCATACAGAGATGGAAGAAAGCTGATACAATTATATAGGAATCTAGAAGACCCGGTCAGTAGATTGTCGTTATTAATCAAGTGTAATACGATAAAATAATGATGGTGCGTCGGTAATCGATGTGGTTCTGGTTCGAGAGCTCCTTCATATGGCCGGTTGTCACGACATGACCAATGGAGGGAATCCGAGCGACGTTGAGCATTCCGTCTCGTTACAGTTTCCTGACTTTCTGTGTGATCTTGTAAAATTACAAGCAGTGCCGCCAGTACAAACCTGACGTCTTCTCTTTAAGGGGGCATAGCGAAAATAACTTAAAAGTAAAATATACTTCAATTTATTGGCAGTGCAAATAACCCGTTCAGTCCCTTTCAAAGTAAAGAGTGTGAAAGACACAATGTAATTATTTCTTAAAGACAGTATTTACTTGTTACTTGCAGACCTGCTTACCCATTAAGACTATTTATGTTTTCCTTGATTATCCAACTCGCAATTTATATCTGTCAGGGTAGATTACAATGACAATACATTGTCATTTAGAAAACAATACAACGGCGGTAATGAGGCGGTCGGTAAAGTTGCAAGATTTACGCGGATTTTTGTCCCGTCTCGATCTTGTGATATTTCCTTAACTTTCTCTTTCCCCATTGTAGTATCGGAGGTGTCGACCGCGATTTATCGCCGACCATCGTCCGACAACGACACAACACGGGAATCGAACCCCGAGACTAACAAAGGCATAAACAAGTTTCACTCCACCCAAGCTTACAAACTGTTACTGTAATTTAATACGTATTCGATTGGTACAGCGCGAAAAATATCGTGGATTTTATCATTTGCGTACTAAAAGGCAGTAAGTACCGGATTGGGAGAAAGATTTTATGTCTATAATACAGAGATGGCGGCTAATAGGGATGAAGCTTGGGTAAAAAAAAAGAAATTCTATTTAGTCCGTTAGATAATAAAAAAATATCTGACACGTATTTTTTGCTTTATCATATTAATAAAAAAATTACTTAGATAAAACGCATTAAAGTTGGGGAGTGGGGCGCGCTACGTCACAAGTGACGTACTGCCACATTTTGATTAGGTAAAAAAGAAAAAATACGTGTCCAATTTTTTTAATAATCTAAATAATGGACAGCAAAAAAATTATCCTCCTCCCTATTGAGACAAACACATGAAAAAAAAAAAGAAAATAAGATCCGTCGATCCTCTCATAAAATGGAATAAGAGCAGGCAGGAGCAGTACAAACTAAAATCCCTAGATTTTACTAAAGTTTACTTAAGATTCCGAGCAATTGTTTCGTATGTCAGCTAGTATGCTAGGATTAAAATCGGAAGCATGTAATTTTTTGTTTACTCATTTTTTGTGATAATTTGAGATTCTTTTTGCTGGCAGACGTGGGGTATTTTTCAGCCTTCTCCTTTCACGTGGACGAAGTCACGGCAGAAGCTAGTTTCTTATCATTAGATTTTAATAATTTATGGATTGTTTTGCCCCTTCAGAAACTTGCAGTAAACTACGTCTCAACGAGTGATCTTTTTCGATTACAAGTGATACTAAATCGCTTTCGTGTGAGGTTTTTACAATGAGAAAGCGTTCGCATTGTAAGTTAAGTTATATCCTACAATAAACATAGCAGAGGTGGTTTACTGTGACGTTAATAGTGCTTCAAGTGAGAAAGCAATATCGTCAGGAGCCCACGACGACGCCATTTTATTTGTTCACTTTCATGTTTTAGGGTTTACATGTCCGATAGGTACCTAGTATGTATTTTGTGTGAGGGCAAATCGAATCAGGGTAGAGCTAAAATTATTTTACAGTTGAATACTTAAATTTTTGTTAAGCAACAGCGTCTTTGAGAAGAGACGGGTATAATGAATGAAAGATTTATGAATCCGACTAGCAAAAGCAGCACCTAGCACTTGGTTATTAGTGAAGCATATCAGAATCAGAATCAAAACATTATTTGCTATGAATGTAGGGAAAGGTATAAGATTTTGTACGTAAATGAATGAGATTGGCTACAGTCTACCCTATGGCGTGCAAATGATTTATTTATTTGCTCTCATGCACATTACACATTTTACAATACATTAATGTCGGTTTTTGTACATGAACCCTGTCAAGGCACTGCAAAGCACAATGCTCGTTTGCTGTTGAGTTTATGAACATTTAAATTAGCATACTAAGTCAAAACTTGATAATTTTTGTCTTAACATATTTCAGAAAATAAATAAATACAATAACACACACATAAAGTCAGATTATATTAGTAGGTACGAGTAGGTAGTGAAAAAGTAGAATAAAATAATAATAAGGAATAGGTAATAATTAAAATCATGTCATGCCAAGTTATTGATTAAATTGAATTATGGTGTAATTATTACATAAATTAAAATATTAATACAAACAAAATAGTCTCAACAAAACAAAACAGAAATTAAAGTGAAGTCAATTAATAATATTATAGTTTGGTAAGTCTTACTTGGTCAAATTTTCAATTTATTATAACAATCATAATCTGGATAAATTCCTACAAGTGGTGAAGTTACCTTAGATTTTAAAATGTTTACAGAATAATCTTTAAAACCATGAGGTATTTTACTATAAATGACAGGTCTCAGTGTCATAACATATAAGTTAGTATCATTGGAGTACCATTATCTGTTGATGATGTGACGACCATCAAGAGAATATATCGGATTGATGGCATACATATACGAATCAAGGATGACCGACTAAAATAAACAGCGTTATGTTTTCTAAAAATAAACAGGTAAGTACAATTCTGACTCGCCACAATTTAAAGGAAAGTATCGTGGGAAAATGGCTTCCTAACATAGCTGCATACTAAAGCGAACACGTGTGCACCATTAGTAGCGGTCATACGCATACATTGACTGCCCGGATTCACGACTGACACTAGTAGCCGGGTTTGGTTACATTACCAGAAACAAAACTAACGATTCTTGAAATGCTCCTGTGGGTAATGCTCTACAAATGCTCACTTACAGAAAGCTACAGTGGATCGATATCAAAACTCAAAAAAACTCAAAAACTCAAAGCATTTATTTCAATTAAACCATTTACAGGCACTTTTGAATTGTCAAGAAGTCGGTCAGTCAGAAATATGAAGCTAGTTGCCCATTCCAAAGCGTAGTAGGTACCTATGGAGAAGAACGGGCAAGAAACTCCACGGACACTCTTTTAAATAAAAAAATTGTTACAAAATATTGGTTACATCATTAATGTTGAAATTATACATGTGAGGACAATGTAGAAAGACGTGCACGTTAAAAGCATCCGTAATAAAAATATAAAAACAAAGAACAATTCAAAAATTAAAATAAGCCATGGCAGCTAAGAGATGACCAGTCTCTACTGACGGCGCCCGTTCACGAACATGACGCATGGATTAGCACCATTCAGCTCAACCATTTTGAAGGGAGCTAAATGATCCAACACACGCGCCACCGCCAGCGAGACATTAGAGTGAGCATGACATAATCTCAGCCGCCAGGGCACATTCAAGTCAATGAAAGACATACCCAGTACCTAAATGGTAGCTTTATAGTCAGTACATAGTACTCACACATGTGCTATGCAATTATACAATGCTAAGACATTGAATTTATACAATGCAAAGAGTTTTTAAAATCTTCAGCAGCTCCAACGGTATTTTCAAATGCTAATTAATTAGTTTATGCTTGTGGAGCAGGACCAGCAATGAGCCAAGCATTTTTATCAATTATGTAATCCCCCAACTTATAATATGCCTGCCTACATAGTGTGCGTTTTATACAAGATTTGAATTTCGTCTCATTCAGTTGAAGTATGTGGGGAGGAATTTTATTGTAACATTTTAAACAATACCCCATGAAAGATGAGTCTACTTTAGCCAGTCTGAAACCTGGTTGAACTAATAGATCCCTATTTCTTGTACAATAATTATGTCTATCACCTCTTTTACTAAAAAGATGTAAATTTTTTCTTACGTACATGATGTTTTCATAGATATACTGACAAGGTACCGTCATGATGTTAATGTCCTTAAACAGTTCCCTTAGAGAATCGCGCCTACGGAGATAATATATGGCTCTGATAGCTCTTTTCTGCAGAATAAAAATAGACTCGATGTCTGCAGCCCGTCCCCACAGCAGAATACCATAAGACATGATACTATGAAAATAACTGAAATAGACTAGCCTGGCGGTATCTACATCAGTTAATTGACGGATTTTTCTGACAGCATATGCTGCTGAACTTAGCCGTCCTGCAAGAGATGTTAAATGAGGACCCCATTGTAGCCTTGAGTCGAGCGTGATTCCTAGGAAAACAGTTTTATCGACAAATTCTAGTTTCTCTTGATTCAATACTATCTCACAATTACTATTTTTAACATTAGGTAAAGAAAATTTTATGCACTTAGTTTTTTTTCCATTTAATACTAAATTATTAGCAGTGAACCAATTTTGGACCTGCAGTAGGGCGTTATTTACGTCGTCAAAATTTGTAGCACGTCTATCTACCTTAAAAATTAAGGAAGTATCGTCAGCAAATAACACCATTTGTGGTTGATTTTTTAATAAATGGAGTAGATCGTTAATATACACTAAAAAGAGGAATGGACCCAAAATCGAGCCTTGTGGCACACCCATTTTTACTTTTAAACCTAGTGAATTGATACCGTTTATCGAGAGATGGCTAGATATTGTTAGAATGCTCCTGTGGGTAATGCTCTACAAATGCTCACTTACAGAAAGCTACAGTGGATCGATATCGAGAGATGGCTAGATATTGTTAGAGTGCTCCTGTGGGTAATGCTCTACAAATGCTCACTTACAGAAAGCTACAGTGGATCGATATCGAGAGATGGCTAGATATTGTTAGAATGCTCCTGTGGGTAATGCTCTACAAATGCTCACTTACAGAAAGCTACAGTGGATCGATATCGAGAGATGGCTAGATATTGTTAGAATGCTCCTGTGGGTAATGCTCTACAAATGCTCACTTACAGAAAGCTACAGTGGATCGATATCGTGAGATGGCTAGATATTGTTAGAATGCTCCTGTGGGTAATGCTCTACAAATGCTCACTTACAGAAGGCTATAGTGGATCGATATCGCGAGATGGCTAGATATTGTTAGAATGCTCCTGTGGGTAATGCTCTACAAATGCTCACTTACAGAAGGCTATAGTGGATCGATATCGCGAGATGGCTAGATATTGTTAGAATGCTCCTGTGGGTAATGCTCTACAAATGCTCACTTACAGAAAGCTACAGTGGATCGATATCGAGAGATGGCTAGATATTGTTAGTATTTTTAGTATGATTATCTAATTGACAGATGCCAAATGTATTGATGACCGTAGCATGGTCTCAAATAAATGCAGTG